>CM034546.1:17921316-19121316 GCA_020055645.1 Tomocerus qinae | reverse complement strand
CCGTTCTCTGACACATCGGATCATTATTTGGGTTTGCAGAAGGCCACCAACTGAAAGATGTGGCAGCAACAAATTCAGAGTCCATATGCTGGGTTCCACATGCTGTTAATCCTACACTCGGACTGTAATATGTAGCATCTCCACTCACTGAAACAAAATATTTTAAATGAAGTTACTAACATTTATTTAGGACTTATGAACTTTTAGATCCACCCACTAGCTGTCGAAATGATAGTTGCGTAAATAATCGGTAATTACCATTTTATAGCTTTATAGTAAATCATTAGGTATATAGAGCAAATATTTTGCATTTTGTTTGATACAAAGTCAACTACCTAGCAAAACTATAATTATTCACTGTACAACATAACAAGCAATTAAATCATGTCCAAATAAAATAAAACTTAGAACTGTCAAAGCAGTTATCTATCGTGTGTGGAATTGAAATTGAAAGCTAAATTTATGTACAACATATTATGTACAAGTATACACCCGTTTGCTGACATGATATGTTGATTTAAACTAGAAACCAAAGACAAATAATTTTGATGGAAAACAATAAAACATGAAAGAGTCCGTTTATCTACATCCTAGAACATTTTTATTAAATTATTTCAATCTCACCAGAATAAAAACTAATAACATGTAAATATATTTTCTGCATATTAAACTCTTACCAGTAATTTTATCAATTCTCAATAATCAACGAATAAAATATTTATCGCTTAAACATTTCATGTTGGTTTAATTACCAAATTGTGAAAATGTAAAACGTATTAATGTGATAACAATTTAATTTGCTTTTAATATTTTTAAAATCACTTACACGCTTCTGTACTAATGTAGTTGAAGGAAAACACGACCACTAGCAAACTAAAACAAATCATTTTAAGTTTGGTTTGTGAAGTACGCTTTGGTATTTAAAACATTGATTTAAAGTTGATCGTTTATTTTAGAATCACTGGTTTATATACTTTTAACTTATCGACTTGTTTGATAACCTTCTTAATTCAAAAGACAATTCAAATATTAGTAGCATACTTATTAATTATTAGTATAACAATTTACAAATGAAATCAGAAGCACTTTATACTGAATTTATGAACAGTTTTGTAGACTAGATTACAAATTTGATTGTAGTGGATAATGATTATGACGTTTTAGAAAATAAACAAAAATTTAATTGAATGACAACAGTAACGAATAATATTTACTTGACGAGCGTAGAAGTGAAGTTAGTTTTGGAACAAGTGCAGTTTTATTTTATTGAAATAATCTTTAAAAATGTACGGAACAATAAATGTGGCTTGCTTTTTAATTTAATTTTCTTTCCCTGTAGGTTTATTCCAACAGCGAGATATTCATAATACCAAATCCCCCATATCTACACTACAGACATTACATTATACAGATAAAAAGATGATTGTTTACTTAGTAAGCCCTTATGTGCAAATACTATGGGAGATTACAACCAATCGATAAGGAATTGACTTGCTAATGATATGACGTTCACTGTACGCGCTTAAGAAAGAAAATAAATGATATTTTCTATCACAAAACTAATATTATGTTTATCTGCATAAACATTTAAATAATATTCACACTCTCACTTATTTGTGAGTAAAGTATCAAATGAGCTAACACTCACTAGCGTAGAAAAACATTTACACTTTATCTTTTATTTATATAATGCGCAATGGGATACAAAAAAATAAATATAAATAGTTTTCAGAGATTTTATATGTATTATAATATGCTGGCTCTTTAATTCCTTCCTTTCATTTTTAGTTTTTCGTGGAAACTATAAATTCCTCCTTAGTTGAGAAAATACCAATATAATGATCTTCCAGGTTGTTTTTTAAATCAAGCAATGGTCAATGTTTATGGTAGTAGTAACTAATCTAATACATATTATGGGCTTTTATGTTCCTTGCTTAAAATTTTTTTGTTAAATATATATTTCTAATGATGTATTTAAATCCATAAGTGTTATTTTATTGCCTGATGAAGGATATTTAATATGAGTGTACGATGGAAATAAAATTATAATTTGTAATTGTTTGTTATATTTTGTGATAAGCATCTTCTGGATTGGTTAATAATAATAGGCAATTCGTCATTCAAATTGTTTATTACCATAAATGTACAAAATGTGTACTATAGCACGTAAACTTGTATAGATAAAAAAATTTTGCGGAATGATATTATGAAGTGTGCGTAGTCCATTAAAGACGTCAATGAAAAAAGAATACGCCATTTGATATGAGGAAGTTGTAAATACAATAATCTAACTGATTATACGAGTTAATGATAACGAGAGTTTATGAATCAATATTAATGTTTTACTGTTTATCGGAGGTTTTCCTTTTGATAACTGTGAGAATAAATATATCACCCTTGTATCTGCTTGTATTGGCTTTTACCAATGTATTTCCGGGTATTATTACGTTATCGAACATAACAGATATTTGTAAATGCACAATGTAGGTTTGCTTGCTGTAAATGACTCACCTTTAAAATGAATGACATTGTATTACCTTTTATGAACGATTATTTTGGTTTATATATAACCCCATTTTAAATATAACTGATAATAATGAAATCGTCTGTTATGTTTTATATGAACCAAGGTTTTGACGCAAATAGCATTGATAAGTTGCAGAAGTCCATGAGAAAATCTCACATATAATAAATCATTTGTAATTTAAGCAGTATTCCACCTACACTGTATTTTAAATAAACATTACATTACATTTATGTGCCGCGTTAAACCTTAAGTGCCATTTTGACAAACAATAAATAGTGTTTAGGGCCAAAGATACTAACAATGTCAACAAATAAATGTTGGAAAATGGATTTTGTCTTTTTAGTAATTTTTATTTTACTTTCGTCCTATTTTGAATGTAGCAGCGCACAGTAAGTAAATAATTTATTTATAAAATCATTATAACATTTGTGAATACAATTCGCTTTTATGATAATGTTTATTTGTTATGTTCAATTTGTACTCAAAATTAAAATATCCATGATTCAAAATCTGATAAATAAATCATTTGGTGAACATAAATTATGTAACAGCATTATTTGGTTTCTCAGATCTGACGACCCACCGATAGTATTCGTGATAGTTCCTATCATTATTGGATGTGTGGGACTTTGCATATTTTTAGGGATTTGTGGTATTGTTTGTTATTCGATAAAGCATCCCAGAAAAGTCAACTATTTACAGAATGGATATGAAGGTAACTTAAACATATCAATGTAGCCATATAGCTGTAATAGTGAGAGAATGTAAATAAAATTGTATTCCGCAAACATTGAGGTCCAGCAATCATGAAACAACGTCTCGCCTTGAGTCATGCACTCTCCGTGGACGTACATGCATTCAATGTAATGCGTTTACTATTTATGTAGCTATAATATCGTATTTATGATGGCAATGTATTAATGCAAAACGTAAGAAATCCCTGTACGTTTCTTTATGAGATAAGTCTAAACTTCTGAACTATTTTTTTGTTTTCTGCTTACTAAATAGCTAAACAATGGAAATATTTTGTTTTGTCTAAACATTGTAAATACGAATTCAATACAATTTTCAAATTTAACCCATAATCGCTATTTAACAATAACCTTAATTTTAAATATTTGGAGCATTTAAATACATTTAGTACCTAATTAAATTAGGGATTTTTTCAACCCTTTCTTTAAGTACTTTATCATTTCTCATCCAATGGAAAAAAGTATTATTAATTCTGGCAGTAGTAAAAAATGTAACAACAAGAAACCATGTTCTGATTTTAATCCCGACGACTATAAGTCAACGATGTGTATTTACTAGTTGAATCGTAGCACATAAAGTGTGCTAGAAAATTTTGAAATCAGTAAATTTCTAGCGACTGCGCATTGGCCCGAATTTCATAGACCGTTGATTGGACTCAGTACTGTAGTCTAGTCCTTGCTCATTAAGTACAAAATATTACCCTTACTCACTAATTACAAAACATTCCCGTTACTCATTAATTACAAAATATTACGGACAAGTATACAAACCTTAATACAAGAATGGTGAAAGAATTCCATGCGCATGTCCTACTTTATGTTTAAAAGATTATGTTTATGTGAAGTAAAGATTTGGTACGTTTAGATCATAACCGTTTACATTAAAATAATTCAATGTTGCAAGCTGCAAATGCATAATAAACTATAGCTACGTGAAATGTAATAATCAATTTGTTACTTTTGTAGTAATATTAAGAGCAAGATGGTTTAGTCTAACAATTTAAAAACAATTTTGGTCAACAGTTAACTACACGGTTCGGCCATTACCATCAGATGTCAGTCAAAATCACATCAATGGATTTAACCCTCCTAAGTATAACCCACATCCACCTGTCACAATGTAAATGAAAAAATTATACATTTCCTTGAAAAATAATTGTTAAAATTTCTTTTAATTTTTGATAAATTGTACCTAAAATAATATTGGTCTGTTGATAAGCAAAATACATAGCATAATATGGAATCTAAATAATTTTTGTTTTGCTTCACCAGAAGTCAAGATGTTCAACAGCAACAAATATCTATTCCAGGATATCCCAATGTAAATAATAATCAGTGGCTTGGATTCGGTGAGAAAAATTTAAAATATTTGGATTAAAAGTGAGGCTGAAGTATTTAATAGCTTTTATGTTGCCTAACATGTAATCAATTTCTTTGAGAAATTTTATTCTATTCTTTATTGTTTCCTATTCTGACTTAAATACCATTTTATGGTTGTTGGCAGTTTTGAACGTAATTTAAATGGTCAGAGTTATGTATCTCAATAAACTAATGCTACATTTTACTGATATCTACTAGATGCACCACCTAGCTACCAATATCCTGTCAGGAATGCTGCTTGTATAAATAATGATGAAACTACAGGAAATAAAATTCACGTCTGAGACTTCGTGGCAAAACATGTATCCTAAATTCATAAATTACTTGTAAGTTTTTTTTTTCAAGCTTGAAAAAATATCACGAATCAATTACTTAAACGTTTGTATAAGTTTATTATATTTGTGCAATTTTATACAATATAAGGGGACCACCCCAAATTGTCAACACCTTTTTGTCAACACCGAATTGTCAACACAATTTTGACCCCTTTGGTCGTCAACACCTTTTTGTCAACACAAATCAACCCATTTAGACTTTTTGTCAACACAAGTTTTTTCGTAGGTGCAAGTCTTTATTTGAGAAGTAGGAATAGCAAATATGAGTTTGGTTGCACACGACGGTGTAACTTACGGCGGTGTGCATTAACATTCTTTGCGTTATCAGTTATTTAAATATCTGATCTACGATGCAGTTTACTAGAGATCAAGATTTAGAAACGCAGGCACTACTTCCACCAGAACACTTGCTAAAAAAGTACATTCACTCCTACAAAGTTAACGATTGTGTGTTTCGAGATCCTCAACATGTGTCACTTTTGAATTTATCGGACTTCGAAACTTTGAGAGGCGATCCATTTATGTGGAATGACTGTAACTCAAGCAACGAGATGTTAATATTTACAACCGCAAATAATCTGAAAAAGTTATACTACTCCTGTGAAACTTGGATTGCTGATGGGACCTTCAAAACAACTCAGTAAACTGTAAAGTATACCAAACGCCTAAAAAAATAGTTCGCAATAAATCAAAAACGTCATTTTCGGAGTGGATTTATACGATAGCGGACAAATTATGAAAAATTGTTACAATATTTTTGTGAGATGAAATGATCTGATTTTTTACATTTACACTTTACAAGTGATCTAGCATTACTTTTTACATGATTTTTACTTGTACATTCATTGACTGATTATTTACCGTCCATATTTTTAATAAACACTCCCACTCTAATCTCCACTCTTTGAGAGTGTAAGGTATGTGTCGAGATACCTTTCACTCTCGAAAAAGTGCGTAAAAAGTGTGTGAGAGTGGGAGTCGAGTCATTAAAAATATGGGCCTGTGGAGATTAGAGTGGGAGTGTTTATTAAAAATATGGGCCTAATTCTTTTAAAACATTGCATTGAATAATAATTGCTGTTGACAAAACAGGACAACATGGCCTTGGTTATGTTGACAATAAAGAAACTTGGCGTTGACAAAAAATTTTTCGTGTGTTGACAAAAAAGGGTTGACAATTCGGGGGTGAATCAATATAAGATATGTACCTTTATTTATTAAATGTCAATCTAGTTTTTAATCCATTAATATTATTGATGAGGATTAAAATTAATTTGTATGGCCGGGGATTAACGTCGGAAACATTATATAAAATACATCACCAGTGACGTAATTAGGGGAAAACAAGAAAGAAACAAATGTGATCGTTGTCACAAAAGCAAAAAATTTAAAACTTGCATTATTTTTAATCCAATGTTTCTAAGTATCGAAAGATTTTTTGTGAAATTGTTAAGCTTTTAATTATAATTTGTAAAGCGCCTTCCAGGCATTTTTAGTTATCATACCACATCTATCACAATAGTTAGTTTCTAGGAAAGGCGATTTCATGAAGTTTTCTACTACTACTCCTGTTTGTCTTATTAACTAAGTAGCTAAGAACAAAACGCTGCATATTTTATGTTTCATTCATCCACTTAAGCTTATCCTATTGTCCTACTTTATGTTCTAGTCCTATCGAAATTTTAAAATGATTAATCATGAATCATTAACTATGAAGTTCTTGGTATTCCCTAACTATACATAATTTATACCATGGAGAAAGAGTGATATATTCTATTTAGGTGTGATAAGTGCTGCTGTAATACGGATTCATGAAATACATTCCAGTTCAATATTATAAAATTTAAATACAACTTAAAATTTTTACTTAATGAAATAAATTTTTATCTCATAACATATTCTCATATATTCTGTCCACAATCCGATTTAATAACTGAGTACTGAATATTCCTAGCGGAGACATTATGAAACCAGGTTTTGGGAGATTTTTCAATAAAATATCGACCACAAACAAAGCTGATAATAGCAAAGGAGATGTCGATTCCCTCATGCGCGTAGCTATGACACAACAGGCCGCTTTTTGACTATCATATTCAATGTAATTTTTCTTTTATGCAAAGTCCATAAGGATCTGAACTTACTGGATCTTTGAAGAAGTAAAAATACTATGATTTATTGGTATTTATTAGCATATGCTTGGATTGGTTAGTATTAACGAGAATACCCTTGAATTTGTTACACAACTGAAACCAAATTTATTATTTTAAATTTAAGAAATTAGACAGAATATTCTTGTATTCTAGTCAAGTGCATGCTTAATTGTGACTGGGAACTACCAAAATTATTTCACTTTAAACACCTGAAGACTTTTGCTGCCGACTGCACATTACTTTTTTAACCTTTCGACAATCTACATGCGAATTAATTGGATGAAACAAAACATGTTTGATTTCCCAAAACAGTAACAACAAAGATAAAATGAGTAAGGCAATGTAAGTAGCGAAAGTAGTGAAAATTCTTGAATTATAAAATGTCAGTGGGCGTTATCGAAACAATGAAATTTATTATTTTATACTTTATGTCTACTCAGGCTGATTAAAATGGCTTGTTCTACATTCTAGTCCTATAGATATTTAAAACGATTAATCATATAAATTAGGAATCATGAAGTTATTGGCATTACCTATCTAAGTAGCTATACATACCTATACTTTATGCCGTGGAGAGAACTATTCTACTTACGTGTGAAAATAAATAGATTGTGTAGTATATAAGCCTAGTTTTGACTGTGGCCAACTGTAAGATTCTACTAAAAAGTAATAATAAAAATAAATAAATAATAAAAAATAAGTAATAAAAAAGTTTATAAAATGTAGGAAAAAACCTAGTTGCTAATATTATTATTTGGAGCGCCGATTCCAGAAATTCCTGGTTATATCATATCACTTCTGGGAAATGGCAAACCGATTTCTAGTTATGTTGGTTCCGCGAAACTTTATACCAAGACTAGTGTTTGACACATTTACCATACGTAACTAAGAATCAAACTCTGCATATTTTATGCTTCTTGGGTCTACTCAGGTTGATTTTAAGGTCTAGTTCTAAGGAATGAATCATGAAGTTATTGGAATTACCTATCTGGTATACATATTTTATGCCGTGTAAAGACAGTGACCTATTCTACTTACATGTAGAAATAAATAGATTGCAATATATTTCCCATGCTTTGGTGCCGTCTCTTCTTCTCTAGTATAATATTTACTTCAGATTGCTATTGTACCTTTTGATTAATAATAACATGCCTTAATATTATGAAATTAAACTCAAAACTAAATGCTCACTAACTAAAAGACATTTTTATCTCAGTGTAATGAATTTTCATGAAGAGACTTCCCAATTGTATCCTCCACTGCCATCTCAGTATTACAAAAAGCCAGTGACAAGGTCAAAAAATTGATTTCCGTTCATATACCTACATACGTTCATATCAGCTGAGTACTGAGGTTTCCTTGCACAGAGATATAAAGCCAGTATTCGAAAAAACTGGACAATGAATAAGTATAGAACAGCAATACAACTTTATATATAAGATGATTATTGGCGATTATTTGGAAATAATTAGCTAAATTGTACATTTCGTAATAATCGTATGGGGAATATTAATTAGCATTTCAAAACTTTCTATACCGGTCTGCTACATCTGCAAGCTTTTTCAGCATTTTTAGTTTAGCCCGTGGTACTTTTTACGGCCCACTTTATTTCTTTGTGCCAGTTTGGATACCTTATTTTGAAAATATTGAAATGGGGGAGCTATTTATGGTACAAAATATTTACTCGTAAATTGTACCCGCTGGATTTGTACGTTTTCCCAAAATCCCGGAATCATTTTCCCAACCGCTGTAGAAACAAAATGTATATTTAAATTATTGTATTTACAAAGTTAACATCATAATCTCAGGAAAATTATGATGATTTATTGTTTTTATTAATGTGATGGGTGGCCCGCTGAATTTCTTTTGAGTGCTATAGGTTCGTCCCTTGTGTGTGTTAGGGGGAGAGCACATCACCTACTATAGCAGTAGAGCTATGCTACCGCTCAAGCCTGGGATGGCTTAATTGCAGTGACCCGGACAACTTTACTGAGTGTACAGACTTACACGCAGAGCTGAAAAAGTTCACTCGATTAGTTCGTTCGTTCGTTCATTCGCAGATCAATAAGTTCGTTCGTTCGTTCACTACATTGAACGGTCAAAGAAAAAGATCGTTCCGTTCGCGAACTTAAATTTCGATCAGTTCGTTCAGTTCGTTCAAATTCAGTAGGCCGTCCAACACGAATGACAAAACACAGGACTATTTCGTTATCCTTAGCATATACGTGTAGGGGGTAATTTCAAATAAAATGTTTATTTATCGATCAAATAGCTACGTTGGAGCTATAATTGTACCAACATTCAATTATATATGAATTGAACTGAACTTAATGATACTTTTTCAGTTCGATCGATCAATCAGTGAAAAAGTTTTAGTTCGTTCGTTCGTTCAACTGTCATGGCCGAAATCCCTCAACAGTTCGTTCGATCAGTTCAATTGAACGGAACGAACGAACTGATTTTCAGTTCTGAACTTGAACTTTTTCAGCTCTGCACACGAAGAGACTTTGGTGAGGTGTACTGAACCATTATGTGGTACAGCCCTACACAGTCCCGTACTCTACCTTTGTGCGCTTAGGTGGCAATGATAGGTGGGCTGACCACATCCGGTGTGACAGTCATCGCAACCTCCCGCATCCCTTCGCATGTGCTCCTCAGTCCAGTATATCACTAGGTAAACTCGTATTGTACACCAAACCAAGAGAGCAATCTGCATACTACAGAAAGGGTAAGAATGAATAAATAATGATATTGTCACCAAGATGGGCTAGTCAATGCTAATAACGAATATACGGCAAAGACAGCTTTTCCCAGTACCAGACAAACTATATAACACACAACCTGAGGCGCTCTTAGGATTCGAACCCAAGAATGCGGACAGCCAGCCAGGTTTTTACACCCTTAGACCGTCCTGTACGCCCTGAGGTTCGCCCCTTAGTTGGGTTCACTAGTATTTCCTAAAGTTGAAAACCCAGTAAAGGCAAAATAATTGTAAATAATATGATATAGTATAATCAACACATGACAACTGACAGCCATAATTTATTAATTGCGGTTTAATATGTCAGACAATGTATCAAGTCGAGTGCAAGCTTAATTGTGACGGGGAAGCACCATAATTATTTCACTGTTGACACCTGCAGGGTTTTTCTGGAAACCTAAATTGGAAATAATTGGATAAAACAAAACATGCTTAACTTCCCAAAACAGTGCCAAGCATGATAAAATGAGTAAAGCTATATAAATAGCAAAAATAGTGAAAATATTTGAATTATAAAAGGTCAGTGGGCGTGGCTGTTCTCTATCAAAACAATGACTACATTTCGTGAAGTTAAAGTGATTGAAGACATCCATCCATTTTTCGTAGAGACCGGATTCGGACAAAGTATAAGCATTCTTTTTTATGTATTCTCTAATCAAAACATACGTACTCGATATTGTTGCAACGAAAGTAATAGAATAATTATTATCTGGAACACCAACGTACAACTTCCGATTTGGCTTGATCCTCTCCTTAATATTCCAATGGGAGTCGTTTAAAAATCGACGCAGTTGACTTTGTCTATCTACAAAAACTGAACGATTACATTGAGAAATCCCATATTGAAGCGTCAATAGTGGAGACCCCGGGAGAAAGCTAAGCTTATTGAAAATTGCTTTCAGATTTTTACCTAAAATCGGAAATGAATTTGCATCTGAGTAGAATGTAAAAATCTCTTTAAATCGACCATAGTAATTCAAAGCTGACTTTACAGTTTCGATAGAAACATCAGCAAATGTGAGGTTAGTCAAAAAAACCTTGTTTAGGTAGCATTTGTTAGTGTTTTCAAATCGTCTATTCATGTCATCATTTGGTGTTTCGTTCAAATAAATGTAGCAGTTGTATAAGGCCAATGCACCTTTTTGTTCTCTAGTTGACATTAATGATGGTTCGTATGGCGAATCGTCGTTAAGTGGACTGACAACTGAAATGTCATCCAAAGCAGCCATTTCTTCAAAAGAGTCGATTTGTCTTACAGCTCTGGGTTCAGTTAAATCTGTGATAACAATGCCTGCATAGCCGTAGGTGAGAACGATGAAAATTAATAGATAGAGACCCAAGACAAGTTTGAACCAGAAATGTTTCTCCAATATTTTAGGGAAGCCGCAATTATTGCAGACGACATAAGCGCAGCAAGTGAATATGAAATGATGGATTTGGTTGTGCTTCAAATATAAAGTGAGTTGAAAGAAGAATGTGACAAGGAATATTGTGGACAGAATTCCCATCCAAGCATCTAGTTTAAATGGACGAATATAGCCGTAGAACGACAGAGTCTCATCTTCCAGAACAGTACAAGATATATAATTGTAACTATCTGAATGAGTAACGATGAAGTCGTTTATTTCATCGTATTGGGCAACAGTCTCCAGCGAAATTGCGTACTTTATGAACAAAATCCATTCACTAGGTTCTTCACAAGACCACGAGTTTGATTTAATTGTTGTATTGGGCAGATTGAATAAGAAAATCGAAGATAAAATTAAGGATACATCAATGTTGTTTCCTTTGAAAGCGGATAAAAAGTATTCGTTCTTTAATTTGGGGCCACAATATGAATGCGTTGTAAAGAATCCAGAAGGTTCAATAGTCACACCAGTAATTTTTCCTGTCAAGAAATATCTTTTAAATGAAACGTCTGCACGATTTTTTCTCACCAGATTTCGGTCAAGATAACTCCCCACTGAAACAGAAATATGAGAGAAAACCAAACTGTCGATAAATTCATTTGATCCTATTGTATCTTGGTTCACAACTTTCCCTTGACATTCTTCACAAAGAAAGAATACCCTGCCGTCTTCTTCCTCCAATGAAATTACAAAATAATGATTTGAAAATGTAGAGAAATAATATTTGATGTCATTTATAAATTTGGTTTGGTTTTCCTGGCTAGCTAGAATTTCCTTTCGAACGAGAAAATATAGATGTGATTGGTCCTTGATATTAAGTACACGCTTGTTGCATTTATGCCCCATTGATAGATAAGGTTTTCTGAAATTACTGTGTCTACTGTAGATGAACTGGAGTCCTACGTAATCCGTTGTATATTTAGTTAGTGCTATGTTGATCACACTTTTTGGATTTATATCAATAAAAAAATGCACAATGCATGTGAATCTGTTAAATATATACGGTGAATGTATGCCCTGGGATATATCGCACCAATCGGACTCACTGTCACGAATTTCTCGAAGCATTTCTGATTCTATTTCCTCCTTAGTCATATTTTTGTATTTCTCTGCAAAATCTTTTTTCATTTTATCAACATTTGTGTTGGAATGTGGAATTTTAACATCTGGCAGTTCCTCCAAAATCTTTGCAGTTTGCGGAGAGAATGCTTCGTAAAATATTATGTTGATGTAGCAGTCCTTTTCCATTGAAAATATATTTTCTAACTTTCCAGCGCAAATAATATTAGCCTTAATAAAAATTTCTAACACAATAATAACAATGTATCGTCGTGCACAAGTAATAACCATGGTTAAGGGTATATTGGGAATATTTTCGACACTTATTAAACTTATTACTTTTCGTTATTTATTATTTATTATTTCACTGTGTGGTCAACGGTATACAGTTTTACAAACTAGTAATAAATATTACCCTTAATTTGTATACGGTAAATGTAGGTAAAAAACTACTGTTTCGTTGGGTTTATCCGTAAATTGAAAGAAACTAATTTAGAAGTTGTCACAAATTAGAAGAAATCGAAAATTCCTTAGCCTTCCTCTTAAATATGTATTTCCTGACGTAATGTTTTTAAATATCATAAGATTCCTTGTAAGAATATTAAGTTTCTAATATTATTATTTGGAGCACCAATTCCAGAAATTCCTAGAGTTACATTGTGTCACTTGTATGTAACCTCACGGATCCACAAGTCTGAATCTGGGGCATGAGGTTTAGTGTAACTTTATACTAGAACTACTATTTGCCACATTAAACAAGCTACTGAGAATCAAAGTCTGAATATTTTATGCCTTTATGCTTACTCAGACTTCTGGTCTGGAGGTTTAGCTTTAGATTCTAGTTCTATGTAGACATTTTAAACGATTGGTTATGAATTATGTATCATGAATCATGAAGTTAATGGTATTACCTATCTGGATATGCATATTATATTTAGGGACAGTCACCTATATTGTACTTGTATGTTTGTTATATGGGGTGTACTGCCTCACTACAAAGTGATATAGTACTGGGCGCAGGCCTCAATTACGGGCATATTGCCAACTCCCTTAATACTGCTATTGTTGTTAATTAATACCGGAGAAGCGTAAGGCTGTCATTTACGAGTCACTGTTGTGGGACTGTTATCAGAAGCTTTTTCTAGCCCAACAAAGACAGGTTATCCTAGCTACTCTCGTAGTCGAGACGAGGTATCCATGTGATGGCCCTTGGGGATTCGGGGTTAACCTATGTCCTTATTCCACATTTACAACTCAAACACTCGCCTTTAAACAGCCCTCGGCCATTTCACCCAGCCAAAGGATCGAACTGGCAGTGGAAGCACACATTGAATAATCAGACGACTGAGTAGTGCTCCACCAAGCCAACGTGGCTGGATTTTTTGTATTGTACTTATTTCTAAATCTATAGATTGTAAAATATATATGCCTTGATTTTGGTGACGTTTCTTTTTCTGTACACGTAATCTACTTTGCTATTTTACTATGTATTTCTGATATTAAATTCAGTTTAAAATCATTAAATTTGGACAAAACTTAAATTTAAAAGCTCACTAAATTTTTTGCATTTTTTCCTAAATGTAATTTTCAATTAGATTGCAGAAATTTCCATTTGTCAGTCAGTATTTATGTCTCAATTCTTTTCTTTTCGCTTTTACCTTCACAAAAAATTAGTGATACATTGAAGAGAAATTATATATTAAACCAATATTAGGAGATTTCCTAAAACAATTTCCTGACAGAAGTAATTCCGACAAAATAGTGCAATATTCCGATAATGAGATATCGATTGTGCGAACGCTCAATGCGGTCTCAAAATTCATAAGGTTTAATAATAATTCTTGCGGTTTGCTAAGACATAGTACAAAAGTACTAGATTTTTATACTATCATTCAATTTACTCCCAGCTTCAATACTTGGTTATGTAGGTACGCGAACAGCAACAGAATAACTTGACCTAGCCACTGACTTGTTATATTATAAAATAGCATTGGTTGGATTTGTGTCTCCGCAAAATCATTAAGTGATTGTTATACGGGGATAAATATGCCTATTCAAAATTTAAGTTAAACTTCACCAAAATCAGGGCATTTATAATTTATAATCTACTTTAGATTTTCACCCGTAAGTAGAATAGGCCACTGTACCTATACTGTATAAAATATATATAGATAGGTAATATCATTTATTCAATGATTCATAATTCATGATTAATCATTTTAAATGTCTTCAAATATTATGTAGGACTAAAATCTAGAACTAGTTGATTTAATTAGCCTAAGTGCACATAAGAAATATACAGTTTAGAGTTTATAGTTTTCAGTTACGTGGTTAATTATTTGGCAAACAGAAGTGTTAGTGTAAGGTTTCGGGGAAACACCTGCCTTATATTCTGACTTGAGGTAAAAGGATCGGTGTGCCATTACTCAGAGGAGACAAATGTAAATGTATGTCTTAATCCTGGAAGTGGAACTGGAATTTCTACAAATAACAATATTAAAATTTCCCAAAACATTTAAGTGTTTTAGGAAAATTTGTTAAAAATGTATATTTGAAAGGAAGGCTAAGAAATTAATTGATGATTTGTACGATAGTACTTTTTTGTAGTAATTTTGCAAGTAGTACTTTTTTGTAGTAATTTTGCAAGTAGTACTTTTTTGTAGTAATTTTGCAAGTAGTACTCTTTTGTAATAATTTTGTAAGTAGTAGTACTCTTTTGTAATACTTTGTTCAAGTAGCACTTTTTTGTACCATTTTATTGCTATAGTATTGCTTATCACATTTACCATACCCAAATAACTGAGAATGAGAATCAAACATTTCCTTTTAAACTTCCTATCTCATGTCAATATAGGCTGATTTAAATGGCTGTTTCTGATTTCTAGCCCTATAGACATTTAAAATGATTAATCATGAATTATGAAGTTATTGGTATTATAATAATCTAGATATACATGTTTTATACCGTGTAGACTGTCTGCGGAGGGATAATCAGTGCCCTATTCTACTGAAGTGTGAAAGTAAATGGATTGTAAAGTATATTGCGTATCTTTTAGTGACCGTCGATTTTCTCTCGCGATAAATGAAGTTGCTATACTGAACTATGCCTACATAATAACATCGTTGTGGAACTGAGACTAGGAATACCTAGCAGAGACGTTAAACCAGTATTCGATGATTTCCTCCATTAAATTTTGACAGTAGATAAAGGTGATTGCGACAAGAAATATCGATTGTATCAATTAAAAATTTCACAATGAATGGATATAGGTAAACCGTATAATTATTCTATACCCTGCCGTATAGGTATTTGTAGGTGTGCAGTGGCCACCAGCTTACCATATTTTCTAAAGCTAAAATAAGTGAAATAGCAAAGTAGTAGTTTTTAAGATGCAAAGTCTATTTGTATTAATGTTCACCGAGAATATTTTCCATTATTCCGTATTGCCTATCTTATTTTGTTTATGATTGTAATGATAAGATACCAAAGAGCTTCTAATAATACACAGGGAAATAGAGCAAAAGTGGAGAATATTTTTTTTATAACATTGATGAATAGCTCCGCCGTTAAACGGCGCGAAAATTTACCGATACCTACTAATACATCCGACAACTTCCGCCGTAAAACGGCGCGAAATTTTTACCATACCTACTGATGCATAATCGAAGACAATAGGGATTGATTTTTGTACCATTGAAAGGCATTACGGTTTTGACTCTATTTTACGTAACCTGCAGGTTGCCAACTCTCTGTAAGATACCTTCTATATTCTACTAATATGCAGTAGAATGTATTAAATTTAGAGAATGCATTAATGCATTTTCAATATAATCAATGCATAATAGTTTACGCAAATAATTTATTACTTGCAGTTTAAAATGTTAGACAATGTATTCAAGTCAAGTACATTTTTAATTGCGACGGGGAAGTACCAAAATTATTTCACTGTTGACTCCTGGAGGCTTTAGCTTCCCACTGCAAATAACCGTTTTAATCTTACGACAATCTAAACTTTAAATACTTTTACGAAACCAAACATATTTACTTTCCCAAATAAATGCCAAGCAGGATAAAATAAGACACGCAATATAAATAGCGAAAATGGTGAAAAGGTTTGAATTGTAAAACGTCAGTGGGCGTGGCTGTTCTCTATCAAAACAATGTCTACATTGGGTGAAGTAGTTGAATAATAGTAGATGGGATAATTCGAGATGAAAAACTAACTTCGCTGTCTGTATTAAGAAAATGGATTTTTCCATATTTGAGACTATCATTGATTTTTGGAAAACCATTTTAAGACTTTTCATTTTTGTGTTACAATAACTATAATTCGAGTGAATCTAAAATAGCGAATTTGGGAAGAAATTATCCCTTCTGCAATGAATATTTTGACTACCAAATAAGTATTTCTGATCAGAGAGTTGAAAAGGACGATAGGACTTTTGCAGGGATATCGTGGAATTTACGTGTTTCCCACTGTCCCTATCTACTAAATGTGCAGTGTAGGGACGAGTGAAGAAGCTGGGACAAAATCAGACTGTTTCGAAATTTCACGTCTTGCCTGCCAGCTTAGAGCCCAGACTAGAGAGTTGCACGGGCAGGCAATTTAGTGCCCGTGCCCGTACGGGCACGGGCCGGGCAGCTGCCCGTACGGGCACGGGCCGGGCAGCTGCCCGTACGGGCTGCCTGTGCCCGTGCAACTCTCTAGCCCAGACTCAGCACAAGGGGCAAGACGAGAAACTCCACAAGACTTGCCCTATTCGCTCACTAGTGTCCAGACTAGCACTTGCAACAAGGGCAAGGATTTCGAACTAAACCGTCGTGCTCCCTCATTTAGCTACCAAAATCCTAAACAAGGTTTCTCTAGTAAGTATACCTATACTTAAAAAACAAATTTAATGCTTTACGGTCAAAATGTTTTTACTATTTATTCTGAACAACCGGACATTAGTGTGAAAATGTAAATGAGTTTTTCCTTCTGGAGCAATTCTTACTATATCTGTCCCGTTGTTTACTAACGTTTTTTCAGCCCCCAAATTGTGGCAACTTTTGCAGTTCAAATTCGGTTAAAACATCTGTAACCTAAAAATACATACTTGTAATTTTTAACATTTTGAAATTATTCGCGTTTAGGTACTGTTACTTAGTAGGTTACGTAGAAACGTCAAAATAATAGCGTATGTTGCATCCATACTGGATGCATCCAAACAATAATTAACCCGTTTCAACATTCTGCACTTAGCAAAATGCTAATTGTGACACTTATGACCCAATAAAAAGTCATGCCAACAGGGTTAATCAGTCACATAGTCACATCTCCATAGTGGAACTACGTCAGCTGGAAAACAATTCTTGTAAATCAGAAAGGATGAGTTTCTGTTTATGATTATTCAGCATTTCTCGTGAAGGTCAAATGATTTTAGTTAATTTAATGGTGAATTACCTGCTGTACTTGAATGACCTAATAAAGAGTCACACCAACAGTTTGTGCTTAGGGTAATCACACCTATCCTTCCCTTCTTACAAGGTTCTTAGCTATGAGACATTATTCTAAGGGATAGTACAGAATATATGACTTATTACTTTGCGGGGATTTTAAAACCAATCTACTCAGCGTGTGGACTAGTGTATTACCATTACGGTGTTTTCTAAAACGATATATTTTTCCTTCCTGGTGGCAACAAACTTATTATATTTTCTAAAGTTGCCAAAGCAGTAAAAAAGTAAAATAGTTGTTTGTAGCATACAAATGCTTTATACATTAATGTTCAACATGAATAGTCTACTTTAATAAACCTAGTTGTTAATTTTATAATTTGGAGCGCCGATTCCAGAAGTTCCTGTTTACATCATGACACTTCTGGGTAATGGCAAACCGACTTCTAGTTATGTTGGTTCCGCGAAACTTTATACTAGGACTATTAGTGTTTAACACATTTACTATACGTAAGTGAGAACCAAACTCTGCATATTTTATGCTTCTTGTGTCTACACAGGTTGAGCTTAAGGTCAATTTCTACATTCTAGTCTTAGTCCTATATACAGTTGAAATGAGGTATCATGAATTATATATCATGAAGTTATTGGAATTACCTATCGACTATACATAGTTTATGTAGAGACAGTCACCTATATTGTACTTGTATGTATGTTATATGGGGTGTACTGCCTCACTAGTGACAGTGACCTATTCTACTTACATTTAGAAATAAATAGATTGTAATATAACATTTGCCATCCTTTGGTGTCGTCTATTCTTCTATATTGTAATATACTTTAGATTGCTGTACCTTTTGATTTATAATAACATGCCTTAATATTATAAAATTAATTAAAAAGGCATTTTTATCTCAGTGTAATCAATTTTCATAGAGAGAATTCCCAATTCCATCTACAACTGCCATTTCAATAATATAACAACCCAGTGGTAACGCCCAAAATTGTTTTCCGTTCATATACCTACATTCGTTCATATGCATCATCTTTGAATTATTGGAATGGTAGCACTGTTTATGCTCTAAAATAATTCCTCGTAAATTGTACCCATTGCATTTGTACGGTTTTCCAAAATGCTGGAACCATTTTTCCAACCGCTGTAGAAAATAAATGTATATTTAAATTATTGTATTTACAAAGTTAACCTCAAGGAAATACCGATGATTTTTCGGAATTGTTTTTATTAATGTCATTGGTGGCCCGCTGGATTTCTTTTGACTGCTTGGTTCACCCTTTATCTGGGTTCACTAGTATTTCCTAAAGTTAAAAAGAAAAGTAGTTGTTGGTAAGACACAAATGCTTTATGTATTAATGTTCAACGCGAATAATCTACTTTATTCAGACTGACTTATTTATTTTGTAATACAACCTAATTCTACTAATATGCAGTACATATACATTAACGCATTTTCAATATAATCATGCTAGACAATGAATTCAAGTCAAGTGAATGCTTAAATCTGACGGGGAACTACCAAAATTATTTCACTGTTGACACCTGAAGGCTTTTTTTAGGCTTCGAAAATTGGAAATCATTATATGAAACAAATCATGTCTGCTTTCCCAAAACAGTGCCAAGCATGATAAAATGAGTAAAGCAATATAAATGGCGAAAATAGTGAAAATATTTGAATTATAAAAGGTCAGTGGGCGTGGCTGTTCTCTGCCGAAACAATGACTACATTGGGTGAAGTTAAAGTGATTGAACACATCCATCCATTTTTCGTAGAGACCGGATTCGGACAAAGTATATACATTCTTTTTTATGTATTCTCTAATCAAAACATACGTACTCGATATTGTTGCAACAAAAGTAATAGAATAATTATTATCTGGAACTCCAACGTACAACTTTTTTCTTGGCTTGATTTCCTTCTTAATATTCCAATGAGACTCGTTTAAAAATCGATGCAGTTGACTTTGTCTATCTACAAACACTGAACGATTACATTGAGAAATCCCATATTGAAGCGTCAATAGTGGAGACCCCGGGAGAAAGCTAAGCTTATTGTAAACTGCTTTCAGATTTTTACCTAAAATCGGAAATGAATTTGCATCTGAGTAGAATGTAAAAATCTCTTTAAATCGACCATAGTAATTCAAAGCTGACTTTACAGTTTCGATAGAAACATCAGCAAATGTGAGGTTGGTCAAATAAACCTTGTTTCGGTGGCATTTGTTAGTATTTTCAGATCTTCTTATTATGTCATCATTTGGTGTTTCGTTCAAATATATGTAGCAATAATATAAGGCCAATGCACCGTTTTGATCCACTATTGACATTAACGATGGTTCGTATGGCGACTTACTGTTAAGTGGACTGACAACTGAAATGCTATCCAAAGCAGCAATTTCTTCAAAAGACTCGATTTGTCGTACAGCTCTGGGTTCAGTTAAATCAGTGATGACAATGCCTGCATAGCCGTAGGTGAGAACGATGAACATCAGAAGATATGGACCAAGAACAATTTTAAACCAGAAATATTTCTCCAACTTTTTGGGGAATCCAAAATGGTTGTCGACGACATAAGCACAGCAAGTGAAAATGAAATGGTGGACTTGGTTGTGCTTCAAATACAAAGTCAGTTGAAAGAAGAATGTGACAAGAAATATTGTGGACAGAATCCCAATCCAAGCAGAAAGTTGAAATGGACGGATGTAGCCGTAGAACGACAGACTCTCGTCCTCCAGAACAGTACAAGATATATAATTGTAACTATCTGAATGAGTTATAATGAATTCGCTTATTTCATCGTATTGGGCAACAGTCTCCAGCGAAATTCCAAGTTTTATGGACAAAATCCATTCACTAGGTTCTTCACAAGACCACGAGTTTGATTTAATTGTTACATTGGGCAGATTGAATAAGAAAATCGAAGATAAAATTAAGGATATATCGATATTGTTTCCTTTGAAAGCGGATAAAAAATATTCGTTCTTTAATTTGGGGCCACAATATGAATGCGTTGTAAAGAATCCAGAAGATTCAATAGTCACACCAGTAATTTTTCCTGTCAAGAAATATCTTTTAAAGGAAACGTCTGCACGATTTTTTCTCACCAGATTTCGGTCAAGATAACTCCCCACTGAAACAGAATTATGAGAGAAAACCAAACTGTCAATAAATTCATTTGATCCTATTGTATCTCGGTTCATAACTTTCCCTTGACATTCTTCACAAAGAAAGAATACCCTGTCGTCTTCTTCCTCCAATGAATTTACAAAATAATGATTTGAATATATTAAGAAATAATCTTTGATGTCATATATAAATTTGGCTTGGTTTTCCTGACTGGCGAGAATTTCCTTTCTAACGAGAAAATATAGATGTGATTGGTCCTTGATATTAAGTACACGCTTGTTGCATTTATGTCCCATTGATAGATAAGGTTTTCTGAAATTACTGTGTTTACTGTAGATGAACTGAAGTCCTACGTAATCTGTTGTATATTTTGTTAATGCCATGTTGATCACGCTTTTTGGATATATATCAATAGAAAAATGCACAATACATGTGAATCTGTTAAATATATACGGTGAATGTATGCCCTGGGATACATCGCACCAATCGGACGTACTGTCACGAAATTCTCCAAGCATTTTCGTTTCTATTTCCTTCTTTGTCATATTTTTCAATTTCTCTGCAAAATCTTTTTTCATTTTATCAACATTTGTATTGGAATGTGGAATTTCTACATCTGGAAGTTCCTCTAAAATCTTTGCAGTTTGTGGGGAGAATGCTTCGTAAAATATTATGTTGATGTAGCAGTCCTTTTCCATTGAAAATATATTCTTTAACTTTCCAGCGCAAATATTATTAGCCTTAATAAAAATTTCTAGCAGAATAATAACAATATATCGTCGTGAAGGAATAATAACCATGGTTAAGTTTATATTGGGAATATTTTCGACACTTATTAAACTTATTACTTTTCGTTATTTATTATTCATAATTTCACTATGTGGTCAACTATAGAGTTCTACAAACTAAGAAATATTAATATTACTTACACTTAATTTGTATGCGATAAATATGGGAAAATACTACTGTTTCGTTGGGTTTATCCGTATAAATTGAAAGAAACCACTTTGGATATTGTCACAAATTAGAAGAAATCGAACATTTCTTAGCCTTCCTCTTAAATATATGTCTTTTCAGACGACATGTTTTTAAATGTCATAAGATTCCTTGTAAAAATGTTAAGCTTCTAATATTATTTTTTGGGGAACCACGTCCAGAAATTCCTAGTTAAATTATGTCACTTCTATGTGAGCACAAGGATCCCCAAGTCTGAATCTGGGGCATGAAATTTAGTGTAACTTTATACTAAGACTACTATTTGCCACATTAACCAAGCTACTGAGAACCAAAGTCTGAATATTTTATGCCTTTATGCTTACTCAGACTTCTGGTCTGGAGGTTCTAGTTCTATGTAGACATTTTAAACGATTGGTATTGAATTATGTATCATAAATCGATGAAGTTAATGGTATTACCTATCTGGATATACATATTTTATTTAGAGACAGTCACCTATATTGTACTTGTATGTTTGTTATATATGGTGTACTGCCTCACTACAAAGTGATATAGAGCGCCGGCCTCAATTGCGGTCATATTGCCAACTCCCTCAACACTGGTATACCCGAGAATTAAGTCTAAGGCTGTCATTTACGAGTCACTGTTGCGTGTATGTTATCGAAATTCTACTAGCCCAACAAAGACGCTTAACCGTTGTTGGTTGTCTTAATTCCACATTAACAAATCAAACAGCCCTCGGCCATTTCACCCAGCTAAATGCTCGAACTGGCATTGGAAGTTCACATTGAATAGTCAGACGACTGAGTGCTCCACCAATAAGCCTACGTGGCTGGTGGTATTTTTTATATTGTCAATTGTGCATACTTCTTAATCTATAGATTGTAAAATATATATACCCTGATTTTAATGACGTCTCTTTTTCTCTGGACGTAACTTACTTTGCTACTTTAGTACTATGTATTTCTGACATTAAATTCAGTTTAAAATCATTAAATTTATATTATAATTATATAATTATATTTATATTTAAATTTATCTTCCGACAGTAGTTAGGTTTTAAATTTTTTCTTCGCTTTTACCTTCAGAACAAATTAGTGATGCATAGAATACATTGAAGAAAAATTATAAAACCAAGTACTTGGAAATTTCCTAAAAAAATTTCGACAATTTAATTAACAGAAGTAATCGCGACCTCCCTCATGATACGTGCTGAACATTGGTTGATTTATGTCGAAATATCACAGAACCATTTACAAAAATAGTTTTTCTAATTCCCTAATTCCCTGCGCACATTTAATATACTATGATATCTCAGGTTTCAGTTTGAAATACACGTAAAAAATGTAGGTAGTATTCCAATTCAACATAACAAAAATATTGAGTCGATTACTTATAGATGCTTTTGCGATTTTAAGCTTATTTAAGAAAATTTTTCCGTATTCATACCAAAACTGTTAACTTTTTTATTAAATTTTAATGTAAATTTTTTGGGTTTCTAAATAAATAAAATTCCGACGTCTGAAGTTTATAATCTACTTTAGATTTTCACCTGTATTAAGTAGAATAGGCCACTGTATCTACACGGCATAACATATGTATGCATATAGATAGGTAATACCATTTACTTCATGATTCATGATTAATCATAAATGTCTACAAATATATAGAACTAAAATCTAGAACTAGCCTACTAACATAAAATAATTTAGAGTTTAGTTTTCAGCTACGTGGTTAATTTGGTTAATTAGGTTTCTGGGAAGCACCTGCCTCATATTCTGACTTGAGGTGCAGGGATCGGTGTGCCATTACAAAGAACAGACTTCTCTTAATAATAATATATATAGCCTTTATTTAATCTTAGCATTTCCATAAGAAACCTTGCGATTTGTAGGAACATTTGGTAAAAAGTTGATAATTGAAACGAAGACTAAGAAATTTTCGATTTCTTCTGTTTGTGACAACCTCCAAATTAGTTTTTTTCAATTGACGGCTAAACCCAACGAAACACAAATAGGTGCTTTATTAAATTGTATATATAATTTAATTAGTTTACAGTATACAAATTGAGTAAACGAATTATTATTATTACTTCTTTTGAAGAATAAAAAAGTTAATATCACAGGATAATCACAGGATAACTAATAAGGTACAGAAATCACAAAAATATTCCCATAGAACTCTAAAGTTGACATGACACGGTGAAAATATAAATAATAACTAACGAAAAGTAAGTTTAAGTGTCAAAAATATTCCCAATATACCCTTAACCATGGTTTTTATTTCTGCACGACGATACATTGTAATTATTCTGTTAGAAATTTTTATTAAGGCTAATATTATTTGCGCTGGAAAGTTAAAAAATATACTTTCATTGGAAAATGACTGCTACATTAACATAATATTTTACAAAACGTTCTCCCCACAAACAGCAAAAATTTTAGAGGAACTGCCAGATGTAGAAATTCCACATTCCCACACAAATGTTGATAAAATGAAAAAAGATTTTGCAGAGAAATACGAAAATACGACAGAAATAGAATCGGAAATGCTTCAAGACATTGAGTTGAGTTGGTATGAGCATATTGAGGACCCCCAAGGTATATATTCACCGTATATATATAACAGATTCACATGCATTGTGCATATTTCTGTTGATATGAATCCAAAAAGCTCCATCAACATGGCACTAACAAAGTATATAACCGAGTACGTAGGACTTCAGTTCGTCTACACTAAATACAGTAATTTCAAAAAACCTTATCTATCAATGGGGCATAGGAGCCACAGCCAGGAACTCAGTACCATATACCAATCAGAGGTATATTTTCTCGTTCAAAAAGAAATTCAGGGCAGCCAGAAGAACCAAACCAAATTTTTGAATGACATCAAAAGTAGGTTCTCTGGACTTGAAAGAAGTTATTTTGTGACTTCACTGGTTGAAGAAGACACCAGAATATTCTACATTTGTGGGAAATGTCAACGCATACATAAAGATATAAAAAGAGCAAATAAAGTTATGGACAGTTTGGTTTTAGCTCACAAAATTAATTCAGTAAAAACTTATGTCGACCGAAACCTGGTGAGGAAGATCCTTGCAGACGTTTCACTCAAAAGCTATTACTTAGCAGGAAATATTCCTGTTATATCTATTCAACGTTCTTCAGTATCCATTCTCACACATCCGTATTGTGGTCCCATACTAAAGAACGAATACTTTTCATCGGCGTTAAAAAAAGACAAATTCGACGTAACGGTAATTTTATCTTCGATTATCTTCTTCAATCTTAAAAATGTAACACTTAGTTCACAGTCATATTCATGTGGAAGTGGACGTTTTGAATGGTCTTTAAATTACGAAACTTCAATAGAAATGGCTGCCATTGATGATGGAAACAACTTCATTATAACTCATTCAGATAGTTACAATTACATATCTTGTGTTGTTCTGGAAGAAGAGACTCTGTCGTTCTACGGCTACATTCGTCCATTTCAACTAGATTCTTGGATTGGGATTCTGTTTACAATATTGTTAGTCACATTCTTCTTTCAACTGACTTTGTATTTGAAGCACAACCAAGTCCACCAGTTCATCTTCACTTGCTGTGCTTATGTCGTCTGCAATAATTGCGGCTTCCCTAAAATATTGGAGAAATATTTCTGGTTCAAGCTTGTCTTGGGTCTATATCTATTAATGTTCATCGTTCTCACCTACGGCTATGCAGGCATTGTCATAACAGATTTAACTGAACCCAGAGCTGTAAGACAAATCGAGTCTTTTGACGAAATTGCTGCTTTGGATGGCATTTCAGTTGTCAGTCCACTTAACAGCAAGTCGCCATACGAACCATGGTTAATGTCAAAAGTGAATCAGAGAATGGCATTGGACTTATACAACTGCTACACTTATTTGAACGAAACACCAACTGATGACAAAATAAGAAGATTTGAAAATTCTTTCAAATGCCAAAGTAACAAGGCTCTTTTGACTAACCTCACATTTGCTGATGTTTCTGTCGAAACTGTAAAATCTGCTTTGGAAACCTTTGCTGGATTTAAGCATATTTTTACCTTCTACGTAGACGCAGAGTTATTTCCTATCTTCCGTCAAAATCTGAAAGCAGTTATCGATAAGCTTCGCTTTCTCCCAGTGTCTCCACTATTGCCACTTCAGTATGGCATTTCTCAATGTAATCGTTCAGTGTTTGTAGATAGACAAAGTCGACTTCATCGATTTTTAAATGACCGCCATTGGAATATTGAGAGAAGGATCAAGCCAAAACGGAAGTTATACATTGGAGTCCCAGATAACAATACACTTACTTTTGGTGTAGTAATTTTGAGCCGGCATATTTTGATTAGAGAATATATAAAAAAGAATTTTAATATTTTGTCCGAATCCGGTCTCTACGGAAAGTGGGTGGATGTCTTCAATCACTTTAACTTCACCCAATGTAGACATTGCTTCGATAGAGAACTGCCACGCCCACTGACCTTTTATAATTCAAACCTTTTCACCATTTTCGCTATTTATATTGCGTGTCTTATTTTATCATTCTTGGCATTTATTTGGGAAGGTAAACATGTTTTGTTTCACATAAATATTTCCAATTTAGTTTGTCGAAAGATTAAAACAGTAATTTGCAGCGGGGAGCTAAAGGCTCCAGGTGTCAACGGTGAAATAATTTTGGTACTTCCGCGTCGCAATTAAAAATGTACTTCATTTGAATATATTGCCTAACATCTTAAACATGCAATTAATAAATTATTGGTGTCAATTGTCATAATTATATTGATTATATTGAAAATGCGTTTATGTATGTATATGTACTACATATCAGTAGAATTAAAAGGTATCATTACAATCATGAACAAAATAAGGTAGGTAATCTGACATTATCCGACTAATGGAGAATATTCTCGGTGAACATTTGTACAAATAGAACTTGTAACTTAAAATTCGACTTTGCTATTTCACCTATTTCAGCTTTAGGAAATAAATAATAAGCTGTTGGCCACTGCAAACCTACCTATTGTGTATAGAATAGGTATACGTATACGGTTTACCTATTTCTATTCATTGTCAAATTTTTGATTGATACAATCGATATTTCTTGTCGCAATCACCGTTATCTGCTATCGAAATGTTATAGGGGAAATCTGAGAAACTGGTTTAATATTTCTACCGGGTAATCTTAGTCTCAGTTCCATTTCGCTGTTATTATGTAGGCATAGTTCAGTATAACAACTTCAATTACCGCGAGAGAAAATCGAAGGTCACTTAAAGATACGCAATATACTTTACATTCCATTTACTTTCACACGTATAAGTAGAATAGCTCCCTCCACTGTTTCTATACAGACAGTCTCCACGGCATAAAACATGTATATCTAAATTAGTTTATTACCAATAACTTCATAATTTATGACTAATCATTTTAAATGTCTGTAGGACCAGAAATTAGAAATAGCCATTTGAATCAGCTTGTGTAGACATGCCATAAGAAGTATAAAATGCAATGGTTGATCCTCATTCTCATGGTAAAGTTAAATGTAACAAGCAGCTACACTAGCAATAAAATGGTACCAAAAAGTGCTAACTTAAAAAAAATATTATAAAAGAGTACTACTTTCAAAATTATTACAAAAAGTACTTCATACAAAATTACAAAAAATAACTACTTTCTAAATTATTACAAAAAAGTACTTCTTGCATAAACATTACAAAAAGTAGTACTTGCAAAAATATTACAAAAAGTAGTACTCGAAAAATTATTACAAAACGTACTACTTGCAATGAATAAAATATAAATAGTACTTTTTGGCTTTCTTGTGAAGAAGCAGTATATGTTATACGCTTATTCATCGTGGCTAGTGCTTTGAGCAACTGCATAAAATATGTCGTTATAAATATCTGCTCCTTTTCAGTAACAAGTAAATTATAAAATTGGTTTTAAGTACGGGAGAAATAGAAATATTAATGCAGTAACCAATTACCAGCAAATACTGAGCAAAAAAAGGGCATATAACTATATCCCAGAATCCCATTCTCATTCATTCATGGCTCATGGAGCACTTTTAGTTCTATGTTATCTAAATGCAGTGCACCTGACATTATTATTCACTTTATGTTTCGTATTTCTCATTCTGTTATAAATTACGTTGTGGAGAAAATAAATAATGTTATTCACCAACATTTGATTGTATGTAAATAAAGACTTCAAGGTTAACAAGTGGGATGTGAGTAAATAATCAATTATTAAACGTGGATCCCATTAAACTGTCACGTGCGCTAATTTATTTTAAGGTAAATAGTTTGAGTGATTCCTTCTATATGCATTAAGTTAGGTCAGTGTATATTATACATTGGCGATGTAAAAATATTTTAAAACCAATAAAACCACTTCCAAGTATCGATTATAAGATTTTTAAATAATATTGATTTATTGCAGTTTACAGTGTTTTCGATTAATACCAATTTTTGGACTTCCTTAAAGAAATAGTTATGACAAAGATAGAAATTTTAAATCTCTGTGCTTGTTTTATAACTTTATCAAATTGTTACACACAATCAGTACATATAAAAGATTTGCCATTAATTTTAGATTCTTTCTCAGATTGTGCAATAACGATAATTTATACTAAATATATTCCTGAGCTGACGACAAAAGTTCCATTGGTGATAATTCGAGATGAAAAACTAACTTCACTGTCTGTATTAAGAAAATGGATTTTTCCATATTTGAGACTATCATTGATTTTTGGGAAACCGTTTCAAGACTTTTCATTTTTGTGTTACAATAATTATAATTCCAGTGAATCTAAAACAGCGAATGTTGGAAGAAATTATCCCTTCTGCAATGAATATTTTGGCTACCAAATAAGTATTTCTGATCGGAGAGTTGAAAAGGACGATAGGACGTTTGCAGGGATATCGTGGAATTTACGGGTTGACTTCAAACAAGCAGAAGCAGAATCTAATAATGAGTCTATTCATTATGTGGACATAAAACATCAAAAAATAACCTGTGCGGGATGTCCTTACATGTTCCCAAAAAATGCAGGCAAGCCACCTTGTTGGGGAAGAGAATTGCTGACCCTGTTAAATGAAGTAGAAATTGATTCTGTGTCCAAAAGTTCAATTTCCTATTTTAAGGATGTAGTGACTAACAATTTCTTTTCATCAAAACCTGTTCAATTTGTAGACTATTGTGGAGACGAAGCGGTTCCATTTAATAAATCAGTTGTTCGAGCTAATTGGATTAATCCATTCAAATCTTTGGAAAATCAAAAAACAACATTGGATAATGTTAAACGAACGTTTATTTGGGAAGATTTTAATATTTTAACAGAAAATGACAAACATTTTCATTCTATCACATTTACTTTACTAGGCACAGATTTATTTTATTATTTCAAAGATTTTACTGTAGCAACAGATATGGAAGGATGGACTTTTGTTACTTGTGCTGGAATATCCGTGGAAAATACGTGGAAATTCTATACAAATCCATTTAGTCCAGCTTGTTGGATTATGATTTTTATCTCCAGTTTAATTTTATCTATCTATATTACTGCCCAACAGTTTTGGAAACGCAAAAGTGAAAATATCAAAGTAATTTCTTTTCAGAAGCTATTTATACAAAATTTTTTCACATTTATTTCTCCTTTAATAGAGCAATGTTTTGCTCGGCATAAAAGAATTGGAAAATGGAAATTGTTTTTAACATACGGATTATGGATTATGATAACAATTGTTTTCAGTAATTCATATAAAGGAATATTTGTTAGTAAAATTACGTCGCCGTCAAAAATCCATAGCGAAATTGATTCGTTTCAAGATTTGGATAAATTTTCTATTATCTCTCCGGAATATGACACATTTTTAAATTTTCCTCAAATGGGTTACGTCCAAGAAAACTTTTTAGATTATAAATTATGTAATTCGGCGGTGCTAAATTCGACAAAAGATATTTGTGGACCACTCGTCAATTTATTAGACTGCAAAAAATTTGAAAATGATTCAAGAATGAATAAACATTTACAATCTCAAGCCGTAATTACAAAAAAATTCCAGCAATATGGCATCAAGGGAAATGAGAAAACAGAATGGTCCTGGACAAATTGTTTTGTTAATGAAACTGAATTACATCACAAAGTGGTTTTACCTTCAAATTTCTTACTAGGATGGCCACACTACAGGTGTTTTAGTAGCGACTATTATTTCTACCATATGGCATTAGATTTTCTGAGCAGCTGTGAAAATAGAGCATATGTTGATTTTACTAGCAGAATTAAATTATTTAGTAAGTCAGTGTTTGACAAATCTAGATACATACAGGGAAAAAGTGATTTGGTGCTACAAACAACTCGTTATAAGGTCAGGGGATTTATTATAAACGAACTACAGTACAAGAAACTGCTAAGTCTTATGAGTTCTGGTATCTATACCGTTTTTGTCAAATGGGATGCAATTTATACAGAAAGCAAATTTGTAAATATGGTTAATAATAACACTAAATATTTCGAAAACAGAGACAATAATATTTTAGAGATAAATGAAGTTGCTTCTTTGTTTTGTATTTACGGTTCACTTATATTTGTAAGTGCTTGTACATTTTATTTTGAGCGTTTGGTGTTTTGTTACAGTAAAAAAGATTTTATATTTGTTCGAAGGAAAAAACGCTTGATAAATAAAATAATTTTCTGACAGAAGCACAATAACTAATACTAGACTGCTATACTTTTATCTTGTTGGCATACAAAATTCGGGTGTTTCTTACTGCAATAATGATTCCTATTTTCCCAATTTGAAGACTATCTAACTTTTGTGATTTCAAATTTTATTACCATTAATAATATATAATAATAGCATTTAGTTCTGTCTCAAACTGAGATTAAGTGAGGTTGATAGTATGTAAGACGACAGTAGAATTGTCGTTTAAATATTTTTAATGGGAATAATTTCAATTTACATTCAATTGAAATTTGTGATAAGCCATAATTTATTTTGAATCAGTTAAATGCTTTCACGGAGTGGGACAAGACTGGTAATCCGAGGACATTCGCTGGTCTAAAGCAAATGGTGACTTGCCGTTTGTTTGGAGATAGTAAATTTTGCTCGTACTTGAGCTATATATCATTTAGAATGGGACAAATATTTTTTAAGTTAATATTCCAGTATATTTTATTTACATTTACAAAATATCTATACTGTGTATGAGTTACCTGCTATTAAGATCAGTGCAAGCCCCCATTAAGGTAGTTTCCGGAAGATTGCATATTCCTAATTCTGCTTCTTCTAAATCGCTGCATCGTTTTCCTCTGAACACAGTCTCACTTGGTGGTTTTAGGGACTCGCCGAAATATTCATATGACCGTCCATGACTACATGCCGGATTAGATATGGGAAACGGGAAGAATCCACATCCAGGTTGCTTTCCTCCATTGTTGGGGTAGAAATCAGCATGACCTACAGCTTCATCTAATCCTAAAGCCAAACTTCTCCCGAATCCAGGAATAAAATCTGAATCAGATATTGCTGTGTGAATTATATCAACAAATTCCGCGTCTGAACGGTCTATTCTATCCGTAGGTCCTTTTCCTTTGAATAACGGTCCAGCTGGATCAAAACCTTTGAAATAAAATATATTTTATACAATAGCAAAAGAAAAATCTGAAATAAAACCTTAAATACTGTTGTGGATTGAAGTCAAGTCACGATTTCTAATTTAAATCCGAACGTGGCAATTGCGTGTTAAGTTACACAGTTGGTTTTTAAAATTAAGAATCTAGATTTATAAATAACCTCAGGTACTTCATATCCATAACTATATCTATAATATTTATACCTGTAATTCGAACTAATTTTTGTCCAGTATAATCTGAAAATCTCTTTCCAATAAATCCAGATGCATGAGCTCCAAGACTATGGCCCAAAACGTGAATATCTTTCAGTGCAACGAAATTTTGATCCAGGAGAAATTTTAGCATCAAAGCAGCTCGCATGCCAACAAATTTTGTTAACTCTGCAGCAAGATTATAGCAGGGAATTCGAAAGTTAGTAATTGAAGCAAGTACTCGCCATTCTACAGCCAATATATTAACCACTGGATTCCGTTTTAAATACCCTACAATATATAATATCTATTAAAAAAGTCAGCATTGGAATTTATATTGCTTTTTAGTTAGGCTGTGCAGCTAAACCTTATAGTTCTGTACTTCTTTCAGTTTTTACATTTATAATTGTTTTGCCACTTCTATGCGTATCATATTTTTAAAATTATTTTTTATTTTTAAACTATTTTCTATAACGGGCTTACATTGCCTTAAAGTTAATGTAGGACCGGTAGCTACGCTGGACAAAAATCCATGTGTGATCATTTTTAAAGGTGCATTTTTGATAAATTCGGAATTCTGTAAACTTTCAACATCGTCAACTCTGATTTCTTTGAAGTCCAATGGGTTTCCATTGTCCCTGTTAAGTATTTTTATTTGATTCATTAATAATTTTCTATTGCAATAATTGTACAAGGACATGTAAATATTTGTCCATCTGTAAAATAAATCTACCTGAAACTTTTTTTTTACTAAAATGTGCCTTTTAACTACATTTTTCTTCCTAAAAGGGTTAAAGGTAATTAGTTACAACAAAATTTTTAACTTGATTATTTACATCATCATTAAAATTTACATAAACATTACAATCACATTTTCTATAAAACTCTTCCGTTTTAGACATTACATTTAGAAAATTTCCAAATGATGTACGCATGCAAGTAGATATTTTTATTACTTTGTATATAAGAAAAATTGAACCAGGGATTCATTCAAATACTGCTCAATAGCCGGAGCAAATGGGCATAATATTGAAGCTTTCGTCCATCTTCTTTGGTCATTGGGCCACCAAATAGTCTCCCCTGGATTATCTTCAACTGGAGATGAGGTTGTGTTACATCCAGCTGTAATTTTAAATTAATACGTTAGTATTATTTATAAATAAAATTTGATTACTAATTCATACCACCGAGCCTGGAAAACATATGTTGAAAAATGTGAATTACTTCTCTGTCTGGGTTTCCTTGAAAGACAACAGAAGTGCTTAAAACCAGGAACCGAGTCACGATGACAACTTTGCTTAATCGTCATTTCTAGCGTCTCTGTCCCACAGGCCATTCTATTTGTTACATTTCTCCCCATGAAACACGAAGACCAGAAGCACGCTTGATTAGGAGTGCTCAGGCAATCGCCAACGACAAATATTAATATTAAATTTGTACTTAAAAACCCGATAAAACTCTCTAAGTATGTGATACGCAACATTTGAATATATTAAATATTATTTTGGTGTTACATAAACAATTATGAGGATGTAGTAAATTTAGTAATAGTGTGGGAAATGACTAATTTATACATCCTACACCTTACGCATTATTTTGTTAACATGCTATAGATATACGATAAAAAATCTATATTATTAGGGAATGGTACGGTACTCGGTATTCTAAGTCTACTAGTATGCTGATAAATATAGTTGCTACTTCTAATAATTGGCACATTTAAGCACTACCTTCAACATTTTCTGTTTACTATTAATTATGTCCTTAAAACCACAAATTAGATTAACTGGAAATACTTAGTCTGGTGAATACTATCTATATGAAAACGATTTAATTTCAGAACACTACAGAAGATGGGTATTGGGCAATGAACCATGCGCCCTCCTGGTATCTCATAACATATTCATGTCTGAATCTAACGATAGAAATATACTTTCGTGTACAATGCATTGGTAAAACACCAATTGTGATTAAACAAAAAATTAATGGCACATAATAACTGTCTTTTCACTCATAACCATAACAGATTCCTAGTTTAGTGTATAAGTAGCCAATCATGGATAGTGGATAAGAATTAGTGTGTAATTAGGCAAGCAATATAAATATCACATACAACATCAGAAAACCACTAAACATACTATTGTTATTCATAACCTTACTTCATTAATAGTGGGCCACCAACGAACTATTCTGATTGTGGGGGGTAGGAGTAATGCACGATTTAATGTACTTACATACAATAAATAGCAATTTGCTATATTTAGTTGCAATTTTATTATCTCTTATTTCAATGTATTTATTCTTTCCATCTTCATTCATCATGGAAATTCAATGTCTTTTTTTACCGTATTTTAAATATGGGATCAAAATGGTATTCATAATATTTTCATCCAGTCTTCATTATTAGCCAACCAATCCTCATTTCTTAACTAAGCATGAGCATGCCACTCTGAGGTAATAAAATGGTGAAATAAAAAAATGTGCTGGAGAATGTAAACAAATTTGTAAAACGATTAAAATATTTTTGCTAATTTTCTGCTGCACCGTCCTCAAAGTGAACAAAATTTACCACATGTTAAGCTTTTTTACATTAACAGTGTAAAATGCTTTTAATGGTAAAAATGGTAAATTTTAGTCCATTTTATTCTGATATTTAATTGTGACGGGGAAGTACCCAAATCTTTTGACTGCTCCTAAAACCTGAATGTTTATTCTGCCGACTGCATACTGTTCTTTTAGTTACGTAGCCAATCTACATTGGAAATCAAACCAATAATATAATGAAACAAAACATGTCTGCTTTCCCAAAACAGTGCCAAGAATGATAATATTACAGGTAAAAACCTTTAAAAGCTCATAGGGAGACGCAATGAAAACCAGAAAACAAGGAAAAGTAGTTTCTGGATAATTTAAATAGGGCGTTATTTAATAAACATGTATGCCCCAGTCTACCGGTTGAAATTGCTTTTGAATCGTTTTCAGAATTGTGCAATGTGAAAATCGGTAGTACGTGCAGTTCTAATATGTGGTAGTTTTAGTAGAATTTTAAATAACCTACCCAAACAAACGACTATAAAAATCAAGAGAGGCCATGAAAAATCCAGTAGTATACACGTTATTTTAAAATTTTACTATAGTAGTAATTTTTTCATTGGCAGATCGGAGGAAAATTCTTTTAGATGGGGAGTAGTAGTAGTATGAATGAGTAGGGATGAGTGTTATCATTATCAAGGTGCCATAAGTCTCCTTGGCCCCATACCCACTAGTTACAAGGTGGAGACAATGAGATAATTAGGGTAAGGGAGTATCGTATAGTGTTATTAGTAGAACTCATGACAATAATGTACTTATTTGCTGAAAAACAATTAACTGGTTGTACAAGGCTAAATTTTCTTTGGTGCTATCTAGATTGTTTTCAGAATTTGAATTTGCAACTACGATTTGAAAATATTTTTGTCATATATATAAATAAAAACATTTTAGTAAAATATGTGCATTTTTTCTACATAGTCTGGCTCTTTCCTAATTTTTTACTTCATTTCAGAAGAACCTTAATTCTTTGAAGAATTTTCAATATCGTGGAAAGACTATTTCGAATTTCTAATTTCAACCGGGAGACTGGGGCATACATGTTTATTAAATTACGCCCTATTTAAATTATCCAGAAACTACTTTTCCTTGTTTTCTGGTTTTCATTGCGTCTCCCTATGAGCTTTTAAAGGTTTTTACCTGAAATATTTTTTTTATTTTATAGTTTTTATTGTTTATAAATAGTTTATATGTAATGTAGCGCTATATTGAAAGTTAGGTAAAATATTCTCAGTGAAGTAAGAATATTTTAGGTCTGTTATACGCAAAACAATATTTTTTATTCCTGGAATATTTCTTTTTCTCATTGTAAAAATTATTTTCTATCCCTGGAATATGTCCCTATTTCTAAAATTATTTTCAATCCCTAGAATTTTTTCCAATTGCTGGAATCCGTAAAATGTATAATATTATTTATTCTCAAAATCATTAATAAAATTCTCCATCGAATGATATCAGAATTTGGTTCTATGGGGGGCTCTGCCCCCCAACCCCCGTCAGGGGAATGATAGGTTGGTGTTGTGGTTGCACCCAATGGTTGCACCTAGTAATTGAAATCCTTTAAATTAGTACTAGGCGACGGGATTCAGTCACCTTGTGTATTACTATGCCAAAGTAGAGTGAGTGGACGTAAGACACGTAATGATAGGGATTTGAAAGAATACTACACTATACTACTACTATTCACTGTATCTACGGAAACTGAATTTGACTATTGCATTATGATGACCAAACAATGGGACAACCAAATCTTCGGTGTCTAGCGGGAGAACCAAACCTCCGACAGAGTTGCTGAATTAACGCAACGTAGTTCGAAGAATAACCTACCCGTTTTGTATCTATAATTTTTTCTCAAAAGTTTCAGGTTTTTTAGGTATGCATGACAAGTCGTTTTGACTCAAAGGGGAAAAGGATACATAGGGATTGCAAATCCTGAGGACAGTTAGCCTGCCTCGAATGTCTCCCTATGAAAAATGAGTAAAGGAATATAAATAGCGAATATAGTGAAGATATTTGAGTTATAAAAGCTTAGTTTGCGTGGCTCTTCTCTATCAAAACAATGACTACATTGGGTGAAGTTAAAGTGATTAAAATAATACATCCACTTTTCGTGGAGACCTGATTCGGACAAAATGTAAACATTATTTTTTATGTATTTCGTAATCAAAAAATATTGGCTTCATATTGAAATGTTGCTCGGTGCCAGTCTAGTGTATGATTATACGGCAACACACTATAACAACGTATACTGTAAACGCAACCACTATTGGTTAATGGTAAATAAATCGTCGAAACGTCCAGTAGAATCGTCTTCTTCGTTAATCGTTTTATTATGCTCGTTACATTACAATCCTTTATTAATTAAATCCTTAACACGTCCTTGTCTGTGAATTGCTAATGGATGCGTGATCACTACGTGATCACTCATCCAACCTCACTTGCTCGGAGGCGACCAGACATGGCACTTGAAATATTTCGCTTGAAATAAATAGGTTAAATTTTTGAAATATTTCGCGAAATATTTCACTTCCGCTTTCCTTGAAAAATGAAATATTTGAAATAAATGAAATAAATAGGGTACATGGCATTTATTTCAATTTATTTCAATTAATTTCAAGTGAAATAAATTAATTGCGCATGTCTATACACATGCGCGGTTAATTTATTTCATTTATTTCAAAAATTTCATTTATTTCATTTTTCGCGAAATATTTCAAATATTTCACTTTTCAAGAAATATTTCCTGAAAAATGAAATAAATGCCATGTCTGGAGGCGACCATCTTTTCCACAAGGCAAATCTCACATAATTTATCATCCCAGTTTATGGCGCAACATAACAATATTATTAGGTACACCAAAAGTGATGGTATTGTTATCCGGAACTCCAATGTATAACTTTCGTTTTGGGGAAGTTTGTTCATAACTGGTTTCAGATTTTGATTAAAGAATGAATTTCCGTCTCAATAGAGGGTAAAGATGTCTTGAAATTGGTCAAAATAATCCAAAGCTGATTTAATAGTTTCCATAGACACATCAGCAAATGTAAGGATTTGGGAAATAATGTTGTTTCTGCATTTGTTATTATTTTCAATTCTTCTTATTCTTTCATCATTTGGCATTTCAAGTGTAGCAGTTGTATCAACTTAATGCCGTTATCTGATTCATGGTAGACATTAACCATGGTTCGTATGGAAACTGGTCTTTATGTGGACTGACAACTGAAATGTCATCCAAAGCCGCAATTTCTCCGAAAGACTATATATAGACCCAGCACAATTTTAAACCAGAAATATTTTTCCAATTTCTTTGGGAACCCGCAATTATTGCAGACGACATAAACACAGCAAGTGATTATGAACTGGAGGATTTGGTTGTACTTCAAATATAAAGTCAGTTGGAAGAAGAATAAGACAGAACAGAATCCCACTCCAAGCAGAAAGTTGAAATGGCCGGATGTAGCCATAGAAAGACAGAGTTTGATGCTCCAGAACAGCACAAGATATGTATTTGTAACTCTCTGAATGAGTTGTAATGAAGTCGTAACTGATCAATAGAATATCATCAGCATAGTTAGCATCTTTCATTGAATTTTCGTATCTTATAATCAAATTCCATTCTATACTATCTATACGTCTACATTCCCATGGCACTATATTAATTGTTATTCTTTATTTAATATGGGACCACAATACGGATGTCTAATAAGGAACTGGGAACGTTCAATGCTTATAAGAGGAATAATTCCTGTTGAGAATATCTTTAACGAAAACGTCTACAATAATCTTCCTCACAAGATTCCGGTCAAGATAACTTTCCACTGAAATAGCATTGTGTCAGAAAACTAAACTGTACATAAATTCGTCCATAATTTTAGATTGACGTGTCCTGCAAATAAAGAATATTCGGTCGTCTTCTTCCACCAATCGGTGCACAAAATAATGCATTTGAAGAGTAGAAAACTAACCTTTGATGTCATTCAAAAATCGAGTTTGGTTCTCCTGGCTACCCCGAATTTCTTTTTGAATGAGAAAATATAAATGAGCGTCATCTTGTATATGAATTAACTCGTTTTTGGGATACACACACTAATAATAAATACGGTTTGTTGAAATTACTGTAAATATTGTACTTGAACTGAACTCCTACGTACTGAGCAATATATTTGGTCAATTCCAGAACAATTGAGCTACTTGAAATGATATCAAGAGAAATATGTACCGTACCTGTGAATCTGTTATATCCATAAGGTGAAGTGGGCCGGGGATCATTGCAATATTGAATCGATTCGCTAATGCTTTGATACAATATAGCTTCTATTTTATTTTTTTGTATTTTTCAGCAGACTGTTTTTTTCAATAAATCAACATTTGTGATTCAGTATGGAGTTTGCGTATCTAACATTCCAGTTTTAGCGCATTCCCTTTTGAAAACTACATGCAGCAATTTAAAAAAAATCCTTCGTTCTAAACATTACCCTTTGCAACAAGTAAATAAAAGAGTATATACGAAAAGGAATTCTTGCCTTCTCAAGAAGATGCTATTTGTTCCAAGGTAAAAGTTAATACGCGCGGAAATAACACGTCAGTTTTTTACAAAAACATTTTTATTTCTAATTCTGTTCCTGATGATTGCTTTTTAACCAAAAGTAATGATGTAATTTTAGTCTCAAATATTTCACAAAAAAACGGAGAAATTTTTATTTCGTATAAAATGTTTTTAAACTGTAGTAGTCTGCAATCATACCCATGCAGAAGTATTGATTTGTCTATTTGTCATGTATCTAATGTAGCCGGTAATTTTCTCCAGAAAAATGTTGTGGTTTTAAAACGCAAATGTGTGTTATTGCCAAAGGGTAATGATATTTACATGTGTATTCCTTATTGTTCAGAGATTGATTAATACGGTGTTTCTAAAATTCATATTGTATAAAAAAGTAACTATACTCTGGTTAGTATTAATTATTATATATAATATGAATTTCAACCAAAATGTCATATTCATCTTTCGAAATTCATTATCCAAAACACATGTTTTGAGATTGAGTCATGCATGCAGGGATCCTATAAAATAATTTTCATTTACGTTTATTCATTTTGTTTGACCAAAAATAAATTGTTGTCGGGCAATCGTTAGTCCTAACTAAATTAGCTATATAATTAATACATATAAATATTAATGAATAGTAGTAATGAGTATAAATTCTACTGGCAGCAGAAAAAAAAATTTCTATAAAACTCATATTCATATGTACTTCACAGTTATATTTTACTAGTGTAGTAATATAAATACACAGTAATTGTTACCCTCAGTAATTGTTGTATATTAATAATTATCAAATTTTAGCTTTGTCAAAATAAAATTACCTTTGTAACAAATTTTTTTGTTTATGTCGACCAACATGTTTCATTCCTCTGTACGCTAATGTACGCAGCGGACTATATTTGAGTGTTGCCATTCAGTTGGGTAATAGGAGGCATTGCATAGGGGAATATATGAGGCAGCATCTGGAATTATCTGGCATTACATTGGGAAATGGTGCGGCATACCATGCTGGCTTGACATTGGGAAAGGGTGGGCATTCGGCGCGGATACGAACGGCAGGAAATTGGGCCGATGCAGTCCCGGGGGTCAAACGCGTAGTTGGCCCACTGTATTTCATGGGCAGAGGGCCAACCTTATCCCAGCACATTTTTGCAGCTTAGGACTATTTATTTTCATTATCCGTAGCTTATACGTGTAGGGGGTAATTTCAAATGAAATGTTTATATATCGATTAAATAGCTGCGATTGAGCTGCAATTGTGCCAATATTCAGTGTATATTAATTGAACTGAACTTAATACTACATTTTTTAGTTCGATCAGTGAAAAATTTTGAGTTGGTTCGTTCGTTCAACTGTCATGGCCGAAATCCCTCAACAGTTCGTTCGATCAGCTCAATTGAACTGAACGAACGAACTGATTTTCAGTCCTGAACTTGATCTTTTTCTGCTCTGGATATACCAAGTGGACCAAGTACAATCTTGAACTAGAAATATTTCTCTAATTTCTTTGGGAATCCAAAATTGTTGCCAATGTGCATAAGCACAGCACTTTGTGAATATTCAATAATTGGATTATGGCGTGGTTCTAGTATGATAGTACCTGAAATTTTTGGTTACAGTTAACAAGTTTTGTTTTTGTATTAGATTTATTATTTTTATCCACACGGAAAATATCCAATTTACTCTTTTTAAATCTTATTATATTACCATAAAGTTGTATTTAATCCCTATTATGCCGTTTTAACTTTTATCTCTTCATAAGTCAATAGTTGTTATGGAGACAAATTACATTAGTCTTCGTATATCGATCAGCAAATTTTGAAATGTTTAAAAACGAAATTCAAAGGAATACGCGAGGTATTGGTTTAGTTGCTTAAAGATTTGTTGTCACTTAAACACGGATAAGAAATAAGGATATATCGATTTATAATATGCCAATTCCAGCAAATTTTGCAGATCAAGTGAAAACAGCGGAGAAAGAAAGTCAATAGTGTTGCCTGGGATAAACGTCGGAAATAGCCTTTTCTTACCATATATTTGATATTCATCATCGTAAAAGCTTTAAACTTCTATCTTGCATCAATTATGACTTATTACTACAATTCCTTAATTGTCATTATTATCGCCAAATAATGGTACAATAGTCACATTTTTTGTCTATCTCTTAAGATTAACAATAAAACTCGGTAAACACTTCAAATATATTTGATAAAAATTATAGAACGTATTAAAATGTTTTATAATTAAAACAATAATACTTTAAGCTATATTTTAGAAAAATATTATCTTAAAATATCTCCTGATATGTAAAGCATTTGAGAATCGTTACTACATTGCGAGGTTACCAACTTAGGTGGCCTTGGCAGGCTAGCTAGGTTGGTAACAGGTCTCGCACTGGACCGCCTAGCTGAATTTGTAACCCCAGCAAGATGGGTTCGATTCCCGGTAACTGCATTAGCTTTTTCTGAGGTCTGTCAATGGCTAAACGTGGGGGGTAGTTTGGTGCAGTAGGGGAATATTCCATGAGGTAACTGGTGGCGGAGGAGCTTGTTCCTTATACAGCCGGGAATAGAATAAGGATTGTCTCTACGTATTCTGACATCACTAAATCCTTAAAAATAGTCAGTGGCTGAAAAGCAATGTGAATTCACTGAATCAGGTCTGATCTGATACCGATTTGACGGCCTGATGTTGCCATGAAAGACTATAAAACACACTTAAAACAAACTGAATGAGAGTTAATAGTTTTTTTTATTGTTTTAGCATTAGGTATATATTTAGTACTAGTGAACCCAGCCAAGGGGGCAAGCCTAGCACTCAAGAGAAATTCAGCAGGTCACCCAACACAGTAATAAAAACCATTTCGAAAAGATCCCTTACGTAATTCTGTTAAATTAATAAACTTTTGGTTGCAAAATTAGCTGCAGCCCCAACTTCCTGCTAAAAAAGAATTTCCTAAACCAAAATAATAACTGTAGATCGTAGCACCGAATACAGGGAACAATGAAAGGCTCCATTTTTGAAAAAAATCCCACAAAGTGACCAAAAAGCTCCCTTTTTAAATCAGAAAAATAAGATTCTCCCTGGGAATTTGAAAAACGTACAAATTCTATGAGTACAACTTACGAATAAATAGTTAGTTACCCATACTGTTATTTAATTCTACAAATAGGTGTGCCAACTGCCAAAGGAATTAAGAGGGTAGTAAAAAAGTAAACCCAGCTCTACTAAAAAATGTTAAATAAGTTTGTCGATATAACAGAACCAATTTGGAATCGAAGTTTTGAAATTCTATTTAATAAGGCCCATTACGATCATTACGAAATGTCCCCTTTCGCTAATCATTATGAAACGACTCATTTCGGTTGTTTTAATGTTTTCAATAATGTACCCCAACGCATACCGCCATGTACTTAGCACATGAAGGTATGTGTTGGAGTACATTATTGAAAACATTAGCTGGGCATGCGCATTTTGCTTTTAAAGGAACATGCATACATTACGTGTGCAGTCTATGGGAGGAGGAGGTACTCAAATGTGTTGCAGTCAACACTTGCGTTAAACATGGGGGAGAGGGTTATGCATTATGTAATATATGTACATTTCCTAAGTTCTCCTACCAGACAAACATAGATAGATTGGTAATTTTTTTCAAGTCTAGGATTATATTATAGATAGTAACCATTCTTGTGTAAAGTGTAGGTAAATACATTATACAAGTTTCTTCTAAATTATAACTTCAACTTATGCTTGTCATATGCCATTTTCGTCATTCTTCTAATAGGAAGATCTCGTCTGATAATTAATGGTAAACAATTTGGGGTCTACATCTTGGCGATGCTTTACCAATGGGCCAATTATTTCCAATCGCTGTTTTTCTCCATCCTTTGAAGCAATGACAATACAACGATCATTTCCTGTACATGTGATGTTTAAACTATCTTGGTCTAGTTCTGCAGCATCCAGGTGCAAATTTAAAACTGAAGGTTCATTGCCGTCCTCTACTTTGAATTTAAAAATCCCCAGGTCATACCGGTTGTTTAAAATCTTGGCCGTTTTTAAGTAGGTTACACCAAAACGAATATTAGCATCGCGGTAATTGTTTCTAGACCCAAAGCCAAAAAATCTGTCTAGCAGAGATGGACCTCTGGTTCTTGATGAACCATCTCTATCGGTAGGAATAACTTCAATTTGGTTACTGGTAGACCTAATTAAAAAAAAAGGTTGTAAATTGTTTAAATTGAAAAATAGGTCATCTATTATCAGTATGCGCGCAGGTCACTGAGTTGGGGATAGATTAGGTAAATTTTGGTTAACAATTATGTCAGAGACAAAAGAAACAGGGCATGGAAAACCCAAAAACCTAGGTTTTTGTGTAGAAAAATTAGCTAAAACCCATGGTATTGGGTTGATGCTTTAAAAATGGGACAATTTGGAAAGCAAAGGATCAGCGCTCCAGTTCAAAATACCGTTATTTGATTTCCATAATTAACGTAATATACAAGTGATACATAAATCTTTATTTACCAAAATATTGAGATACACTTTATCGTCAGCACAGTCTGCAGTCTACTTAGGCTGACTATGACTCGACGATTCGCAAAATTTTGATAACACGCACCCCGTGAAGAATAACAATTTGTAAAATTTTTTAAAACATGTACCACATATTTTTGGAAGGGGCGTTTTGGCCCTTTTTTCCAAAAAGTTGCCACACTTTTCAAAATCTATTAGTCTTTGGAGTGAGAGAAATACATCACGTCTTCTCGTTCTCTGTTCTAATAATCAAGAGACAATGCTCACTGAAGAATTTTGTGCCCAATCTTTTTGAGGTACTACATTTTGCAAACGCTTGCCCTAAATTACGTATGTCAATGTTTCGTGTGTTTCCAACACCGTTCCTTACAATACTACTAGATTGTGGCAATTTGTACTACGGGGAGGAAGGGCGCAATAAAAATTACGTTACACTCCATGGACCGGGTTTTCATCATCTAGCACACGTGGTAAAATTATTCATTTATGCTCTTCGCTAAGCAACCGTATCATTGAGGTATAGCCTTATAATTTCAAAAAACATACCAAATAATCATGACCGCTACAAAGTAAGAAACCATTTTATCAGGAAATCAGGTTTCTTATTGTTACATTGTCGCGGTCATACTAAAATGGTTTACTTTGCGGGGGCATGATAATTTGGTATGTCACAGTCACATTATAACGTTAAACAGATAGAAGACGTATCTATGTCTGTCCGACTTGGTAACTTGTTCACTAATATTTTGATCAATATCGAATCGACTAATTCAATTTTAAATGCTAAAGTCTTATCAAAGATCATCCAGATCAATAATCGAGGCAAATATTATTTTACAAGACGATTATTTTTAATAGTGATAGTATTTGCTGTTTGATTATTGAAAAATAATAATAGTGGTCCAATGAACAACCGTAGATAGTGGATGCTACTGTAAAAACCCATAACCTCATAAAGTCGGGTTTTTGGGTTCTTCCTTGCCAAAATCCTGCGTTTGTCATCCCTGAAAAGAAGTGGGTAATCAAAACACTATTTATTATGGTTGTATTTCGTAATTCGCATCATTGTATATTACGACCATTGTCTCAGATAAAAAAATAAATTCACCTACATATGTAGGGGAAGTCAATATATCCATATGTGTTAGGATTTTGCAAAATGAATGTACTCGCCGAAACACAAAATTCCGGTTTATCGTTCTATTAAATAGAGCATTTTCGAATCTACAATATGGCGGTGACCTGGTATTTTTAAAAAATTCCTGTGAATTTTGGCAACAATTTTAGTCTGCATTGTGTCTTTTATGATTTCATTATACACCATATGAGTAAGAAGCCGAAATCTTGTCATTTTTCATCCGAAGGCTAGAGAATTCGATACCAAACTTATAAATAAATATTTTCAATACGCTATATATACAGAGGGCCCCTTCAGAGGGGGTATGTACCCATATCGGCAAACATAAAACATGTAAATTAATTAAATTCTGGTGAACATACGAGGTACTTAAATACCCTGGTTTCGAATATGGCCACCGATATATCATCAGAATGACCCCATCCGATATAGGGGGTATGCCCCCATATCGGCAAATGTAAAATAATTGAATCAAATTATATATGTTGACCCTACGGGGTATTTAAATACGCTGATTTCAAATATGGCCGCAGATATATCTTCAGAATGACCCCATCCAATATAAGGGGTATGCCCTCATATCGGCAAATACAAAACAATTGAATTAAATAAATTCTGTACACCCTACGGTGCATTTAAATACGCTGATTTCAAATATTTAATGTGAAATTTAAATCCTATACGATATGGGGGCATACCCCCAATATCGGATGGGGTCATTCTGAAGATATATCGGTGGCCATATTTGAAATCAGCGTATTTAAATACCCCATAGGGTCAACGGAATTTATTTAATTCAATTGTTTTATATTTGCCGATATGGGGGCATACCCCCAATATCGGATGGGGTCATTCTGAAGATATATCTGCGGCCATATTTCAAATCAGCGTATTTAAATATCCCGTAGGATCAACGGAATTCATTTAATTCAATTGTTTTATATTTGTCGATATGGGGGCATACCCCCTATATCGGATGGGGTCATTCTGAAGATATATTGGTGGCCACATTTGAAATCAGCGTATATAAGTACCCCGTAGGGTCAATAGAATTTATTTAAATCAATTGTTTTATATTTGCTGATATGGGGGCATACCCCCTATATCGGATGGGGTCATTCTGAAGATATATCGTTGGCCATATTTGAAATTAGCTTATTTAGTTACCCCGTAGGGTCAACCGACATTATTTATTTCATATGTTTTTGAATTTTCAAATATGGGTGTTAGCTGATGTCATTTTCTTGGGCTTCGGGTAAGTGTATGGATTATCTGTAATATTAGTTCTGAAAGGATAAATGGTATGCGATGGCTTTATAGGCTTATTTCTCGCTTACTAGATCTAGTAGAGTACATTCAGTTTGCTAGATTCTGACACATTATATTAAAAAAATTACCTAAACTATGGCTTAGTATTAATTGAAATAATTTGAAATTCAACCAAAATGATGATTCGTACATTAATCTTTCAATTAGAAATTATTTTATTAAAAGTTATTTTTAAATAGAGATTTTGAATTTTTCTTGATTAAGTTTGGTAAACTACCTGTCATTGGGAAATGTGGCATCCGAAATTTTCACTAAATGGTTGATGGTATCAGATATTGTAAGTTGGTTTTTATCGCCTGCTATTTTCAAATTCCTGTTCCCCTTGGCTTCAATGCGATTTCCATTACCGTTAATTTTGGTGTTGGAATTGTCCAAAATCTTTAAACGGCCGTTATTTCCCCTGAATCCGGAATTTGTGTTTGATGATATCTCTGCTGTGTTGTGGTCCCCATTAAATGATGTATTACTGTTGTCTGTCATAATCAATATATTCTCGGTTCCAGACACGTCTGAATTGGAACAAGAATTAGCTGTCACCTCTGAATTGGTTACGGAAATTTTGCAATTGGTGCTATTTGTCACATTCAAAGTACTTGATTGACAATGTAGTTTGACGTTGGAGTTATTGGTAACATTTCCAACTATATTTTCTCCGATTAAAGACATATTTCTATTTCTATGTTGAAATAGAGTCTGCACGAAGTCTGCCATTTTGAATTTGGAAATGTTTTTCTGAATAGAAATTTGAATTATTGTACTTTCATAATTCAGATATATTAATAAAATAATAATGCCAATTTACTCAAAATTGTCAAAAAAATCGTTAAATTGCATTTTCGTGATCAAGGTAATTAATGTTACTAAAAGTAGTAACAAAATTTTTGAGTTGTAAAACAAGGATTAACAATAGTTATTTAGCATTAAATTTTTGTAAACTTACCCTACACAATAATGTTTGAAATAATTTGATTTGCACAGTCGACTTTTGCTAGGTTGCGGATTTACTAATTACTAACAAGAAAATCACTCTTATATATAGCAACAAGGGCGTACTAGAAATAAAATTTACGGGATGCTTAAGCATGTGAGCACAGCTTTCTGATGCGTAAAACCAATTCAGCCAATGACTTTTCAGGTACGTATGTATAAAAATTACTGATGCAACGTACCAGTTAAAACTACGTACGTAAACTCATTTAAATTTGGTCAGATATAATATACATTCATAGGAGAATATAATGTTTTATAGAATACAGTATTCTCTACCCTCCTCTAAGTACAAACCTGTTCCCCAGTTTTACTTCAGCAAATATTGGAGATTACGATTAAATGTGTCAGGGGAAATAAAAAATGCCATAATGAAAAAAAGTACATAAACCCATGGACTGAAGTGATATACCTTTAGTGTAAACAAGTCACACATAAACCGCCGTGATATTTCTGCTTAAATAAATAAAAACATTTATGTCGACCTATTCTTTCTATAATCAATAAGTGGCGGTACAAAGGTGAGAGCAGGGTTTTTTTAGTAACGGGTCTAGGATTTGTGAGGCCTTGGGCAAATGTTCGCGCTATATAATAACAAACTCACAAATATGCAATTACTAAATGAACATAGTATGAAAGTCTGTGTTCCGTATTCCACCTACTAACCTTTTAATAAGTTTTGATAAAATGACAAAAAGTCTGCTTATAAAATGTGCCAAAATAAACTAAAATGTCTATTGCTAAGTTTAGAAACAAATAGGGCTAGGGAACTAAGAAAGTCATCATAGATTTGGTTGAAAATTCGAATAACTTTTTTATTTCGTTATTTAATTCAGGTATTTCTGGCTATTCTAAATCATTTTAGCCAACTAAAATGGAACTAAGAAGAGATGGATTAAAATTTCATTTGCATTTTTCTACAAACTATCACCATATTAATTCAAATTTATTGAATTTTCCGTTTTTAACAGAATATGGCACAAACGTTTGCGTAAAGATTTCTAGATTTCCCACCCACCCACCTACTTTAATCTTAATGGCTATTAGATCTCTGTTCCAAAAGCCTACCAGTGGCCAGGTAACCAAATTTCGAGAAGTGACAAGTAATTAGAAGATCACTTTGTTTGCTTTAGGTTCCTTTAGTTATTTTAAATGCAAACGACAATGGCCATTTCAAATAAAATAACCGTTTTCTGAAAATTAGAAATAACGTGGGTACGATACCTAGTCTCCACTCATCAAAATGTCAAACTAAAGATTTAAAATTACCTTAAGGGTGTACATGTAATCTAAGGTAAACGAATATTTTTGAACATTATCGCCAAATATTTTCCACATCTGAGTTAAACGAATGTTTTTGACCAATTTTGTCGAATATCGTCCACATCTGAGTTAAACTAATATCTTTTAACTATTACGCCAAATATCGTCCAAATCTGAGCTAAATAAGCTAAATGTTTCAAAATCTTAAAATAAAGTTTGATAAAATGAGTAGGCTGGCCCCTCCTACTTCTCAAATTTAGTTTAAATGACTAATTTATTCGAAATCAGCACGTTTCAAAACCTTAAAATAGAATTTGATGATTCAATTGTCTTAATATTAGAAAATGGGTGGAGTCGCCCAACCCTGTTTTTTCAAATTTCTTTAAAATGGGGTTTTCCCATTTTACCCATTAAACTATTCGAAAAAACATTCTAAAACCTCAGAATAGAATTTAAAAGCTTCTTTTGTATGTATTTAAAATGGGTGGAGTCGACCCACCTTCTTTTTGTAAATTTGGTTAAAATGACTAATTTATACAAATAATTGATAATTGATACGAAATAGGGAGTGCTTGAATATTTGACACGAATTTTCTTATGACTATTAATAGTTCTTTAAGTTTTGAGAGAATGTCTATTGTGTATTTGGGAAAATTGGGGACTGTTTAAGAATTAGTACCTAGTATATAAGAAGTAAATTAGGTCACATACCTAAAACAAGTGCTTACACAAGTCCACCACAGTAGGTTAAATATCAGTAACATCTCTCAAAAATACCAATTGACGTCAACGGCCACCGTCATCGTTTTCTTTAATCGGGTTGATTGTTGACACAACAAAGTCAGCGAAAATGGTTTGCTTTATTTACTGACCTAAAAACACCATTTATATCATAGAATTGTAAATACGAATTCCTGTACTTACCCAAGCTGCAAAAATGTAATGTTGGCCCAGTGTCAGTTTTGACCGCCGGGACTGCAGCGGCCCTATATCGGCGAGAAGGGCCACCGCTGGGCCAACTATTCGCCAACCTCGGCCCGTAGTTGGGAGGGCGGACAAAACGGAGAATAGCCGACGGTGGGCAATGATTGGCAAATGATCGGGAAAAGATCGGCAACGTACTTCCTTTGAGATGGGGCCCACGCCACCCCAATATTCGTGTTCTACATGTGCGATTTAGTTAAAAGACATCGAAAAATACATGGCCGATGGTTTGCCGATGTTGGCCCAACATATGATTTGCAGCTTGGGTAGCAAATAGGAAAACTTTAATGGTATAAAATAGCCAATAAAGTGTAATTTCGTTCGACTAAACGTTTTATAACTATACAAGCAATATACTTTGAACTAATTGGTAGTAATTGTATTTACTTACTGTATTTACTAGTGATTATAATAAAACATATTTTTACAAAATCGTGATTAGATAAACCTATCATATAAAATGGGAAATTGAAACAAACCCCGTCAGTGTCGGAATCTGTTTTAATATTGTTTCTACTCATATCAATCTGTTGCACCAAGAAGTCCGTACGTTGTGGACGTTCATTTTAAGGTACTTCTAAATATATTGCCCAATAAGAGTAGTAATTAAGCAATAAGTAATTGTATTAACTAGATATCAATATTTGCATTCTCATTTTATAAACTGCACTCACATATAAACTCACACAGTTTATGAATTAAAAATCCTTCAATTTCGTAATTCAGAAATAGCCACTCATTTAAGCCTAGAATATAATTGTAATAAAAATTGACCTATTTTTTAAACGCCTTATTTCCAATTAAAAATTTTAGAAAATGCCTAAGAATCTACCATTTCAGTTGTAAAAAACTTGAACCTAATTTGTGAGAATTTGGAAACTGGGCTTTTAAATTAGAAATACAAGATTAAAAGTGGGTCATAAAAGCTGTATTACATTCAGATTCCCTAATTTATTTAAGCGCCAATTATTATCAGTACATACATGTACTATTATACATTTTGTCTGTTTCTCAAATAAAAGTACCGAAGGCAAGCTAGTTACCCATAAGGGTAATGAAATAAAGATCCCAGCAGAAATTTTGGTTGTAATATTAACGTCAGATTTTACGTGTGCAAGGTTGCTACAACGTTTCTTGTGACGGAACTGCAACGTATGTCCCCTGAGGTCGTTGTGGAGACACCGTCAAAATTTAACAACCCTACTGGTAGAAGTAATTAATAATTATTGCGAATCTACATTTTCATACATCAAAACTAATACCACAAAATATAATATAAATAACGTAGCTTGATGTTGATAGTTAGTTTAGAGGATCCTGATTCACCTACAAATTTTAATTTTGGTAAAATTAGCGTTGAAGTTTAGGGTGGCCCAAGTTTAAGATTGAGGTCAAATCGTGACGACCATAGCTAAAGTCAAGGTGTAGACGTTCTCAGAACGTTTAAAATTGATAAAAGCCTTCCGCTAGAAGTATTACGTGGTAGAGTAGATCTAGGTTACCGTTACTTCAAAATTCGACGACAAAGCCCCTCAAATATATGTGTATGGCTTTTCGGTCGAACGAACGAACACACGATGTAATTTCAACAAACCCCTATGTTGTGGGAGTAATCATATATAGTAAAAAATATACATCTCATCAAAAATATGCAGTTGTATCGCAAAAGCATATTTTGATAATATAAAGATATATTTAATTAGCTTAAATGCTTTTAGGGGACCCCGCGGTCGTCATTAGTTAACGTAACCCGTCCAAACCAACCTGTAAAAATATTTCATTAGCCCGTGCCCTTAATAGGTTGTAAATCCTATTGTAAGTGGTAAATCGCTGAATGTTTTCGAAAATAATTACTTTCAGCATTAAGACAATTTCATAATTTACTCTCATCCCAGTCTAAATGCTTATATAATGACTAATTTTTTACCATTGTCTTCGTAAATTTTCCCAGGTTTTTGCTTATTTTTGATACTTTAGTCTTTAAGTTTAATAGTTAGCAAATTATTGCTTTCAATAATATACCCCAACGCATACCTTCATGTTCTAAGTTTAGTACACGCAGCAGGTATGCGTTGGGGTACATTATTTAAGGCATTAATTTAATTTGCCTTTAACCCATTTAGTCATAAGAATGGTTTAATTAAATTAGTTAGATCCAAATAATAGAATTTTATTGAATATATATTATGCAATACGGACTAGCTAAACAACGCTAAAAAACAATGTTTTATTTCCAGATATTACAATGGGCGTGTTAGTAGGCGACTACGATTCAAAGTTTTTCTCAAAAATCCCAGAATTTTGCAATGCTCTCCAAGAGTTGAAGAAAGCAAAAGCGGAAGAATTAATTGATGAATTGGGTCACGTGTTTGCCAAACATAACACCTATAAGAAATATGGAATCATCATGGTTCATCGTCATTTCACAATGTCTGATAATGAAATCTTAGTCGAAAATGTGAACCTAGAGAACACATTAAGTATCGCAGTACCATGGAATTTGAATGGTACATTTAATTTAAATTATTAATTTTTCTTTTTTAAACATAGCGTTATGAAGCACAGTATATTTTAACCAACAGCAATCAAAAAATGGGTCAGATTATAATTGAATATATATAATTTAATGAAGGTGAAAAATGGTTTCCAACTGACGTGGACTACTGGAAGTCTTTTTCACCACGTGATGAAAAAAATATCATTCCAAACACTTGGGCCTTTGACGAAATGGGAAACCTCAAAGCTTTTGAGTTTCTTTCAACTGGTGAAAATGACTTTCCAGCTGCTGACTTTGTTTCAGACCTTTACGAAGAGCTAAAAAGGCTTGGCGTAGAAAATATTTTTGGGCTACGCCGACTTCGTGATGCGTCTAGCGCCTATGAAATTACTCCAAAAGGCGTTAGGGCAAACATCGTCACTTTTAATAAAAAACCAAGCGATATAACCAATTTCATTAAAGTTGTCTGGTCTTATGATGAAAATGGTCGTCAATTGGGTGGATTGTTTTGTATTGGCAATTGTTGTGGTAATTGCTGTGGAAACTGCAAAAAATGAAATTGAAATTAAAAATAAATGTGTGAAATAAAATTGGGTATTTTTTATCCTGAACAAAGCTTTGAAGTGTTTTCGAATCATTTTGTTGTCTTATATGAATATGAAAATGGGAATAATAAAAACGCTGCCATATCATTTTGCACGGTTTGCAATGTCCTGATAAAATGTGTACGTTATCCAAGAAATTATCTGTAAACGAATATTACTGCAACCGGTCAGTCATTTCAACCAATAGTTTTAATTGACGATCTCTTCTTTAGCTTCAAGTTTTATCCGAGCAGAAGCTACAAAGTAAATAAGTTTTTATAATGATGCTTTTAACTCTTTTCAACATATTTTTAACTTATCTGTAGTTTACGCCAATTTACGATTGGCGTAATCGTTCGACAATTACAGGTTGAGGTATATGGGCTTTCCCTTAATTATAAGTCACACTTTGAATTAGCCGGTTCCTCGCAAAATGCACGTGTGTTAAAAGTGCTGTTTACAATTATATTACATGGTTGAGCACTCGTCGCTAATAAATTACCTATACCAAACATGTAAAGTCGATTTATTTATGATTTTGTTTGTTAGTTTTCTGCCTTCTAGAAGGCAACGAGTAAAGAGTAAAAGTGAAATTTCAGACAGTCAAGTTTGCAGCTGTGGTACCGCCCAGGGTACAAAAACTGGATGTTTATGTTTTGTAGCTCAAATTAATCCAGTTTTTTTAATTTGAGGAAAAATATGGAAATTCTAATTTTTAAATAAATGGATTTGTCGATGATACAACAGTAGCAGAAAGAGTGACTAATAAAACACAAATTGGCCAAGAAATGTTAACTGATATGGCTTCGTGGGTCGAAGAATGTAAGTTATTGTTTAATGCTAGAAAATGTGGTTTTATGGTTTTTGACTTTGGGATAAACAAGTGTACGGGATCAATGGAGCTTTACAATAAAAGGAGTGGAGATGCCAAGACTAACATCAACCAAACTTATAGGAATTACACTTGGTATAGAATTTAGACAATCATATATTAAATAATGTAAAGCAAGCATCATCAAAAATGTAAATGTTAATGAACTTAAAAAGACATTACAGTGCCGTTGAAATGTTGTATGCGTATATATGAGTCCAAAAGCAAGCTGCTTCAATCGTTTTAGGATGCTCCATACCCTAGTCGGCAAACGAAGGAGTGTGTACAGCACTATTCTGTTAAAAAAGTTTAGCATACAAATATTTAATTCTGAAAGATTTATATCCTTACTACCATAGTACCATTTAAATGAAAGAAATACGCGACAGAACAAAACATTCCTGATTCAACCTAACAGTGTTAGAAATAAAAAAGAAGTATGAACATTCCACGATATCAACGATTCTTACGGCAATAAATGATATGTATAACCAAAATGAAATAAAATGGAGTAATGACATAATTTTTAGAAAATGTTCTAAGGTAAGCTATCCCCATAATATTAATCTTTTATTCTGTTCACTCAATGTATTTATGGCTGTAAAATTCAGTCTCAAAACTGCTTTGTAGCCTTTCAAAGAAATAAAACCTAATATCTAATATTTATCGACTGCAAATTCTACGAGAATGTTGGCATCTGCCTTCGACAGCAACCAGTCATCACCTCTCTGAATTTATAAAGTCGATAAATATTATAACTAATGTTTTCTATATAATATAATCTGTTAAATCAGAATTAAAGCTAGTGCTTCTTCAGGACTATATTTTGTCACATGCGATGTCAATTTTCCTTCGTTTTCACCTTCTTTTTGACTGTTTTAACAGTTTTTTCTAACGGTTAGTTAAATTTTATCCAACTCGGCAATATTGCCTATATTTCCCTTTGAGTTTGATAAACCTACATCTTATCTATTTAAAAAAATAGAAACCTTGCTAAAGACCCCTGCTGTTTTTGGAGGTATTTTTTCCCGAAATTGATGAAAAATGAAAAAAAAATTGACACACAAGATACAATATTTCAGAAAGTAATATACGTAACGGAATAAGACTTAATAAACTGTTGGCAATGGGCGTATACGCAGGATCGAAGTGGGAGATTTAAAAAAAATTCTGGTAGTCTGGTTGTCCTTCGATAATAATATGCGCGATATTTTTGGAACGAACTAACTTGTTTCAAATCTGCTTTTTGCATATAGTGGCACATGTATTCAGCCTTATTCAGTTATCATTAGAATCAAGGCAAATAGACTGATTACCGCCCCCTTCCCGTCCCCGTATCAGTGGAGTTCTGTAGCGAAAGTCCTATAAGAGAATTTGAACTTTTATATGGGTTATATATATCAAATTTATATATATAATTTTGTATATAACTTTTATACTTTTATACTAACCCAGCCACGTTGGCTTGGTGGAGTACTCGGTCGTGTGACTAATCAATGTGTGCTTCCACTGCCAGTTCGAATCTTTGGCTGGGTGAAATGGCCGAGGGCTGTTTATAGGCGAGTGTTTGAGTTGTCAATGTGGAATTAAGACAAAGGTTAAGTGCCAACCCGCAATTTCAGGGGCCGTCCTATTGATACCTCGTATGTGTAGTGTGTACGTAGAGTAGCTTTGGATAACCTGTCTTTGTTGGGCTAGTAGACTTCCGATAACAGTCCCACGACAGTGACTCGTAAATGACAGCCTTAGGCTTCTCGGGTATTAATTAACAACATATAAGGTACTGTGCGGTTGTACTTATTTTGTTTAATCTGGAGCTGTCTATGCTAATACGCATAGAGCAGCACCCAGAGCTTAGTTTATTTATTGTTGCATGCATAGAAGTACCGTTAGAATTGTGTATGCACCTACCTAGCTATATTTATGCTTATGTAACTAAACAACTATATGTTACCTATCTAATCCCTATTGTACTTTGTCAAAAAAGTCCCGTTAATCCTAAAATGTCCTTTCACTTAATTTTCCTAAAATATCATTTAGGAAAATTAAGGGACAATTAGATGCAAGCAGCATTCGGCCATAAGAGCCCATATATTAGTTTTTCTATTTTAATCCCTAAAAATTAAATATTAATTAGGGACTTGCATCTTATTATTCGGGGTCAAAAGACAAAGGACCTCGAAGGCTATAAAAGCCTTCGAGCTCCTTTAGTCGGGATCAGTCAATCCAGTAAGTTGCATTCGTCAACTAAGAGGATCTTTCTGTCGCCTGGAAGTATCTTTCGATACTAGTCGGCTGTTCTTTTGGAGATTGCTAAGTCAATCGGATCGGGTCGCCCCACTCTTGCCCTTACGTGAAGTTGCACAGTCAACTAGTCGTAAGTTTGTTCTTCGATTTATTTAAGTTTAATTAGTTAAGTTAGTTAGTAATTAGTAATTAGTTAGTTAATTAATTAGTAAATAGTTAGTAGTTAAGGTTAGTAACAGTTAGAGTCAAATCATTGTATTATTTGTCAAAATTCTTCAATGAACAAATATTATCCGTACCTCTTGACTCACCCTGTAATCTCGTGTTGTTGTGTGTACCTCATTCCTCTCACCTGCAACATCATTTCTTCTCCTATCCTGCAGCATACCTTCCTTACCGCTAGCATAGGGAACTCTCCGTTCAGACTCCTGCACGCATTAACCTAGCCTATCATCCTGCATATGCTAACATAGCTCTACCTAAACCTCACACCCACCTGATCCTTGTTCCTAATAATAAAAATTTTGTTTATTATTATTCTGCCTTAGCTATTTAATGCAATATTCAGCTTTAATTATTTATTGGTCATAAACAATACCAGTGTTGAGGGAGTTGGCAATAGGCCCGTAATGAGGCCTGCGCCTAGTACTACCACTTTGTAGGGAGGCAGTACACCCCATATAACATACATACATGGGACTTTCTTTTGAATTAATCCAATTCCGGAGTCCCATCCTGGTCCCAGACTAAACTGCTGGTAGTCATGGATATCCACCCTTCAGGAGTCAATTAGCAGCAAGCTAAATAAAGATATCTTGTCGATTTTGTAGATTCCACGATAAAATGTTTATTCCAAATGGTTAACTTAAATTCTTCACCATGTGTCAACATTCAGAACTTGATCAATTCCACACCAGGTGACTGTAAAGCTGGAAAAATGGAATATACCATTTAATAATGAGTAGTGATGCATTCAACAAGTCAGCTGGAAATACAAATTCAATAAAGTAACGTGACCTAAACAATACCTAAATAGTAATATCCTGTTGATTTTGAAGATTCCACTACGCCACCTAAAATCTAGAGTTAAAGTAGGAGTCTTTGGTCAAACATTCTGGGCGGGAGTTGATGGTATTGGTAATGTGAGTCAATGAGATAGATATTATACAATAAAAGGCGCCAATTAATTCTCCTGTCAACTGTCAAGTTTTTATTTGTATTTGGAAATGTCGCTTTTGCAGCTCCGCTACGCTTTTGTACTCGTCCCATCCACACTATTATTCTTCCAGGTTAACCTATTATATCTATCTTCCTTGATTCCACTGTAGATTCCACGGTAAAATGTTTAATCTAATTAATGAACGTTAATTCTTCACCATATGCCAACATGCAGTACACAGAGTTGCGAATATTCCCATTACCTCACTTTGTTGGACGTCCGGGAAATATGGGAAATAAAGCCCAAAGATTTGAATTTTGGCGCTATTTTCATTCTATTTCCCACTATTTGCCATACTTCCTATTTCCCACTTCATTTTGATACCCACATTTTCCAACGGGAAATGGGAAACTTCCCGTTAGTGGTATTTCCCAGTCGAAACCTTGGCAGTACTCAATCATTTCCGCACCAGGTAACTGTAAAGCTGGAAAGAATGGAATATACTAATTAATTATGAGTAATGATGCATTCGGCAAGTCAGCTGGAAATACAAATTCAATATAGTTACGTGACTTAAACAATACCTAAAAGTAATATCTTGTTGATTTTGTAGATTTTATTGTAGATTCCACGATAAAATGTTTCAGCTAAATAATGAACGCATATTCTTCACCGTGTGAGTGTCTGCATGCAGAACTCAATAAATTTCGCACTAGGTGACTGTAAAGCTGGAAAGAATCGAGTATCACGATTAGGATTATACTCGCTTAATAATTTTTTGGACTGCAATACAAATTGAACATAGTATTTTGATTTAAACAATACCTAAATAAAGAATTTGTGATAATCGTAGTTAAATGCACTCACAACTGATAAATTCCACACATGTATTTATAATGAAGTGACGATGGACGACCATTTCCATTATATTTTGACAATTTATACGATAAAATGTTTCAAACTGCATTTAACTAATCACAATGGACAAAAATCCTCTTTTTTAGCCAATTTTAACGCCCATACTTCACCGTGTGAATGTCAACATGCATAACTCAATCATTTCCGCACCAGGTGACTGTAAAGCTGGAAATAATCGAGTGTCACGATTAGGATTATACTCGCTTAATAATTTTTTGGACTGCAATACAAATTGAACATAGTATTTTGATTTAAACAATACCTAAATAGTGATTTGTGATAATTGTAGTTAGCTGCACACACCACTGATGAATCCCACACGTGTATTTATAATGAAGTGACGATGAACGACCGTTTCCATTATATTTTGACAATTTTCACGTTAAAATGTTTCAAACTCTAATATTTTGACAACTTGAAACATTTTGATAAAATGTTTCAAATTGTATTTAACTAATCACAATGGACAAAACTTCTCTCTTTAGCTAATTTTCACTTTTGTGTTACAATGCAGTGACAATATTGTTGCAATGAAACGAAAATTGTATTCAACTAATCGTTGCACTAAAGAGAAGCTATTTTTATTGCATTTGCCTCCCGCAGTTTCAGAGCATGTTAATACTAGCGCGGTGAGTAGTCTCTTAGATAGCTCAGCTCATCCACAGTCCTCTATGCTACTACGCTGTCAGTCTCACCTGCTGTATTACTACTGTCTGCCTCACCTTCTGTATTTATATAATTTCCACAAACCAGGAGATGCATCAAATTTGAATTCAAATGATAACTGGTTACTCCTGAATATATGTGCTACCATATGCAAAAAACAGATTTGAAATGTGTCAGTATTTGAAAGTTATGTCACTGCAAAGATATACTTGCTCCTTGCCAATAGTGGACGACCAGACGATCGGCTGAGTGACAGCGACAAATTTATAATGATACTACGTAAACCTCGATCCTAATAAGCGGATTTTATGATGCCTCACGCAAAACGTTTGTACAATAAAATGAAGTTGCCAAGGAATGCATAAATGCGTTAGCATCGTTATTAATGCTTTTTACGTTGCAACCATTTGTAAGCGCCTTTTTCCCACACCGCTATGTAGGTTTTTGACATTTATTGTGATTTTCTATGACTATGATATGTCATGACTGACATAATTATGGAATAAGTATGATGACAGTTTTATATTGTCATCTTATATCTTAATATTATTTATTTTATTTTATATATTAACATGCATCGTATACCGATATACAAAATACATAATAATTATTATCCCTATATAGTTACAAACTTTCATAGCAATGCAGAAAGCATAGATTGTGGGCTGCATTCTCCGCTGCATTTTATAAATTGCGTCTGAGTGAATACAAGCACCGTGGTCACAAACATTTATTACCTTCCTTGCGTTGGATCATTATATATAGCAATCATAATTAATAATTATCCACATTGCATTAAAAAATAAAATAAAAGTGTGGAAGCTGTTGTAACCAAATTTGATATAAATTTAACTTACGTGGCATATTCAATCGTATCATACCAATTCATAAACCGCTATATAAAGCCACACTTTCTACATTTCTCCCATTAGTTCTCCCATGCAAAGTCTTGTACTTTCTATACAGTTTCTTGTATTCCCATATACCTACCACATATTATATTAATATTACAGGAAAATGTTATGTAATATATATTTTTTAAATAAATTTGTTGCTTCATCTAAGAATTCGATTACATGATGTAATAATATGAGTTGTATTAATTAGTCTCTTTTATGACAATGAAAAATATTGTGGAAATAAATACATATACAAAAGGTAAGTTAAGAAAATTTTATTTGGAAATTGAATGATACCTTGAAGATTGAAGGTTATTGTACATGTTTTTATCGTTCTAAATTAAAGATTGAGTTTGATAGTTAATGGAAAACAATTTGGGGTCCTTTTCCTGACAGTGCTTTACCAAAGGACCAACTATCTGTAGTTTCTGCTTTTCTCCATTCTTAGTCCCAAGGACAACACACTTGCCGTTACCAATACAGGTGATGTTTAAGCTATTGTCGTCTAGCTCTGCAGTATCCAGGCGCAAATTTAAAACTGAGGGCTCACTACCATCTTCTAAATTGAATTTAAAAATTCCCAGTTCATATCGATTGCTAACGATTTTGGCCGCTTTTAAGTAGGTAATACAGAACCTTAGGTTGGCGTTGCAAAAATTGTTTCGGCCAAACCAGTTTCCAAACCATGACCTCCCTCTGACGCTTGATAACTGACCAATTTGGTTTGGAATAACTTCAATTAAGTTGCTGGCAGACCTTTCAAAATGATTTGTATATCATAATGTGCCTAAAATTTAATAATGTCCTTAGCAAGCACGTATTTAGAGCACACTTTGGTGTGCATATTCCTGGAAACTTGTCTTGTGTTTTCATATAATCAATGCAATTCTACAAAATTTATAGTAAATAGTAATTTATAAGATAATTTTAATAATAATCGACCCATATCTCAAAAAAGTTACCCAAGAACAAAGAAAGTTAATTAATCAAATTACCCGTCATGGCGATCCTGCTCCTCCAATGTATTTACTTGGTGATTAAAAGTGTCTGAAATAGTAACTTGGTTTTGGTTGCCTTCAACTTTCAAGTTAGAATTTCCTTTTGCTTCAATATAATTTCCATTTCCCCTAATATTTGCATTTGAGTTATCCAGTAGTTTAAAACGCCCGTTGTTTCCCCCAAATTTTAAGTTACTATTTGAGATAATTTCACCTACGTTATTGTCACCATTAAAACCTGTGTTGCTGTTATCTTTCATAAATAATTTATTTCCACTCCCAGATACATCAGAGTTCGAACAAGAACTTGCTGTGATCTCTGAATTTGTCACGGAAATTTTGCAATTAGAATTATTGTTAATATCCAAAGTGCTAGATTGGCCATGCAATTTTACGTTGGAATTATCAGTTACTTTTCCATTGTTGTTATCTCCAGTAAAAGATAAATTGCTATTATCACGTAGAAATATGCTCCCTACTAAGTCCTCCATTTTGGACTTGGAAATTTATTTCTTTATGGATTTTGTACTTTCAAAACGTACAACCTTTAGAAAAATAAATGACTGGAAACAAATTAGCCGTATACAGATTTTACGTGTATTCATTAGAGGAGTGTGCTATTAATAGAAGCAGTTGATGTCTTATATATGTCGGCATTTAAGTGCTTAATTTTTTCATCGCATATGGATGATGAAATCCAATCAACAACAGTTATCAGTACAAATACGCAAAATGAAAGTCCTATTAACACTGTTTGTGTTTGCTTTAGATAGTGATTATGGTGTTCTACTATATAATTACCAATTACTCAAATGTGAGCCGCATTTACTGCTTTTACGTATTGTTAATAGAAAACACATATAATGATAAACATACAAAACATTTTACAGCTTAGCTCATGCTGTTCAAATTCATTCAAGGACTGCAACTGATAAAATATTCCAGTAAATTATCACACCATGTATTACAAATGCGCCGATATTGTTGCAGATTCTATAGAATTTTTAAAGCCGATGAATTGGCGACATGCCAATTCAGGACTAAGTCGTTTAACTTTTGTAGAAAATTACTGAAATAATGCAAATGACGATGGGACAAAACCTTTTGAAAATGGGTCAATTTTGCCTTACTGTTGGTAAAATATCACGTTTCCACAAAATGGGTTAATCAAAATTCTTTCATAGAAATCATTTGAAATAGGAAAATGAAAAAAAGAAAGTCTTAAGTGGACGTTTTTAGTTGTTCCGCTGTGAACTTTATTATTGTCAACGAACATCTTTGGTCAAAAAAACTCAGTTTTCAGTAATCCAGTGGATATGTGAAATAACATCAAAAAATCGGAATATGAAATAACTCCGAAACGAACGGACCGATTTGAATGAAACTTGGAAAAGAAGCAAACAATCGCTGTATCTCGGGGTATTTTTGAATTTATAAAACTTCAAAATTCTTGCCTTTCAAAATCCCGAAATAAATTTCGAAATAGGCAGCTTTTCATATAAGGAATTGTTTCATTAAAATTCTATAAAAATAAAGCCCCTAAAAAGTTTTAATTTATAAAGGAATAATATATTTTAAAATTGTTGACCTCTACGAGATGTCAGAGGTCAAATTCCATTTATCGTCGAAAAATGTCCATGTAAAGTATCGTTCGCAAGTCAACGATATGGTAATTGCCAAATAACTACCAATTTTGGCAACGGAGGACTTCATAGAGAGGTCAAAGGTCATAACTGTGAAAATAAGAATGTCTGATGCACAGACTGGGCCATTAAGTAGTGCATCCGGCATTTCAGTAGGTAATAGCCAAAACCAATTTTCAACCTAGGCTTGTGCCTACTCCAGTGCCTACATAATGTACTGGAGCCAATAAACATTATAATTTATTTTATTTCCGTCTATCAGTATAGGAAAATGGTATATACGTATTACTAGTATCTCCCAGCTTAACGCTACTCGATTTCGGAAGGTAATTATTGTCCAGTACTCCAGTAAGTATATTGTTCAATAACCTACATTAATGACATAAATATTCAAGTTGATAAAAATAAAACTCTTGAAAAATAATAAAGCGAACAAAACTAATTTCGACGTGGACAATAATAGTTTCGTCCGAATAATATGCTTTTTAAGAGTTAAAAACAAAAGGCAAGTAGCAAATAAATCGGCAAATTAGCCGATGTAATCTATTTATTTTGGTTTATTCTAATGCATTGCCAAAAAAGAAATTAATTGCTTCGGTTTGCCGATGCATCGGTGCCTCGTTATTATTTATGGGTTACAATTGCAATGCTTTGAAGAGATTTCTAAAGGGTTTATTATAATAAGTGGCTAAAAATATACGAACAACATTTTATCAAGAACAAACAGGCAATAAAGTAAATTAGTACCAAAGTTTCTGATAAGCAATGCAACATGTGTTGTACGTGTATAACCATGTGATTATCACCGTCTGACACCGTCCAGGTAAATATCACACTTATAACATCGGCCTAGCCATTTTGTAGTGCATGTATGGCCTAGCTAAAGCCAAGAACCACTATTATTATTTATGCTATGTTAACACATATATACAGAATTTGCAGGAAATGTTATGCACAAATTAATGCGTGCAAATAAAATAAAGTTCAACATTAATTAAAACATCCTGATTTTTAAACTCAATTCTAATCATAACTTTTGAATTAAAAAATTGTCACAAATCGATTGTAATATGCAATTTTAACTAAAATTTTGGCAAAAAGTTAAATGCAAGAAGAGTAATAGAACATAGAACACAAAGAACAAAGTGTAGGAGTATTACATCAGCTGATACATTACTCCAGTATACATGTAATTAAATCGAGCTAAATTAAATAAAGTAAATCGAGTCAAATTAAATTAAGTAAATGAAGTTAAATTAAATTAAGTAAATGAAGTTAAATTAAATTAAGTAAATCGAGTTAAATTAAATTAATTAAATCGAGTTTAATTAAATTAAGTAAATCGAGTTAAATTAAATTAAGTAACTCGAGTGGGCGTACAGGTCTGTCTAGTGGTCTAAACAGCCACTGGAGTCTGGAGTTTGAATCTCTGGAGCGCCTCAGGTCTATAAGGTAGTTAGTCTGGAGCTGGGAGAAGCTGTCTTTGCCGTATGTTCTTTATTAGCATTGATTTGCCTATCTTAGTGACAATATGATTATCTATCAATGCCCTGTCTGTAGTGTATGGATTGTTCTGTTGGTCTGTATACGTGCTACGAGTTCTACTTAGCACAAGTCTGGACAATGGGATGCACATGAGGTGATAAGGTGGGTTGAAGTAGACTGCCATAAGTGATTTGACGGTGATCACTGGTGGTCGGCTTACATGTCCCGGTCCCTCTCTGACTGCCCAGATGTAAAATCGTCTAATTTAGTAGGTTTCATTGATAGGAAAATTTTGTGATGCAAGCATTTGAGCAATAGAAACCCCGTTTTGAGGTTTTCCTCGATTTTGTTATGATAACGAGTAACTGGAGGGAAAAGTTGGTTTATTAAGACAGCAGAGCTATTGTTTTCACATAAAACTGCTTTTGGAAGATTTCGAATTCCATTCCTTTTAAGTTGGGTTTAACATTTGACCCCCAAAATGTTGTTGGAATAATTCAAATACATAAGGTTGGGCTCCAGATTTTGATAGAACACATTTTATAATGATATAATTCCAGCAGCAAAAGGTCCTTTATTCGAGATGGGACACAGACGAATATGAATAGCAATATGTGGGGCTACAGGTATGCAGGGGACTAAACAAGGACAGTTTTGTTTACATATTTAGTAATATCGATAAAATTGCAGCTCAACATGCAAAAGTACAAATATATCTAAGATGACGGCAATTTTAACTGGTACAAAACGTAGAAAAAAATGTGAAATTTTTGTTCTTTATTACTGCCATGAATTGACATACTAATCTGAAAAACGGCTTATCAGAAATTCTTTTTTTTAAATAATTATGTATAAATTGAGAATTATCAAGGCTTTGCCCATGCAGTATTGTATTCAAAAAAAGAATCTCTTATAGACCGTTTTCCAGATTAATATATCAATTTGAATTGAATTGAGTTTTATTTAATATTCTCGACGAGCCTTGGCCCATAGAATATAGAAATGATGTATTTTACAAAGTTTTAATTCTAATTAGGAGCGTTTTACTAAATTACAAAGGATTAGTTGTTATCAATGTACCTTAACTGTTTTCCAAACGTTTCTGGCATAATTTTAAATTTAGCGCAAGAAACAAGCGTATCGGCTTTAAGAAATTGCTTCGATAAAACTAAAACAGGTTTAAAACTAGTTGCCGTTGCAAAGATCTGCGTGTAAATGTATAACGGCTCGACGACCAGACGCAATGAAATCGCCGTCCCATTTAATGACATGTTACCTGATTAAATTTTTCGGCTCTTTGTCAAGTAAGCCCAGCAGTAATTCCATTTATTTGTTTCCTTTGTAATATATTAATCAATGAAAAATATTCCATAAGACAGATATTTTAGTAGCAGGGGATACTAAGGAACGACTTTCATGCTTAATCAATTTTATAAAATCGCATTGTGAAAAATAAATAAATTTTATAGGCTGAATGTAAGGTTCATATTATTAGATGTGTTTTAAATATATTTAAACATTTTTTTGCTACTTAAATACTATTTTAAACAATGTTAATCAATATTTTAAATTGAGAATGTGACATTATTGTGTTCCACAATACCGAGCACAGAATATGGTGTAAAATGATCTTTTATGTTCACTGGTAATTCCAGCATGTAGCAGTTTGATGTCAAACGTGATCTAAAAAGTATTAAGACGGTTTGGCTGGGCCACACAATATTGCTACGCAAAATGGCTAGGCCGACTTGTCACCAAGTGATACTGAGTCATAGTGTTACCAAATCAGTAATTTAATACTCTTATCCTGCTGACACGTCAACTGTCAATATATCTATTAAATAATTTCCATTTACTTGACTACATTGTTAAAACCGCCAAGCGTAATCACAGACAAATAAAAGATAGTGGATAGAAATTTAAATAAAAATTATCGCCAGGATTTAAGTATGCTTACCAGCAAGTAAAGTGCAATAAAAATAAAATATTTTATGTAAGGTTTGTTTGTCATGTCCTCGTTGCATGATAGTTATCATTGGAAAGTCCAACTTCAGCTTATCGAATTATATGTTTAATTTTAAGCATTATTATTTAGCTAGCTAGTCAAAGGACCCAAGTCCTGTTATAAATAAAGGTAGTGTGTATCCCAAGGCAATATCGTACAATGCGCACATACATAAAACTCTTTCAAAACTCCGCCTTATTGTAAACTAAGGTAAGCTTTTCAAATAGAATTTTGGCTGTGCCAGCTTGCTCCGGTCACCACCAACACCATGATCACATTTTTGACTCGGTGTTTACGCTTTTATGAATCACTATTAAAATACTGCCATTAATCAACATTGGCAATTTTGAAATCAAGTAAACCTTAATTGGCAATGTACAGAGTTCATTTTAACCGGTTAAAACTATACTTGACCACCCACCCGGTTAAAACCAGAGCTAAAAAGGTTCAAGTTCAGAACTGAAAATCAGTTCGTTCGTTCAGTTCAATTGAGCTGATCGAACGAACCATTGAAGGATATTGGCCATGACAGTTGAACGAACTGAAACTTTTTCCCTGATCGATCGGTCGAACTGCAAAAGTAGCATTAGTTCAGTTCAATCCGTATATTATGAGGAGGGTAACAGTTGATCTGGAAATTTTGAATGTGTTACGAAATTGCAATTGAAAGTATTAAGCACAATTTAATTCAAAATTTTAAGTTAAGGTGACCGTTGCTCTTCCAACTGAACTAAGTACGTACTTATATATTACTGACAATCAACAAACCTAGACTATTCTCGAAACTTCCAAGTATCACCTTATACACACTACGCGACTATAGCATCCCATATAATTGAGTCGGAATGAGGGTTAATAGTTTTTTTTATTGTTTTAGCATTAGGTATATATTTAGTAACGTGTCTTACATGTGTAAAGTGTAGGTAAATACATTATAAAAGTTTATTCTAAATGATAACTTGGCACAATAAAATAAGGATTGAGCAATGAAAAATTTCATATCAAATGGACGGATATACCCATAAAAAGACAAACTCTCGTCCTCCAAAACAACACAAGATAGTAATTGTAACTATCCGAATGGGTTAAAATGAGGTCGAAAGTGACCAACTGAAAGCCCTTATCAAAGGCAGCATTCTCCATTACATTTTCGTATTTTATATGCAACCGATTCTCGCTCAAAATGTCATCCCTATATCTCCGCATAATAATGACTGTGTACTCATTGTTGCATTGGGCATATTAAATAAGACAATCGAAGATAAAATTAAAGATTCATCAATTTTGCCTCCTTTGAAAGCCGACAAAAAGTATTGTTTCTTTACTATGGGGCCACAATACTGTTGTTTCATAAGAACCTCAGACCGCTCAATGTTTATAACAGGAATAATATCTGTTGTGAAATATATCTTCAATGAAACGTCTCTAAGAGTCTTCCTCACAAGGTTCCGGTCAAGATAGTTTCCTAGTGAAGTATCATTGTGTGTGAAAACCAAACTGTCCATAAATTCGTTTTTAATTTTTGACGACATTTCCCACAAAAAAAAATATTCTGCTATCTTCTTCCGCCAATGAATGCACAAAATAATGCCTATGAAATGCAGCAAAGTAACTTTGGATGTCATTTAAAAATTTCGTTTGGTTCGCCTGGCTACCTAGAATTTCTTTTTGAATGAGAAAATATAAATGTGCCTCGTCATTAATATGGATGCGCTCGTCGTTGCATATATACACAATTGATAAATAAGGCTTACTGAATATAGTGAATTTAGTTTCCTTGAACTGAACTCCTACGTATTGAGCAATATATTTCGTCAATGCCATGTCGATCGAGCTTGTTGAATTGATATCAACAGAAATATGAGCAATACATGGAATCTGTTGTATATATACGGTGAATTTGCCCGAGCCAGAAAAAGCCATTATCTATTTTTTGTTTGATTCAGGAAAAAGCCTATATCCATACGCTTGTTAGTGGAGTTAGGCTATTTTCTGCACCAAACGAAAAATAGATATTGGCTTTTTAGCTAGCCTGAGGTAGCGAGCTTATAGAACCGCACAGTCTGTCCGTCCGTCCCCACGATAACTTTCGAAAGCAATGACGGATATTGACCAAACTTGCCAAAAAACAATGCCTATGGACCACTGACGATCCCTATTGAATTGGGGGTAAATCGGTCCATTGGTTGCTGAGATACCGCGCGCCCACTTTGTCTTCATTTTGATAGTCAAAGTGAAAATTTGGCATTAAGTGGACATTAAAAAGTTCAATGGCGTTTCCTATATAAATTGTTAGCATGCTAGTATAAAATATTTCAATCCGCTTCTACCAAATTTGAGATTTTATAATAAAGAAAATTAAAACGGAAAATAACTATTAGACGATGGAAAAAAATCTCTTTTGGGTTTTTATTCAATTTTATAGTCAAATTTCCATTTTTTGATGACCTCCGTTAAATTTAAATAATCATTATATCTGTTGATTTTCATAGTCAACATTAATTAATTTTGATTTTCATATATCCTTACAATATCAATTCCTCAATTTTTAATATGTCGTAGATATCTATAAAGACTCAATTCTGAAAGTTTTGTCAAAATCCGTACGCTCGGTTTTGTGTTACGTCCGAGTATTTTTCGTCGACCAAAATGTGTACACGGTAACCTTTTAATCAGGCAAGCTTCTGTTACGGCTTGCTGTAGGTTTTCCTTGATATAAGGATGATTTAGTACATATTTAATGTCATGCAAAGACAGTGAATCTATTCTATTTTTCTATTCTACAAGGGAAAATAATAGACTGCAATACAATATATTTCTTGCTTTGGTTATTTTTCTTTCCCTCTCGTGGTATATTATACTGAACAGTTGTCCTGTCCACAGGGTACAAAACTACCACTGGTAAAAGGGATAAATGGTAAGTTTATAAAAAAATATCTTTTCCATTCTAACACTATCCTAAACTGAGTCCCTACACTGAGATGGTTTTAGGCGAGGTGGCCCCATGGAAACTGGCCCCCCGGACACCTGGCCCCATGGCAAGTGAGCCTATAGATAGCTGGAACCAAGTGGGAGGAGCTTCCGTGTATAGTCCGAGCTTATCGATGAGTTCGTTAACTTTCAATCCCTTTTCCAATCAATGTACTGGCCCTCACAAGGGCCATTATTACACCTGATCTAATCTAACCTAACCTTACCTTACCTAATCTAACCAACTAATTTCTTAGAAAGACTTAGCATTGGACTTAGCATTGGACTTAGCATTTGACTTAGCATTGGACTTAGCATTGGACTTAGCATTGGACTTAGCATTGGACTTAGCATTGGACTTAGCATTGGACTTAGCATGGGATTTAGCATATGGACTTTAAGTTAACGAGCTCATCGATAAGCTCGGACTATACACGGAAGCTCCTCCCATTTGGTGCCAGCTATCCATAGGACCACTTGCCATAAGGCCAGATGTCCGGGGGGCCAGTTTCCATGGGGCTACCTCGCCGGACACGCACTGAGATACATACTGAGATACATGTATTCAGACGTTTTACCAGTAAACTTATATCCTAAAAGAAGATTCCAACAATGGCAAAGGAAATATCGATAGTTCCGATTAGAAATTCGACAATGAATGCAGGGTTGCGTTTTGTCCGGATGAAATTGATTTTGTCCAGTGGACAAAACCATTTCGTCCACTAAACACAACCATTTTGTCCGGATAAAATTAATTTCATCCGGATGAAATTGATTTTGTCCAGTGGATAAAAACCATTTTATCCAATTCGTCCACACCTTCCTATCCGGATACCGCAACCCTGAATGAATGGTTATGGATATAATTTACATAATGTATTACTTTATGGGTACATAATGATAATGATGATAGTCATGATCATATGGTGAGAAGTATATTTCGCAAGTAGTATTTTGCTCATAGGAAAAGACTAAAATAATTGCGCCGTGTGGAATGTTGAATGGATGCGGTTAATATAAGTTTTTATATCCTTTGTATCTGTTTAATAGTTTCAATTTGAATTATTTTAACCCATTTATATCTCTATTACACTGTTTAAATTTTCGATTTCTCAATTTCTGTCATTTCAGTCGTCCAATCTTTAGTCTTGGTAACTGAATAGTGGGTGAAACGACGACACTGCACTGGATGATTAGTGTGTGCAAGAAGTCAGGCTTGACTTATGACATGTAAATTGTGTAAAGAAACAAGCGGAAATCGATTCCATATACACCATCACCATTTGTATGTAATGTATATTAATTTTTCCTCGTATGAATATACAAACAGCATTTTAATCCTCCTGTCCCTAATTTTTCAATTTCTCTGCCTTTATTAGGGATGAATGATGATGGTAATTATCATTTTATCAATGTATTCAAAGGTTGAACTGTTGTTAATACCATAGCTTCTCAAATCGTACAAATCTACAATAATTGCCGATGAAAGATAAAAGCAAAGCTCGTATTATTTACTTACATCATGTACCTAACGACCGTTTGATTTAATAATTATACTTGAATGCAGTTCAGTTGCTTATACTTTCATTTTTATCTAAATCAGACAATAAGACCACTCATTTAATTAGATGCCGAACAAAATTCAGACTAGAACACTAATGAATACATGGATTGAGCAATAAACATGCACGTTACTAACAATAACATAATCATATTATCTACAATAATTTTAGTGGTTTAAATGTACCTTTGGTTCCATAATAAGTGACTTGGTGGGAAAAGAGGACAAAAGGAAAATATAAAAATATTATAAGGATAATGAATACACTATATATAAAAAGGTACTTCTGTCCAGTGTTGGCATTTTGTCCACTTTTTCGTATTTCGTCCGGGCCACTGGATGAATTGGACGGAAATCAGCCTCAAGTTATTTTAAACAGCAAACCACAAAATGGCACATTCTATTGGTTTTTATCTGTTACTTTAAGAACTTTTATTTGTTGTTTACCTTTAAGGTAAATGTCTCAACGCGCCTCAAAAGTGTAATTCGTCCATTTCGACCAGAGCATTTAGTCCAATTAGACCACATGTGGATTTAACCACTTGCCAACACTGCTTCTGCCCTTAATTCTAATATTCTGCACCTGCACATTTCCATATTATTAATACATAACTCCCATCAATAATTTTATATTTACAGTTTATGACATTCGACAACATATTCTTGTTTTATTGGTTAATTTTGACGGGGAAGTACCACAATTAATCGGCTGTTGACACTTGAAAAGTTTTTCTTGAAACCTACATTCGATATAATTATATGAAACAAAACATGTTTAACTTCCCAAAATAGCGCCAACCATGATAAATTGAGACAAGCAACATAAATGGCAAAAATGGTGAAAATGTTAGAATTATTAAAGGTTAGTGGGCGTGGCAGTTCTCTATCAAAACAATGACTACATTGGGTGAAGTTAAAGTGATTGAAGACATCCATCCATTTTCCATAGAGACCGGATTCGGACAAAATATTAACATTCTTTTTTATGTAATCTGTAATCAAAAAATACTGGCTCCGTATTTCTACACCAAAAGTAATGGTATTGTTATCTGAAACTCCAATGTATAACTTTCGTGTAGGCTTTATCCCTTTCTTAATATCCCAATAAGAATCGTTTAAAAATCGATGAAGTCTACTTTTTCTATCGACAAATACTGATCGATTGCACTGAGAAATGCCATACTGAAGCGGCAATATTGGAGACACCTTAAGAAACCGGAGCTTGCTGTAAACTGCATTTAGATTTTGACGTAAGATGGGGACAGATTGTGAATCCCAATAAAAACTAAAGATATGCGTAAATCGGCCATAGAAATCCAAAGCCAATTTAACAGTTTCGATAGACACGTCTGCAAATGTGAGATTATCCGAAGCAACTTTGATTTTTTTACATTTCTTAAGAATTAAAAGTCTTTCAATTAGGTTACTGTTTGGTGTTTCATTCAAATGTGTGTAACAGTTGTAGGAGAACAATGCTTCTTTCTGACTCACAATAGACATTAACCAAGGCTCGTATGGCCACTTGTCTCTAAGTGGACTGACTACTGAAATGTCATCCAAAGCAGCAATTTCTTCGAAAGACTCGATTTTTCTTGTAGCTCTGGGTTGAGTTAAGTCCGTGATGACAATGCCGGCATAGCCGTAGGTGAGAACGATGAATATCAGTAAATATGGACCCAGTACAATTTTAAACCAGAAATATTTCTCCAACATTTTTGGAAATCCACAGTTGTTGTGAACGACATAAGCAAAACAAGTAAAAATGAAATGATGGTTTTGGTTGTGCTTGAAATACAAAGTGAATTGGAAGAAGACTGTGACAAAGAATATTGTGGACAGAATCCCAATCCACGAGGAGAGTTGAAATGGGCGAATATAGCCATAGAAAGACAGACTCACCTCCTCAAGAACAACACAAGAAATAAAATTGTAACTGTCAGAATGAGTAGAAATGAAATCGTGAGTGGTCATTACAAATTCGTCCAGCGCAACTTGATCAGCATCCTCCATTGAATATTCGTATTTTAGATCTAAAATCCCTTCTGTTTTTCTACATGAGCCTCCCTGTGCATTAATTGTTGCATTGGGTATATTATATAAGACAATCGAAGATAAGATTAAAGTTACATCGATGTTGTCTCCTTTAAAAGCTGATGTAAAGTATTCTTTCTTCAATATGGGGCCACAATACGGATGTCTAATAATGTGCTTGAAACGTTCAATATCTATGACAGGATTATTATCGGCTGACAGGTATATCTTCAACGAAACGTCTGCAAGTTTCTTCCTCACAAGATTCCGGTCAAGATAACTTCCCATTGAAGTAGCATTGTGTGTGAAAACCAAATTGTCCATAAATTCGTTTATAACTTTGCGTTGAGATTTTCCACAAATGAAGAATATTCTGTCGTCGTCTTCCGCCAATGAATGCACAAAATAATGCCTTTCAAATGTAGTAAAGTAAGTTTTAATGTCATTTAAAAATTTGGTTTGATTCTCCTGGCTAACCTGAATTTTTTTTCGAACGAGAAAATAAAGATGTGCGTCGTCGTGATTAAAAATATTGTCGCTGGATACACACACTATTGATAAATACGGTTTTTTGAAATTACTGTAAGTATTGTATTTGAATTGATGTCCTACGTATCGAGCAATATATTTGGTCAATGTCAGGTCGATCGAGCTGCTTGAATTGATATCAATAGAAATATGCGCGATACAATTGAATTTGTTATATATATAAGGTGAACTGGGCCGGATCTCAGGGCAAAGTTGAGATGAAACCGTAATGTCTTCTAACATTAAAGATTCTATTTCATTCTTTGTGATATTTGTGTTTTTTCCAACAAAATTGTTTTTCAATGACTCAACATTTGTTATTGCATACGGAGTTTGTATATCTGACAACTTTTCCAAAATATTTGCAGTTTGTGTAGATGATGCGTCATAAAATATTATATTGATATAGCAATCCTTTTCTATTGAAAGTAGATTTTTTAATTTTCCAACACAAAAAATATTTCTTGTGCTGAAAATTGCTAGCAGAATAATTAAAATGGATTCCCGTCTCCAAATATTAATCATGGCGATTTGTAAATTCGGAATTATTAGTAGTTTATATTAATTATTATTGCACTGTTAGGGTCAACTGTAGAGTTCTCCGAAAGAAGAATAGAATTTCATTCAAAATAATTGACGGGTGCTTGTGTTTTGTTTGATGAGGCTAATGATGTTCACGGTATTTTAATTAGGGTTTGATTGAAATTAAATTGAAATTGAAGGATGTTCAAATCATATTCTTGTATATTTGAGAATAGTGTTGAATTGTATTATACCGTTATTCAGCTATGGCAATACCTGGATATGTAATTTTTGGATTCAGTGAATAAATTTTGTTTTTTCAGTGGATCTATATGATTTCAATTTTTAATCCACTCAAAACTATCCATTTAATTAAATTCTTATTTGTATTGTAATAGTTAGACATAGTCATCGAGTAAGCTATTCTGTAGCGGGTAAAGGGATATTTGAATATGTCGTCAGCCAATCCGCGCGATTAAACGAAACGCAACGCGATGTGGCGAGAGATATATTGGAGAGCAGAGCGGAAAGGTGGTCACTTAGAATTGGTCTTGGGCTTCAGTCGTGTGCGTTTTGGCTGACGGGCTAATAAAAAAGGGATTTGGATCTGGACTACGGATTTCGTTTCCTTTGTGGCATCCAGCATTCGGGCATTACAGGACAGGCATTAGAGGACAGGCATTCCAGGACGGGCATTTTCAGGACAATTCGGTTCCCAGGTTCGGTCGACTCTGACTCTGACACTGTGCAAGCATACCGTTTGAGGCTCATTCCCGACCAGATATCACAGTATTAACAAAAAATGTTTTTATTTCTTAATAAATTACTTAATTTTCAGCTCTGCAGAATTCAATAGTTATTGTTATTAAGGCCAAACTAGTTACTTTATTCTTTTCCTATATTTATCAGAAATTGCTAAAACCGTTCACAAACGAGTGTCACAGGAATTAACGAAGTATTGGTTTCGAAATAGTTTTCACTTAAACATGGATAAGAAATAAGAATATATAGACCATTCCTAGCAACTTTGGCAGGTCTAGTGAAAACAAGGTTTAACAAAGAAGGAAATAAAAGTCAATAGTCTGGCCTGGAATAGACGTCGCAACTAACTCTCACACCATACATCAACAGGTTCGTATTTAAAGCGAAACAATAGCCCGTAATTTGAAATCAACAAATGAGAAAGTTGTCAAATATAAAAGAAATCAAAAATGTCCAAGCCTAACTCCCGAATAGAAATTATTTTTCATTAAATAATTCGGAAATTGTAACATTTCTAGCGAAAAGTTTTGGTTTTAGATCATAATTTTGAACCGCCCCTCCCATAATTTACTTTCTACGTCCTGCTAGCTCAGTGTAATATCACACTAACAAAATATTCAGCTTTTAGGGCAGGTGATCGCATGTAGCTTGCCACGGTTTGTCACATTTACCAAGTAATTGGGAATAAAACCTTGAATATTTTATGCTTCGGCTGTCCACTCAGGCTTATCCAATGGTCTGCCTTTAGATTTTAGTCTTATGGACAAATGATGTATCATGAATGATTAATCATGAAGTTCCTGGCACTACCTACATATACATATTTTATGCCATGTAGAGACAGTGGACCTATTTTACTTACGATTGGAAATGAATAGAATGTAGAGTATATGTTTCATTCTTTTGCTCTCGTCGTAATATATACAAAAAGACCACTGGTAAATGGGATTAAGTTGTAAAATTGCAAATTTAAGGGCTCAAATGCAGATTACAAAGAAAACTACTAGATTGATGGTAACATTAAAATGGGGTAACAGCAGTACAACCTTAATCCAAAGTCTACGGATTCATGACATTCAAGTCTAGAAGTTAGACACAATTTATATTTGAATGTGCACTAAATTAAAAGCACTTTTATCTGTAACATTGAATCCATATTCAGAGATATCCCGAAAACGTCCATTGCTATTACTATAACAATTAACCAATGGCTAAAAAGTTTTTAACTAAGAGTTGACTAAACATATAAATTGTATTTTATATAAATTAAAAATAAAACTAACAATTTTTTCCATGCACTTACTAACCTAAAAGAGAGTACTCAGTACTGACGGAGTTACTTGCATGGAAATAAAACTGATATTAGGAAATTTCGTCCATAAACTTTCATCAAGTCGTAGAAGGTAATTACGATAATTCAAGGGAAATATCCATAGTGCCAATGAAAAATTCGACAATGAATGAGGAAGGATATGATCTTTATAACGTATTACTTATTACATAACATAAGGATAATAATGATGACGCTCATTGCAACCAAGGTGGAATCAATGAATTTTGTGGGATTCAAAATCGATACAGTTTTAATAAATATTGTTTTCGTATTCTTTGTATCTGTCTGTACTTTAGTTTAAATTTCAAATTTTTTATCCATTTAAAACCTGTTATTACTGTTTAGCTTACACTGTTTTAATTTTTTTAATTTCCACCATTTCCGCCTTCCAATCTGCAGTGGTAACTGCAGGCTTGGTAGCCGAAGAGTGGCAAGTAAGTCACAAATATTTATTCCCTGTGATATGAGTTTCGTGATTGTTCCCATATCGTCATAATTGTTCCCATTATTCATTTTTGCAAGGTATATAGCAATGTTTAAAAGGCCTGGAAGCATCTACAGTGGAATTAACATGAAAAACGAGGACATTAGATGACTTGTGTTTACAAGATGTCAGCGGCTTGGCTTTTATGACATCTAAATTGTGTAAATAAATAAGCAGATATCCAGATAAGCAAGGAAGACAAGCAGAAAATTTTATACACCTTGATTCTTCCTTGTATGTAATGTTTATTGTGTGGGTTATTTTTCCTTGTCTAAGTTCTCAATGTATTGTAATGCCTTACACCCAAAATGAATATACAAATACCATTTTAGATTTTATGTACCTAGTTTTTACACTTCTCTATTGATAAAGGGATGGTAATGATAATCACCAATTTATCAATGTATTCAATTTATTCAACTTTTGTATATCATTTAAATGAACCCAAGTTGATATATTTGCATGTTATGAAAAACAAATGAGAATTTATAATTTTACCATGACTCCATTCAATATTTATATGTAATCATTTATTTTGCGTGCAAATATAGATATACAATTGGCGACTGTTTGACCAAACTTTGTGGAGTGTGTATTTCATAGCGGAGCAGAGGTCAGCATTGATGGTTTTAGAATCCATCCAAAAATTTGTAGAATGTGTATCATTACAAAAGCAATAAAAATTAAGCCCGAAATAATCCCAAAAGTCATGGCCGTCTTCCACAGGATTGGAGGGTTAAAAAGCTGACGCAGATTACAGCCGGACTGTTATGAAATGACTGCCAGAAACGATTACTGACGACAATTAGAAACCCAATTTACATATTTCGAAATATTTTATCGCGAATTTAAACAGTTTCAGCTATGATGCAAATATCTTATAAACTTTAATACGTAGAGACATCAGCCCAGTTTTTTCCGATTAATTATTGTTGTATACATGCCAAAAATTCATTATGAACCCCAAAAGTTCTTAAATTAGTAAATAATAACTTGTTATGAAAATATCTCATTAACTATAACAGCTAGAGCCTCCTTCCAGCTCCATTTCACAGAAAATAGTCTACGACACACCGATAGACAATGTATATCATAAACTGTAAAATTTTGAAACTTTGAATTTGTGATTGAAAAATATAACAAACTATTGCACCTAGACGCTTGAAACTAATATTATTAGTCTGGAAATAGTCTCTTTCCTAACAAGGTTTTCTTAAATGTTAATGTCGATTTAAGTTTAAGGCTACTATATGCAGATACTTGAAAAATGCAATAAACCGTCGTTCCAAATGCCATAATATTATTGACAGTTTAATAAAAAATGAATTGCTTAAAAAGTAATGTGTTTGCATGGTAAATAAAAATTGTTTAATTATTTGACTTAATTATGTGTTTTAGGACTTCATTAATTTTTGTTACTGATATAAATGTAATAGTTTACATTCATTATATGTTTGACCAAATAATTATATATATTTGATTGCAGTTTTAGTTGTTTATACTATATATAATGTCATTTTCATCTAATTCAGACAATAAGACCTGCCATTCAGTCTACGCCGAGCAAAAATCAGACTGCAACTTTGCTTATTATATGGATTATACACCTTAATAACAAGACACATGCACCTTAATAACATAATCATATCTAACTTTAAGGCATAAACGTATTTTTGACTAACCAGCTATATTGTCGAAATAGGTCAAAAAGCAAAAAGGGGGAGTAATAGACGGACGAAAGAATATAAAATAAATTGGCGCATATTTATCACACCTTTCTTCCGCTATCAACTTTGCCCGGGTGGGTGGGCAAATGTGGTTTTAGCTATTAAAGCGTAGTTAAGCCTAAATTCTGTTTCTTAAGTTACTTTCTAATTCTATGAATGTAGTACGTATACATTTTAATATTATTAATTCAGAACAACTTACAACAATATTTACAGTTTAAGATGCTGGACAATATATTTATATAGAGTTTATACTTAATTTTGACGGGGAAGTACCATAATTAATCGGCTGTTGACACTTGAAGAGTTTTTCTTGAAACCTACATTTGATAAAATTGCATGAAACAACACATTTTTAACTTCCCAAAACAATGCCAAGAATGATAAAATGAGTAAAGCAATACAAATAGCAAAAATAGTAAAAATGTTTGAATTATAAAATGTTAGTGGGCGTGGCAGTTGTCTATCAAGACAATGACTACATTGTGTGAAGTTGAAGTGATTATAGACATCCATCCATTTTTCGTAGAAACCGGATTCGGACAAAATATTAACATTCTTTTTTATGTATTTCGTTATCACAAAATATTTGCTTTTTATCATTGTACTAAAAGTAAGAGTATTGTTATCTGGAACCCCAATGTATAATTTCCGATTCGGCTTTATTATTTTTTTAATATTCCAATGAGAATCGTTTAAAAATCGATGAAGTCGACTTTGTCTATCCACAAATACTGATCGATTACATTGAGAAATCCCAAACTGAAGTGGGAGCAATGGAGACACCGGAAGAAAGCGAAGCTTATTGACAACTGCTTTTAGATTCTGACCTAAGATGGGGAATGATTTTGCGTCTAAGTAAAAAGTAAAAATCTCTCCGATTTGGCCATAAAAATCTAAAGCTGACTTCATAGTTTCTATGGACACATCTGCAAATGTAAATTTAGCTTTGTTTTTCCTGCATTTCATGAGAGTTAGGTATCTTGCAGTTTCATTACTATTTGGTGTTTCGTTCCAATAAGTGTAGCAATTGTGGAGGAACAATACTAGACTCTGGCTCTGAGTTGACATTAACCATGGCTCATATGGTGAAATTTCTTTAAGTGGACTGACAACGGAAATGTCATCCAAAGCAGCGATTTCTTCGAAAGACTCGATTTTTCTCGTAGCTCTGGGTTCAGTTAAATCTGTGATGACGATACCTGCATATCCGTAGGTGAGGACGATGAACATCAGTAGATATGGACCCAAGACAATTTTAAACCAGAAATATTTCTCCACCTTTTTGGGGAACCCGCAATTATTGCATAGTGCATAAGCACAGCAAGTGAAGATGAATTGATGGATTTGGTTGTGCTTCAAATACAGAGTGAGTTGGAAGAAGAATGTGACAAGGAATATTGTGGCCAGAATCCCTCCCCATGCAGAGTGTTGAAACGGACGGATGTAGCCGTAGAACGATAGGCTCTCGTCCTCCAGAACAACACAAGATATGTAATTGTAACTGTCAGAATGAGTCACAATATAGTCGTGAGTGTTCATTAAAAATTTTAATTCGGTAGTATCTTGTTTCATTGAATTTTCGTATGTTATTTCTAAAATCCATTCTCTTTCTCTACATGAGTATAAACCTTCATCAATTGTTACATTTTGAATGTTATATAAGACAATTGAAGATAAAATTAAGGTTATGTCGATGTTGTCCGCTTTGAGAGCCGACAAAAAGTATTCATTCTTTAATTTGGGGCCACAATACGGATATTTCATAGCAAGTCGCGAACGCGCAATATCTAAAACAGGAATAGTATCTGTTGAGAAGTATATCTTCAACGAAACGTCTGCAAGTTTCTTCCTCACAAGATTTCGGTCAAGATAACTTCCCACTGAAGTACCATCGTGTGTGAACACTAAATTGTCCATAAATTCGTTTATAACTTTGCGTTGAGATTTGCCACATATGAAGAATATTCTGTCGTCTTCTTCTGCCAATGAATGAACAAAATAATGCCTTTGAAATACAGAAAAGTAAGTTTTAATGTTAGTTAAAAACTTCGTTTGGTTCTCCTGGCTACCCAGAATTTCTTTTTGAACGAGAAAATATAAATGTGCATCGTCGCTATTAAGTATGACATTGTCTGGGGATACACACACTAATGATAAATACGGTTTTCTGAAATTACTGTAAGTATTGAACTTGAACTGTATTCCTACGTATTGAGCAATATATTTTGTCAATGCCAGGTCGATTGATCTACTTGAATTGACATCAACAGAAATATGCGCAATACATGTGAATCTGTTATATATATAAGGTGAACTGGGTCGAGATTTACCGCAAAGTCGAGTTGAAACCGTTAAGCTTTCTAACATTATAGATTCTATTTCATCATTTTTGATATTTGTGTCTTTTTCAACAAAATTGTTTTTCAATGAGTCAACATTTGTTATTGAATAAGGAGTTTGTACATCTGACAAGTTTTCCAAAGTTTTTGCAGTTTGTGTAGATAATACGTCATAAAATATTATATTGATATAGCAATCCTTTTCTATTGAAAGTAGATTTTTTAGTTTTCCTGCACAAACTTTATTTCCTGTGCTGCAAATGGCTAGCAGAATAATTACAATGGATGTCGATCTCCAAAATGTGATCATGGCGATTTGTAAATTCGGAATTTTTCGTTTCGTTTGATGAAGCCAATGATGTGTAGTTGTTAGCTGTACTGACGATGTCCACGGGCTTTTAATTGCGGTGCGGTTTAATTGAAATTTATTAAGAATGTTCTTCAAATCGTATTCTTGTAATGGCGAATTAGAGCATAGTATTGAATTCGATTACTGTATTATTCAACTATGACTATTACTGGGTATGTAATTTTTAGATGCAGTCGGTATGTTTTGTTTCAGTATTGGATGTATAAGATTTCAATTACTTTTATCCATTCAGTAACTATCCAATTAATTTTTTTAAAATCTTATTTATATTAACAAAAACTGTTTTTATTAGTTATTAAATTTATTTTTCATCGCTGCCAAATTCGATAGTTGTTATTGAGGCCCAACTAATTACTTTATTCTTTTCCTATATTCATCAGAAAATGCTGTTTTCAAAACGAGCGTCACAGGAATTCACGAGTGATTGGTTTAGGTGCACAGAGAATAGTTTCCACTTAAACACGGATAAGAAATAAGAATATGTAGACCAATTCTAGCAACTTTGGCAGGTCAAGTGAAAACAAGGTTTATCAAGGAAAGGGAATAAAAGTCAATAGTCTGGAGTGGGATGAACGTCGGAGCTAATTTTTCATACCATAAATCAACAGGTTCGTATTTAAAGGGAAATAGTAGGCAGTAAATTGAAATCAACAAATGTGAAGGTTGTCAAAAACATAGGAAATCAAAAATTTCCGAAGCTTAACTCTCGAATATGAATTATTTGCATAAAATAATATGAAATAGTAACATTTCCAACGAAAAATTTTAGTTTTAAAACATAATTTTGAACCGCCCCTCCGAGAAATTCCTATTTACGTCCTGTTGTTTCAGTGTAATATCATACTTCCAAAATATTCAGCTTTTAGGGCAGGTGATTGCATGAAGCTGGCCACTGTTTGTCACATTTACCAAGTAATTGAGAATAAAACCTTGAATATTTAATGTTTCAGTTATCTACTCAGGCAGGCTTATATCATGGCCTGACTTTAGACGTTAGTCCTATGAACGAATGATATACATCATGAATCATTAAACATAATGTTCTTGGTACTACCTACATATACATATTTTATGCCATGCTGAGACAGTCGGCCTATTCTACTTACGTGTGGAAACAAGTAGATTGTAAATTAAATGTTCAATGTGTCCTGCTTCTTTTTCTCTCGTTGGAATATACAGGAAGTTACTACTGTAAAGATATTGTCCACATGGTAGAAAAATACCACTAACTAATAAGAAGGATTCAGAGGTGTGGAGCAAAAAAACCTTAAAATGTGTTAAATATAGTACATCCACGATCCATAAATTATAGACCATGGATGTACTGAATTTATCATATTCGATGGATTCATGTTATTATGCAGTCCAGCTTAATATTATTAATGCTTAATTTGACATCCATTATACTTAATGAACTTACACTAAATTTAAGGGACTTTTATCTGTAAAATTATTGAATCAATATTCTAAGATACTCCAAATCCATACATTGTCATTGCTATAACTATTAACCAATGACTAAAAAGTATTTGGGTAATGGTTGCCTAAAACATGTAAATTTTATTATATAAATTAAAATATAAACCTCTTCTTACTAACGGAGTTACGGAGAGTACTAACGGAGTTATTTACAGGGACATAAAACTGATATTGGCGGATTTCGCCCATAAGTTTTAATCAATTGGTATCACTATCAAGGTAGAAATCAATGAAATGTGCGGGATACGGAATGGATGCAGCTAATAAATATAGTTATCGTATTCGTTGTATTTGTCGGTACTTTAGTTTAAATTTCATTTGTTTTCATCCCTTTGAAATCTCTGTTATTACTGTTTACATTACACTATTTTAATTTTGGATTTCTCCACTTTTACCATTTCCACCGTCCAATCTTCCGCCTTTTTAACTGAAAAGTGGTAAATCACAAATGTTGATTGCTGTTGATGTGAGTTTCATGATTATTCCCATAGGAGGTCAAGGACACATAAATATTCTTTCAATGTTTAAAAAACCTGGTAGCACCTACCATGAAATTAGCGTGAAAAAACGAGGACATTGGATGACTTGTGTGTACAAGAAGTCAGCGGCTTGGCTTATGACATCTAAATTATGTAAAGAAACAGGCAGAAATCGATTCTATAAACACCATCACCATTTGTATGTAATGTATGGATGTATTGTGCGGATGATATAACTAGTTAAATTAAATGTGACCCTACAGCATTAAATTAATATTAAAACTAATTACGTAGCTGTTAAAACCCTGCGCTTCTAACGAGTTGTTAAATTTATGTGCCGCAATAATACCAAACTTACCAAATCACTTGTGAAGGAAAGCGTAACCATTACAATCAGATTCTGTATAAATATTTTTTGAGCTTATAAAGATAAAAATACCAAACTACAAGTTTGTATTTAATCATCAAATCGTTAATAAAATTCTAATTATAAAGTGATTTTAAGATGATGAAGAAATTAAGTGAGTTATGCTTTGATTGAAGGAGTAAGGTAACAGTACAGGCTTCGGTGCTGATTGGTGTTAACACATTTCATCCTGTATGATTTGAACTATTTGGTACTTGAATAAACTATGATATGATATTTATTTATCATTTAAATGTTTATTACATTATTATATAACATGAATAGAATAGATGATTATAAAATGTTTAATTTTATTTAAATAATCAATAAGTAATGTAAACGGGTACGAAGTGAGAGCATTCTTCTGCGGAGTTGACACCGTGGGAACTGGAATTTCTATCGAAGGCCATGTTTGTGTATTCGGTTGAGACGCTTTGCATAATTACCGCTTCTTCATAACTAGGAGGAGGTAAATCGGGATATTCGTCAAAGATATAAGGTACGCTATGGCTGGATGCAAAGATACCTCTGTGGCTTCGTCGGCTGGGGTCGTTCAGTTCTCCAAAAGTACATCTCATTGGTATAGTCCCAATTATTACAGGAAATTTATGTTCAATTGGTTTTGCATCAAGAGGATTTATTTTCACTTGGAGCTCATAGCCTACAGTAATGATTTTACATTCTCCTACTCCAGAAGATGGTGGGACAGATTTTACGACTAAATTGTTGACATTCCAAGTTTTTTTCTCGCCACTTCTGACTGGAATGCTAATGGACTTTGAGACGGGCCAAACTGAAAATTTGGTGTACGTTTCACTGTCAAATAACGATGGGAGAACATTTTTTGCACGAAAATAAGTAACTTGCCACAGTGCAGCAAAAATCTTCACTTTTCCCCTGCTTCTGTTGTCAATTTTTATGACCAAGGGAATACTTTCCCCTGATACGAATCCAGACTTTGGAATTTTAATTGTATACTGTAGTGATCCATGATTCAAAAAACAAAAACGTGTCTCAACAATTTCTTCCACAAAAACTTGCACCTTTGCTTTTGGTTCTTTGTTCAAATCTACGAGGCCGTTAACAGTAAATGAAACTGGAGCTGATAACGACGGAGGTAGATAAGATGACGTCGTTATATTGTAGTTCATTCCCGCAACGCAATAGTAACTTATCCTCCCGTTTTTTCCACACAAAGCTGAAGGTAATTTATCTGGTAAGTATTCACTCCGCCCTTCCGCCACAATCACTGTTTCCCCATTATTCCCTTCAAGTGTCACTGAATTGTTGAAGAAAAATTCTCTGCCTGAGTAAGATTCCTTTCCTAATTTGAAATTAACTTCTGCATTTCCAACGAACGAGACGTAAATACATTCTGAATGTCTCTCTTCGAAGGAATTAATAATCACTTTGCCAGATACAGATTGCCCAGGGAAGTAGGATCGATTTGGATTATCTAATTGAAGTGAGATGGACATTTTTGTCAATTTTTAACTCGATTTTCAATTTTATAACTATAACTCATTCCTCACAGTCACTTTGCAAAAAATTAACACTTCACACTCAACTTTGCAAACACTGAAATGAAGGCATCAGAAGCATTCATTTGTCTGTCCATCCGAGTTTATTGGGTCAAATAATCTGTCTGATAAGATTAAACGTGTTATCGGAAGGTAGTAAATGCTGATATTGATGCAGGTTCATAGAACAAATGAGTTACGTAATCAGTCACTAAAATATTATACCTATAAGTCTCCTGTAAAAGTAATTACAGCATTTGCTATATTTCTATTTCCAAGCATTCAGTTTATCCCACTACTTATTCAGTAAACATATTTGTAAGTTAGCTAAGGTTGTGAAGCTGAATGGTTATCACCCCATCATATTTACTTAAGCATATTCTTTGTCGCTTTTCTAGCCCAGTTTTCGGTAGAGGATGTTTTTCAAACAACCTCTTTTATTCACTCCCAGTCAGGTACACTAAGGAAACTCTGGCCGGTTGTCGGCCATAATTAGCCGGTGACAATAAGCTAATATTAGCCGAAAATCGGCAAGATCTGGCCGGACAATTATAAACCTTGGACCCGAGTTCAGACCGGAACAAGTCGTCAAAACAGTAATTTAATAAACATATTGTTTTATGAATATTAAGATGATTATTATTTAGGGGTTCATATTTGTGCTAATTAATTAGCTTTAAAAAAATGACGAATATTATTGTGGTTCCAAGAATATTATAAATTGCCATCACTTTTAAAGACTGGATTTAGGCAGCGGGATATCGTTGCTCCAAGTTTTGGCTTAATATATTTCTCCCGTTGCCCCTAGTGCTTCTAATGTGCCTACCTAATCTATTGAATTCTTTGCCCCCTATATGCACTGTTTTTCATTACGTTTGGGGCGATAGGGGCAACGAATGCAATATTGAATATGTTGGGGCACCAGGAGTAACGAATATTCAATAGATTGTGTAGACACATTAGAAGCACTTGAAGCAACGGGGAAAATAAATATACTAAGGTAATAGGTTAAATGGCAAATCTAAGACCAGATCCCGCTGCCTAAATCCAGCTCTTTTAAATTATTGAAACTTATCAATACACATTACAGAGCAGATGATTTTGTCATTATTATTAAATTTTGTTATTTATTATAAGCATTACCACCTGTTCCGGACTGCACTCTTTAGCATAATACAATAGAAACTCAACGGCGGGGCTGTCCCGAGGCATGTGCCACCCGTGCACCATCACTGGGCGGCAAATTTTAGAGGGCGGCAAAATTTTAGGTTTAGACTGTATAATTTGGCACTTTATTGAGATTAAAAAATTGAAAATATTGGATAGAAGAAGTAAATTATAATCTGAATAGGAATTAGAGAGATATTTTAGTCGCAAGAAATCCTTGATCATCTGTTTATTATAGCAAACCAAAATTAGGAGACGTGTGACCGAAGCAACAGCAAAGCAAGTATAACATGTATTAATTATTGTAATAATAAGGCTTATAAATATAACTAGTATAAATAATATAAGTATAAATAATATGTACATTATATGGAGCGGAATCTTCCACGAGAATTGTGTTATAGGAACTTGTGTCCCGAGGGGTGCTCTGTTACCAGACGACACACATTCGGCCGACCCTAATGGGTGCTGTCGCCGGCTCTGGAGTCCCCTCCGTTCGCAAGTGTTGGAGATCTTTTAAAGAGAGGGGTTTCATGTGTGAATTTGCGAGCTAATTCACTGTATTTTCCTTCACTCATAGCCTGAAACTGGGTCCGTACTGCAGGAGCGGATTTCCACACATGAGATGGGCGGCTCCACCCCGTATATTATGCCCTCCTACACCCAATTAATTGTACGCATGGTAAATAAGAATTAACTACCTAAATAAGGGTATAAAAACGGATGTTCGCTATGATAATGAGTTGAGTCTGATTTTTTCCTATCTTCTGAATTGTTCAATAAATACCAAATTGCTTACATTTCTAGTCATTAGTAAAACCTCTCATTGAGTAGCCTTAGCGAGTCATACATTCCCCTCGAACCTTAGGCATAAGAACACGTAGTGAACACAGTTCACAGTGGTGGAGATTGCGGGTCGTTTACCCCAACATTCTTAAAATTTAATATTCCTAAATTTTTCGACTAGTTTTCAAGTTACCTCTTTCATGAATTTTCAGTGATTCTCTTTATAGCATAATCATTATCATTCTGGTATGAAAACTTTACAAAGTCTTTAAATTTACGAAGTCTTTGATAAAATTCCAGGATTTCATAAAAAAATATTGCCTGATTTTCCGAATTCCTCATTTCTTGGCAACTCCAATAAGTAGAACAAAATCTTACTCCAAAGACTGAACATTAAATATTTCTCACCGCTATACACATACCCACACAAAAACTTTAATTATAAATATAATACATGAAGTGAAATCAGTGAAAAAAATTGAGCAGAATAAAAGTGGCAAAAAGTCCTAGGCACCCCAAATCTCCTCATGTAGATCCAAAGATAGTAATCTTTGAACGATTATAGTATATATGTGAAGCTGGGATATAAAACTACTTAGTAGTACACTGAGTCGTACACATACGGGGGCAAAAAGAAATCCTCCTAAACTGTCCGGTTCTTGTACCGAAGAGGGTAATCCCTGAAGAGACGAAAAAGAATAAAGTCTGTATCCTGCTAAACGAAGTCAACCAAGGGCGACCAAAACCTTCACATTGCAGTTTAAACAGCCCTACAGAAAAGTAAGCATAATATTTTTGTCTAAAATAATACACAAACACGTTTCCCCTTAATAAATGCAGTCAAGCTAAGAGGAATACACAGATTATCAGCCTTGCAATTGTTTTCCCTTATTATGTTATTGATAAAGTCTTCCCCGTTGACCACACCCCAATAAAAGGCGCAATAGTTCTCAAATTCCCCCTGAAAATGGTGAGGCAACAGAGAATACAGTTGAAAATACACCAGAGGACTCCGAACCTGACAGAGATGCATCATTTACGGTTTCAAGAGAGAATACCCAAAGGACAAACATGACTTGGAATATCTCATCCTACAAAAAGTCTAAAAAGCCCACGCGCCCTGTCATACATCCTACTAAATTTTCAGGGGTAGGGCCAGTAGATGCAGACGCTTCATGTTCATCACTTTCAATCGGCCTGCGATGCAAACGATTGGGATAAAATACCTTAGTTAAGAAAATTTCCAGCCTCTTTATTAGGAGATGCCCTTACCTGGTATAACTGTTTTAAAGCGGAAAGGGATAGGTAAAAGATCCCTTTTACCACAACTAGAAACAGAATTCTTAAAAGTGTTTAGCAACACAAAAAAATCATCCATTGCCATTGAAAATAAAATTCGGGCTTTAAAACAAAAATCTGGCGAGTCAAATACAGTCGAAAAAGTTGAAAAACTTAACAATAAGTTACAAGAAGATATGAAGGACGAAAAACGAATTGTCAACAAATGTAGAGGACTTACAAAATCCAATATGCAACATTTAAAAAACGGCAAACCCAAAACTCTATACCAATTGCGTAAACTATTGAATAACATCGACGGAATAGACGTCATGACCAATCAAATGAAGGCGAAAAGGATGCCTACACATTGCTAGGCGAAGCAAATATAGATGACCCGAAATCGGTCCCACAAAAAAGGGAACCAGAAAATCAGGAAAAAGACTATATTCCCCTTTTTTTAAGAAACGAATAAAGACTTTGGAGAATCAACAAAAAAACCGACGACAGGTCCGCGATAATCGCATGATTCAACACACCCCACAAGCCGTAATTCTTTTATCAGTACCCAAATAGCACTCCTATATGCCTTTATTACAAGCATAGTTTTTCCTCGCTGCATTACATGCAAATTGGACGAAGCTAAAACAATTTTTAACAATATTTCACTTCCTAAACTAATATATTAAAATGACAACCATTAAAAGTGGCTCCGCTATTCCCACTAGATTTCTCTATCATATCATTATGTATATCATATAATTCTAGACCTCCCGGTAGCTCAATATAGAAAATATGTTACTCACACTAGTTATCCACTGTAGTTAGACGCACAGCTTCTAAAACTGGACAATACACTGTCACTTCCACCATCCTGGAGGGAAGACTGCGGTTTAATATATTTCCGGTTCCATCAAAACAAAAGGTTAAACGAGCCATCGCATCAATAGCAGACGCTATTCGTATAGTGTTGAAGTCCTGAGCCTGTCAAATAAAGAAAAACTGTGTTATCTATTACGTTCCTAAATCCGAGTCCTAACTTGAATCAAAGACTGATGATGAATAACGATCCAGTAACTGTCGCCATTAAAGACACTACAGCAACAAAGTATAATTGTGGCAATGAATAAAAAATTATCTCAGATGCTACGAGGACTCAGTTATTGTTGCTGACCAAGCGATAGCAAGAAGACTGATATACGAAGAATTCGGAAAAGCTTGTTATGGCGCTAATAGATAGAGGAACTATCGAACATCAACACATTCAACATCAAAGCACCACGTTTTCGGCAGCACTTTTAACTATGGAATACCCTATCTCTCATAAGATAGATAAAAACAATCCCAAATTTTCTCAATCGGTGATTATATAATAGAATCAAACCATTATTTACATTAAAAACTTCCCAGCATCAGGGCAAGTGGCCGTTACTCCTTTATCTCTAAAATGCACCCATATATAAAATATGCACTAATGGTTATATACGCTGACAGAATCCTGCATTCCTATAAGGGTTCCTAACCCTGTACGTTCATATCAATAGCCCCTTCATTTGTCAACTGTAGTAATTTAATCACATGAACCTCTTTATACTACTAAAGGCTATTGATGAGTTTACTAGGTCACATTACTAATGTGATACCAACATAAGTGCCGTGCATTCCACGAAAACTATTTTTTCATATTTTAAAGGACTAATCCCACTACCCTAAAAGTAATTCAGTTAGAATCGAAAAGAATAGAGTGAATTGCTGCCAACAAACACCATTGATGAAATATTGCACTACGCCACACACACAGAAACGTTCCTAAAATTCTGCCAAAACCAACCAACTATGTGAAATATGCGTATTATCGTGTAAAACTACATTTTATTGCAATCAAGTTTAAACTATCTTCAGCCACAGAAAAAATCTCTCTCAAAAATTCATTATTAGCTCGATCATATCCTAACATAGAGGTGTTAGCTAACCATATTTCATTAACCAAATTCTATATAGCTAGCCTAATAGCTAACAATTTTCTTAAAGTATTTACGAAATAAAAATCTTTTAAATTATGGACTTATCTCAACTTACTTATACCACAGAGTTAGTTAGTATCACCTCAACTCAGAAACCCAAATATCTGGGCTCAAAAAGTGAGTGCTCTGTCCAACTCATTCATTCAACTCAAAAGTAGAGGTAGAATTGCTCAACGTTTTTGATTTTCCAATTGCAAAATAGTTTATCCCCTCCCACAAACCTTTGTTGGCCTATGACAAAGGCCAACAGTTTAATTCATCTTAGAATCCTGCCGGCCTATCTCTTAAGGCCAACCCTTTTTATAAAATAAACATTAATATACAATATGTATCTACTGGCCTTTTATGTAAGGCCAACAACTATTTAACCATCACTTAAAAGACCGCGGGGTAATAATGTATATCACTTCGCATATACTTCGGTGTATGTGATGTGCTCTGTGCCCTTTCCTGTATCTTTCATTAGCATTAGCGAGTAGCATGACTGACCTCCACCATAGGGAGTCCAATGGCATATATAACTAATCTCTTCAAACCCGACTAACAGTATCAAACCGTACCTACGCACATCAAGATGCGAGAGGACCGGGGGGAATGTCAACGTGAACAGTCCCAAGCCACACAGAGCTGACTGTACCACGTCTTTCTCATACTCATAAGTCAAAAAAACACAAATCTCTATCCTAATCACTACACCTTATTCCTCTTCCTTTCCTACATTACACATGTAGTTCAGTGGTCAGAAAAATTGCCCGGTTTGCGATAGACAATGGTTTCGATTCCAGTCGTGTGTATTCAATTTTTGCCTTCCTTTACCTATCTAACTTCCTAATTTATTCTAATTTACCTCAACTCACCTTCCCTAATTCTGCTCATATACTTACCTCTGAGACATCCATCCTGGAGAACTTAGAAGCTCACTTACATAGCTTAGCTTTCATATGCTATCGCTTAGCTAAGGCCAACAGTTTAATTCATCTTAGAATCCAGCCGGCCTATCTCTTAAGGCCAACCCTTTTTATAAAATAAACATTAATATACAATATGTATCTACTGGCCTTTTATGTAAGGCCAACAACTATTTAACCATCAATTAATACAATATTTTGACACCCTACTATAAAGGCTGACACACCCCTTACTAACTAACATTTATACATTTCTAATAATATTTACATATTAATAGGTAGTTAATAGCTAATTACTGATTAGGTAGTATATTAACAATAGCTAATGATAAAATGGTATATTGGCATAATTATTAATTAATAGTTCAATAGTATACTAACATAATAAATTAATGACTACATAGTATATTTGCGACATGAAATAAATAAGTATCCTTTCCAATCTCATCAAAATAATAGTAGTTGTGATAGATAAAAACTTAACATCCAACCTTCCCTCTCGGTGAAAGCACTGACAGGGTTCAATACTATTTTTCAAGATATTTAATTGCATATTCTAAATAATTTTGAATTTTGCTGTCAATTTTTTGTAAATTCTATCCGGTAATTTTTAATTAAAAATATTAGGTTTTTGGCTATTAGTAGCTATTCAAAATTGATTAATAATGAGTGCCAAAATCAAAAGTAAATTAAAATAGATTAATATCGAGCGTCAAAACGAAAATTGATTAATATAATCAAAATGAAAAAGAAATTAAAAAAGGTTAAATCTGACTACCAAAACCAGCAAAAAATCAGAAATGATTAATGTCAACTATGAAAATCAACCAAATTTATTTAGATAGACAATAAAAATCAGTAGAATATCAAAATTTATCAATGCTTACTAGGAAAATCATGGTTCGTATAAGTAAGGTTAGTTATTTTTTTAAATAACAAATGATGTTAAAATTAAAAACACTTACCTTAAGTAGAAACAAAGGGAGCCAAAAACAGGGACAAAGGAGCTTACTCACGCCTCCAAGCCAAGCTCTCAGTTCACAAAGAGGAACACTTACGTTCCCTCTCCCGCTGCAGAGCTATTCTCGGCTTCTAACGGTCAACTTCCAAGAAATATCCCCTGAATAGATATGAATAGCCTATTCACGTAGGCTATTCATGCATCATGCATGCATGCAATAATGTCAGGTTTTTAATGTTTTTAATGTCGGGTGCACATTTTTAATACAATTGTAGAAATAAAATCCTACTGCAAGCGGTAACATTAAAAGCTGCCTCTGGATTGGATTCCAAAATAGAAAATCGCCAAGGCAGCTGTAACGAAACCATATAGACAAGATATATGCTTATACTTGGTATTGGCATAAAAAGTTGCAAATTTTTTTCTACGCCGTTATCGTCATCACTGAAAAAATATGAAAAAGGTTTTACAAATTACGCGTTGACAACTTACACACTAATTAACATATTTTTAACAAACACCAAAACATTTATAAGTTCATCGAAACTTAAGAGGTTAAGATGGCGCAGCAATAAAAATGGAAACACTAAAAACAAATGACTGAGATGTGATTGTGAAATCTAAAAACTTTGTCATTTACATTTATGAGTTGGAAAATTTTGAGATTTCTCATTTATGTGACTAAGAAAGTTTTAAGACTTCTAGGTATATGGTTTATAATACACATATCATGCATATATGTAACGGGGAAAGCTTTTAGACTTCACAATAATATATTAGTCATATATGTGACTGACTATAATGTACAAACATCAGCATACAAACTCACACTAAGTGCATTTATGATGAACGAGGAAACGAAAAAATAAACAAGCCGATGATGACAAACATGATTACATTAATTTGAATTCCTCCATTGAAAATTGGAGTTTCGAAATTGGTTAACATCTTATATTTATTTATATATATATCTCAAATAGATAATTCCAGTATTTTGTAAATCTTATTATTCCAGGTTTCTCTCCCGATTAAAAAGCGGAGATATCTTTCCTCTACTACGGACCCAAGTGAAGCCTTGCCTGTGACAAAGATTCTTCCCTTCCTCGGCTGACTATAAAGAGATGATGGAGGAACTAGACGTAAAACAACATGGAATTAAAAAATAAAATGGTTCATTAATAATGATTAACATATTTATTCGTTGCAGAGCTTGATTGAGGAGTGGGAAGGACAGGAAAACCTCAAACGACAGGAAGTGCTAGATTTTCAGGGGGCGCTGTATGTAACTGCCAAAATGAGTCAGGCTAGATCTGAGCTCCGCACCTTTCTCAGCGCCGAGCTAAAGGAAGCTCATGGACAAGTTGCTCTATTGAAGAGTGAATGAGAAGACAAGTCTCTGGAGCTGTCGACCGCTGAGGGGACGATTGGTGACTTGGGTTAGACATGTTCACTTCGGGATGATCAGTCGATGATTTATAATAATCTTCAGTTGATTGTTCGTAATTGTCTCATTATTTAAATGTTCAGTAGTAGTAGTTTCATAAATAAAATCATTATTCAAGTCGGTAGGTTGAACTTTGGACTTTGGGTGCGGTCGCACGTTCATAAACATCCTCGATCACAATCTTCACTTTATGGTAATAGAATCAAACTCCTCAACACAAATCGCCTCTGTTTTAGAAATAATGAAAACGCACCCGCTAAGAACACGACTATTGCATGAATTTAAATTGTAAGGTAAAAAAGATAAAAAGGGCTGGTTTTTAGAAACAGTAATACTTTTTCCTTTTTTTGCAAAAGAGAAGTAAATTGTTCCCTGGTGGGATTACAGCTTTGCTCCAGTGAAGACAACACAACAAAGAGGTTCTCCCATGTATGCTACGAGTACCCCTGCACCTTATGGAACTGGATCCAAAATATCAGAAAAGAAAAGTTGAAGACCCTAGATCTATTATCAGCGTAGCGATCAAGAATTTGCCGATGTAAGCGTTCACATCTCTCTATATCTTCAGCAATGACTGTCATCAACTAAATATTTATGTTATGGACGTGATGATTTGCAATTTAAGTGCAATCAGATACTTTCGCCCTCCTCCGCTACCAAATGCTCCTGTTCAATCACGTATAGTGGAAGGTGAACATTAACCTGGCCCTTCGAATCCCTCCACCCCCTCCACCTGCAACTGTAATCGTTCAATTTTGCGTTGTAGAAGACGGACAGCGTCCAAGTTCATCTAAAAGTGCCCTCCCCCGCTCCACTCCCTATTAACCTATTCTATTATAATGATTTCTATAATTTGCTACTTATATATATAAATTAACTAATATACACATTATCTATTATTCAATCATTTACTATTATACATTCGCTAATATATAATTATACATTAACTATTATAAAATGTACTATTATGATTACGTTGTTTGATTTTTCAATGAACTGTTTAATAAATGATTTAATATTTCGTATGAAATAAATATTTATTCGCATACAAATGCATAAGTAACAATTATCAATATTAGCTAGGCTGGAATTAAAAGTAAGACAGGAAATAAATCAGAATTAAAAGTAATATCCCTTCAGCGCATTTAAAATTATTTCTACCAGAGTGCTTTTCAGGTGCATTCCATTCTGTCGCCTGCATATCGTGGACACCGACAAGAGCACCGACTGAAGGACCCTTCCCAATTCAGAAATACTAAGGTGCAGTACCTGAGATTAATTCCAAAATGACCCTTTACTACAAACAACAACCACTCCCCAGCTTATTAAAGCAAATTAAGTTTCTACCTGAAAAGAGACGCTGCATGCCTTTCTCTGCCTCTTTTCCTCCGAAGCGTCCTTTAAATTCCAAGCTCAGTCAGTTCTTCATTCTCTGTCCAATTCTCTATTTAATATTATATTATTATATTATTTGTTATTATATATTATTATACATATTATTACATTATTATTATATCTCTCTACATTCTTTAAAGTCTACTTCATTTATATTCTATATGGTATTTAGAGCTGTGTTATAGGTACGGGGAGTGTGAGGCTCGAGATATGGCTATATTCTATACAGGTATATAGAATAGTATACAAGTATTAATAGAAAGTTTACTTTCTTTCTATCTTTGTTTACTTTTCCAAGAGTTCATTAGATTAAGATATATTAATATTCAAATTATTATTCTAACTATCCCTCTAAAGTTCATCATTAGTTCTACTGCCAGACCCTGCTAGACGTTTTTTTGAATTACGCTATTACGGTCTAAAACTACCCTCCTTTATGCCTTTAGCACTACGCGTAGAATATCAAGGGATGATTCGTATAACTGATCACAGTCTTCTTCAGACTCATCGTCCTTCTCAGAAGTGTAGCTTACGGCTTCGCCTTCGTCCTCAGACCCGTCGGTACTCACAGCTTCACCACTGCCGGAAGTAGGTCACTCATCTGTTGAGTTCTCTTCGTCAGCTTCATCGCCGGAAGAACACACGTGTTTTTCAGTTATTGTGTTATTAAGAAGTTCCCTTCGAATGTTCTTTGTGAGTTTAATAAAACCAAACTCGGCTTTGTACACAACAAGTTGACACATTTTGATTACAGTAAAAGGAAGGGAGAAATTTTTTCTTGCACTCAACTTTGATTGACTACTCTGTATTTTCAATAATTATGCATAGCGATACAGAGGTCCCTTTTATTTAAAATAGAGAAATATTTTCTGTATATATCTATATATCTATATTATTGCTGCGACAAACATGCCTTGGGCTTTGGATGATGCTATAGGTAATTTTATCATAAACATTTATTATTATTGCATTAAATGGTATTATTTAGTACCACAATTGACACTGACACTACTGCTAATTCCTGCTTCCTGATGACCAGCTTCATGCTCAAATGCAAACATTACTGTGTACGAAGAAATTAAGAATATTTTCGAAAAAGAAGAAATCGTATTTAATAGGAGGTTTTTAGATGATACTCTGCTAATTGTAAATAGAAATAAGATTACTGACATTGATACTTGGTTAAAAGATAGCTTAAAACATCCATTTCTTGAATTCACATTTCGATTAACGAGAAAAGAATTAATTTTCTAGATGTGCTAATCACTCTTAGACAATGACAATAATATAAGTACTCAACTTTATAAAAAGCCAATGGCTAAACAGCAATTTTTACATTATTATTCCAATCATGCAACTCATTCTCCACCTTATTCCCAGTGTCTGACAATTATTAAAATAGAGTCTGATACAGATAGTAGAAATGTAGAGTAATTTGTTTAATTTTAATTTGAAACCCGCTGTTACCCAGTAGAAGTCTTAGAAAATGCAATGAATAAATTAGAATCTGTACCAAGGCAATCATTACTAATTCCTAATAAAATGTTACATTTAACTAGTTTAAGGATCACTAATCCAGAAATTTTAACTAGATGCAACATGGATCCAGAATCTATAGTTACTAAGTATAGCCCTTTGAAAGAAACTTTATGTATTTTTCCATTCTACCGTTCAATACACAATTTTGACAACATTGTTAAATGGTACTATTATTAATGAATTACAAAATTGTAAGGTACTTAAATATAGAGATAGCATAAATGAGATCAAAATTATGGTTACATTTAGAAGGACACATTTGTCAATTATATACGAAATCTCGGGTACTGGTTTGTTTAAGGTACTGACAAATGATGGTAGAGGCTATTACCATCAGTAAAGTGTACCTCTGTTAAGCGGCAATTTCTAAATTGTTATTCGACCTACTACTATGACATAAAAAATTTTGTCTTAAATTATTTTGTAAATTGGATAAATTTAATATATATTTTAGTTAATAACATAACGGATTTATGTACTGTATGCTTTCATTGACTAAATGTGCTAATACTAATGTTTATATTTGACATATGTATATTAGGTAAAAACATTTTTTTTGCATTTTGTATATTTACAGCCATGACGAAGAATGGGAAACCGGTCGCTGTGTAATAAATCCAAATTTTTATTAAATTAGAACCCAAACAAAACGACTTTCAACCTAACAACAATCCAAGCGAGAAAAACGAAGATAAAATAATTGCAGGAGGCGATTAGGAGTATTTATCTAGGTTACAAGCCACCCTCCAATTACAGGACACAAGAAAAAAAGCTTCGTTGAAACAATTATGGGTGCCATGATCTCTACATGATCCACAGGCTGTCCAAATAGGGTTGGACTCGCCTTTTTCAGGGTTCTGTAGAGCCACCTTTACTAACTAGAGTAAGTATTTAAATATTTTAAAAATTTAACTACACAATTATATTTGGAGTAAGTAAGGCCTTTAAATCTCGCATTAAACCTTTAAATCAAGAATTAGATATATACCATTAATGTAATAGTTTAACCGTTTTAAATCTATAATAATTCATCACAACGTATTGTGAAAGGTGACATTGACCCAGTAGTAGAGATTAGAGATAGGGACAGCCGGGAGAAGCATGAGTCAGGGGAAAATGCCACGGAATAATAAGATGGATAATCTTATTTCTTTAGTTCTGCCATGTCGGTGCAGACTCGCTTCGCAGACCGAGACCCAAACGACTGCTCGACGATCGACTAGCTAGCCAATCTCCCAATTGCTACTGATCTCAACTACTGACTCTACAATCTCTTTTCTGCCTTTCATCTCGCTCATCTCGGTGATACAACACGTCAGTCTCCCCCGTGCGCATGTCGCACATTATATTATTATAGTACAGAGTATTCCCCTTATAGATTACATACATTACATTTCCTATAAATAATACAGTATTACAGTACACCACCAGAATAGACTTTAATAAAAATCAGGGAATGACTCCCCTTTGCGTGATGGTGGAGTGTAGGAAGGTACCTCGAGTCATTTCCAGTAGTCAATACGTGTCATATACGTGCTTAGATTATCATATTTTTCAAAGTCGTACACCCAGGAGTCGGAGGGGGTGGTAATGGGTGCTCAGGGTGTCGATGTCTATCAATATCTGGTGGAATCTCATTTTTCCCCAGTACCCCCCGGGGGTGTTGAGGGTGGGAACGGAGCCTCCAGTTGATGCCCGGTAAAGATCCATTGAAACATTGGGGGGTCACGTCTAAATATTTATACAGGATGCCTGCCGGCTTAGAAATAATTTACCTCCCATAGCATGATGAAGATAATGGTATTGATTTATGGTATATGGCGTCACCCATGATATTATTTTACTTTAGGGTAATTCCCAGGGCATGAAAACCCCGGGTTATTGGGTAGCAAACTTAGCAAAAACCGGGTTTTTGCTATGAAATGGGGCAATTTGAAAACACAAGGATTAGAGAAAAATCCAAGAACTCTAGTTTAAAATATCCGTTTTTCAATACCTTAATCAACGTAATAATCAACTGATACAAATATTTATTTGACAATCTAAAATACTGAGATAATCAATAAATTATGTTTATTTCAATATTTTGGAAATAAATGAAATATTTTCAATATTATAATTTTCAAGTTCGTCTATATTAAGTCGCCTAACGCCTAATATCTAATTACGACTTAATAACGTGCCAATCGAATATTTGATCAATATACTTTTGTGTTTACCGTTAAATTACTACTAATCGAATCTACAAATTCACTTACTTTATAATAAAAGTCTTCTTCCAGATCGCCCAAATAAAGAATCAAAATAAATATTATTTTAAGTTTAAATTTGGAAAATTATTAATAGTAGAATTTCCAATGAACCACAGTAGATGGCGGATGCTACTGTAAAAACCCAAAAATGTGGGGTTTTGTGTTTTTCCTAAGAAAACCCCTGCCTTTTCCATGCCCTGGTAATTCCATTATTCTTCAATTCACATAGTACTTGCACTTTGAACTTTGAGAAAACGTTTCGGGTCAGTTGCACCATTAACTTTTGCATTTTACTCTGCACTTTTGTGGGTCATTTTGCAAAATTGTCCTTCCACCAAAATTGGAATAATAGTAAAAAGTGAAAAGTAACAATTGAAAAGCGCTTACTTTGCAATCTCTGTTGCATGAACAACAAAAAGAAAAAGGTACACAACTTTGCAGGTTTTTTTGCAAGGTGTCCATAGGGTTGTTAAGTGTAATAATATTATTATTATAATGAGCAATAGGGTACAAATAGGTATATTTTTAAAATGTTCGATTTTTTACGGGGTTACCGCAGCTACGGAATTAAAAAGTCGGATTTGCAAATGTAGATGAGCATGAAAGTCGAAGTCGCGAGCAATGTTGCTAAGAAACAGGGCATAGTTGACATGTTTAACTTTTTTACTTTTTAGTTGCTAAGTGATTAGTCAGGCCAAAATTTTGGTGCAACGATTTTACTTTGTAACTTTTGCAAAATGAAAAACAAAAGTGGCAAGTGAAAACAGTGGCTTTGGTGCAATTGGCCCCTGTTATAAAATTTTTAAATTGAGTGTAGTAATAAATTATAAATATCATCTCTAAAACCTTGTTCATGTTTGAATTGCAGTATTAATAATTAAGAACAGGTACTATGAGTATGATGCCAAAATAATTACTGGCTGTTATAGCTTGGACAAACTTTATAGATGTCGTTGCATTACATGTATCTTTTATACCTACAGATGTAATTAATTATTGGAACAACGTCTGTGGACATAAATTAGAAAAAACAGCACTAACGAACTATTTATGAAAATTAAGTTCAATATGGGTATTTGACCCTATTATGAGGATTTGTCTACCAGTACTTTTATTTTTACTGAATTGCCAGTTTACAATCTATCCAAAACGTAGTTAGAAAGGTTACTAATATTTAAGAGTGAGGCATAAATAATAATGTCAGTCTTGCAAATAATATTTAGCTCTTAGAGAAAAGAAGTATAAATTATTGGTGAAAAATGGGAAATAATTTAATTTTTATAAATTATAACTATTTGATCCTAATATAACATAATATCTAGTTATTAAATTGCAATGAAGCAAATAGTATACAAATACATAATGAAATAATCACAGCAAAAATTAAGTAATAATACTGCATGAGTTGTAAATCGCTATATATTAAGGAACAACTACTATAGACACATTTACATCTGAATTTTTAAATTAGCCGTACATATTAGGGGGAGGAGAGTTGGATCCACTCTTAATCAGGGAGATAGAGAATTGATCATTAAAATAATCTTCAATGTTATCAAGAACTTGTTGAAGAGAATCAGTGTAAGTAATGAAAAGTCCTTGAATCATAGACATACTAATGGATGTGCTCAGACTAGAAATTCTTTTGACAAGTTTATCTTTAAGTTGAATATAATTTTCTCCAGGAAACTCTTCTTGAGGGAAAAATCTTGTAACCATTCCTTGTATCTGTGTAGCGTCAGGATTGTCAATTAAGACTTTGACATCAACTCTTCCAGGTCGTGTGAAGGCCTTGTCCAGTTTTTCGACGTGATTAGTAGTCATAAATACAATTCTACCCTCCATAGAGCTAACTCCGTCCAAGGCATTTAAAAGTCCACGGAAAGTAATCCGAGCGTTACTGCAGCCTTCAAAAGCCAAATTGGTCTCCCTGGATGAAGCATCTGGGCTTTCTCGACTAACAAATGCTGCATCAATGTCTTCTAGAAGAATGATACTGTTTTTAGGAGCTTGATTCATGAGAGAGTTTAATTGATCATCAGTCAATCCTTTGTGGTTGAGCGACAGAATGCAAATGTCACTATTTAACTCTCCAGCGAGTGCCCGAATTAGACTACTTTTTCCATTTCCTGGAGGTCCGTATAATAAATATCCACGGTGATGAGGAATTCCACGATCTTCGTACCATTTTCCTTTGCTTAAATATTTACGGATATCTTTCAACAGAGTCTCCATGCGATTCTCAGGTAATATCACACTGTCAATCGGTCGTTTTCTAATCGCACTTCGGCTCTCGTACCAATTATTGTTGTCGCAGTCAATATTCAACACTTTTGTGAAATCTTGCTTCGGCTCTTCTGGCTTTGGAATTGCATCGTCTAAAATTGCTTGTAGAATATTTTGATTCCTTTTAAATGTTGTTAGCTTGATACATTCAAATGTCTCCTGCCAACAACGAACTTCCGGGACTACTTTCCTTTCAAAAAGAATCCAGTGACCTTCATGCTCGAATACAAACCGACCATAGCCAGGGAAAAATTTTGACTTCACTTTATCAGGTGCACCGTCCTCTCCAAATTTTGTCTCCGATATGGCAGTCGAATGTTTATTAACAATCACTTTTTTATCCACCCATTTAAGTAGATTCCTGTGCATCTCATGTACCAGATTTATTCCACCGTATACAAACACAGAGCTCTGGAAATTACAAATAATTATATTTTCACCACCATAAATATTTAAAATCATTTTACTCAAATTTTGTAACAAGTCAATTAATAAAAAATAGTTACGTTACTTATTTAAATTACTATAAAAATAATTTACCGTAAAATAGTGGAACAGATTTTCTGAAATATATTTTCCCACGAACAAAACCGCAACTAAGATTGCCGGCCAGAACAAGCACGTATCCAGGAATTTGACCTAGGGGGGGCCCACCAAAATATATTGATAAAATCAAGTTTTTGGATTTTTCAGCTTTTTAGACAAAAAAATTGCCTTTTTCTGGATACTTAGGGGGGCCAGGACCCCCCCGGCCCCCCCTCTGGATACGTGCTTGGGCCAGAATATGTGCATAAAACAATATTCCCAATTGAAATAACTATCCAAAAGACGGTAGATATTCAACACAGATATAAACAGACACACAAAACTAAGATTTTTCAATGTAATCCTATCTGTATTTTCATGAGCCGTATTATCGCTCAGTCTAACGTAACTGAAACGTTGATGACTTAAGCGGTTTTTTAGCATGCTATGCTGTGGAAAAGATAACGTTTCAGTTCTATAGAAAACACGACAAAATGCACAGGGAACAAAACAGTTACTCCTTTTTTGGAAAAAAAGCAAATAAGTAATGCTTTATAAAAAAGCAAATAAGTAATGCTTTATAAAAAAGGAAATAAGTAATGCTTTATGAAAAAGCAAATAAGTAATGCTTTATGAAAAAGCAAATAAGTAATGCTTTGTAAAAAAGCAAATATATAAAGATTTATTAAAAAGCAAATAAGTAATGCTTTATAAAAAAGGAAATAAGTAATGCTTTATGAAAAAGCAAATAAGTAATGCTTTGTAAAAAAGCAAATATGTAAAAATTTATTAAAAAGCAAATAAGTAATGTCATATGAAAAAGCAAATAAGTAATGCTTTATAAAAAAGGAAATAAGTAATGCTTTTTAAAAACAAATAAGTAATGCTTTAGAAAAAAGAAATAAGTGATGCTTTATGAAAAAGCAAATAAGAAATGCTTTGTAAAAAAGCAAATATGTAAAGATTTATTAAAAAGCAAATATGTAAAGATTTATTAAAAAGCAAATATGTAAAGATTTATTAAAAAGCAAATATGTAAAGATTTATTAAAAAGCAAATAAGTAATGCTTTGTAAAAAAGCAAATATGTAAAGGTTTATTAAAAAGCAAATAAGTAATGCTTTGTAAAAAAGCAAATATGTAAAGATTTATTAAAAAGCAAATAAGTAATGCTTTGTAAAAAAGCAAATATGTAAAGATTTATTAAAAAGCAAATAAGTAATGTTTTATAAAAAAGCAAATAAATAATGCTTTATAAAAAACCAAATAAGCAATTTAACCATTTATTGCTTTTTTACCTTTTTGTTTTTATTTACAAGTAAAGTATAAGTATATAATATACTAGTAGCCCCCAGAGCATGACTCAATTTCGAAAAATATGCAATGATCATGAGTATTGGACATACAAATATTTATTTGCTTCAAAATTACAAATATTTATTTGTTCCCGCTTTTCACCCTACCACACATAGTTGTATACATAGATATATAGGCAGGTAAATTTATTGCTCTATCTAAAACGGTGGTTATAAAATGGAATGAAATAGTTTATAAAATAGGCAAAATGTAAAAAAGGTTCTTTTTTGTTTCCTGAACATGCATAATACTTGAAGTTATACGTTCCATATACGTAGCCAGTGTATACTGACTATATACGTTATTTGTACTTCGAATACATACTTTAGCGTAACGAGTGAATCATAAGTATTATTATTACATCATCACATCACGATATAAAGACGTTTTTATTTCTAAGCATTTTTGTAAGCCTCTTGTATATTGTATATTGGAGTAGTATACAAATAGGAAGAAATATTCAGGGAATAATTTTTCACTATTACTACATTGACTATACTTTACACTTTTTTTGGAGCAACAATACGCCACCTAGGAATTTAAACAATTCTCCAGGTCGTAACTCTGTAGGCACATCTCCTGTGCAATTTTCTCCGCAAGGTAATAGGGATCGTAAGAACTCCACAAATACCAACCAAGGACAGTTTAAATCAGGAAATAATCCTTTAAACTCCCAAGTCCCGAGTCCAGATCGCCGCTGAAGGCTCGGGAAAATATTCAAACATTAATTAGTAATGTGGAGGAAGGTGATTCGGCACTTGTTTCCAAATCAGTTCATAATGAACCCCTGATAGAAGTTTCTCTTCTTAATGCCAATTATCTTGCTTACTTGGACACATGCTCTTCTATCTGCCTCCTCGGTGATAAAATCATCCAGGAGATAAAATCTAAAAATATTAAATGTAGACCTATCACTAAAAATATTCATTATGCGAAAGGCTTTTGTCTCACTTATGAAACATGCATTCTTACTGTTAAATACCCGGCAGGAACCAGACGGCAAACGTTTGTACTACTCCCGGGAATGAAAAAAGACATTCTGTTGGGCAGGGATTTCATCGGTCCCACAGACATCGGTGTTTTTATTGGGCATAATGATTGGGTCGTAGGCCTGGGGAAACAGCAAGTAATTCCTTTTGCCACTGCATTAACAGTCAATTCAACAAATTTAGTCGATGACAATGCTAATGCTAGGGATAATCATTCTCAAAACTCATTCCCGACCACAGAAACCCAAAATATTCCAAATATTGACAATTATCAGCCCACAGTCAAATGGCCTGAAAATGATTTGATTTCGTTTGACCTCGATGAATCTGAGCTTTCTCTCGAAGATAATATCACCCCTTCTCAAGTGTTGGCTGAAATAGCACCAACTATAGAAAACGAAGAAGTATTTATCATAGACGACAACCCTCTGTTGCAAATGTCGGAAAGAGAGATTGTGGCAACATTAAATGCTCCTGATCATCTCACAATCGAACAGCAACAACAGGTAGTCCAAACTTTAGCACCCTTTCTGCACATGTTTACACAACCGCCTGGTCTTTGTACTCTGTATGAGCACGAAATTGACGTTGGAGACGCCCGGCCAACAAAACAACATCTCAGACCCATGACCCCCGGAAAAAGAAAAATATTCGACAAAACTTTCGAAGTGTTCAGACGAACAAGAGTACGTTTGTCATTACGTATATGTAAAATGACACCACCAAAAACCCCACCGTATCACCACCAAAAACCCCACCGTATCACCACCGTCACCACCGTGTATTTACTGTATACCCATCGTGTAAGGATATTTCCTATAGTAAGTGAACATTTCATATGACTCAAGACAAGTTGTAATGTTGTGTATAAATAGTTAATTTATGTAATTCCTTTATGTTGATGACCACACGTGTAAGCAAATTAATTCATTATGTATTAAGTTCTCATTGGTCAAAATCGTATGGCCTGACTACAATTACCATTTATGAACGTGTTATGTAAAGTTGTTTGTCCGCTACCCGCGCGGACCATTCTATGTATTTGACATTGCCTCTCCAAGTTTTCCCCATCTTTTCTACATGTAATCTATTCATTCAAAAACCGTAGTCTTTGTATGGATAACACTGGTATCAGTTTAAATATTATGTTAATGCGGTTAATCCCCAAGGTTAGGATTCTTACTCTTTTATTGTATGTATGTGACCTTTCCTATAATTATAGAAAATTTGACTGGTTATATGACTTCCTATCCTAGACTTGTAATTCACATTATTTAACAACCGCCACTAATTATGTATTCAATTCCTTTCTATTCGTACCTGTCTCATGTATTCAATTTACTATAAATACTGCAAAAAAATCAATGTAATTTCAGTACTATTTTACTCTCTCGCTTGTGTGGTCAAGTGTTACGTTGCTCTGTCAACCGGCTTAAGTTGCTCTATCAACTAGTACGAGACCCATAGTGAGACGACGAGATTTATTGTATTCAACGTGCCATAATTAAGAATAAACACAGAACTCTTAGAATATTATATTCTATTCTGTAGTTTGTGGCTTCTTATTTCTCATCTTCGTCCTCAGTTTATTTACCAGAGGTAACAAGCTTCACGATCATAAGTAACCATTAATCTTTTCCAATTCTTTGCTACAGCCCAAAACATTGGTCCTTCGAGCCGGATGTCACCGTCAACGTCAACTTTGACTAACTAAGTGAAACGGATAACCTCGACTTGGTCGCTGTGCTTAGCGTTTATTCGATCACTCTCGTATTGAGTAGGACGCTGTGTATTAGCTATCCAGTCAAGATCGATTCCACTTGGTCGCTGTGATTAGCGTGACGAGGACACCCAAAACCTATCGGGAAACTGTTCAAGCGTTGGAAAGGACCAGAAAAATGGACTTTTTAGTAAACAGACGGACAAATCTTGAAAGAAGAATTACGTCTTTTCAAAAGGTTGTAGATGCCCACGCCACCAAGGCACTGACGTCATATGATGTCAGGGTATATGTCGATCAATTGAATAAATTAATAGATTTAAACAGCACATTACACGACGAGATCACGATGGTACTTCCGTCAACTGAAGATAGTACTCCCTATAAAGAAGCTCGTAATACCCAAGATTTGAGAATATTGGGACTGATAAGTAAACTTCATGAAATCAGCAGTTCGTACGCATCAACATCCTCATCTAATCATCAGGATCTTAGAACAACTAAGGTGCGATTACCACAGTTAAATTTGCCAACCTTCAACGGAAACAGTCACGATTGGACTTCATTCCGTGACTTGTTTAAGGCCGCCATTCACGGAAACGATAATCTCACTGACGCACAAAAACTTCAATATTTGAAATTGTCGTTAACTGGAGAGCCTGCTCTTCTCCTCAAGTTCTTTTTTCGTTCCTGGAATAAATTCATAGGTATAAATTGAAATTTATTGCATGAAAAGCTAGTCACATAATTGGGAAAAAAAATTTAATCTAAGTTTTGTTGACGGCATTAAAATAAATAAAATATTAACCATTTTAAAATAAAAATTTGGAAATTTTTAGTACTAAATGTAGGATTTCTTCAGTCTCCGGAATTTCCCGGGAAATTCCCGGGAAGTCTCATTTCCCTGGACTGGCCAAAACTACCCGAGACTGGATGCCCTAATTTCCAGGAGAACATAAGGGCGTTAATTAAAATCTACAAATAAGAAAGTTGTCAATAATCGAAAAAATCCAATAACTCTGGAATATGCATTATTTTTTTATCAAATGTCTGAAGTAGTAACATTTCTTACGTAATTGTTTTATTTAAAATACAATTTTAGATCGGCCCTCCTATAAATTCCTTTATAGTTACGTCCTGTTAGTTATCCCATTAAACATAACATTCAGCTTACATTAACCAAATAACTGAGAACCAAGCACTGCATTATTTATGCTTCATATGTCTATTCAGGCTTACCCAATGGTTTGGCTCTAGGTTTTAGTCCTACAGACATTTTAAAATGATTGGTCATTAATCATAAAGTTCTTGGTATTATCTACATATGCATATTTTATGCCATGTAAAGACAGTAGACCTACTCTACTTACGTGTGGACATAAATAGATTGCAATATAATATATGGCCTGCTTTAGTGACTTCTCTTTTCCTCTCGTGTTGTATATACATATACCTCTTGTGTTACATTAATTTGATACTGTACTATTTTACACAGTATATAATACCACTGAGATGATTGTTACAATTGTAAATGATAGGCACAAATGTATGACATAGTACTAAATCTACAATTTGCATGTGTGATAGTCAAAACCCTAAAACGTGGTAAATGGATTCATTATATTATGCATTCATAGGTTAATATTATTAAATTTAAATGCAACTTAAGTTTCAATACCCACTAAATTAAAATAAGTTCATCTGTAACATTTAATTGATTTTCATGCAGAGACATCCTAAATTAAACCCACTGTAATTACATAAGCACTATTCATGAGCGCTTGATAGTTTTATTTTTATGGAATCGGCTAAAAAGATTATTTACTGTGGATTGAGTTCTCAAAATAATAACTAAGAATGGAAAACAATATCTTATATTCTAAATTAGCTAGTTTGACGAGGATAAAATTGAGAATATAGTAAATGATTACAATCTACATGAAGTAAGCCTATGTGTGCGTCTTCCAATCTTCAGTCTTGGTAACTGAACAGGGGTAAATCAGAAATGCTTATACTGCTGGTGATCCGAGTTTCTTGATTAGCCATATAATAAGCATTAAAAACGAGGACATTGGACGAGCATACAGACAGAATTCTAAAAACTAATTGACCCTATTGATAATATGGCTTGGGATTTGACTTTGACAGTATTAAACTGAGCGAAGATACTTGCAAACTCTAAAGCCGTGCCACGACCCAACTTCATTTCTCTCAATTCATAATTTAGTTTTGATTTCATTTTACATTTAATTTTAGTCGATTCATTTCCTCGTTTCTCCACTTACTCGGTTACTACTGTCCGAATCCAGGTAATCAACCCCTAACAAACTGTTGACAACTGAAGATTTTTGCTGCCCACAGAAAATTACTGTTCAATAAATGTTGAACAAGTCACGTTTTAAAATTTCTGTCTTAATTAAGGATGGAGATGGTAATTACCATTTTATCATTATATTCAATGCTTGGACTTGTTATTGCCATTGCTTCTCTTACTTTACTGCACTAAGTGTACAAATCTACAATTGAGGATGAAAGATTAAAGCAAAGCTCTTGTATTATTTATACTTATATCATGTACCTATATCATCGTAAATGTTTAAAGTAATAATTATGTACATTTGAGTGCATTTTCAGTTGCATATATATTCTTTCATTTAAATCAGACCATCCGCCATTAAATTAGATGCCGTACAAAATTCAGACTAGAATACTAATGTACGGATAGGACAATAAAACATGTAACTTTAATAACAAAATAATATAATAATATCGAAACATAAGAGTTTAAATGTACCTGGTGGGAAAAGTAAGCAAAAGTTAAAATAAGGATAATGAATACACTAAAAGACTAAAAATTGGTGCACATGTTTGAATTGTAGTTACTTCTGCCAATGTGGTTGGGCAAACTAGCTTTGGCCGACTACCGATAAAATTTAAATTTTATTCGACATGATAGTTTGTAATTCTACTATTCTGCACGTGTACATTTCTATATTATTTATACACAACAATAATTTTATGTTCATAGTTTGTGACGTTCGAAAACATATTCATGTAGACTACATGGTTAATTTTGTCGGGGAAGTACCATAATTAATCGGCGGTTGACACTTGAAGAGTTTTTCTTGAAACTTACATTCGATATAATTATATGAAGCAAAACATGTTTAACTTCCCAAAACAGTGTCAAGCATGATAAAATAAGGCAAGCAATATAAATAGCAAAAATGGTGAAAATGTTTGAATTATAAAAGGTTAGTGGGCGTGGCAGTACTCTATCAAAACAATGGCTACATAGAGTGAAGTTAAAGTGATTGTAGACATCCATCCATTTTTCGTAGAAACCGGATTCGGACAAAATATAAACATTCTTTTTTATGTAATTTGTAGTCAAAAAATATCGACTACGTATTTCTACACCAACATTAATAGTATTGTTATCTGGAACTCCAATGTATAACTTTCGTGTAGGTTTTATCCCCTTCTTAATATCCCAATAAGAATCGTTTAAAAATCGATGAAGTCTACTTTTTCTATCGACAAATACTGATCGATTGCATTGAGAAATCCCATACTGAAGCGGCAAAATTGGAGACACTGGAAGAAACCGGAGCTTATTGTAAACTGCATTTAGATTTTGACGTAAAATAGGGAATGCTTTTAAATCCCAATAGAAATTAAATATATGCGTAAATCGTCCATAGTAATCCAAAGCCAATTTAACAGTTTCAATAGACACATCTGCAAATGTGAGGTTATCCGTAGCAGCTTTGATTTTCTTACATTTCTTAAGAATTGAAAGTCTTGCAATTAGGTTACTATTTGGTGTTTCATTCAGATGTGTGTAACAGTTGTAGCAGAACAATGCCTCTTTCTGACTCATAATAGACATTAACCAAGGCTCGTATGGCCACTTGTCATTAAGTGGACTGACAACTGAAATGTCATCCAAAGCAGCGATTTCTTCGAAAGATTCGATTTTTCTTGTAGCTCTGGGTTCAGTTAAGTCAGTGATGACAATGCCTGCGTAGCCGTAGGTAAGAACGATGAACATCAGCAGGTAGAGACCCAATACAAGCTTGAACCAGAAATATTTCTCCAATATTTTAGGAAACCCGCAATTATTGCAGACGACATAAGCACAGCAAGTGAAAATGAATTGGTGGATTTGGCTGTGCTTTAAATACAAAGTTAGTTGGAAAAAGAATGTGACAAGGAATATTGTAGACAGAATCCCAATCCACGCAGAAAGTTGAAATGGACGAATGTAGCCATAAAAAGACAAAATCACCTCCTCGAGAACAACACAAGATATATAATTGTAACTGTCAGAATGAGTAGCGACGAAGTCGTGAGTGGTAAGTGCAAATTTTTCCAGCCCAATTTTATCAGCATCCTCCATTGGGTATTCGTATTTTAAATCTAATATCCATTCTCCTTTTTTACATGACCTTCCCTGGGCATTAATTGTTGCATTGGGCATATTATATAAGACAATCGAAGATAAAATTAAAGTTATGTCGATGTTGTCTCCTTTAAAAGCTGATGTAAAGTATTCTTTCTTCAATATGGGGCCACAATACCGATGCCTAGTAATGTGCTTGAAACGCTCAATATCTACGATAGAAATATTATCTGTTGAAAAGTATATCTTCAACGAAACGTCTGCAAGTTTCTTCCTCACAAGATTTCGGTCAAGATAACTTCCCACTGAAGTACCATCGTGTGTTAACGCTAAATTGTCCATATATTCGTTTATAACTTTGCGTTGAGATTTTCCACAAATAAAGAATATTCTGTCGTCTTCTTCTGCCAATGAATAAACAAAATAATGCCTTTGAAGTGCAGAAAAGTAAGTTTTAATGTTAGTTAAGAAATTGGTTTGGTTCTCCTGGCTACCCTGAATTTCTTTTTGAACGAGAAAATATAAATGTGCATCGTCGCAATTAAGTATGACATTGTCTGGGGATATGCACACTAATGATAAATACGGTTTTCTGAAATTACTATATTTATTGTACTTGAACTGTATTCCTACGTATTGAGCAATATATTTTGTCAATGCCAGGTCGATTGAGCTACTTGAATTGACATCAACAGAAATATGAGCAATACATGTGAATCTGTTATATATATACGGTGAACTGGGCCGAGGGTTACTGCAAATTAGAGATGAAACAGGAATGCTTTCTAACATTATAGATTCTATTTCATCCTTTGTGATATTTGTGTCTTTTTCAACAAAATTGCTTTTCAGTGAGCCAACATTTGTTATTGAATACGGTGTTTGTATATCTGACAAGTTTTCCAAAACCTTTGCAGTTTCTGTGGATGATGCGTCATAAAATATTATATTTATATAGCAATCCTTTTCTATTGAAAGTATATTTTTTAGTTTTCCTGCACAAACTTTATTTCCTGTGCTCAAAATGGCTAGCAGAATAATTAAAATAGATTCCGGTCTCCAAAATGTAATCATGGCGAATTGTAAATCCGAAATTTTTTGTGGTTTTTATTATTTTTTATTCCACTGTTTAGGTCAACTACTTTGTTCTCCAAAAGGAGTAAGAACCTTAATTTAAACACACAGTATACAATACAAATTAGATTCTCATCCAAAATACTTATATTAATAAATTAATAATAAAATAATTATATCACTTTAATTTTCACCTTTGCCCAAATTGATGGTTGTAATTGAGACCAAACTAAATACTTCATTTCCTATATTCATCAAAAGGTGCTAAACTGTTTTCAAAACGAGTTTCATAGGAATTCACGAGGGATTGGTCTAGGTGCACCGAGAATAGTTTCCATTTGAACGCGAATAAGAAATAAGAATATATAGGCCAATTCGAGCAACTTTGGCAGGTCAAGTGAAAACAAGGTTTAACATGAAGAGGGAATAAAAGTCAATAGTCTGGTGTTTGATCAACGTCGGAGCTAACTTTTTCATACCATAAATCAACAGGTTCGTATTTAAAGGGGAATAGTAGGCAGTAAATTGAAATCTACAAATGTGAAAATTGTCAAAAACAAATGAAATCAAAAATTTTGAAGCTTAACTTCCGAATATGAATTATTTCTCATCAAATAATATGAAATAATAACATTTCTAACGAAAAATGGTATTTTGAAAACATAATTTTGAACTGTCCCTCCTAGAAATTACTATTTACGTCCTGTTGTTTCAGTATAATATCACACTAACAAAATATTCAGCTTTTAGGGCAGGTGATTGCATGAAGCTTGTCACTGTTTGCGACATTTACCAAGCAATTGGGAATAAAGCCTTGAATATTTTATGCTTCAGATGTCTACTCAGGCTTAGGCTCGTATGGCCTGCCATACTTTAGTCCTATAAACGAATGATATATATCATGAATCATTAAACATGAAGTTCTTGGTACTACTTTATACCATGCAGAGACAGTCGGTCTATTCTGCTTACGTGTGGAAACAAGTAGATATGGTAAATGCAGATATGTTCCCTGCTTTGTATGACTTCATTTTCTTCCGTAGTATACTTTATATTCCTACTGTACAGATATGGTCCACAGTGTACAAAAATACCAGTGGTAATAAGAATTAAGTGCTAAAATTGTAAATTTAATTGTTTGTTATACTCCCGGAACTTTAAATGAATCAACGAGGCATTAGGGCTTTTTTAAAATATATGTTTTTTAGAGCTTGTTACCAGTAAAATATTTAACTGCAATATTGATACAGTTAAAGTGGAAGTGATGGGCTTGAGTTTATGACTCTGCTTACTACTGCCAAGGAAATGTTTATTTTTCAACAAATTTTTAAACCTTGATTTCTTCCGTGCTGTTCAGTGCTAAGCTTAGCTGTTAGTCGGGACGTGTAAGCATACATTTGAAATATTTTTGGCCAAATAACTTTTGCGACTTTTTGCAACCTTCGGAAATATTGAAGGTCAAATTTTGAAAATATAAGCCGTGCAAATTTTAGCAGCCTTCGTTGCCCTTTGACCGAGTTATTTACCTATCAATTTTAATACCTGAATTCGGGTTTTAAGGAATAACCAATAAATAAAGGAAAAAGAAATACGTCCCAATAGAAAGTAAAGATGTCTTTAAATCTGCCATAGAAATCCAAAGCCGATTTAACAGTTTTGATAGGCACATAAGCAAATAATATGTGGCTACTCGAAATATTGTTTTTTTTCTGCAAGTTTGAGTATTTTCAATTCTTGTTCTCCTGTCGCTGTTTGGTGTTGCGTTCAAATAAGTGTAACAGTTATATAAGTTAAATGCGTTATACTGATTGTAATATGACATTAACCATGGTTTATATGGCGACTTGTCATTAATTGGACTGACAACAGAAATGTCATCCAAAGCAGCGATTTCCTCAAATGACTCGATTTGTCTTGCAGCTCTGGGTTCAGTTAAATCGGTAATGACGATTCCTGCATTGCCATAAGTGAGCACAATGAACATCAGTAGATATGGACCAAGTACAATCTTGAACCAGAAATATTTCTCCAATTTCTTTGGGAATCCAAAATTGTTGCAGAGGACATAAGCACAGCAAGTGAAGACGAATTGGTGCACTTGGTTGTGCTTCAAATACAAAGTTAGTTGGAAGAATGACGCGACAAGGAAAATTGTCAGCAAGATTCCAATCCAAGAGGAGAAGTCAAATGGACGGATGTACCCATAGAAAGACAAACTTTCGTCCTCCAAAACAACACAAGATATGTAATTGTAACTATCCGAATGAGTTAAAATGAGATCGAAAGTTTCCAACAGAAATTCCAAATCAAAGGCAGCATTCCACATTACATTTTCGTATTTTATGATCAAAAACCATTTCTCGCTCAAAATGTCATCCCTATCTCCACATAATGATGACTGTAAACTCATTGTTGCATTGGGCATATTAAATAAGACAATCGAAGATAAAATTAAAGATACATCGATTTTGCCTCCTTTGAAAGCCGACAAAAATTATTCTTTCTTTACTATGGGGCCACAATACCGATGTTTCGCAAGAACCTCAGAACGCTCAATTTTTATAACAGGAATAATACCTGTTGTGAAGTATATCTTCAATGAAACGCCTCTAAGAATCTTCCTCACTAGTTTCCTGTCAAGACTCCTTCCCACTGAATTTGCATTATGTGTGAAAACTAAACTGTGCATAAATTCGTTCCCGATTTTGTGTTGACAATTCCCACAAATAAAGAATATTCTGTCATCTTCTTCCGCCAATGAATGCACAAAATAATGCCTTTGAAATGCAGAAAAGTAACTTTGGATGTCATTTAAAAATTTAGCTTGATTCGCCTGGCTACCCAGAATTTCTTTTTGAATGAGAAAATATAAATGTGCGTCGTCGTTAATATGGATGCGCTCGTCGTTGCATATATACACAATTGATAAATAAGGTTTACTGAATATAGTGAATTTAGTTACCTTGAACTGAACTCTTACGTATTGAGCAATATATTTATTCAATGCCAGATCGATCGAGTTTCTTGAATTGATATCAACAGAAATATGAGCAATACACGTGAATTTGTTATATATATAAGGTGAATTTGCCCGGCGCCACCAACAGTTTTGAAACGAATCCATAATTCTTTCAAACATCATAGCTTCTGTTTTATTCTTTGTGTAATTTTTGTAATCTTCAGCAAATTTAGTTTTCAATGCGTCAACATTTGTTAGTGAATATGGAGTTTGTATATCTAACAGTTCTTTCAAAGTATTTGCAGTTTGTGTGGATAATGCATCATAAAATATTACGTTGATATAGCAATCCTTTTCTATCGAAATTAGATTTTTTAGTTTTCCAGCACAAACAATATTTCCTGTGCTCAAAATGGCTAGCAGAATAAATGCAATGGATGTCGGTCTCCAAAAAGTAATCATGGCGAATTGCAAATTCGGAATCTTAGTTTAGTTTTTATTATTTATTAATTCACTGTGTGGTCAATATATTGTTCTACAAAAGAAAGCCTAATATACAATTTACCAGTTAGAAATTCATCCAATTTACTCAATGCCTACTTTGATTCGCTGTACGAAGGTAATGCTATTTGTATAGTTGTTGGGTATGCCGACGTTGTCCACGGTATTTTAATTGTAGTTAATTTAAAATTGAGGAAGAATATTCTTTAAATCACATTCTTTTGCTGCCAACTTTGGAAATATTTAATGGATTATGGCGTGGTTCTAGTATGACAATACCTGAAATTTTTGGATAAAGTTATCAAGTTTTGTTCCTTGTATTAGATGTATACTATGATTTTAATTATTTTACCTACACGAAAAATATCCAATTTACTTTTTTAAATCTTATTATACCACAAAATTGTATTTAATCCCTATTAAATTGTTTTAACTCTTATCTCTTCACAATTCGATAGTTGTTGTTATGGAGACAAATCATATTAGTCTTCATATATCGATCAGCAAATTTTGAAATGTTTGCAAACGAGTTTCAAAGGAATTCACGAGGTATTGGTTTAGGTGCACCGAGATTTGGTTCCACTTAAACACATAAGAAATAGAGATATTATATCGATTTATAATATGCCAATTCCAGCAACTTTTGCAGATCAAGTGAAAACAACGGAGAAAGAAAGTCAATAGTGTGGCCTGGGATAAACGTCGGAGCCAACTTTTTCTTATAATATATCAGCAGGCGCGTATTTAAAGGGTAACAGTGGGCTGTAAATTGAAATCAACACATGAGAAAGTTGTCATAAACCGAAGAAATTTAAAACTACGAAGCTTTACTTCAGTCTATGCATTATTTCTATTAAAATATTTTTAAAATAGATGATAGAAGCATTTCTTGCTAAATCCTGATTTTGAAAACAACTTTGGACCATCCTTCCCATAAATCTCTAGTTACGTCCTGTTAGTTCCGTGTAAGATCACACGAATCAGAATATTCAGCTCACATTAACCAAGTAACTGAGAACCCAGCACTGTAATATTTATGTTTCATATTTCTACTCAGGTTTATACAATGGTTTCGATCTAGATTCTAGTCTTATGGACATTTTAAAATGATTGATCATTAATAATTGATGACGAGGTTCTTCGAATTACCTATATATCGTCCCTTGAGGACGGAAAAATTCTCTATCTACTTCTAGGTACGGAAAAAGCCAATTTATCTATTTTTTGTTGATTCAGGAAAAAGCCTATATCCATACGCTTGTTAGTGGAGTTAGGCTATTTTCTGCACCAAACGAAAAATGGATATTGGCTTTTTCCTTGATATAAGGACGATATAGTACATATTTAATGTCATGCAAATACAGTGAATCTATGCTACTTTTCTATTCTACAAGGGAAAATAATAGACTGCAATATAATATATTTCTTGCTTTGGTTATTTTTCTTTCCCTCTCGTGGTATATTATACTGAACAGTTGTCCTGTCCACAGGGTACAAAACTACCACTGGTAAAAGGGATAAATGGTAAATTTAAAATTATCTTTTCCATTCTAACACTAACCTAAACTGAGTTCCTAGACTGAGATACATACTGAGATACATGTATTCAGAAGTTTTACCAGTAAACTTATATCCTAAAAGAAGATTCCAACAATGGCAAAGGAAATATCGATAGTTCCGATTAGAAATTCGACAATGAATGGTTATGGATATAATTTACATAATGTATTACTTTATGGGTACATAATGATAATGATGATAGTCATGATCATGGTGAGAAGTATATTTCGCAAGTGGTATTTTGCTCATAGGAAATGACTAAAATAATTGCGCTGTGGGGAATGTTGAATGGATGCGGTTAATATAAGTTTTTATATCCTTTGTATCTGTCTAATAGTTTCAATTTGAATTATTTTAACCCATTTATATCTCTATTACACTGTTTAAATTTTAAATCGATTTCTCAATTTTTGTAATTTTCGTCGTCCAATCTTCAGTCTTGGTAACTAAACAGTGGGTGATACGACGACACTGCACTGGATGAGTAGTGTGAGCAAGAAGTCAGCGGCTTGGCTTATGACATGTAAATTGTGTAAAGAAACAAGCGGAAATCGATTCCATATACACCATCACCATTTGTATGCAATATATATTATTATTTTTCCTCGCCTATGCATGTCTATTAATTGCAATGCCCTACACACAAAATGAATATACAAATAGCATTTTAATCCTACTGTCCCTAATTTTTCAATTTCTCTGCCTTTATTAGGGACTAGGCGGTCACAGGACCCAGGTCCTGTAGTACATGGGGCTAGTGTATCTACAAACAATTTTGTAAAAATTATGGTTTCTAGTTGGCCAATTACACAGGCATTCAATTGGGTTTATCACTAATATAATGTACCGATCACAGGACCCAAGTCCTGTTATAAATAAAGCTAGTGTGTATTCCGGGGCAATATTGTACGATGGGTAGAACGTATTTCAGATACACAGATTTTTATGTTAATTCAAATTGACCTTATCATACTTTCTCATTAGGTGGGCCAGGGCCAGAGGTACAGATTTTACGTTACATTGATATAGTCAAAAAATATTCCAAAACTTCGCCTTACTCGGCCTAGGGTCAACCTTTTGTTTAGAAAGAGAATTTGGCTATTGGCAAATTACTCCGGTTACCCACCAGGATCACATTTTTGACTCGGATAGTTTTAATCACCATTATACATACTGCCATCACTGGACAATGGACCATTTTAAGGTCGAGTTAGCTTTAATTGGCAATGTAGCGTCAAGCGATTAATTAGAAAATTGAGTGAAATTGAGAAAAAATTGAGATTGAGCTCATCGCTTAAGGAAGCGAGCTTATAGAACCACAGTCTGTCCGTTCTTCTGTCCCCACGATAACTTTCGAATGCAAAGACGGATATTGACCAAACTTGGCAAAAACGATGCCTATATGGATCACTGACGATCCCTATTGATTTTGGGACAAATCGGCCCATTGATTGCTGAGATACCGCGCGCTCACTTTGTTTCATTTTGATAGTCAAAGCAGAAAATGGGTATTAAAAAGTTCAACTGCGTTTCCTATAAATTGTTTACGAAAAAATATTTGACTCCGCTCCCAACAAATTTAAGATTCTTTTTGATAGCCAAATATAACTTATTTTAAAACTTTTTGATTTTGATAGTCAATTATGATCAATATTGATCTAATTTGAATTACTGTAGAATTTAGTAGTCAACAGATACGTATCTAGAAATTTGGTCAAGGGGGGCGCAACCAAAAATGATGTTAAAAATAATAAAAAAAAGACATCCACGCGAAATTTCTTTTCAATTTTTGGCCATTTTTGAAATAAAAATCCTCTTTTTCTCAGATTTAGGGGGCGCTGCGCACCCCTCCACCCCCTACTGGATACGTGCTTGTTAATCAATCCTATTTCTACTACCATTCTACCAAAAATGTGCACATGGTCGCCATTAGTCAGGCGAGCTTCTATTACGGCTTGCTGTAGGTTTTGTTCTCTACTCCTGTACTCGAAAAAGAGTAAAATTTGAACGTGAGTGCGTCATTGGACGTGTCCAGTGGGGGAGGGGGTGCAGCGCCCCTCTCAAAGTAATGTTACCTTATACCCCAGGTTAAAAATGTGACTCTAGTTGGTTGCCAGAGTATGTTACCGATAGTAATATGTCATTTTAGTACAACCATATTGACTCAAGAACCGAAAATCTCTTGCAACCTGCATGGTTGCTGTGGAAATCGGCCCTCGCCCCGCCCCGAAAGTAGGAGGAGCTTACGTGTTCTCAGCCACTAATAGCCAGACATCTAATCTCTCTCAGCCAATAGAATGTCACGATCCATTCGGGGGCGTGGCTAATTGGCGGAGCTAAATCTGGAAATTAGACAGTGGGCGGGGCCTGTTACAGTGGGAATTAAAATTTTTTCGATGCCTATTGACCCTAGGTAGCAGTAAGATGAAATTTTAGAATATTTTTTGATTATTGGAGTAACTCATTGAGCATACTATTACACCATTAATGTACATCGTATATTTTGGACATTGTGATGATGGTCGACATTATATTCAGGATTCCAAAATTGTACCTCACAAGAAAATTGGTAAAAGAACTTTAGGCAGAATTCCAAGAGTTGTAAAGCAATTTTTACATTCTCTTCACTATCGTATTCCTCATTAACTTTTTTTGGAAAAGTGCTAAAGGATCCGATATTACTGATCCAACACCCATAAAGTAAAGTCAATAAAGATTCATCGGAACTTATCCTAGAGGTTATATTTTAAAAATTTCACAATTTTGTCTTTGATTGGAAGACACGCGGATCACAAAATGCAAATACAGAAATATGTTTCAATTTAAAGTTTCAAACGATGATATTTTCAAGCCAGAGACAAAAATGTGAAGTTTTTAAAGTATAACCTTTAGAATAAGTTTTGAAGAATCTTTTTTACACTTACTACATGGGTGTAGGATCAGTAATCTCAGATCCTTTAGGACTTTCCCAAAAAAGTACGAATTTTCGCGATTCCCATTCACCCTCTATGATAATTTTTGCTGGTTACCTAGCAGCGTCCCTATTTGTGGCAAAAACAGTCTTTTGAAATCTGCACCACTGCCTTAAACGGTGCAAAATTTGCTTAACAGAATCGAAAACTGACTCACTTTTTTGGGAATCTAACTTTTATTAAACCAATTCAAAATTCAAAACATCAATGGAAATGGCCAAATTGAATTTTCCCGCACATGAAGTAATAAAAACCTTGAGCGCACTGAAAGCTGGAGAATTTTTTATACAGAATGCATGCATTGTTCCTGTTATGAAATTTTTTGTGCCTTGTAAGTCGTAGGAGACTATAGACCGCGCAGTGCATAATTAATTGTGTACTGCTACCAATTGTTCTGCTTTGGACGTGTTGGAATTTGCCTCATTATGTGCGTTATTATGTGCTTGGCAGCGTTTTAGAATTACGGCAAATCAACACACGGAAGTACAAACATACAAACGGAATTGTCACGTGATTGACTTTTGCCGTTTATCTAATGGTAGTGATGATGATGGTAATTATCATTTTATCAATGTATTCAAAGCTTGGACTGTAGTTATTACTATAGCTTCTCAAATCGTACAAATCTGCAATTGCCGATGAAAGATAAAGGCAAAGCTCGTGTATTATTTACTTACATCAAGTACCTAACCATCGTTTGATTTAATAATTATACTTGAATGCAGTTCAGTTGCTTATACTTTCATTTTTATTTAAATCAGACATGTAATAAAACCACTCATTTAATTAAATGCCGACCAAAATTCAGACTAGAACACTAATGAATATATGGATTGAGCAATGAAACATGCACGTTACTAACAATAACATAATCATATAATCTACCATAATTCTAGTGGTTTAAATGTACCATTGATTCCATAAGTGACTAGGTGGGAAAAGGGGACAAAAGTTAAATATAAAAATATAATAAGGATAATGAATACACTATATATAAAAGGTTTAAAAAATGGCCCACATTTGTTGAATTGTAAGTACTTCTGCCCGGTGTTGGCATTTTGTCCACTTTTTCGTATTTCTTCCGGGCCATTGGATGAAATGGACGGAACTCAGCCTCAAGTTATTTTAGACTTAAGGAAATCAAAATTAAAATATTTAGAAGATGAAATATTGCCTACAACCAGCTAAATATTAATCTAGTAAATGCAAACCACAAAATGGTACATTCTATTGATTTTTATCTGAACTTTTATTTGTTGTTGACTATTAAGGTAAATGTCTCAACGTGCCCCAAAAGGGTATTTCGTCCATTTCTATCACTTTTTGTCTCATTTCGACCAGGCCATTTCGTCCAATTTGACCACATGTGGATTTAACCACTTGCCAACACTGATTCTGCCCCTTAATTCTAATATTCTGCACCTGTACATTTCTATATTATTAATACATAACAACTCCCATCAATAATTTTATATTTACAGTTTATGACGTTCGACAACATATTATTCTTGTTCTTGGTTAATTTTGACGGGGAAGTACCATAATTAATCGGTTGTTGACACTTGAAGAGTTTTTCTTGAAACCAACATTCGATATAAATATATGAAACAAAACATGTTTAACTTCCCAAAATAGCGCCAAGCATGATAAAATGAGACAAGCAACATAAATAGCAAAAATGGTGAAAATGTTTGAATTATAAAAGGTTAGTGGACGTGGCAGTTCTCTATCAAAACAATGACTACATTGGGTGAAGTTAAAGTGATTGAAGACATCCATCCATTTTCCGTAGAGACCGGATTCGGACAAAATGTAAACATTCTTTTTTATGTAATCTGTAATCAAAAAATACTGGCTCCGTATTTCTACACCAAAAGTAATGGTATTGTTATCTGGAACTCCAATGTATAACTTTCGTGTAGGCTTTACCCCCTTCTTAATATCCCAATAAGAATCGTTTAAAAATCGATGAAGTCTACTTTTTCTATCGACAAATACTGATCGATTGCATTGAGAAATCCCATACTGAAGCGGCAATATTGGAGACACCTTAAGAAACCGGAGCTTATTGTAAACTGCATTTAGATTTTGACGTAAGATGGGGAATGATTGTGAATCCCCATAGAAACTAAAGATATGCGTAAATCGGCCATAGAAATCTAAAGCCAATTTAACAGTTTCGATAGACACATCTGCAAATGTGAGATTATCCGAAGCAGCTTTGATTTTCTTACATTTGTTAAGAATTAAAAGTCTTTCACTTAGGTTACTGTTTGGTGTTTCATTCAAATGTGTGTAACAATTGTAGGAGAACAATGCATCTTTCTGACTGATAATTGACATTAACCAAGGCTCGTATGGCCACTTTTCTTTAAGTGGACTGACAACTGAAATGTCATCCAAAGCAGCAATTTCTTCAAAAGATTCGATTTGTCTTACAGCTCTGGGTTCAGTTAAATCGGTGATGACGATTCCTGCATAGCCGTAAGTGAGAACGATGAATATCAGTAAATATGGACCCAGTACAATTTTAAACCAGAAGTATTTCTCTAACTTTTTAGGAAATCCACAGTGGTTGTGAACGACATAAGCAAAACAATTGAAAATGAAATGATGGATTTGGTTGTGCTTCAAATACAAAGTGAGTTGGAAGAAGACTGTGACAAGGAATATTGTGGACAGAATCCCAATCCAAGCAGAAAGTTGAAATGGACGGATGTAGCCATAGAAAGACAGACTCACCTCCTCAAGAACAACACAGGAAATAAAATTGTAACTGTCAGAATGAGTAACGATGAAGTCGTGAGTGGTCAGTACAAATTCGTCCAGCCCAACTTGATCAGCATCCTCCATTGAATATTCGTATTTTAGATCTAAAATCCAATCTCTTTTTTCACATGATCCTCCCTGTGCACTAATTGTTGCATTGGGCATATTATATAAGACAATCGAAGATAAAACTAAAGTTACGTCAATGTTATCTCCTTTAAAAGCTGATGCAAAGTATTCTTTCATTAATATGGGGCCACAATACCGATGTCTAATAATATGCTTGAAACGCGTAATATCTATGACAGGATTATTATCTGTTGAAAAGTATATCTTCAACGAAACGTCTGCAATGTTCTTCCTCACAAGATTTCGGTCAAGATAACTTCCCAATGAAGTAGCATTGTGTGTGAAAACCAAATTGTCCATAAATTCGCTTATAGCTTTGCGTTGAGATTTCCCACAAATGAAGAATATTCTGTCGTCCTCTTCTGCCAATGAATATACAAAATAATGCCTTTCAAATGCAGAAAAGTAAATTTTAATGTCATTTAAAAATTTGGTTTGCTTCTCCTGACTATCTTGAATTTCTTTTTGAACGAGGAAATATAAATGTGCGTCGTCGAGATTATGGATGACATTGTCGCTGGATACACACACTATTGATAAATACGGTTTTTTGAAATTACTGTAAGTATTGTACTTGAACTGAAGTCCTACGTATTTAGCTATATATTTGGTCAATGCCAAGTCGATCGAGCTACTTGAATTAATATCAACAGAAATATGCGCGATACAATTGAATCTGTTATAGATATAAGGTGAACTGGGCCGGGGTTTAGGGCAAAGTAGAGATGAAACCCAAAGACTTTCTAACATTATAGATTCTATTTCATACTTTGTGATATTTGTGTCTTTTCCTACGAAGTTGTTTTTCAATGAGTCAACATTTGTTACTGAATACGGAGTTTGAATGTCTGACAATTTTTCCAAAGTCTTAGCAGTTTGTGTAGATGATGGGTCATAAAATATTATATTGATATAGCAATCCTTTTCTATTGAAAGTAGATTTTTTAATTTCCCAGCACAAAAAATGTTTTTTGTGCTGAAAATGGCTAGCAGAATAATTAACATGGATTCTCGTCTCCAAATATTAATCATGGCGATTTGCAAATTCGGAATTTTTAGTAGTTTATATTATTTATTATTGCACTGTTAAGGTCATCTATAGAGTTCTCAGAAAGAAGTAAGACCCTTAATTTAAACAAAGTATACGAGTTAGAATCTCATTCAAAATATTTAATGGGTGGTTGTGTTTCGTTTGATGAAGCCAATTATATTATGTGTAGTTTCTGACTACGCTGACAACGTCCACGGGCTTTTATTTACGGTTTGATTGAAATTGAATTAAAATTGAAGAATGTTTTTCAAATCATTAACTTGTAGTAGTCAATTTGAGAATGGTGGTGAATTGGATTAGGGTGCTATTTAATGTGTCCCTGAAAGAATTTAAAAGTCCCTGAAAAATAATTGAAACGGTCAATTGCTGACTATGTCCCTTCGTTTTATTAATGGGTCCCTATGGAATTATTTAAAAAGTCCCTACAAACGCTTAAATGGTACATGGACCAATTAGTGTGGTATTGTCAACGTCATTTCTAGTATAAGACTACAAGGAAATGAATATTATGTTAAGATTGAGAACTTGAAGGTACAGCATAGTTTGTATTAATTTCTATTTACCCTTGCCTTAGACTGTTAGATGATTAGAGGTGGACAATCAGATAAGCTGAAATAACGACCCAGTTCACTATGTCTAGAATCTCACATTTGTCTCCAACTCACTGCACAATTAAGATATTGACGCGTCTTCTGTTCTATTACTTCTCAACTAACAAAATATAGCTCCGACACAGAGGAAACATAACCATTGATATTTCAAAATTCAGCTAAAAAAGATTAGATTGGACTTTTTTGAAAAAATACGAGACCTAAGAAGAATCTAATAGATCCCTTCTTACTTTATGGACTCAAAGATCTGTGAATTTAAGCAGCAGTGTGGATGTGTGCTACTGTTAGTGCAAACAGAGTAAAATGTCCGTGTAAGCCAAATTTGGTATCCAATTAAGGCAGAGGCATATTTTAAAAATCGCGCCATTAAATACACAGGGCATACCGGACCCAGATTTTGAGGGACCTAACCTAATTAAAACAATAACATTAAAAGGTATTTGCGTAACCTCTGCCTTACTTCAACCCAAAATTTGATTTTCGATGAAGGGGATGTGTTTTTATTTTTCCAACAAGTGTTCACTTCCACCTTTAAAAAATTATTTGAAGCGAAAGAAGGAATTAAAAAACTTTTAAAAAAACATTTCTAGTAATGACATTTCAGAGTAACGACTTTCACTATTTTAAGTAAGTAACACAACTATTTTGTCCATGTACCATTTCAAAATTTGCAGGGACTTTTTAAATAATTCCATAGGGACCCATTAATAAAACGATAGGACAAAATCAGCAATTGACGTTTCAATTATTTTTCAAGGACTTTTAAATTTTTTCAGGGACCCATTAAATATATCCCATTGGATTATTGCGTTATTCAACTATGACAATACCTGGGTATGTAATTTTTGGATTTAGTTAATAAATTTTGTTTTTTCAGTGGATGTATGTAATTTCAATTTTTAATCCACTCAAAACTATCCATTTAATTAAATTCTTATTTATATTAACAAAAAAATGTTTTTATTTCTTATTAAATTACTTAATTTTCAGGTCTGCAGAATTCAATAGTTATTGTTATTAAGGCCAAACTAATTACTTTATTCTTTTCCTATATCAGAAAATGCTAAAACACGGATTAGAAATAATAATATATAGGCCAATCCTAGCAAGTTTGGCAGGCTTAGTGAAAACAAGGTTTAACAAGAAAAGAGAATAAAAGTCAATAGTCTGGCCTGGGATAGATGTTAGACTAACTTCTTCACACCATACATCAACAGGTTCGTATGTAAAGCGAAACAATATGGGCTGTAAATTGAAATTAACAAATGTGAAAGTTGTCAAAAACAAATGAAAGCAAAAATATCGAAGCTTAACTCTCGAATATGAATTATTTTCATCAAATAATATGAAATAGTAACATTTCTAGCGAAAAATGCCAGTTTGGAAACAAAATATTGAACCGCCCCTCCCAGAAATTCCTATTTACGCCCTGTTGTTTCAGTGTAAAATCATACTAACAAAATATTCAGCTTTTAGGGCAGGTGATTGCATGTAGCTTGCCACGGTTTGTCACATTTACTAAGTAATTGGGAATAAAACCTTGAATATTTTATGCTTCTGATGTCTACTCCTCAGGCTTATATCCAATGGTCTGCCTTTAGATTTTAGTCTTATGGACGAATGATGTATCATGAATGATTAATCGTGAAGTTCCTGGTACTGCCTGCACATACATATTTTATGCCATGCAGAGACAGTAGACCTATTCTACTTACGAGTGGAAATGAATAGAATGTAAAGTATATGTTTTATTCTTTTTTACACAAAAAGATCACTGGTAAAAACGATTAAGTAGTAAAATTGCAAATTTAAGGGAACAAATGCAGATTACAAAGAAAACTACTAGTGTGTAGGTAAAAATCCATTAAAATGGGCTAAAAGCAGTACACCCTTATTCCAAAGTCTATGGATTCACGATATTAAGAAGTCTAGCTTATTATTAAATTTAGACACAATTTATATTTGAATCCGCCCTAAATTAAAGGCACTTTTATGTGTAACTTTGAATCGATATTCAGAGACACCCCGAAAAACGTCCATTATTACAAGTTTTTGACTAAGAGTTGACTAAAACATATAAATTATATTTTATATAAATTAAATTATAAATCTAACAGTTTTTACCATACACTTGCTAACCTAAAAGCAGGGCATGAAAAACCCAACAACCCGGGTTTTTGGGTAGCAAACAGCAAAAACCCATGGGTTTTCATGCCCTGCCTAAAAGAGAGTAAGGGACATTAAACTGATATTAGGAGATTTCGTCCATAAACGTCCATCAAGTCATAGAAGGTCTTCCAATCTGCAGCCGTGGTAACTGTGGTGGTAAGTGAATAAGTGTAAGTGGAAGAGTGGTAAGTAAATCACAAATATTTACCCCCCTGTGATATAAGTTTCGTGATTTTTCCCATAATTGGTCATGGACACACAAATAATTTTTGCAAGGTATACCTATATTTCAATATTTAAAAAGCCTGGAAGCATCTACCATGGAATTAACATGAAAAACGAGGACATTGGATGACTTGTGTTTACAAGACGTCAGCGGCTTGGCTTATGACATCTAAATTGTGTAGAGAAATAAGCAGATATCGATTCTACCTTTTATACACCTTGATTCTACTTTGTATGTAATGTATATTGTGTGGGTTATTTTTTCTTGTTTAAGTTCTCAATGTATTTAATGCCTTACACCCAAAATGAATATACATAATTATATCGTTTTAGCTCTTCTGTACCTAGATCTAACACTTCTCTGTTAATAAAGGGATGGTAATGATAATAACCAATTTATCAATGTATTTAATGCTTGATCTGTTTTTTGGCATTTAGCTTCTTTTTTGTTTATCACTTAAGGCTCACTATATGCAGATACTTGAAAAATGCAATAAAATGTCATAATATTGACAATTGGAGAAATAAATGAATTGCTTAAAAAGTACTGAGTTTGAATCGTAAATAAATATTGTTTAATAATTTGATTACATTCATGTATTTTAAGACTTGATTGGTTTTTGTTACTGATATAAATGTAACTTACATTCATCAAATGTTTGACTAAATAATTACATATAATTGAATGAAGTTTTAATTGTTTATACTATAATGTAATTTTCATCTAATTCAGACAATAAGACCAGCCACTCAGTTTACTCTGAGCAAAAATCAGACTAGAAAATTGCTGATTATATGGATTAGACAAAGAAACATGCACTTTAATAAATAATAACATAATCATATTTATCTAATTTTGAGGTATAAATGTATTTTTGACTAACTGGCTATTGTGGAAATAGATCAAAAGGCAAAAAGGGGGAGTAATTGACACACTAAAGAATATAAAAATTGGCGCATATTTTTTACCCCTTTCTTCCACTATCAACTTTGCCCGGTGGGTGAGCAAATGTAGTTTTCGCTGACTCAGCCTAAATTCTGTCTCTGATGTTACTTTACAATTGTATGAATGTAGTATGTATATATACATTTTAATATTATTAATTCAGAATAACTTTTACAACAATATTTACAGTTTAAGATGCTGGACAATATATTTGCACAGAGTTTATATACTTAATTTTGACGGGGAAGTACCATAATTAATCTGCTGTTGACACCAGCAGGGTTTTTCTGCATACCTAAATTAAACATAATTATATGAAATAAAACATTTTTAATTTCCCAAAACAGTGCCAGGAATGATAAAATGAGTAAAGCAATACAAATAGCGAAAATGGTAAAAATGTTTGAATTATAAAAGGTCAGTGAACGTGGCTGATCTCTATCAAGACAATGACTACACTGCGTGAAGTTGAAGTGATTATAGACATCCATCCATTTTTCGTAGAAACCGGATTCGGACAAAATATAAACATTCTTTTTTATGTATTGCGTTATCAAAAAATAGTCGCTTTTAATCATTACACTAAAAGTAATTATATTGTTATCTGGAACTCCAATGTACAACTTCCGATTGGGCTTCATTCCTTTCTTAATGTCCCAATGAGAATCGTTTAAAAATCGATGAAGTCGGCTTTGTCTATCCACAAACACTGATCGATTACATTGAGAGATTCCATATTGAAGGGACAACAGTGGAGACACTGACAGAAAGCGAAGCTTATCGACAACTGCTTTCAGATTTTGACCTAAAATAGGGAATGATTTTGCGTCCAAGTAGAAAGAAAAAATTTCTCCGATTCGGCCATAATAATCTAAAGCTGATTTTACAGTTTCGATGGACACATTTATAAATGTGAGTTTAGCTTTGTTTTTCCTGCATTTGAAAATAATTATATGTCTTGCAGTTTCATTACTATTTGGTGTTTCGTTCCAGTAAGTGTAGCAGTTGTGGAGGAACAATGCTAGTGTCTGGCTCCGAGGTGACATTAACCAAGGCTCGTATGGCGAAATGTCTTTAAGTGGACTGACAACTGAAATATCATCCAAAGCAGCGATTTCTTCGAAAGACTCGATTTTTCTTGTAGCTCTAGGTTCAGTTAAATCAGTGATGACAATTCCTGCATAGCCGTAGGTGAGGACGATAAACATCAATTGATATGGACCCAAGACAATTTTAAACCAGAAATATTTCTCCGCCTTTTTGGGGAATCCGCAATTGTTACAGACTGCATAAGCACAGCAAGTGAAGATGAATTGGTGGATTTGGTTGTGCTTCAAATACAAAGTGAGTTGAAAGAAGAATGTGACAAGGAATATTGTGGCTACAATCCCACCCCAAGCAGAGTGTTGAAATGGACGGATGTAGCCGTAGAACGATAGACTTTCATCCTCCAGAACAACACAAGATATATAATTGTAACTGTCAGAATGAGTCACAATGTAGTCGTGAGTGTTTATTAAAAATCTGTTATCAATAACATCATCTTTCATTGAATTTTCGTATGTTATATATGACATCTTTTCTCTTTCTATACACGAGTATGCATTTTCATTAATTGTTGCATTGGGCATATTATATAAGACAATCGAAGATAAAATTAAGGTTATGTCGATGTTGTCTCCCTTGAAAGTCGATGAAAAGTATTCTTTCTTGAATATAGGGCCACAATACGGATGTCTAATGAAATGCCGGAAACGGTCAATATTTATGACAGAAAAAATATCTCTTGAAAAGTATATCTTCAACGAAATGTCTGCAAGTTTCTTCCTCATAAGATTACGGTCAAAATAACTTCCCACTGAACCAGCATTGTGTGTGAAAACCAAACTGTCCATTAATTCGTTTATTACTTTGCGTTGAGATTTCCCACAAATGAAGAATATTCTCTCGTCGTCTTCTGCCAATGAATGCACAAAATAATGCCTTTCAAATGTAGAAAAGTAAATTTTAATGTCATTTAAAAATTTGGTTTGCTTCTCCTGACTATCTTGAATTTCTTTTTGAACGAGGAAATATAAATGTGCGTCGTCGTGATTAAAGATGACATTGTCGCTGGATACACACACTATTGATAAATACGGTTTTCTGAAATTACTATAAGTATTGTACTTGAACTGAAGTCCTACGTATTTAGCAATATATTTGGTCAATGCTAGGTCGATTGAACTTCTTGAATTGATGTCAACCGCAATATGCGCGATACAATTGAATCTGTTATGTATATAAGGTGAACAGGGCCGGGGCTTACGGCAAAGTCGAGATGAAACCCTAAGGCTTTCTAACATTATAGATTCTATTTCATACTTTGTGACATTTGTGTCTTTTCCTGCGAAATTGTTTTTTAATGAGTCAACATTTGTTATTGAATATGGAGTTTGTATATCTGACAAGTATTCCAAATTCTTTGCAGTTTGTGTAGAAAATACGTCATAAAATATTATGTTGATATAGCAATCCTTTTCTATCAAAAGTAGGTTTTTTAGTTTTCCTGCACAAACTCTATTTCCTGTGCTGAAAATGGCTAGCAGAATAAATACAATGGATCTCAGTCTCCAAAAAGTAATCATGGCAAGTTGTAAATTCTGAGTTAGCTGTGCTGACGATGTCCACGGGCTCTTAATTGTGGTGAGGTTTAATTGAAATTTAGTAAGAATGTTGTTCAAATCTTAATCTTGTAATGGCGAATTAGAGAATATTAAGTATTGAATTCGATTATTGTATTATTCAACTATGACAATTCCTGGTATGGTATGTATGTATGTAATTTATGGATGGAGTTGGTATGTTTTGTTTTAGTATTGGATGTATAAAATTTTAATTTTTTTATCCATTCAAATTCTATCCAATTAACTTTCTTTAAATCTTTTTTATATTAACAAAAACTGCTGCCTAATTCGAAGATTGTTATTGAGACCAAACTAACTACTTTATACTTTTCCTATTCATCAGAAAATGATTGCTTTAGGTGCACCGAGAATAGTTTCCACTTAAACGGATAAGAAATAAGAATATGTAGACCAATTCTAGCAACTTTGGCAGGTCAAGCGAAAACAAGGTTTAACAAGAAAAGAGAATAAAAGTCAATAGTCTGGCGTGGGATGAACGAAGCTAACTTTTCAAACCATAAATCAACAGGTTCGTATTTAAAGAGAAATAGTAGGCAGTAAATTGAAATCAACAAATGTGAAGGTTGTCAAAAACAAAGGAAATCAAAAATTTCGAAGCTTAACTCTCGAATATGAATTATTTTCATCAAATAATATGAAGTAGTAACATTTCCAGCGAAAAACGCCAGTTTGACAACATAATTTTGAACCGCCCCTCCCAGAAATTCCTATTTACGTCCTGTTGTTTCAGTGTAATATCATACTAACAAAATATTCAGCTTTTAGAGCAGGTGATTGCATGAAGCTGGCCACTGTTTGTCACATTTACCATATAATTGGGAATAAAACCTTGAATATTTTATGCTTCAGTTGTCTACTCAGGCTTATCCAATGGCCTGCCTTTAGATGTTAGTCCTATGAACGAATGATAATATACATCATGAATCATTAAACATGATGTTCTTGGTACTACCAACATATACATATTTTATGCCATGCAGAGACAGTCGGCCTATTCTACTTACGTGTGGAAACAAGTAGATTGTAAATTAGATATGTTCAATGTTCCCTGCTTTGTGTGACTTCTTTTTCTCTCGTTGGAATATACAGGAAGTTCTTACTGTACAGATATTGTCCACAGGGTAGAAAAATACCACTAATAAGAAGGATTCAGAGGGTAAAATTGTAAATTTAATGGTTCAAATGCATATTGCAATGCAAACTTTTAGTGTGGGGCAAAAAACCTTAAAATTTAAATTTAGTACATCGATCCATAAATTATAGACTATGGATGTACTGAATTTATCACATTCCATGGATTTATGTTTTTATGCTGTCAAGCTTAATATAATTAAATTGGGACATCCATTATACTTAATGAACTTTAAAGGACTTTTATCTGTAACATTATTCAATGAATATTCAGAGACATTCCAAATCCATCCATTGCTATAACTATTAACCAGTGCCTAAAAAGTATTTGGCTAATAGTTGCTAAAAACATGTAAATTGTATTATATAAATTAAATATAAACCTTCTTCTTGAAATTCTTTTTCATGCAATTACTATTAAACTAAAAGAGAGTACTGACGGAATCATTTACAGGACATAAAACTCATATTGGCGGATTTCGTCCATAAATTTTAATCAATTGGTAAATGGTAATTTCTATGATGCAAAGGACATATTCATAATTACAATGAAAAATTTGACAATGAATGAGGATGGATACATTATTTATTATGTGCATTATTATGACATGACTCATTGTAAACCACCATCAAGTTAGGAATCAATGAATTGTGCGGGATTCGAAATGGATACAGTTAATAAATATAGTTATCGTATCCCTTGTATCTGTCTGTACTTTAGTTTAAATTTCAATTGTTTTCATCCCTTTGAAATCTCTGTTATTACTGTTTACATCACACTATTTTAATTTTGGATTTCTCAACGTTTACCATTTCCTTCGTCCGATCTTTGTCATTTTTAACTGAAATCACAAATGTTGATTGCCGTTGATGTGAGTTTCATGATTATTCCCATAGGAAGTCAATGTTTAAAAAACCTGGTATCACCTACCATGAAATTAGCGTGACAAAACGAGGACATTGGATGACTTGTGTGTACAAGAAGTCAGCGGTTTTTTGGTTTATGACATCTAAATTGTGTAAAGAAACAGGCAGAAATCGATTCTGTAAACACCATCACCATTTGTATGTAGTGTATGTATATTGTGTGGATTATTTTTCCTCGTCTAAGCTTGTGTATGTAGCGCAAAAGGCATCATATAACTAGTTAAATTAAATGTGACCCTACAGCATTAAATTAATATTAAAACTATCTACGTAGCTGTTAAAACTCTGCGCTTCTAATGAGTTGCTAAATTTATGTGACGCAATAATACCAAAACGTTAAATTACTTGTAAAGGAAAGCGTGGCCAATGCAGTCAGATTCTGTATAAATCTTTTTTGAGCTTATAAAAATAAAAATACCAAACTACAAGTAAGCATCATCAAATCGTTAATAAAATTCTAATTATAAAGTGATTTATTTATCATTAAAATGGTTATAACATAACATGAATAGAATAGATGGGTTAAAAAATTTTAATTTTATTCAATTAATCAGTAAGTAATGTAAACGGGTACGAAGTGAGAACATTCTTCTGTAGAGTTGACACCGTGGGAACTGGAATTTCTATCGAATACCCTGTTTATGTATTCGGTGGATACGCTTTGCATAATTACCGCTTCTTCATAACTAGGAGGAGGTAAATCGGGATATTCGTCAAAGATATAAGGTACGTTATGGCTGGATGCAAAGATACCTCTGTGGCTTCGTCGGATGGGGTCGTTCAGTTCTCCAAAAGTACATCTCATTGGTATAGTACCAATTATTACAGGAAATTTATGTTCAATTGGTTTCGCATCAAGAGGATTTATTTTCACTTGGAGCTCATAACCTACAGTAATGATTTTACATTCTCCTACTCCAGAAGATGGTGGGACAGATTTTACGACTAAATTGTTGACATTCCAAGTTTTTTTCTCGCCACTTCTGACTGGAGTGCTAATGGACTTTGAGACGGGCCAAACTGAAAATTTGGTGTATGTTTCACTGTCAAATAGCGATGGGAGAACATTTTTTGCGCGAAAATAAGTAACTTGCCACAATGCAGCAAAAATCTTCACTTTTCCTCTGCTCCTGTTATCAATTTTTATGACCAAGGGAATACTTTCCCCAGATACGAATCCAGACTTTGGAATTTTAATTGTATACTGTAGTGATCCATGATTCAAAAAACAAGAACGTGTCTCAACAATTTCTTCCACAAAAACTTGCACCTTTGCTTTTGGTTCTTTATTCAAATCTACCAGGCCGTTAACAGTAAATGAAACTGGAGCCGATAACGACGGAGGTAGATAAGATGACGTCGTAATATTGTAGTTCATTCCCGCAACGCAATAGTAACTAATCCTCCCGTTCTTTCCACACAAAGCTGAAGGTAATTTATCTGGTAAGTCAAACAAAAATGAGTATTCACTCCGCCCTTCCGCCACAATCACTGTTTCCCCATTATTCCCTTCAAGTGTCACTGAATTGTTGAAGAAAAATTCTCTGCCTGAGTAAGATTCCTTTCCTAATTTGAAATTAACTTCTGCATTTCCAACGAACGAAACGTAAATACATTCTGAATGTCTCTCTTCGAAGGAATTAATCATCACTTTGCCAGATACAGATTGCCCAGGGAAGTAGGATCGATTTGGATTATCTAATTGAAGTGAGATGGACATTTTTGTCAATTTTTAACTCGAATTTGAATTTTACAACTATAACTCATTGCTCACAGTCACTTTGCAAAAAACTTGGCTCCCCATTTAGAAATGACGGCATCAGAAGCATTCGTTTGGATTAAATTTGTCTGTCCATCCGAGTTTATTGGGTCAAATAATCTGTCTGATAAGATAAAACGTGTTATCGGAAAGTAGTAAATACTGATACTATATTTCTATTTCCCAGCATTCAGTTTATCCCACTACTTATTCAGTAAACATATTTGTAAGTAAGCTTAGGTTGTGAAGCTGAATATTTATCACTCCATCATATTTACTTAAGCATTTTTCTAATATTAGTCAGGCAGAATCATTTATTACTCTATAATATTACAATATTTCTGTAGTGATATTCCTTGTGGCTTTTCGAGCCAAGTTTTCGGTAGAGGATGTTTTTCAAACCAGGGCATGAAAAACCCTAAAACCCGGGATTTTGGGTGGGTTTTTGGGTAGCAAACAGCAAAAACCCAGGGTTTTTGCTCAAAAACCCAAAAACCCGAGATTTTGGGTTGGGTTTTTCCTAACGAAAAGCAAAAACCCATGGGTTTTTCATGCCCTATTTCAAACAGGGTTGGGTCGTGGTTAAAACCGTTTTGACCACTTTCGGTCAAAACGGTCAAAACATACCCAAAAAGCGGTCAAAATAATCAAAATGTACAAAATACCCGTTTGGGGTACATTGAGACCCCAATGTAGCTATTACTGCAACGGTAAACAACAAATATAACTTTCTAAAGATTGCAGTTAAAAATGATTAAAGTATGCCATTTTGTATTTATATGTTAGTAGATTAGTGTTTCATTGGTTTTAGGTAATATTTCATTCTCTAAATATTTTGAATATGCTTTGCTAGCCTAAGTAGCTGTATGCTGATATTTTGACCATTTAAGCCGTTTTGACCGTTTAGACCACCCGGCCCGGTCAAAATGCAAAAAAGTGGTCAATTTCCCAACACTTTTCAAATAACCTCTTTTATTCACTCTGGGCCCAAATCTTGCTTTTTGGAAATAACAGACCTGACTGACTATAACTAATCCCAAATATAATTTTCTTGATCTCCTGTCGAAACTAAAACGCGAAGTACCTATTATAATCGCCCATTTCTGCATGCCCCCCTTGTTGACCTTCTAGTTGAATATTTCTTGACTCCCACCTCAAACCTATTAAAGGAAATACGGTTCATTGTATTATGAAATGCTTCTGCCGTACACTTAAATATTTACCCATCAGTAAAACGAGATTAATGCACTAGATTTTCGTTATTCTTTATTATTCGGAGAGAGAAAACTTTTAACAGTAGACAACGGTATCTAATTAGAAATGTAGACCCGGGCACAGACAATGAGAAGCTCATCTAAAACCCAAGCCTTAAAACCACATTGAGTGCAGGACAAGGTTATTACTAATAAAGGTGCTAATAAGGGCAGGTTACTAATAAGCTGCAGAGATAAATAAAGAAATGGGTATTGTCAAAGTGCTTTAACTGGTGGTGTGGTATTCCTTGGTATGTCTTCGGTTTTATAATTTGGGTACAGTTTGGCGCTATACGAGAAGGGACAAAACCTACCAGTTGTCATTGGCAACAATCGAATAAGGGAGTAAAGATATCCGCCATAGATATTCAAGCAAAGTGCCTAGCTGAATCCTCCTGATAAAGCAGAAGAAACCAAGGATATGACACCATGACACCGATCAACCTCGCAACCAACTAACCTCACAACCTACCAGCCTAGCAACCAACCAACCTCGCAACCAACCGACCAACTAGCCTCGGCACCAACCTCGCAACCAACCAACCAACCTCGCAACCAACCAACCAACCTCACAACAAACCTACCAACCAGTATTATGTACTTGTAATTTCTTGTACTTTAATAGTAATTTACTTGTCGTTGCTAGCATAAATACCATATAGTCAGTATTACAAGATTTTTAAAAATCAACTGATTTATTGGGCAGATTAAATTTTAAAATGGTTGACTAATTATTGTGAATTACCAGGCGCCTGGCATAATTTATTTTCAAACTACATCTATCTTTACTTTTGCATTGATTCGACAAGCGTCATTATCACTCATACATTATAACGCGGGCTTTACATTAGCGTTGTGGGTCTGTGCGACACAATAGTGTCAATATCTAAGCTGATAGGCTGACAGCCTCTAAGCAAGCTTTCACTCTGAGCTCAAGGTGAAAGGATTAATGACACTCTTGCGCCGCTCTACTATGCACTCTGAATTCAAGGTGAAAGGATTTATGACACTCCTGCGTCGCTCTACAGCAGATAATCACGTGAAAAATAGTGTCAAGTTTTGAAATAATATTTCTGCAGCTGGATCTGATTTTGATTAAAACTCTTTCTGGGGTTGTTGGTGTTACATTTCAGTATTGAATAAAAACAAATTTTAAAGTGGGTATATCTAAGCTATACAGACTATTGAAATAGTACCCGTTTTTGCCAGGGGTCTGGATTGAAATAGTATGCAAACTTGGATCCAGGCGCCTGGTTGGACAACAGAGGGAGAAGCAAAGGACGAAAAACTTTTTTTGCTTTTCGGCTCCAAGTCAATGACTCCCTTCCAGTTGCAAAAAAGGTTTCTGCAACGAAATGGATTTGGAGCTAAAACTTTCACAATTAGTATGTTAACTTTATGCTTTATTCCTTAAATCCAAGGAAGTTATTTTCATAATTTTTTTTACCAAATCAGTCGGCTGACACGTAAGCAATAACGTTGACTTGAGATTACACCGAGCCTCCACTGGAGGCCATTTAAAAGATCTGTATCCTATTGTTGAGGGAAAAACCAATTCCATGTGATACAGAGTTGATAGCCTCTAGAGTAGCTACAATATATATAGTTCCCAATATTGATGTAGTCCAAGTGAGTATAAATAGACGTGGTGTCATTAAAATAATATTCTATTGCTTTATTATAAACACATCATTTTATTTAGGACGAAAATGATAAAATGGGAGAATCTGATTCCTTGAAAGTAAATGAAGAGTCTGATAACATTATAATAAATACAACTACTTCAGCATCAAATAACAACTGCCTACGAGTTTAAAAAGTGTACTCCTACATCAGCTTTAGCCTTAATCATTGTTTGGACTTTGTAGAAATGTAGAATTATAAAATGTAGAATTTATATAATGCTTTAGGTCCAAGTGTAATTATGTGGAGATTCATGATGTAGTGTATTATAATATGAATGTATTAGATATAGTGCAGCACATGCGCAAATGAGATTGTTAAAAACGTTTAAATGATGTGAGAATCGTGGTAACGAACGTATGAGTGAAGCGTGTTTTCGAGCGGACTAGAAAAGTATTAGTATGTCTTTGGACTTGATTGAGAGAAGTACTTTGTGAACTTCAGTGCGAAAGATATTTTGTGTGCGTGTGAAATTGTTAGTATTTTTGGAATTGTGATTTGTTTTCAAGAAGAAGATAAATAAATTAATTGTGTGAATGGACATTTTTGTACACGTTATTTATTCCTAATTGTGATTAGGACAGATTAAGCATTGATAGAAAAGTGCATTTTTAGAGATTTAGATCACACATTAACAGTTGACATACACGCATTCAGGCATACTCCTAGCTCTTTAATTTCAGCCTTACAACCTGGGATTAAATCTAGTAAGAAAATTAAAATAACCCAAGATCACACAATCCGGTAAAAGGTCATACTGCTAACTCCGAACAATCATGGACAAGGGTATTTCCGTGTCGGTGTATAATAAATAAGATAATGTGCTAAAAAATGTGAGTATAATTTTCTGCCAAATTACAATATTATTGCAATGAAAAAGTTAGATTGTCGTCCACCTGTACAGACATTACAAATCTCAGAAACAAAAGCTTCTGTAACACTACAGGAATTGCTTCAGCACACAGCTCGACGTATTATTGCCATAAATCCGGAAAGAATTATAAATGACCTCCAAAGAAAAGGGAAATCCTCGTCTGATTGTGTATTAATTTGTATCTGGGGTTTTGACGGCATTTCAGGCCAGTCACAGTACAAAATAAAATTTGGTGAATCAAAATCAGAGAAGCCAAGCGACTCCGTTTTATTTGCCACTGCATTAATTCCCCTTATGCTAACTAGCAAAGGCGGGGAACATCCAAGTACAAGTGTACTGGCAACATTAAACTCCGCAATCAATTAGATATTGTCGACCTGTAAAATTGAAATTTGTTTAGAAAGCTCCGCTTTAATTAAACACGAAAAATCAACAATGGATAATGAAATTGAACTCAATCACGAAAGGAAATTGGACAATTTTGACTTGCACATGACCATTTTAGATAGAAAAGTTAAGTTAAGTTCTTAAAACTGCATCAGCAAAGACATGTCCTCTCTGGAAGTCCAATCCTACAGACTTTAATATTTCTGAGAATGTCAGGAAAGAAAAATTTGCAACAACACCCGATTCTTTACAATATGGGATTTCTCCTCTTCATGCATGGATACGATTTTTTAAATTCTGCCAGCACCTTTCCTACAAGTAGGAAAAAAAGTGAAGGAATAAATAATCAGAATACAGAGACAGAAAATTGCATTTACAAGAAATATTGAAACAAAATATGGGATTACGAGTTGATTTCCCGAATCTGGAGGCGGTGGGAACAGCAATGATGGAAATACAGCAAGAAGAGCTTTTGCTAATTATGAAGAACTTGCTTCCATTTTAAGTCTAAATGTTCGCTTAGTAAAGGATTTGCGAACAATCCTGATAACACTTTCAGCTCACTTACCAATTCATGTCGAATAATTCGACAGCTTTTGCAAATAATTGTATGAATTTTACCTTTCACTTTATAATTGGTTTTATTTACCTGTACTGTACACAAAGTTTTAATACATGGAGTAGATATAATTAGAAATAGCGTTTTGCCATTAGGGGTCAAGGGTGAGGACGGTGGAGAGTCTCGGAACAAGTACTACAAAAGATACAGACTTTTTAATGCTCGTAAAAACAGCAGAAAAGATAATTTATGGGACGTATTTTATAGATCACTTGATACGCCTGATCCCTATATTTCAAGTATTTCATTAGAAAACAGATTCTCAAAGAAGATTGCCGTTTCCCGCTGGAGTTATTGAATTGCTTGAAATATCAAAAAATAATGAATTGGAAAGCAGTGGTGAAGTTTTATTTTTTGAACAAAATGAAGATTCTTGCGAAACTGAGTTAGACGTTAAACTAACATTAGAATGTGAGGATGAAATTTTTTCTTTTCCAAATATTTAGGGAAAAAGTAAGAAAACATGATTCTCTTTTTCTACTTCCATTTACCTGTATTTTACTATTGAAAGTAATTTTACTTTACAATTTCTTTACAATTTATAAAATTTAGTCTCCTTAAGCTAAATTGTTTTTTAAAAGTTTCTGTTACAGTACTTTTCCTGACATACTGCCATAAATCATTTAATTTAATAATATTTAAATTCATTTTTAGGCGACTTGTTATTGCCAATTATTATGTTGGCAATAACAAGTTGCCAACATTTGATTGATTGCCAGTAATTTGAGAGCTTATAGTGCGCTTTAACTATGATTGGTCGTATGAGTTACAAGGTGCCTTTCGGGTAAAGTGTCGATAAATGGTATTTACTGTACATTGTTTCATATGGAGTTTAGGCAGCTAGAAATATCGGTTTCTGGTCTCACAAGTTTTGTTGGCTACTATGTCCATTATGTCTTTGGGCAGCTTACGGTGCCAGTGTGCATAGGTGTGGACACAGTTTTAGATAATGCGACCGATAAAACTACTAGGCACGAAACAGACGGATGTCGTTCTTGACATCATCAATGCTCCTCCTCGTTTTCACATGGTAGGTGAAAAAGTGTTTTTTCCCTTGCAACATAATAACTCCGAAGCACAAGAAGGTTTTGTATCGGGTTTACGTTACATCGACAATTTACGGTATTACCGAGTGACACAGACAATGGAGAATAAAGATATTGAATAGCTAATAAAAGCCAATTTACTGTTTACGACTTATGAAACCTGTGTGCTGTTTTTACAGTAAAGAATAAGACAGACATAATACACTTCAGCACATACTGATATCTTTGTTTTGTCATCATTTATTCATTTTGCTAGAAAGTCCATTTCCTAGTTGTTACTCTTTTGATTTTAGGCGCAGCAATTCTCAGTAGTAGAAATGCGTGCCACCCTTGCCCCAACCCGTATGGATTATTTTACCTGAGACAAAATCCATCGATCCATTAATTTAGTTGATATAAATCGGGCATACAAGGATGTGGGTAAACACAACTGCCACTAGCGGTAATAGTATACTCGGTATACACCGCACTTATGAAAGAGGGTCATTGTTAAAGCCAACGCATAAACACTGGTCATGCACATTCCCCTTCATCATTGTTTGGTTTTAATACCATCTTGTAAATATATTCATCATTAGAAACAGGCTTTGAGTCTACGACATTTTTCCATTTCTCACTCCTGAACATGATGTATACATTCAACAGTGAGAATAATACATACTTCGATTCTGCTACCAGAAATTTGTATCAGTGTGAAAATATAATTCATCTCCCTAACTAAGACTAACCGATTGCGCAAACAATTGTAGGTAATTTTTAGTCTTCGACGCGACAATTTTACTCTTTAAGGAGTAAACAAACTGTCAAAACTTTTTTGCCTTAAGAAATGTTAAGACAAATATTGATTGTTTCCATGTGTATTGATGTATATATATAAGAATCATAATTTTTTTTCGCTCCCACCTATTAGTCTTCTTTGCCGCATTGTCAACTGTGGATTAACTCCGATTGTCAAGTTCATCCACACTGAATACATCATACATAATAACATTAGTTTAAAGAGGTACGGACTTAAATTAATGAATAGGTACTTGTCTGGTATATAGTTAAATTATATCGGGCTGTACGAAGCTACTAAGTAGAATAAGTGAGAGATATGTGTAATGTGGTCAACATTCTCCATTTTATACTGATTTCTGCATTTATACTTATTCTTTTCCTGCAAGGATGCTTGTCTCAGACTTAAAACTTAAAAATGGGTTCATATAATCTCATATTCTCAATACCACATTAATGAACTTTAATTACTAAAAGTTGAATCCCATACTATCTACAATCACTGTATCACCATCCAATGTATAGTGTATACCTACTAGTAAACATCTTTAGAATAATCAAACGAATGAATACTCAATTAGAATAAAAGTTAAAGTTATACATTCATAGGCGCACGCAAGGGTCAACCAACCGACCGATTTCTCCAATCGGGACATCGGGACTCAGTCATCCAACTATGCTAAAACGTTTACAGCTTTTACGGACGTGAAAGTGTGGAGGATGTAAAATTACCGTTTGCAGATGATTGTATTGCATGTTTAAATGACTCTACATGTAAGGATTTTATTGTGGAATGTTGAAAAGGAGACTACAGACATGCACGAGGTGAGCGTGATTACGTAATAATAACCGATCATATGCCCGAATATCTGTTCACCTCCTTTAAAAAGGCTTATTGTTATTCTTTAGAAGAGCAGTGAAAATTTTACATTCATAACCGATGGGTTTAACAAGACTGAAGATTTTATGCAAAGGTGGGAAACTGTATCAGAATGAAACTGAAAGCGAACAGCCTAATGTAGATCAGACATTTGTCAGCATCATCGTTTGGTTATTGTACAATTATGCAGACTGCTTTTAAAAGTGATAAAGAAAGACTCCCCTGAGCAATTTTTATTTAGATTTGCTTTTTTATTTTACTTTTAGTTGCCTTGTTTATGTTGGCTACTCTTATTTTCGGTGGGATTTTAGTTAAATACCGATCACAATTGGGACGAGATTCGAGACTCGGCTCCATCCAGAATAAGGAATAATCCCGACTTTCTCCAATAACTAACTTGTATAAAGGACACATCCACACTCAGTAGTATAGTAACATTAATAAATGTACAATGAGTGAATATAGCGATACTGATATTTTGGAAGATATATGCAGTCAAACTAGGTCCCAAAACGGCAAAATTTCGGCTTTAAAATTAAATATTTCCAAAAGTATTACGAATTTCGCAATGAAACTCACTAGTTAACCTCACCTACCTTTGAGACAGAAGCTATATTACTTTGAAGGCCTTACCTCAAAAGGGGGCGGAGATACCCCTAATGGGGAGTACACCCCCATAGAAAATTTTTTCCACAAAAAATGTATTAGGTACTTGTTTCTTGAGTCCTTTGGGACTGTATTCAGTGATATTTGATATAAGCATAATAAATATCACAATCCTCTATGGCTTCGTCCACAGTGCCGTGGAGGCCCGTAGCAGTTGTGACCGATTAAGCAGCTGGTATATGCAACTTGGAAAACTCAAAGGAATATCAAAGTACATGTAAATTATTTTTTTACATTTGCAAAAGGTTATATAGTATAGAAATAAATTATTGTACTATGAATCTAGGTTTTGAGTGTCACTTCCTTCTCAATTCATAAAAAAACATTGTCGTTGCCCCAAGTAAGGGAATTTGGAATTTTAGGCAGAATAAGTAGCTGAAGGGTTCTTTTCTCCGCATGAAGCGAAAGAGAAAGTGACACTCAACACCTTGATTTTACTAGTGACATGAACTCAAGGTTGAGTAGCTTGCATTTGTTGTGTTCCACCGATATAACTTAACAAGACACATTGTAACACCGATAGTAGGATTAGCGACTGATAGTAGAATGAGAATGGTTCGTTTTCCGCATGAAGTGAAAGGGAAAATGACACTCCAAACCTAGATTTACTACTGGCATGCATTTCTCCTGTATCCTAGTCCTGCATACTGTCACGTATCCAAAATTACTTGGTCTCTACTCTGATCAACTCTGGTCTCTTACAATGCAGTTTTTTTTACTTACGGCTTTATACGGGGCAGGGGCACATTTAAAAACGGGGCATGGGCGGGCTCGTGCTGATGAAGGATTGTTACGCACGGGCTCGGGCGGGCTACATTAAATTGACGGTGACCGCGGGCCCCGTAATAGCCTGCTTGTTCATTAAATTAATAATATACCTATATGTTGCGGTACAACTTTACTATATATTTATATCTTACACATTTAAATATACAGTGTGTATAGAAAGGGGGTATACATAGGAGTTTGTGGGTATACATTTCTACCAGCAAGTTTATTATTTCATTGTTCGTCTCTCTATTCTTCTTTTCGCAATGAATATTGTGTTGCTTCAATCTGAAGAACTCAAAATGAATAAAATGTCAAAAAGTGACGGAATACTGGCTGGTAAAAATTGCAAATTGATTTTTTCTTTCCGCCCCCCTTGAACAAATTTCTAGATACGTGCTTGATAACCCAATATTATTATAACCATGCAACAAATATCAAGTCAACCTTAAATTCATGTGTAAGGTATGTGTGAGGTGTTCTGTATTCTGAAAGCGACTCCGGGGCCTAGTAACTTGCATTTGTTGTTTTCTACCGATAATGTTGCACACTTAATAAGACACATTGAAAGAAACTGGAAAGTTGGAAATGACACAATTCAAGGATAAGTATGACACAGTTGCTCGGGCAGGCAATTAAACGTAACAAATGAGCTCATGCTTGCCCAAACCCGCCCTTGAGTAACCTGATTTTCTCTGGGCTGCCTAAGCCTGCCCGTGGTCATCCTAAACTGGGCCGTACCCGCCCATCACCCTATCGTAGCCCCCATACTCATGGGACCGTACCCAGCATACTATGAGCACGCCCGGCCCCTGACCATAGCCCTCATTCAATGTGCCCGGCCGTAGCATCCTGTACCCGGCCGAAGTCACCCAGACTTGCCCGTAGCCGCCCGTACTTACCCGTACCGCACATAGTATGTGCTTATAATACGTCTGTGATAAATATGCATACACATAGGTAGATAAGCTCTTATTTATGCATGTAAATAATACCTGTACTAGAATGTGGTTTTTTCTTTTGCAGATTGGAAAATGGAAGCACATCTAAAGCAGTTTGAGATTTATTCAGTCTCTTATGTCAGCGACTTGTGTTTGTATCTTGTGTTTCCTATTAAATACCGTTCCCGCATTGGTTGCCTGTTCAGATTTTGGGCTAATAAGTTAAGTATGACGACAACATCGAGTGGTTGAATTTTGACGACATCACTGGGTCGTAGAGTCGCAAGGCTCAGGTATTTCCCTTCCTTTTGAGTACCACGCCCGATTTTTTCATATTTTTGGTACTTTTTTTTGTATTACAGTTTCGTTGTTTTGGGATGACGGGACGGCTCCAATTAGTTCCGTTCGCTACCCTGGTAATTCTCGTACTAACACACACACACACATGTATCAGTATTAATGAAATACTAATTAAAATGATATGTTCTCAGGAATTCCGAGATGGTAGGCAAATTTTAGACCAAGTAAGTTCACATATATATGTATAGATATTGAAGTGGCTGCTGAATACGAGTCTGACTATGACGAGATTGAGATGCAACTGCGCATCGTTGTGGAGGATCATGAAGAGCAACTCGGTGATGAGGTATGTAAATTAAATGAAACAATGACTAATTATACTTAAATATACCACCCTGCCAATGTTATTGAGCGCCATAAACAGGAACTCAAACAGAAACAAGTTAGTACTGCAATGCGTACCTAAATTATAGTACTGTAATAGCCTAAAAGTACATGATCATTGCACGTACCAACGCATGTAAAACAAGGGAGACGCAGGAAGAAGAAGCTACTAGGTGGAAACGTCGAGGTAGACCCTGCAGACGAAATCCATGTTTTGGACATCCCGGATATACCTATGCCCAATGAGTTCCAAGATGAAGAAGCTGGGCCTTCCCGTTGTCAACCCACCCAAGTGGCAAGCGAAGAGTGTTCCGATGATGAAGTTGAAGCTGCGTTTCTCGCAAAGCAATTGGCTATCCTCCGAGGTAGACGTGTTGCGACACAGGAACGAAAAAACGAAGAAACGGTATGTGTGACTTTTTTTAATTAATCCCACTATCTATGGTTTATGTACCGTGGGATATTTTGCTATAATTCCCACTATATAATTTTGTTTTTTAGGCTTCTGCCCTTGCTGCTGAAAAGCTGGCCAAAAGAGCTAAGCGTAAGGCTATCCAAAAACAAAATTTCGTGTACGCCAGCCGCGGTATGAAGAATTTTTTGTTAATGGAAGTTCAGGAGCAGATTCTGCCATTGAAGAACTTAGAAGAACTATTTTTTGATTATCTTTTGTAACTTGTGGGAGTATTCACAAAAATTCCCATCCATAAATGTATCCCCACTAACCACACTGTGGGATATTTTTCTATAATTCCCACTTTATGTTGTTGTTTTTGTTTTTGTTGCAGGACAGACCAGTTTCAATGCAGTTGCTGCTTCAGATGACTCTGAAATCTTTAGCGGACAAGGCTAGTGTCAGTAACGGGATTCCCTTAATGCGGCGCCTCTACGGTCTGTCTAGACAATTCTTCAGTGTCGAATAATATCGTTTGGTGAACAAGTTTCGGAATGGGGGTCGTTCGAATCAGTATTGCACTTTCTGCTGTCGTTCAGTGTCTACAAATGGATGGACTACCCATTGTCAGTGAGTGGGACTTTTTACTTTTTCCCCCATCCCATATAAGTAACTTTTTCATTAAGTTGGAATTTGTTAATAATTTCCCGCTTTCTTTGTAGGACTCACGTCATTAATGGTGAGAAATTCGAATGCCCGGTCTTAGGATGCTCAAGAAAATTCTTGTTCCGTTGGAGAGTGACGGCCCACTTGAGAGACGGACATAACTACATACATCCTGCAGCCAGAACCGCAACCAAGGAGATAAAGAAGATGCCTACTGGACCGGCGAAAGCAGATGTCGACCTTGACCTCCTCGATCCTGGGTTTGGTATTTCCGTAGCAGAGGAAAAAAGAAGAAAGAGGAGGAAAATAGCAACCGCGGTGTCAGATGCTGTAGCCGTTGAAGCTGAGTCAACCGATAACGCTGATGTAGACGCTGAAGATGAAGATGAAGATTAGATTAGATCTGAGGGTGGGATTTATTTAATTTTTTATTGATTGTAATTGTACCTTAATTTATTTGTCCATTGAATTGTATGTCTAGTTAGGTTGTACTAGTGGGATTTATTTTATTTTTTCCCACATGATTAATTGTAATTGTACCTTAATGTATTTGTCCATTGAATTGTATGTCTAGTTAGGTTGTACTAGTGGGATTTATGTTTTTTCCCACATGATAATGTATTTGTCCATTGAATTGTAATTGAAACTTTAAATCTGTAATAAATTGTGTGTTGTGTTATACGAATGCATTTTTTATTGTCGCAATTGGCAGCATATGAAATAAGTGAGCATAAAGATAGAGCAGTGGGACATTTTATAAAAAATCACACATCTTTATTTCAATCTTTATTACCATCACCATACAATAATCATTAATCATTTTTAATTTTATTAGTGGGACATTTCATAAACAATCACACATCTTTATTCCAATCTTTATTACCATCACCATACAATAATCATTAATCATTTTATTAGTGGGACTTTTCATAAAAATCACACATCTTCACCATAGAATAATCATTTTCTTTGGGATTTATTGGGGGATTTTTTTGGCTTTTTCCCACTATCTTCAACTATCTCCGTGTCATAATCACTGTAAGTAGGACTTTTACGTTTTGTATTTACATTTTTACTTACATTTTTACGTTTAGCTGCAGTTTTAGGTTTAGGTTTAGGAGTAGGTTGACGGAAAACAACTTTCTTACCATCACCGTCAATATCTTCGTCTCCTGAATAAACCAAGTCGTCGATTTTCATTCGACGCCATCCATCTTCGTTTGCAGCCAACTTTTTTGCATCAATCTTAACAACGTCATGAACCATCTCATTCCCCTCCTGTGAGAAAAAACAACACAAATCCCACATAGGGTTGTGATAACTGTAGTGGGAAAAAATGAATAAAATCCCACTCACAAAACGTTTTTTCTTTATCTCGTAACCAAGCACACGGCGAAGTAACGCTGCCCTAGTTGTCCTCCTCTGCTCGTGTGTCGGGAGATGAGCAACAGCAAGTCCAGCAAACTTTTCTGGTCCTATATTGCATGTAACTACTCTGGGCAGATCTTTTAGCAAAGCAGCGTATGACTGTTTAACAATCATGATTCTGAAATACAAATGCGAAAAAAATGAAAAAATCCCACATGCGATAAAAAGGAATTGTGTGGGAAAAAATGAAAAAAGACCCACCTAATAGTGTTTATTGAGAATGCTGCCATAAGACTCTCCAAACTTAATGAAGATGGCTGCAACTCATCAAATGTTATACCACCATGGATACGCTCATTGAATGCTTTGAATCCTTCATTGCTGTTTATCACAACATACGTCGGGAATAAAGCACAAGCCCACTCTGTTTTCCCAAGACCAGGGTCTCCGTATATGAAAAGAATTCTTTTCGTCTCTTTTAAAAGGTTAATGACAGATTCATCCAGACGCTGATACTGTGGGACAAAACAATAAAATTCCCACATCACTGAGAGAACATATATGTGGGAGATAACAAAAAAATTCCCATCCTTACCTCAGGCTTAAAACTTGTTAATGCTCTCGGTGCTTCATCAACTTGGTCATCATCAGCTCGTGCTTTCATGGTATCTTTTGATGAAACGCTGAAAATGTTCATGGAAGAGCATTGTTGGTGGTACAGTGGTTACCATGTCCATGGCTTCAGTGTAGCTGTCTGCATTGAGACATAATTGAGTCACATATTCCGCTGATGAAGGCTTAAAGTTTACAGTTTCACCCTAGATAAATCTGTCATAGTGTCCCATGACGTCATGGAAATCCATAACCTTATTCTTCAATGTTCCCTAAAAAAATAGTGGGAAATTTGTGAAAAAGTCACACTCTCAAAGTTCCTTTTATTAATAATAAAGTCTATACTTAATCCACTTAATAAAGTAGTTAATATAATTTTAATAACCATCAGGGAAAAATAGGAATGGCAAGCATACGTCAATTGCATAAACAAAGTTTATTTTGTTCCAGTTGTCTAACTTGTTTTTAGTTGAGGTTAGCAAGATTTCTAAATCTAAATAACAGATTAGGTAATATTTAGTTCCACATGAGGTATAGAAAACCTTTTTTAGGTTAGCTTTAACCGCAGTTGACCTGCACTTTATTTTGCGCACAGGTGACGCTTGTTCCAGCTTGTAGTACCAAACTACTACATTAAGACAAGAAAGAGGAACATATCTTCTACCCTGCATACGACGGGATGGAATGTTGATTGTAGGAGAATCATTTGTGGGTGAGGACGTGGATGATTGAGCCGATATGGTTATGGAATTGAGGAGGGAAGGTAGCCGCCACTCGTGGAGAGGTTGAAGTGTTCACAGAAAGGACAGAATTAGAACAATGGGGACCAGCAGCAGTAGCTGTAGTCCGGATGGTTGTTGGGGAGGGACTCGGTGTATTAGTAGGAATCGGTTTTGTAGTAGGAGTTGTTTGAATTGTAGTCGTGGATGGGACAAAGATCGAACTGTTGTCGGAGGCGACGTGACAATCGTTGTCCTAATTGTTGGTCGAGATGGGACAGGAGCCGTTCAAATTGGTAATTTCATTATAATTTCAGTGAGTGGAGTGAGGAGATCTTGGCCCTGCACCTCCACTACCCCCTACACACAGGTACCGTCATTACTGGTTTTATACCTATTGCGAGTTCCTTGCATTTAGAAGTGTCAGTGATTCGGTTCTTGGCTCCAACTGCTATAGTTTTGCTTGAGGAGTGGTGTGCACTAAACTAAAACAGAAATATAAATTAAAGTATGGAAAATAATAAACATTTGGTTTTAGATGAACGGTTTCAGATTTTAGAGTGCAGTGGTGCATCATCTATGAAGAGCGGCAACATTCGTAGTAGGAATATGGCTGTAGGGAGTACACTATCCGCAAGAAGACTTATAACCCTACAAACCCAGGGAGTTTCTTACTTTGGGGGATCACAATTTCTGCATTGACTAAGATTAACATTCGATTGATTCTTGAGCATTCTTCAGGAACTGCATTCGAAACAAATTTGTCGAATATATCAACGATTTTAATTCAAGTTAACAAAGTGGATAGCGAAAGTGAAAGTTGGTTGTATACTTGCTGTGAATTTTTTATTGTGCCGCGCGAAACAATAGACGCAGGAGGCAGTAGGGTATAATGTACAAGCATCAGATTACAAACTTACACTAAGTGTATTTATGATGAACAACGAAACGGTAAATTAGAAACAAGCCGATGATGACAAACACGATTACATTAATTTGAACATCTTATATATATATCTTAAATAGATAATTCCAGTATTTTGTAAATCTTTTTGTTCTAGGTTTCTCTCCCGATTAAAAAGCGGAGATATCTTTCCTCTACTACCGACCCAAGTGAAGCCTCGCCTGTGACAAAGATCAATCATAATGCTCTAGAATGGCACCCGACCTTTTTCTTATAAAGTTATCGCTCCTTGAGAAGGAAGACATTGCTTTACCTTTCTCGGTTGACTGTAATGAGATGATGGAGGGACTGCAACTAGACGGCACTAGATCCATAGGGGTAGTAGATTTATAAACTGAAGTTGAACTTTGAGCTTTGGGTGCGGTCGCACATTCAGAAATATCCTCGATCACAGTCTTCACTTGGTAACAAGTAATAAACAAGAAATAGAAACAAGAAATAAGACGAAGTAATGAGACAAAACTAAAATTTAACTTTTTTGCCTTTTTTATATAAAAGGGAGGAGTACGATTTTTAAAAAAGCAGTCCTTTTTTGCCTGTTTACCTTTCTTGATGTAGAAACTTGCCCCTTTTACTTCCACTTTACATGTAAATAAGGTAAAAAGGGCTGCTTTTTAGAAAAGTAGTACTTTTTACTTTTTTGCAAAAAGGGACTAAGTTGTTTCCCTGGTGGGATTACAGCTTTGCAACAGTGAAGACAACACAACAAATAGGTTCTTCCATGCATGCTACGAGTACCTTTGCACCTTATGGAACTGGATCCAAAATATCAGAAACCTGTGCAGCCTCATCCGGACCGCTTGGAATTGGATACGATCTAGATTATTTCGTCTTAACCTTCGTTCGTGGGTCTCCTTTATCAGTGTAGTTATGATCAGGAATTTGCCGATGTAAGTGTTCACATCTTTCTCTATATCTTCAGCAATGACTGTTATCAATTAAATATTTATGTTATGGACATTTTGATTAGAAATCTACGTCAGACAGATACTTTCGCCATCTTCCGCTACCAAATGTTCCTGTTCAACCACGTATAGTGCAAGGTGATCATCAACCTGGACCTTAGAGAATCTTTCCACCACCATTACCTGCTGCTCTAATCGTTCAACCTCGCGTTGTATAAGACAAACAGCGTCCAAGTTCATCTACTTCTAACTTCGCTTTGCTGAACCGAAGTATACAAGATCTGGATGACACTACTTATGTACCTATTCTATTATAATGATTTTTATAATTTTATTTGCTACTTATATATATAAATTAACTAATATACATTAATTCTGGTTGGAACGTCTGGAGTGAGAGGGTGTGTGTGCGAATCGGTCTGCTGAATGTAGAAATATTTTGCTGATAAATTGACTTTTGGAAGATAAAAGTGTGAATGCTGAGATCGTCACATGAAGACCAACCCGAAGAACACATCAGCGTCTGGAAAAGGTCAGTATTTGATGTCAATTTCGGGTTTTTCGGGAAAATGCCATGCCGTCCTCATGGATGAACTTTCGTTTACTTGGATAGAAGTAGGGGTGGCCTTGGTCCCCGTCGTGCGATATGCAAATGAAGAGCTCTATGTGTGATAAGGTTCAGTGAGCAGTGCAGTTAAGATTCCTTCCACACACACACACACTCTCTGTCCGTATTGTATTCACCGTAAATATACCTACAAAGCATCAATAAGAATGTTCCAACCAGACTCCCCCTCCATTTGCATATGGATTGGGTATAAGAGGGTATGTCATAGTTTCTACGTTAATATATAATTGTATTGTATTGTATGTACCTATAGTAGAAACATTGTTGATACTGTTGTACTTTAGCAATATTTGTGCAAACACAACATAGTAACTTAAGTAGTATTACATATTTATATGGGAAAATGTGTATGTGAACATTTGGTCCGGAGAGTTTTTGAGGTCACTCTGTATGGACAAAATTAGTAGCTGACGTGCTGATGGGGGTACGAAAGAAAAATTAAGTAGAACATTGTGTTATTATTGCATAAAGTTTGTCTATTGTCATGTGAAACTAGTTTCTTTATATAATGTACTATGCAGTCTTAAGTGCAGATAAATCGTTTTTACTATGTTTATTATACCACTGTATGATAATTGCATTATACGGGTATGTCAGTGTATATTATAAGGTGTCAACTCTGTGTTAGATTGTAATTCTCTTACTCTAAAGGTGGGTAAGTCCTGATGAGCCGTGTACCTATAAGGAGAGGGACGATAATCCTTCGTTACGCGGGTAGTATGGGGAGATGAGTATGTATCAGAAAACTCTCTTAGGAAATTGTCAGTTAGTCAACATGTGGGTGTAACTAATATACTATGATATGTCTGTAAATGTAATTGTAACCATGTCATGTTCTATGGGCCACTTGCCCGTCGAGAATATCAATAAAACAATCAAATCAAATCAAAATCAAACTAATATACATTAACTATTATACAATTATACATATTATCTAATATTCAATCATTTACTATTATACATTTATACATTCGCTAATATACAATTATACATTAACTATTATAAAATGTACTATTGGTATTGTTATTGGTTTTATTTCAGAACAGTTACATAGCAGTCCAAGGACCGAAATATGAACAGAAATACATTAAGTAAAAGCGTAGATACATAGATAGATAAAATATATAGTTAGCTTAGTTTAAACTAGGTAATAAAAATAAATAATTACGTGAATCATTAACATAAGGTCACAAATAACATACCCTTAACACTTTTATATCACCAACATTATTATAATGGTCGTTGAGTATATTGATAATTTGCGGAATGGTCGAGTTGACCGTTCGTTGTTTCATTTTACATGGCAAAGGTTTAAAAAGCAACTTTTTCTTATGTCTAGTGACTTTTTCCGAACTGTCGTAAAAACCTGGTAATAATGGGCGAAAACGTTCTGAATTCAACATTTTTAGCCACAATGATTTTAATAAACTGATTCTCCTAACTTCAAGGCTTTCAAGGTCAAGTTCTTTTAATACGAGTCGAGTCGTTGTGTCGGTCGAGGTAGGTACGTTTGTTGTTTCTCTCCACCTAAATCATCGTTTTTCGGGTGTCAAAGTGCAGCTGAGTACCTGATTTTTGGGTCCAAAATTTCCCCTTGAGAAGAGCTACCTGGACTTGTGATCGTCTATTCAAAAGGTCAGTGTGTTTCCAAAAAATCGGGAAAAACAGGAATTTGGCATGCTTTGGATTGTGTGTAAAATGGCGTTGATACTGAAAACCAGACCGGAGGGGGACCGTCAAAACATGCAAAGGAGATGCAAATCGAATGCAAATACGCTTATCAAAGACAGAGCCATAGTGAACGTGTCCGTTTTTCTCAATATACAGATTCCACACATCTTACTTTACCGCATAACAACCTTTCTTCTATAACACAAACGTACTTATTCATGTTATGTCTCGTACACCACCAACTTATTCTAAAACACAACGACTCGGCTCCCCCAACATTAGTTTGGGCGAAGGTAAAATATATACTATATAGCGTAAGTTAATCTGGCCTAATACATACTGTAATTGCATTACGAGTATATAAATTTAAAGTTTATTAAGCAAATGTTCTTCGAATAGATTGTAAGGTGAATGTTAGCTCCTGCTGCAAGTTGCGCGGGTTGTCTGCTGCATTCCTTACTTAAAGATCTTTCCCTATTTTGTTCTTAAATTCGCTATCTGTATTATTGCTACTATGAATAGTTATACAATATACCAGTGATTATGAATTTGTCTTTAATATATCCTATCATTTTTGTACTTATAGGTTGTAATTTCAGCTGAGTATTATAATATGTACTTGTATGTGTGATAATGTAAAGCTGCCTACGACTGTTCTGAAAATAAAACCAATACCAATACCAATCGAGTACGAGTCGTATTATGATTATATTGTTTGATTTTTTAATGAACTTTTTAATAAATGATTCAATATTTCGTATAAATATTTATTCGCATACAAATGGAACAATTATCATTATTAAGCTTGGCTTGAATTAAAAGGCCAGGAATTAAGACAGAATTAAAAGTAAGACAGGAATTAAAACAGGAATTAAGACAGAATTAATAGTAAGACAGGAATTATAACAGAATTAAAAGTAAGACAGGAATTTAGACAGAATTAATAGTAAGACAGGAATTAAGACAGAATTAAAAGTAATATAGGCGTTAACTTTTACCAACTTTTTGACAAACTTATGTAAATAACTTTTATTTTTAACATTTAAGTCTATATCAAAAAACTCACTGAAGTTGCAACGCTCAGTCCTCGGCATAGGTACTCAACGCTCATCGTAATGATATATTCATCGTAATAAAACAAATTCTATAAAATCATTAAGCATTTTGTGTCGACTGAAACTATGACGGAGCATTATTAATTGAATTCATATTATATAGAGGGCAAAGAGTCGCTGGTAGAATATGTATACTTAAGAAGCACCTTGAGGGAGAAGCATAATATGCGACGTAGCTAGAACAATCCAATATATTGTGGTACTATAAATTGTTTGATTCATGCAGTACTCATTGTTGAAATTTAGCACCACTAATTTCCAATTTCAAGTTCCGCCCTTGTCCATTGTAATATGATATTAATTATACCTGCCGTGTGCATGTCGTCACACCCTAGTTTGAAATAGTTTAATACTTTTTTGTGATTGGCAATTTTGATGAAATCGATACTGTAATAAAACCATATGCATTCACTACCTCTGGAGGTAGTGAACTTTAGATTCCAACAGACGGATTGAAATCTGTATTAAATAAGGGTATTTATATTATTGCTTCGACAAACATGACTTGGGCTTTGGATGATGCTATAGGTAATTTTATAATAAACATTTATTATTTTTGTATTTAATGGTATTATTTAGAACCACAATGGACACTGTCACTACTGCTAATTCTTGATTGTGAAACAAAAATAATTGCAGGCGGCCATTATGAGTATTTGTCTAGGTTACAAACCCCCCTCCAATTACAGGGCAAAAGAAAAAAGGCTTCGTGGAAACTATTATAGAAGCAATGGTCTCTACATGATCCACAGGCTGTCCAAATAGGGTTGGACTCGCCTTTTTCTTGGTTCTGTAGAGCCACCTTTACTAACTAGAGTAAGTTTTTGAATATTTTAAAAATTTAATTCAACAATTATATTTGGGGTAAGTAAGGCGATTAAATATTGTTTAAATTAAATTATTAATTAATTAGATATATACAATTAATGTAATAGTTTCGCCGTTTGAAATCTATAATAATTCATCACAACCACGACGTATTGTGACTGGTGACATTGACCCAGTTGTAGAGATTAGAGATAGTGATAGCCAGGAGACGCATTAGTCAGGGCAAAATGCCACGGAATAATAAGATGGATAATCTGCAGTACTTCTTAACTGTCTACATTTAGTTCTGCCATGTCGGTGCAGACTCACTTCGCAGACTGAGACCCAAATGACTGATCGACTAGCTAGCCAATTTCATAATTGCTAGTGATCTAAACTACTGACTCTACATTCTCTTTTCTGCCTTTCAACTCGCTCATCTCAATGATTACAATACGCCAGTCTCTCCCGTGCGCATGTCGCACCTTATATTATTATAGTACAACAGTATTCCCCTTATAGATAGTACATTACATTTCCTATAAATACTACGGTACTACAGTACACCACCAGGATAGACTTTAATAAAAATCAGGGTCCTAATTTTTAATATAGTATAAAATCAGGAAATGACTCCCCTTATATTTTTTAAAGTACACCCAAAGGGGGGGTCGGAGCGGGGAGTGTTGGGTGAGACTTTGCTCAGGGTGTCGACATCTATCAATATCTGGTGCGATCTCATTTTGCCCCAGTACCCACCGGGAGTGTTGAGGGTGGAAAAGGAGCCTCCAGTTGATGTCCGGTAAAGATCCATTGAAACATAGGGGGGTCACGTCTAAATATTCTGAGATACGGGGTACCTGCCGGACTCTTAATGCAACGCTTAGAAATAATTTACCTCACATAACACGATGAAGATAATGGTATTGATTTATGGTATATGTCGTCACGCATGATATTATTTTACTTAAGGGTAATTCCTAGGGCATGAAAAACCCGGGTTATTGGGTTTTTGGGTAGCAAAATTAGCAAAAACCCGGGTTTTTGGGTTTTTGCTATGAAATGGGGCAATTTGAAAACGCAACGGTTAGAGAAAGATCCTAGAACTCTAGTTTAAAACAGGGTTGCGTTTTTTCCGGACAAAACTATTACTGTCCTGGATGAAATTAGTTTTGTCCACTTTCTATCCAGGACAAAAGTGGACAAAACTAATTTCTTCCAGGATAAAACCACTTTTGTCCACATCTTCCTATCCGAACACCGCTACCCTGGTTTAAAATATCCGTTTTTCAATACCTTAATCAACGAATCAACGTAATAAGCAACTGATACTAACTGATAATAAGTATTTATTTAACAATCCAAAATATTGAGATAATCAATAAATTATGTTTATTTCAATATAGTGAACCCAGCTAAGGGGGAAACTTAGCCCTCAACGGAATTTCAGCAGGCTAACCATCACAGTAACAAAAAAATCATTGGTATTACACTTAGGTTATTTTGTTAACCAGTAATGTATTTAGTTCCACAAAAAGGTGTGCAAACTGGCCTAAAGAAATCAAGGGGCAGTAAAATGTAACAGCTCTACTAAAATATATGCTAAATAAGTTTGTCGATATAGCAGAACCAATTTGCATTTGATTTTGAAATGTTAATTAATATGCACAATCATTACAAATGTCCTCTTTCGCTAATAATTTTCATTCAATCACCAATAACCAACTTATGTAGAGTATTGTTTTGATTGTTATTATTGAAAGGCTGTTAGGACCAATTAGATATCTCGTAACTAACCTAGTAACTATGACGACAAATTTGAAAATTATGAAAAATACATACGGGGGGATAAAAATTATATGAACCACTCTTCTATTAATACCAGAATTCGACAATTATTTATTGTTGTTGGAATATGCCAATACCAACGTTTCCCACAAACCATATCAAAAAGCTCGCCCAAATTAGAGTGACAAAGAATTAATATTTCTAGCTTGACTATATCTATAGCTATATCTTGTTTTCAATAGAGTTTGTCCATCTAAATGGACAGCGATAAAACTACGAATGAAATCTCCGAAACTAATTTTTGAAGGTTATGAATTAGCCATAAACCAGCAGGGCCCCTGGCCTCCAATAACATTGAGAGCCGAGCCAGACCCTCAAAAAATTTTAGCTAGCCGACCCAGGTCTATCAAAAAATTTCAGCGAACCACTGGCTCGGCTAGCTGAAAAATCGAGCCAGAAACTAGTATGTATGTCCCCGACTAGAGATATTTTGTTCATCGGATATAGGCGGATACAATAACTGGTGGAAGTTGTTCAGGCCAACGAAAATCGAAAAAAAATTCTCTATACGTTCAGGTTAACATACGAACTTGCTCACATACGCTAATCTACAAATCGTCCCGAATATACCCTTAGTATTTCTCAGTTCATTCAAACTCAATGCGTTTAAAAGTGGCGAACGGATTGACAGACTACGATTCTATGAGCTCGTCCCGTCGGGTGGCTTGAGCTTGAATATGATCGACGGAATGAAGCAATGGAAATAGCAAAGGGTACAATGTTTTTTAATATTTCTTCAAGGGGATGGCAGAAACAATCTCTATATGATAAAATTATTTATTCCTATGTCGCAGGTATCTATGTATCTATCTATGCCATGGACAATGCGGAATTTTGTTGCAATGCACATGCGCGTATACAATTTATGTTTCATGAAACAAGGAAGTCCAATATGGGTTAACATTAGGTTATTTCGAAATTGGGCAATGAAAATATGCATAATCATTTTGAAATTCAGCAATGGTACTGGGTGCCTATTATTATAACATCAAAACAAAAATAGAAATTTATATAAGATGATTATTTTGTGATGGAAATGATTGGCGAAAGGGAACATTTCGTTATGATCGTAATGTGCGTATTAATTAACAAACTCCTAATCCAAATTGGTTCTGTTAAATCTATACCCTTATTTAGCATTTTTTAGTAGACTGGACCCCCTTGACTCCTTTGTGGCAGCTTGCACACCTTTTTGCACAATTAAATAACAGTACTGGGGGCCACTATTTATCCTTTAAAAATATTCATCCGTAAGTTGTACTCATGGGATTTGTACGTTTTTCCAAATCTTATTTTTCTGATTTTAAATGGGAGCTTTTTGTTAATTTTTTGAGCTGATTATTAAAAATGGAGTCTTTCATTGTCCCCTTTATTTGATGCTACGATCTACAGTTATTGTTGTAGTTTAATAAATTCCTTTTTATTAGGAAGTTGAAACTGTAGCTAATTTTTCTAACCGCTGTAGAAAATATAAGTATATTTAAATTATTGTATTTACAAATTTAATAACCTAATGGCCGATGATTTTTTCTGAATTGTTTTTAATACTGTGATTGGTGGCCTGCTAAATTTCTCTTGAGTGCTAGGTTCGCTCCTTAGCTGGGTTCACTAGTTCAAATATAAATGTGGGCAAACAATATTTTTTCATACTTACATTTTACATTTTTTTGCAAATTTTATTGTTTACGAATATCTGTTCCGAGATATCTAGCTACTCGTAATAGGCTTTCAATTATTAGGAAACAACTCATTTCGATGGTTTAGAGGGGGTGGTCATGCGCATTTTCCTTTTTCGATTTCAAGGAACGTGCATATATTACGTGTGCAGTTGATGGGAGGAGGAGGTGCTCAAGAGTGTTTCGGTCAGCGCAGCACAAAGCACACAGGGCACTGCTTTTTGTTTTAGTCACGTTAGAAAGAGGGGGCGGAGCACAGCTTCCAAAGTACCTAACATATCTATGTTAAATATGCGAATTTCAATTAGCTAAAACAGGAGCATCTCTGGTCGTCTCCTGTTGTTTGGTGCAATTGGCCCCTTTTATAAAATTTTTAAATCGAGTTTCACTCACAGGTACTATGAGTATGATGCCAAAATAATTACTGCCTATTATAGCTTGGACAAACTTTATAGATGTCGTTGCATTACATGTATCTTTTAGACCTACAGATGTAATTAATTATTGGAACAACGTCTGTGGACATAAATTAGAAAAAACAGCACTAACGAACTATTTATGAAAATTAAGTTCAATATGGGTATTTGATCCTATTATGAGGATTTGTCTACCGGTACTTTTATTTTTACTGAATTGCCAGTTTACAATCTATCCAAAACGTGGTTCGAAAGGTAATATTTAATATATAATAGTGAGGCATTAATAATAATGTCAGTCTTGCAAATAATATTTAGCTCTTAGAGAAAAGAAGTATAAATTATTAGTGGAAAAAAGGAAATAATTTAATTTTTACAAATTATAACATTATAACAAATTATAACTATTTGATCCTAAATAACATAATATCTAGTTATTAAATTGCAATGAAGCAAATAGTATACGTACAAATACATAATGAAATAATCACAGCAAAAATTAAGTAATAATACTGCATGAGTTGTGAATCTCTATATATTGAGGAACAACTAATATGGACACATTTACATCTGAATTTTTAAATTAGCCGTACATATTAGGGGGAGGAGAGTTGGATCCACTCTTAATCAGGGAGATAGAGAACTGATCATTAAAATAATCTTCAATGTTATCAAGAACTTGTTGAAGAGAATCAGTGTAAGTAATGAAAAGTCCTTGAATCATAGACATACTAATGGATGTGCTCAGACTAGAAATTTTCTTGACCAGTTTATCTTTAAGTTGAATATAATTTTCTACAGGAAACTCTTCTTGAGGGAAAAATCTTGTGACCATTCCTTGTATCTGTGTAGCGTCAGGATTGTCAATTAAGACTTTGACATCAACTCTTCCAGGTCGTGTGAGGGCCTTGTCCAGTTTTTCGACGTGATTAGTAGTCATAAATACAATTCTACCCTCCATAGAGCTAACTCCGTCCAAGGCGTTTAAAAGCCCTCGGAAAGTAATTCGAGCATTACTGCAGCCTTCGAAAGCTAAATTGGTCTCCCTAGAAGAAGCATCTGGGCTTTCTCGACTAACAAATGCTGCATCGATGTCTTCTAGAAGAATGATACTGTTTTTAGGAGCTTGATTCATGAGAGAGTTTAATTGATCATCAGTCAATCCTTTGTGGTTAAGCGACAGAATGCAAATGTCACTATTTAACTCTCCAGCGAGTGCCCGAATTAGACTACTTTTTCCATTCCCAGGAGGTCCGTATAATAAATATCCACGGCGATGAGGAATTCCACGATCTTCGTACCATTTTCCTTTGCTTAAATATTTACGGATATCTGTCAACAGAGTCTCCATCCGATTCTCAGGTAAAATCACACTGTCAATAGGTCGTTTTCTAATCGCACTTCGGCTCTCGTACCAATTATTGTTGTCGCAGTCAATATTCAACACTTTTGTGAAATCTTGTTTCGGCTCTTCTGGCTTTGGAATTGCATCGTCTAAAATTGTTTGTAGAATATTTTGATTCCTTTTAAATGTTGTTAACTTGATACATTCAAATGTCTCCTGCCAACAACGAACTTCCGGGACTACTTTCCTTTCAAAAAGAATCCAGTGACCTTCATGCTCGAATACAAACCGACCATAGCCAGGGAAAAATTTTGACTTCACTTTGTCAGGTGCACCGTCCTCTCCAAATTTTGTCTCCGCAATGGCAGTCGAATGTTTATTAACAATCACTTTTTTATCCACCCATTTAAGTAGATTCCTGTGCATCTCATGTCCAAGATTTATTCCACCGTATACAAACACAGAGCTCTGGAAATTACAAATAAATATATTTTCACCACTATACAAATATCAAAAATCATTTTACTCAATTTTTTGTAACAGGTCAATCAATAAAAAATAGTTACGTTAGTTATTTAAGTTACTATAAAAATAATTTACCGTAAAATAGTGGAACAGATTTTCAGAAATATATTTTCCCACGAACAAAACCGCAACTAAGATTGCCGGCCAGAATATGTGCATAAAACAATATCCCCAATTGAAATAAATTTCCAAGAAGCGGTAGATATTCAACACAGATATAAACAGACACACATAACTAAGAGTTTTCAATGTAATCCTATCTGTGATAAATGAATAGGACGCCATTTCGTCGCTATCTTCTTTACGGCCAAGTCAATAATGAATTCGGTTTGGATACTCTCGGTTTATTTTATAGCTGCAATTTTTTACCTCATGTCGTTCATGTGCAAGGCAGAGATTCAATAGAAAAAAGAGAATATCAAATTGTGCCGACTTTGCCGACGTGACATCCTACAGATACTGAGAACAAACATTCATGAGCCATATTTTCGCTCAGTCTAACGTAACTGAAACGTTGATGACTTAAGCGGTTTTTTAGCATGCAGTGGAAAAGATAACGTTTCAGTTCTATAGAAAACACGACAAAATGCACAGGAAACAAAACAGTTATTCCTTTTTTGCAAAAAAGCAAATAAGTAATGCTTTATAAAAAGCAAATAAGTAATGCTTTATAAAAAGCAAATAAGTAATGCTTTATAAAAAGCAAATAAGTAATGCTTTATAAAAAGCAAATAAGTAATGCTTTATAAAAAGCAAATAAGTAATGCTTTATAAAAAGCAAATAAGTAATGCTTTATAAAAAAGCAAATTTGCTTTATAAAAAAGCAAATTTGCTTTATAAAAAAGCAAATAAGTAATGCTTTATAAAAAAGCAAATAAGTAATGCTTTATAAAAAGCAAATAAGTAATGCTTTATAAAAAAGCAAATAAGTAATGCATTATAAAAAAGCAAATAAGTAATGCTTTATAAAAAAGCAAATCAGTAATGCTTTATTAAAAACCAAATAAGTAATGTTTTATAAAAAAGCAAATGAGTAATGCTTTATAAAAAACCAAATAAGTAATGCTTTATAAAAATGCAAATAAGTAATGTTTTATAAAAAGCAAATAAGCAATGCTTTATAAAAAAGCAAATAAGCAATGCTTTATAAAAAAGCAAATAAGCAATGCTTTATAAAAAAGCAAACAAGCAATGCTTTATAAAAAAGCAAACAAGCAATGCTTTATAAAAAAGCAAATAAGCAATGCTTTATAAAAAAGCAAATAAGCAATGCTTTATAAAAAAGCAAATAAGCAATGCTTTATAAAAAGCAAATAAGCAATGCTTTATAAAAAAGCAAATAAGCAATGCTTTATAAAAAAGCAAATAAGCAATGCTTTATAAAAAAGCAAATAAGCAATGCTTTATAAAAAAGCAAATAAGCAATGCTTTATAAAAAAGCAAATAAGTAATATTTTATAAAAAAGCAAATAAGCAATGCTTTATAAAAAAGCAAATAAGCAATGCTTTATAAAAAAGCAAATAAGCAATGCTTTATAAAAAAGCAAATAAGCAATGCTTTATAAAAAAGCAAATAAGCAATGCTTTATAAAAAAGCAAATAAGCAATGCTTTATAAAAAGCAAATAAGCAATGCTTTATAAAAAAGCAAATAAGCAATGCTTTATAAAAAAGCAAATAAGCAATGCTTTATAAAAAAGCAAATAAGCAATGCTTTATAAAAAAGCAAATAAGCAATGCTTTATAAAAAAGCAAATAAGTAATGCTTTATAAAAAAGCAAATAAGCAATTTAACCATTTATTGCTTTTTTACCTTTTCGTTTTCATTTACAAGTAAAGTATAAGTATATAATATATAAAATAGTTTATAAAATAGGCAAAATGTAAAAAAGGTTCTTTTTTGTTTCCTGAACATGCATAATAGAGTGAATCCATCTATGGACAACCAATGAATAAAATCGACATCTTAGATTACCATAAATATAGTCTCAAAAAATCAGAAATGTCAAAAACTACCAGAATAAGTGGTTCAAACATTTTCTAAAAATCTCTAAACCCCTTCCAAGGGGGGTAAAAGTAAACAGAAATTACAGAAAATCATGTGTGACTAAATAATGAGATGATTATATCTCAGTAACAGTGCAAGGTATCAGTAAGAAATATTTTTTAAAAATACAAATGGGTATTGTAGATTAGTATAGAAACAAATTTTATTTCTCATTGTTCGCGTTTTTCGAAATAGATCAAAATTTCCAAATTTTTTTCAATTGAGAATAACAAGCGTGTCCCACAATTGCCCATGGAAGTTTGACTTTAATCGGAATAACGGGAATCTGACGAAACAGATGCAATTTATTCCGCCGTGGGCAATTGTGGGACCCCGGAGATATTGTCGTTCAAAGTTTGACAAAAAGTGACTATTTTTGAACAAAATTAGTCCAGGGTTTCATAAACAGGCATAAAAATGAAACTGGTTAATTAAAATATTAAATAGTTTTTTCAACCCAACTACTTATATTAAAATGTTTAGATAATTAACAGATGCGTATATTAGACATATATTGTTATATATTAGGGATACAGGCTTATATATTAGGCGTATATGCCCCTATATTGGGCATATTTGTTAATATATCAGACATATATGGCTATATATTAGAAATTTATGACTATATATAGGGCATATATCAATATATATTGGGCGTATATGTATATAGTGGGCATATATAGGTATATACTGGGCATATATAGGTATATGTAGGGCATATATAGGTATATGTAGGGCATATATAGGTATATGTAGGGCATAAATAGGTATATATTGGGCATATATAGCTATATAATGGGCATATAAAGCTATATAATGGGCATATATAGCTATATAATGGCCATATATAGCTATATAATGGGCATATAAAGCTATATAATGGGCATATATAGCTATATAATGGCCATATATAGCTATATAATGGGCATATATAGCTATATATTGGGCATATATAGGGACATATAGGTATATATTGGGCATATATAGGGACATATAGGTATATATTGGGCATATATAGGTATATATTGGGCATATATAGCTATATATTGGGTATATGTAGGTATATATTAGGTATATATTGGTCAAATATGGGTATATATTAGTCATATATAGGTATATATTGGGCATATATAGGTATATACTGGGCAAATATAGCTATATAATGGGCATATATAGCTATATATTGGGAATATATAGGTACATATAGGTATATATTGGTCATACATAGGTATGTATTCTGCATATTTAGGTATATATTGGGCATATATATGTATGCATTGGGCTTATATAGTTATATATTAGGAATATATAGCTTTATATTGGGTATATATGTGTATATATGGCCATATTTTGTCATATATGGCTATATGTTACTGATATAAATGACTACATAGAAGACATACATAATTGGCTAAACTCATTGATGTCACATAAATATCAGCATGGTACGTGGTGGTTGCACTGCCGCGTATGGAAACCCTGGAACGTTTCCAGCCAGTATATAGCTTGCAGTGCAAGGCGCGCAAGCAAAACGCTGGGAGCCGAGTGGTTGTCTATAGATGGATTCACTCAATACTTGAAGTCATACGTTCCATTTACGTAGCCAGTGTATACTGACTATATACGTTATTTGTACTTCGAATACATACTTTAGCGTAACGAGTGAATCATAAGTATTATTATTACATCATCACATCACGATATAAAGACGTTTTCATTTCTAAGCATTTTTGTAACCCTCTTGTATATTGTATATTGGAGGACTATACAAATAGGAGGAAATATTCAGGAAATAATTTTTTACTATTACTACATCGACTATACCTTACACTTTTTGGAGCAATGCGAACTGCTGTGCTTAGGTTAACAAAAGGAGTGCAACTGACCTTTTCGCGGTTTCTCGATTGGTGGGCCAGGGATTGAAGTTTACTAGTAGTTTAGTAGGAGTTTCTGACAAAAGTATAAATAACTCAGAAACCAAAAGAGATACCTACAATGTGTAAATTAGTAGCAGGTTCCGCAACTATCCTACAATTCAGTTTTGAAAATTTCAATCTTCTACGATTCGTAAAACAGGAGTTCTGATTTTTCTACTAAAAAGTACAGGGAAAAACCACTTATTTTGAGTGGAATATAATGGTTTTTCTCTGTACTTTTTTAGTAGAAAAATCAGAACTCCTGTTTTACGAATCGTAGAAGATTGAAATTTTCAAAACTGAATTTTAGGATAGTTGCGGAACCTGCTACTAATTTACACATTGTAGGTATCTCTTTTGGTTTCTGAGTTATTTATACTTTTGTCAGAAACTCCTACTAAACTACTAGTAAACTTCAATCCCTGGCCCACCAATCGAGAAACCGCGAAAAGGTCAACTGACAGTGGCGTTCAACAGGGTTGCGGTGTCCGGATAGGAGGGTATGGACAAAAGTGGACAAAATGGGTTTCATCCACTCTAATTTTATCCAGGTGGATAGTGGATGGATAAAATTAGAGTGCAATTGTAATAAATATCGTAGTGGTGGTAGTAGTAAAATACATCTACAGAACGCTTCAACAGTGTATAACAATCACTAATTTTATTCAGTTACTGAAGATTTATTATTATATCATTTAATTTGATTGTCATTCCAAGAAAATAAGCAATTATGCAATATAACATCAAAAAATATTATATAGTTAAGAATGGCACCTATTACGTTTGTATGGCTATATATTAATTAAAGCTCAATCAGTTTATATTTTACAAATAAATTCATGACATTCGCAATTTAATTCTGCAATATTGGAAAAGCATAATATGAGATGTTCATTCCAATATTTTATTTGGCAAAGACAGATACTTCTTAAAAGTATTTATCGCCTTGAATTGACCTATAGATGAGACAAAGTTTCTGGGATCTGTCAATTGATATTTTATTTCTAGTCTTTGTCATTATGTTTCCTAATGTGGAAAAACATCTCTCCTGACCGGCAGTACTAGCAGGTAACGCCAATACTTGCTGAGCTAAAACACTAATATTTTTCAAATCAGGCCAATTTTCAACTTCTTCCCACCAAGAAACTGGATCCATCTTATTTAGAACTTCATCTAGCAACATCGAAGGTGGGTAGACCAGACTATCCTTCCGCATAAAGGCAGACGCTTTTGAAATGAAATCAGGGTCCTTCTGTCCTAGCCATAAGCGACCGTCTTCCAAATAAATTAGGGGGAGGTTTTTTCCTGATGCATTTAAAACATTGTTCTTAAATTTTATAATTTGAATATAATATTTCATATTAATTATTTAAATTTGTTTATTTAATTAATGTCACAACCTCTGTATTTAGGGTGAAGCATGTAACTGGCTATAGCAGGCTTTACCATACCCAACTTCAGATACTTCGTAAATGAAAAGTTAGTTGCCAGGTCCGGAATTTCTTTCAACTTTATCCATTGCTTTACTGCGTCCGCTACAGAGCTTTCTTCAGATTGCAACTATTTATAATAAACAAAACATAATTAAATACAAGATAAAATTTTAGGATTTTATAAAATGTGAAATTACTTTATCCAACGCAGAACATATGGGAGATAAGAAATCAATTGCCTGGTTTACTTCGGTATATAGATCATTGTCGTTTATTGTAGACAAAATTTCCCCATCCAAATTTGCGTTTGCCATTCTTGATATTTCAAGATATTTTAAGCTGTTTTCTTTATAGTTGATTAGAGTATCCACTTGAGAATTCCAGCGAACGTCGGAAGGGATAACTGGTCGTTTCCCATTAATACTTTTAAGGGCTGCACTGGGAAAATCCTTGTTTTTAAAATACTTTTGCACTTTAACTATCTTTCCCAGAAGACTTTCGGAAGATAAATGCTGGCCCACCAAGTTTAGTAAATGAGAGTTACAACCGTATTGATAGAGGCTGGGGTTTTCTTTTGCAATTTGCTCTCTCATACATTTCATTGTGCTGCAGTTATCCGTTGCTATTCCAATAACATTACAGCCAAAATTATCTTCCGCTTTTTTTACTGCATCATAAAACAAAGTTTTACAGAACGTAGCCGTTTTCGAATTGGTACCAGCTTCGATAGCATCAAGGAAGAAGTTTTGCTTTGCAAACGATACGCTGTGAGAAATTATAGCTTCGTGTTTATTACTTGTCCATCCATCTTGTAAAATCACAACATTTTTCCCTTCTAGTTTTCCCCTAATCAGCTTCATAGTGTCATCGTAAACGGAATTAAGGAGTGAATTCGCCAAAGTGTCTCGACATGGAAGATTGTAGGAAGGCCGAAGTGTTGTAACAAAGTTTTTAAATTCAGCATTTTCTACTAGTTGAAACGGTAAATTACAGCCATATATTAGTCGAGCCAGCTTTTGGTCCAGCTCAGCTTTTTCTTTGTTGTTGATGCGGTCCACAAATCGCTTCATTTCCATTTTAATGGGCTTGCCTGTTGCTGTAGGAAACTTGAGATCTTTTGCTTTGACTTTTGGGTTAATTTCAATGCTACTGGAGCTGGAAGGCAGATCTAAATTGCCTTTATGAAGTACTTTATCTTTCTTCATTGGATCTGCCTGAATAAAGATTTTAATTTGTCAACGTGGATAAAGTAGAAAAGCGAGACGACAATTTCATATTAAAATAAATTCATCAATTTTATTTAAAAACTTACTTTCCAGGTGTCCTTATTGCATTCAGAAACATGCTTAACCATCCTACATGCTCGGGCACTAATTTCCTTTCCGCATTTTTTGCAAATATTACTGATAACACTGTTTCCAGATTTTGTTGTTATGTAGTTGCTCCAAATAGGAGTCGGTTTTCTTCCTGTGTCCTTGCTGTGCAAATATTTAGCCTTCTTTTGTGCAAATTTCCGACGAGGCTTTTTCCTTTTTCTTCTACTAACATTTTCTGTTTCTGTTAGTTGAGTGTCAGAGTCTGATGTACTTGAACTCTCCGTCTCAACTTCGTAAGTGGGGTCTACTGAAGTTCCCATGTTGTCGGAATTTTCATTTCCATTTAGAAAAATATTATCTTCAAACTCCAGAGGTGCTTCGTTTCGATCTCCACTGCTATCATGTATTTGTACGTAATTTTCGTCTTCATAGGGGAAGGAAAGAAGTTTTTCGTCAACAACCTGGGAATTTCTGGCAGCTTCCGGTAAAAGTAGAGACACTGTAGAATTAGGTAGTAAATTGACACTCTCTGCAGTAATAAATCTTGTAGTCGGACATGATAGCTCGTTTTCGTCTGTTGATTCGTCTGTTGATATAAATGATTAAAATATGACCAATGATTCTGTTTGATTGATTGCACAAAATTATGATACAGTTATTATAAAATTATGAACTATTGGAAAATTATCACTTTTTAAATAATGCATGAGGTAAAAAAATGAAATCAAAGCTTTATCCTTACCGTCAAATAGCACCATCCGTATTTCTTGACTGTTGTCCAAAGTTTTGTTGTTCATCATTAAAAATTACAATTCACTGATTAAAATTCAGTAACAGTCAACAGTTGCAATTTGCAATATGATGCTAATATCCGTCACTATCTGCAAAATTTATGCTAACTATAACAAAGTTTTGGAGTTTGATAACTTGAAAATGACAGAATGCTTCAAAAGTTATTAGTTATAAACTTTTAAATAGGATAGGTTTGGCTCTTCTACTTAATGTTGTCAGTAAGTGAAGAGGTAATGCGTTGATTTTCACAGCTAACAGTATGAAAATACCAATTTGCTGGGTTTTTCATTTCGAAATTCTTACACAATTCTCATTTCGATATTAATTTAGCAAGCATTCAATTGATTCAATAGTACTAATTCATTATTTATGTTTATGCGCCCTCAGTGTTTCATCCACTATACAGTTTTGTCCACTTTTGTCCATTTTGTCCAGTGGATGGATGAAATTAGCATCCCCTGGACAAAACGCAACCCTGGCGTTCAACTCCAAGTTCAACTCGTCCTACTTTCATATAATAAGTATATACATTCCTATTACATATAGTCAGTTGTGACTGTGTGAATTATACCAGTAGATAAATAGAATGTTTAATATAGCACCTTTTCCGAGCTGTGGCTTTTCCATGCAATAATATTAACATTTTAACGCGGAACTACCTATCTATGTTTTTTTTGTGGGCTTGCGGGTAGGTGAAACTTTCCCCGAACTATTTATCCCGTACTTTTATTTGTCCTAATGTATTTCGGTGCCTATTACATGTGATTTAATAATATAACGACCTGCAATAATTTAGTATATTTCTAAAATTGCTAAATTATATACAGTCCAATAGATTGGATCGTTTTCTCTAAAAGTGTTCTTAAAGTTTGAAAAGCACACTATACATTTCCAATATCCAATCCAATTTTATTGTATTAAAAATCCATTTTAAGGCCTTGGATTATGAACTCAAACAAAATTATACTTACTGTATTATCCCGTACATACCTATTTATGCTTAACTATTCCTATGTAGTTAGATTAGTAATATTAATGTTACAATTGAAAAAATTAGCTAGGTTTTGGATAAAAGCAGTTATTATAAAACATGAACTGTTTTACTGTAAATTGAAGCCTTTGACATGTAACCTGTAAATGGGAAACCTAATGATAAACGGTTCTTGGTCAAAACTTTTACATTCAGCACATAAATTTGCAGTTTTCGCGTAAATGTTTAAACTTTAAATTTCATGCATAAATCGATGGGTAACCTAAACCAATAAAAGTTATTTTTAATATTACATCTAAAGTTGCAAGAGTGATTTTCATTCTAGAATGTTGACATATAAATTTCTCGCACATAAAAATTCATAAATATAGTATAAACTATTTTCAACTGTTTAAGTTTGCCAAAGCTAAATCCGAGATAGCCTTACAAAAATATGGCATAGTGGCTAAATTAATGGAAAACATTTAATAAGTTTGTTTGGTTAGTTATTATGGTTTATTAAAAATGCTATTTAGAAAATAATTTAATAAATTTTCATTTGGGAAAATATTAAATAAATTGTTCTTTCGGAATAATTTTATTGCAATGGTATTTGGCAATTAATTTAATAAATGTTCTTTGGGAAGTTATTTAATAAATTCGTATTTGAAAAATATTTTAATGAATTGCTATTTCAGAATAAAATAATAAATTGCTGCTTTAGAAAAAAATAATAATTGCTGCTTGAGAATAAAATAATACTAGTAAATTGCTGTTTGGGTAATAATATATCCAAATGTTCACTAAAATCTAATATTATTCTATAAAGCCACAGAAGGATGTCTCTATAACAGTACAATAACACAACAGTATAATATAAATCATCCTCTCTACATTTCATAATGGATAAATACTGCGTGGGTAATTTGATATACAAGTACTATTAATTTATTAAATCAGCGACTGCCAAAGTAAAAAGCTAACATTACATAAATATTCTGCATGGTTGTATATTATAATGAATACATCCCTAAGATGAATATTATATATGACGCATAATAGCTAGGCAAGCATTAAGGCAAAAAATAATAAATTAAGGCGATTTACCTTTCAGGTTGGCGCAATAATGTACCAAACCAACCATTTTCTAAATTGAGGTGTGCATGCAAATAGAAGAAATACAATTTTAATGCATATTATATCCCCAACAAGTACTTTCCCAGAAGCCAAAAATATTTACTACATAACCAATAATTCAACTAAACACCATGGCAAGGTATAGACAAAAGAGATGGCCTATTTTGGTGTAAGCACGTGTGGCACGAGTCCTGCACGAACTCGTCTTTCACGTGTGCAGAGGAATTATACAGAACTCATTTATTACTTATGAATATTGGTGGGATAACTTTATTAACTTTCTTGTGACTGAAAACACCATTAAGGGGACATTATTTTGCATGGCTAAGATATAGTGCACTTCAGGACAGGAGGACTTTATAGTTCATAGCAGGCATGCAATTTCTTCTTAGAGCGGGCGGAGGGGCACACATAGCGTAAAGCTTAGGGGGGCGTATGTACAACTAAGCTTTTCGCGGATGAATTCCTCAAGCCAAAAAGATTTGAGAACCCAAAAAATAAGACCATTTTTGGGAATCTAATCCCTTGTCTTCTTCGACTCAAAAATGCATTATTTTTTTGGGGGTCGAGGGTCAACAACCAACACTTTATTTCATACATTTATCTATATAATAATAGCTGCACAAATGTCCTTTAACATCAACTTACGACTTTCAAATTTTTACTGCATGGGCACATTATAGTCAGAACCCCAAATTTCGAGTTTCAAAACGATATCTTTCATAGAAATCGTTTTACGATTTTTTGAATTTCGAATTTTAACATTGAAGGAGTGGGAGAAAACGCTCCGATCTGTCACGCTTTGTTCAAATACTCCTCCTACAGTTTTTATCCGATCTTTACCTAACTTCTTCCTGACCTACTCGACTTGATGAAGACGGTAGCCACTTCAGTTTTTTATTTTTTAGTAGAAAATATTCTGCCAGTGAATTTCAAAAATTTGACAATGTCCAAAGCAGGCAGGCCTCCGCCATGTATAGTGATTAGTGTCCCTTTCACCTCGAACGGAGCGACCGCAGCGGAGTCAAACTATTAATAGCAAGGCAACGTTTATTTACATAGTATGATTGAATAGGTTGACTTGACTTGGCATAGAATTGGTTAGTTAGTGTAACAGGGTAAGAAAACAAATAGAAACAACGAGGACGATTAAAATAATGGTAGCTAATTAAAATAACAGAGCTGCTTAAAATGAAGAGGTGAAAATGACGTGAATATTTAAGATGACGGGAATATTTTATATTTATTTTATATTTATATTGCTTTTAGTAAATAAAGAGATATTTACTATTATTGAATTATTATTATTGAAAATTATTGTTATTATTGAAAGTTATTGAAAATGACGGGGTTCTTTGAAATGACGGGGTTATTTGAAATGACGGGTTATCGAAAATGACGGGGTTATTGAAAATAACAGGGTTATTTAAAATGACGGGGTTCTTTGAAATGACGGGGTTATTGAAAATCACTGGGTTATTCAAAATGACGGTGGGATTTAAAACGACGGGATTATTTAAAATGCCGTCTATTTACAATGATGGGGTAATTAAAATGACGGAGTGATGTAAATTGACTGAGGGATTAAAATTATATATTATGTCCATATAATATCAATGTTGTAATAAAAATCAGGGGCTGATAAAATAACTTCAAACATTTACTTTAATTTCGCTGCTTAGTTAAATGATGTTGAATTTGGTTCACTATTATTATGTTGATTCGATAAGTATTGTATTTGGTTCCCCGTCCGTATGGTATTGTAGCCATGCATCAAGCAATGTTTTAAACATTTTAATCTGTTAATTTTCATACTTTTTTAATGTATAATATGCAAACTCATGATCTACCGCCCCCATTAAGGGGTTACTCATTTCCCGTTCGGAGAACGGGCCTATTTCTAATATTATATTTTCACATTTTAAGAGCATCCTTTATTTAGAACAAACAGTTTGTTGTTCTAAGGCACACATTTAATTTAAACATACATTCCTGAATTTGTATCCGAGTCCTGAAAGAATATTATGTATATTATACTTTAGTATTAGTACAACTATAAGTACATTTGCATAAAGGTACAAAGGAAGCTGTATTTATCGTTGCTGATTTGGAAAATAGTTTTATACAATATAATTTTAATATTACAAAGTACGAATTATCCGAATATTAAAATAACATGTACCTTTTTCCTTGTCGAGACAAACCTTAATGCAAAATGAATTTTTGTCCAAGACCGATAGTTTGACATAGGAAGAGAAGACTAATGATATTTATTTTACGTAATTACCTTGGTTCCAAATAAGCCAAATAAAATCTCGAGGCCCGCAATGTGACAAAGTTCAATACAACTGTATTAGCTAAATACACTCTCAACTACTGCATTTTACAAAGTTAAGTTTTTCACTAACCATTTACTGTTCATATTAGTCTGCGCCTACGAAGCTATATGATTACATCAATAAGACTAAGTAAAAAAGCAAAAAAATGTTCAAAAACGTTTTCGCAAAAATTTAACTGTACATGAAGGTTGCTGAAATCCTTTACAAAATTTTACAAATCAAAAATATACTTCAAAAAATTTCAATTTTAAAAAACAAAAGTTTTGGGAAATTTTTTATAACGTTTGTGCCTGTAGAACGGATATGTTATAATAAAATTTGTATAAATAGCTAGCGCTAAATGTCATTAAGTCCTAGGCCTAGGCCAATAAACAGTTGTAAGCTATTTGAAAATTTTATGCGCTTAAATTGAACGATTTATTTGCAAACATTTTCTCTAAAAGTTAACCAATCGGTGTTACAAAATAACTATTAAGTGATTAAGTGGCTGTCGTTATAAAATTTAAAATGAGTACGAAGGATATGCGAACTGCAATAAAAACCTTGGTTGTTGTTAATGAATATTTTAAATACGGTCCTGCCACTTTCGACGCCAATAGTTGGACAATGACTGCAGGGAAAAAGAAAGTCGATAGATATTGTTGGTACATCGGACTTATACTCTCTGTGTGCTCATTACTCTATTATTTACATATACTTCTGGAGGAGAATTTTAATAAAACCCCTTCCCTTTCTGCTTCACAAATTATGTTTGTTATCTACTACGTAATTGGCATTAGCACAGCAATTTCCGCCTCAATTCCTGTCGTATTTCACTTACAAGATACGGTACAAACAATTAACTGTGTCTTTAAAAACGACTGGCATTACCGACGTAAGTAGTTCATTTATATCCTTTCTTAATATAGTTCCAATGCAATTCAAAATTTGATAAATGAAAACTGTATTACTTATTTTTAGAAATAACGAAGGGAAAGGACACGCATTCGGAAACAAAATTGAGATTGTTATCAATAATATTTAAATTTTCTGCTCCAGGAATGCTATCTATCTGTGGGCTATGTTCAGCTTTCATCGTATATCACAAATTACATCCATTGTATCCAATTCTTTCATTTTTAATTCCAAATTATAAAGATAGTTTAATTATTGATATAGTATTGTTTATATTTTATTACCCCTGGATTGTACATATTGGCCTGATTTTAAATTTTTATTTTTTCATTATAATTATGTGTACCTTTTCAACAACCAAGTTCCTCCAACTCATCACTCCTCTCAGACATCAAATTGACACATTTTGGAAGTCTTCTGATCTACGTAAGTTAAACACCAGCTATGAATTTAGAAAAGCAAAAATAATTTATCTGCAACAATTGTACATTTTCAACCTTACAAATGGTACATTTGGGGTTTCTTTGTTTTTAATAATTGCATTGTTGGTAGCTGCCTTGCTTTTAGGGGGTTTCGGTAGTATAGCCTTATATGGACTTATAAAAATGCCATTATATCTGTACATGCCAACCATTACAATACTTGGTTGGGTATTAATTGCTACTGGTTTACAAACAGCATCTTTAATATATGAAAATTCCGTAAATTTTCAACAACAAATTCGACCAATCTGTGATCCTCCAATACAAAGACGGGAACTTAGAGCGTTGTGTTATTTAAAGGCCGGGGTTTACTTCTTCTATATCAAACGAAGTACACTACTGAACACTTTTGCCTTCATAGTGAACAATACCATAACTCTACTGATGTCCATTAAAATTAATTCAACATAATCGTCTAAACTAACTTCATAAAGCCTATTTAATAGAGCTAAACACATGCACATGAAATAATACGAGCCTAAAGCGCACTGAAAGCTGGAAATATTTACATTACATAATGCATGAACTTCACGTTATGGAATATACGGACTTGTTGAGATTTGCATCATTTAGGTTAGGTTTATGTTTGGGTTCTGCTTAGCTGAGTAATCAGAGTGGAAGATTAACACACGATGATATAAACAAACAAACCGACCTACGGAATTTCGAACAAAATGATTGTCAACAACACGTGTGTCAGCAGGGTAAGAGTAGTGCTTGCACTATAATATATAGTATATGGTTCAATATATTGTAATCATAGTGGCCAGTGTGTATTAATATTTGTATTAATATGGACACATTTATAAATCAGAATTTGAACTTGACTATAACTCTATTATAATATAATGTATTATATTAATAATGTTATATGGTGTAAACTAATATTAGCTCTGTAACTATACGTGGCCTTAAGGGGCAAGATAATTTAATGGAAATAAACAAAAATAAAATGGTTGCTATATGATTATTTATTTAGTTTTAGTATTCATTTTATAATATGTTTATGCTTCTGAGTACTAGGTACAAAACGTGTTTATGCCTTAAGTTAAATTTTGTTTGTCGCATTGCAATATATAGGGAACATAAAGTGAGGAAAAACATTCCACACATTATACATTATTAGTAATATATGTACTAAATATAATCGATTTCTACTTGTTTTAAAAAAATAATTTAGATGAGGGCTGGCACAATAAGCCAAGCCAATGTCTTTTAGTATACAGAAGTCGGCGACTTCAAGTCGCGCGATGTCCTCGTTTGTAAGGACATTTGCATAAATAAACGAAGGTCTGTATTTATCGTTGCTGGGCTGGAAAATGGGTTTATACAATATAATTTCAATATTACAATGTACGAATTGTGGTAAATTAATCATAGTCATAGTCCGGTCAATAGTAAATATACTCCATTTGGTAAAGTATTTAATTATCACTTACAATGAAATACTAGATACTATTTAATTCTACTAATATTACATAGCCAGAAACATTTTTGCGGACATTACAGAAGCTTAGAAAATATTTTTAGACGTTCGTCCGTCTCTTTAAGTGTGATAATTGAAAGTATTCTTATAAACAGGCACGTATCTAGAAATTTGTGCAAGGGGGGGCGGAAGCCAAAATAATACCAAAAAGAAGACATATTCGAAAATTTTTTGCAATTTTTGGAAAAAATCCTCTCTTTTTCTCAGATTTAGGGGGGGCGCTGCGCCCCCCCGCCCCCCTAGTAAATACGTGCTTGCTTATAAACATTAAGATGAACAATTAAAACTAACAAGGACAGCCACAAGCCAAAATTCTTGTGTAGTAGCGACAGCTCATTTTTTACGCTGTCCGTATTCGTGCAGATGAGGATCATATAACGGCAACGGCAACTGACCCGCCAGAAAGCACGACTTGCAGCAGAATTGTGAGTAGTACTTGTTACTACAGAACGACGCCTTCACTATCAACTTGCAATTCGCAATGAAAGGATTGTCCGTGCAGTTCTCGTGCAATTCCAGATCTAGTTTTAAATCAACATTCAGAATCTAATCCAGAAATTGGCCAGGTTAATTTCAAGGTCTTAATTAACTAGTTTCAATATTGAAGTTCTAATGTACCAGGAAGTGTTGGCCGTGTCGTCAATGTCGGGCGAAGTTCCTAATAATAAAGACATGTAAAGGTTAAAATTATTTTTACCCATTCAATTTGTAAATGACTGAGTGTAACTTAATCTCTTACTAAATGTTATTCACAAATTACTATTAAACCAGGATTAAAAGTGGTCAATTAGTAAGAGGCTAATTTTGCATTTGTCTACAAAGTTATTATTATACATTACAAAAAATCAGGTCGCATTTTTAGATTAATGAGCTTACTGTTGTTGTATTGAGTGACATTTCAGTAGTCACCGTGCCTGTTATATTTGGAGTTAAAATGAAGACATCGGTGGCGTTGCATTTGGCATTATTTTCAGTTGATATTACCATTTTGTTTCGCATTTCAACAATATTTGTCTCAATGCTTTCTATTGCACTCGAATGGTTACCAATTGTCGCTTCCATGCTATTCAACTTGTCAAATATATTTTTCAATTGATTCCGTAACTCATACAGGACATCTAAGATGTGGTTATTAGTTGGACATAACGTACTATAGCAAAACAAAAAAACAACTATTGTAGAAGAAATTGCGAATATTAGCAAAAATGAAACTAGTATGATCGAATTTCAGATTTAAACATTGCAACAGATAAATAGCGTGAGTGTGATACTAGAAAAAGTGAATTTTTTTCTCAAAATAATTATAATTAAAATATCTGTTGGAAAACTTAGCCCCCTTGAAACCCGAAACTCAATTCTGAATAATGTGCTTGGTGGCAGTGACATGTAATTATTTTTTATGAGCTGTTGTGGTCTGGAGCATAAAGAACGCACAAAATAAATAATTCAATCACCTATGTTATAAAATATGTATCTATTTAGCCTTTTTCAAATTTTTTTTCTATGAATGAATACTTATAATACAATTCATTTACCTCTTTTCTCGGTTTGCCGAAAAACTGCCTTGATTGGTTGCTTCACAGGACGTCTGTTGTATGTACCAACACATGCAGAACACGTACAGGACGATTTTGAGTTTCATTTTCATTCTAAACGACATGGGAAAGAAAATAATCAACTTAGAATATAATCCTCTAATTTATCAATTTTAATACCAGGAGAAAAACAAAATAGCAGTCCCTCTTTTCATAAAACTACGAATAAAGTAAGTGCAATAAGCGGAATTTATCAAAGGCCCCCAATATATATTATCCTCGGTATATTTTAACCGAGAAACACTATATTATACCCAAGTAGAAAAGAAACAGTATACTGCAACGGCACCGACAACTGCTCCCCGTGCACTAATTTCTTCCTTTTTTGGAGAATAATATTCCTTATACTGTTCCGCGCTAAAGAATAGTATGATGCTTCTAATGAAGAGTACGCCGTTTCTCCCAACGTAGGCCAACGTCTCACAGCAGAACATTAATGCTGTAGTGCAATATTCAAAATTTTGAAATTATTGAACAAAGCTGTACGTGTTACGTTGTGACTTTTATTTTTGGCAGTTCTGTGAGAGCAGTAGTTAATTTTATGTGGCCTTCTTTCGAGTTAAAGATTTATAGGAAAATGGAAGTACGGGAGAATGTAGTTCTTTTTTCGATAAATGCATGAATTACTATGACAACGGTATTAAGTTAGAATTAGTTCGCTTACCTTAAAAATTTGAAATAACTCGTCCAAATGATTGACAGTCAAATTATTATTTAAAATAAGAAACGCCTTTATAACGCCGCTTGTATTTATAAGAGTTTAACTTTCGATGAAACTTTACCATCAATTATTGAATAGCGTCTGCATGGTCAATTTAACAAGTAAGGACATGAGTTGAAATACATGTCTCTTTGTATTGTATTCTGAGCCCAGGATTGCAGATAACAGACAGATTACAGTTAAGGTCTTGGAAGTTAAGTAAATTGAATGAATCCATATATGAGACAGGGTTTGCAGTTCTACTTTATTTGAATGTGGGCGTTATATAAATTGAAAACATTTCAGTTTATGCTACATATTCAGCAAACTGTATTGTTACTAGGAACTTGGAAAGGTATTATAATATAATCCCCAGCATAATATACTTACCATACTATGTTGTGAAAATGTTTATAACAAATAATGATCATTAAAATAATAAAGTTATTCACTGCTTTGAGAATTTTATTGATTTTCGGAAAACCAAAAACGTAATTAGATGATTAAAATATTACGCCACCAAATTTAAATATTTATTCCATATATTCAAGTATACCTTCTTTTGCGTTGATCTGAATGGAATTAGAAGGGTTGGTTAAATTGGACAAAATAATTTTGTCTGTAGAACATTTTATCCTAGAAAAGAATAATTTCCTCTGAAGAAACAAACAAAATGAATGTCTTGAAATTTACAACCTTGTTTTGGCAGAATAAATCATGATATCAATTACCGAGTACGGAAAGAATCATCTTCACACAACATAGTTAATAAACTAAACTGCTATAAATTTATTTAAATGATACGAACATTACTTGTTTTTGTACTTGAAAAGGTTGAGCTATATAAAAAAGTGCTTTGACTATAGTGATTGATAGCATTTGTAAGTTTGCTTGCTAAATGAGTTAGGCAAAAATTGTGTTCGTTTGGATACCTAAAATTTATTGTTTTATTTATTCACCGTGAAGGTTATATTCAAAACATTTTGAAAATTTTAATCTCGCATGCAAAAATTTTTTCATGGTACAACAAATAATGATGGCAAAAACTTCATATTTGTGCTAACCGCGAATTATTTTCCTGATTTTTGGACTTTATTTCAACTTCAACTCAATGAATGTTACATCTGCAGTCCCAACTTGATAGACTATACCGCTCGATCTTGTGAGTTGCGCATTATCTTCTGAATTGTGTAACTCAATTATTTGTATAACAAACTAAATTACGCTCTCCTTATGACTTCATGTAAATATTACTCTACACACGGGTTTATATGTAAAAAATATTATTTCTTGGAAGCTCTTGGCATCCGTTACTTTGTGATTCTGTCTCCTATCACGGCACTATAATAACATATTAGACTCTTGGCTTTTTCACAGGATGAATATTTAAGTGTAATTTGTAGATTAGTCTCAATGGAAACATGGAAAAGACTGATATACGTAGTTCACAAAAGCAAAGCCTCGGGATAATGTGCGCATTAAATGCAACATTAGAATATACTTTAAGATCATGATGTAATTGTGAATTATTTAGGAACACCGAATGATGATGCAAGATATCTGCTAAGGTATTACTGTCACAACCAAATGTAATTTCGAAATTTACATAGTCGATTACCACAATAATTTCAGCAGCTGCCGATTCACCACTTAAAGAAGCATCACTGGAGCGGGTCATATTCCTTTTTAGGTCATCTGGCATCTTAATGCTACATAAAAACTGAGTTGTGAAATATGTGATTATATTCCTTTTGAATTATTTTTATCATAGTAGTCAAATTTTAAGTTTGTTAAGTAGGGAACAACAAAGTGCTCATCGTTTTTATGTACGATAGAATAGGTTTCCACATTACCATTCGGTCCGATTTGTAATTTCATACATTTATTACGCACTAAATACTAAATTAAAACTTATATCTGTAATTCTAATGCATGTACAAATGTTAATGAAAGTGCTACCAGTTTCAAGCCGTCAATTTCTCGAATAACCCTAATGACAATGACTGCGTTTGCTCTTTTATCGATATGTCATATATAAATATATTCTTTTCCATAGCATGAAAAGCTTCTGCATATGTGTGACCTTAATCTCTAAATATAGTTTTGTCGTTTTCATCTGCATCCGCTATGAGAAACATGAACGACTCGCTCAGTATTGGTGAACCTTAATGCGCAAAAATTCCTATCATTGCTTGCCTTCACCATATAGTTGTATTTAGTATAAATATAGCATGTGCTTATAGTGTAACAAATGACATATAGGAAAGTGAGTGGACAAAGTATGGAAATTATGTCTTTTATAACTTTTGCTATTGCTGTGTATAGTTTTATTATATATTCATTTAAGACATAAACATTTAAGAATTACAAGATAATTGAGGAGCCGTATAAAAGAACCTGGTATATCATAATGACCTCAAATAACAAATAAAAAATAAATTATTTACTATAGCCACAATTTTAAAAATATATGCATGGTGTCTAAAATGAATCATACCAGTACTCTAAGGTGGACACATATTATTAGAGAATAATCACTAGTTATTTTTCAAAAAACAACTACTAAATGTTTAAAGAATGAAAGAAATGTTTATGGTCATCATTTGTAACTCCAATAAATACATTGTTCATTTTAAATTGTGCGCTAACAAACAATGATTGCAGCAAATTGTCTATGGCTTTTACGAACGAAACCTTTTGCGGATTAGTTTAAATCTAAAAAACTTATACTAAATATTGGTAATTTATAGAGTTTACATTTATTTTCTGAATTTAAAGACAAAAGTGCAATGAGTTTTCTGTTTAGTTCCAGCGTCCTTACTAATCGTAATAGTCAGAGTAAGCGAAAATTAAATATCGTAAGTTGGAAAAACATTAGGGCAAAAGTACGAAGAAATCATGGCCTTCAGTACGTTGCCACAAACAGTCAACTTAAACCTGCTATTGAACCACCGGAAGAAGTATGTTTAACTTTATAAAACCAAAATTTCACTCCTTTCTAAAAATTAAATTTTTATTATACAGTTATAGCTAATATTTTTCTTGATTCATTTCAGAATAGGCTGTGCAATCTAACTTGCAGGAAACCTGGATGTGGACAACTGGTTGACAGATTTTTCACCATTTTTAACGAGTTCTGGTCTCATGGCTCCTATGATATTCAAACGTCTATTTTAACTCGGTTAGTGAAGAAAGTTATGGTATCTCAAAGAAAGGTTGACGCAAGTCAAAGCAGAAGATGTTCATCGTACAAGTACTATTTACCCACTGAGGAAGGCATCGAGTTACAAATTTGCCAGCGTACATTTTTACGAGTGTTTGCGATTAACAGAAGCCGTTTAGAACTGCTACAATCAAAAATATCGTCGGGGGGGTTGATGTTTTTTGACGACCGTGGTAGGCACGATAACAGGCCCTTAAGATTATCAGCAAACATTAAAGACTCAATGGCGTCTCATATTGATATGTTTCCAACTTATTTAAGTCACTACCAAAGACAGGTAAGCATAATCTTTCGGTTTTATAAAAAGTAAAATTAAAATGCAATTCCATTTTTCCCTTCTTAATACAGCATGGCGATCCTGTAAGAAAATATTTGAGCCGTGATCTGACCCTAGCAAAAATGTTTGAGCTGTATATGGCTGGCTACGGAGTAGAGGCTGAACCGTGGTTTTGGGCCTACAAGCAAATCATTCGTGAGAAAGGACTGCAGATAGGTAGCCCGAAAACTGACACGTGCTCAAAATGTGACGAGTTAAAAATTAATATCGATTCGTTGTTACGGCAAGGCAATCAAGAGGAGCTTGAGCAACTGTATCTGGAACGAACAGAACACCATGCAAATGCTAAGAATGGGTACGACGATTTAAAGAGGGATATGGAGCAGGGAATGCGCGATGAGTTTTATGTGTCAATATCTGTTAACATGCAAGGGGTGAGAAAATATTCCAATAATATTAATGTTCCTATTTTTTAACAAAAACTAATCCTACCTTTTTATATAGGTTCTTTTTAGCCCGGTTTTAACAAATCCGGAGTATTACTACATGAGAAAGTTGGGTACTCACAATCTGGCTATCGTCAACGCATTCGGATTTTCAACAATGTGCGTGTCGCACTAAACGGAAGGGAAAAAAGGCAGTTCGGAAGTTTCAAGCTGTTTATTGAAATACATACAAGAAACCTTTCAACCTCTACTACCGGAAGAAAAAAGGACACTGGTGATTTGGAGTGACCGTTCAACCGGTCAAAACAATAATCAATATGTTCTTATTCCATTCAAATATTTGATTGAAGAAAATTACTTTACTACGGTGAAACAAACTAAATTTGGTATTTGATATTTAGTTTTCCAAATCACTTGTAAGTATTCATTTTTAATATTTTAAATGTAAAGGTGATACAGAAATTTCTGACAACCGGACACACTTTCTTGCCCGCGGATAGAGCATTTGCTCTAATTGAGAAAACCCGAAAAAAGTCTTTTATATTTGCCCCAGACGATTACATAGAAATTATTAGAAGTGCAAATAAAGAAAAACCTAACCGCATACAGAGAATGACAAGAGAAGACTTCAAAAACTTTACTATTCTGACACCGTATTTCTCAAAGCCCAGAACTTTGAAAGTAACCGATGTAAAATTAATTAAACTGGAAAGGGAGGCACCAAATGTCATCTTTTCAAAGTACGAGATAGACTCAGTCATGTGGCAGACTCATCTGGTCACTTCTCAGAGACCTATGGCTGGGTTGCAATTAAACAATCTATATCCAAATCCAATTCCTTTATCCGCGGCTTTATTAAAAGACTTAAGAACACTATTACGGTGGGTTCCTCAAGAGCATCGTCACAATTGGCAGTTTTTGGAAGGGTATCCAGAAGCAGGTAATGCTAATGAAGAGGATTAACACACTGCACAACTGATGATTGAGTTTCATATTATGATATTCAGGAAATTAATTTTAGGTATCGTTTTATGTCGTCATTTCGTATTGCTAAGTACTGTTGAGTTTAAGATTTTCATTAAAGTAGCGTTTTAGAGGAAATTGTAAAGTTTCAAATGTTTATGTGCCGATTTGATACTAAATTCCAAGAATAAAGTGCATTTAATGGGTATGATACTAAATCAACTACCCTGTGCTTATATTATTTACATTTTATCCCAGAAAATTTGGTTACCAATACTACGCACTTTAGTGTCAAAATTTGAGTTTAGATATACCAGGTTCTTTTATACGACCCCTCAATTAATATTATAAAATACACTGAATATTAAATGCATACGCTCAATAAAAGTGAAGCGCAGTTGTACGGAGTCATCAACAGTCTATTTTTATCTTAATTGATTTGTTAATGCAGACAGTTCAAGTTGACTTCAATTTTAACTTTCAATCAGCTTTGACTACTGGGTGCGCTGTGACGCAGGACGCCTGCTTTTGTGTATTGCTTATAGTGAATTGTGCATTGAACTCTGTCATATAAGTTATATAACTAACTGCAATTTCTGTATACCCTACGCAGTAGTTTATGTAAAAATAATATTTCTTTGAAACTCTATGATTCATACTTAAGTTTCACTGTCAAGGAATGAAGGTTAGACTACTGCGGATGATGAATTTATCAAAGGCCTTAGGTCAGTCGAGTAATAAGGAACGGTATTTCTGTAAGGTATTAATAACAATATGTACGATTTTATAAACTATCTAGGATTTAGGAAAATGATAAATCAATTTTATGCAAACTTTTAAAGGTAGTCGTATATTCAATTTTAATTAATTATGCAATATCAATAATACCCAGTTATAACATTTTCTATCCAAAAGTATTCTAATATTTCATCTATGACAGGATACATTGAAATTAGTATAATTAGTGTTCATCACTATTTGTGCTACATTGGCATTAGTATTCAGAGACGTTGTCACAGTGAAGTAAATAAAGTGCCATGAACATAAGTATTCAGGCTTTCAGTCAGAAACACAGTTTTAAACTCTGGATAATAATATTATAATAATACACATAATTATTGCAGACCCAACTGGGTAATTATTTTAGTCCAAAAACCTCATTGAATTCCGGCAATTCACAATTAGACTTATTGTTGCACCTGAAATATAAATGTTTTTATTGTCGTCATATTAACCTTTGTAATCATAATATATATTAGTCCAAATTGAGTTTATAAGTTCAAAACGATTAATAATTAAGTTCGTCATGACGCAGACGGGTTGTGACGTTTTTATTATATAACAAAGTTATTTATTGATTGATTGATTGATTGATAATTTGTTTATTGATGTACTTGACGGGCAATAAGCCCATAGAACATGACATAATTATAAGTTACATATTGTTTCACAAAAAGATTCGCATTGATGGTAATTCATAATCTTATGACAAACGTAATACAGGTGTATCATTTCGAGTTACATTAACTAAAATTTAGATCAACATTTCCTTTTGACATCAGCTACTTAATACAGCTCAACATACTTCCACATTAATCACATAACTTCCAGTGAATAATCATACATTACTATATGATAAAGCACATTTCATTATACACTTTACTATTCACATACATTCACAGATTTTCGGGCGATTTTCGTAGAGTAAAGTAATGTTTCATCTACTAATTCTGCCTGTTACAATTTACTATACGTTTTGGTTGTAGAATTTTCGATTAACAAGTTACTGAATCCCGTTTACTAATTCCGCATTTTTTCCTTAGCCATTACATTTAACTTTTGCGGAGTTTTCAACTAAAACATTTTTAAGTAAAAATTGTTACTACTAGTCGTACCTACTACTCTATATCTGTACAGTTATAGTTTTAGTATACGCAGTTACATACTTTGATCAATATAGGTATATACAAAACATCAGCTATTGATAATGAAAGCTTTTATAAACGAGAGATAACAAAATTTTCTTAACATAAATACCTTTCGTGCTGTTTCCTACCCAATCCAAGTGCAATTGGATGGGGGAGCCTGGTTGTGCCTATACTTCACTGCTATTTTATGGCGTTAAGTTAGAAGGTACATGTGCTGTTCATGCGGTGCTAGATCGAGGGGACGTATCTGCATAGTTTAATTTGACTATCATGACTTCCAAAGCAAGGCCGTTGTATCTCACTAAACAGAGACAATTTTTTCGTAACCGAGGGCATGGCAATTCCAAAAAAACCCGAATTTTCACAAAAATAGCTTACTTTTGACTATAAATGATGATTTTTTCGGGTCCAGCTCCACAAACAGTCCAAATTGGTACCACTTTCACAATCCAAAATTCACTCTTCACTCCAGAAATTCAATTTTTTTATCGGAACGAAGCAGCACACGTACCTCTCTCTAACAAAGCTACAACCAGACTCAACAAAGTTATTTATTATGTGCATATTAATTATTTGGTGTATATCTGCTCCTGAATTTAAATGATGTGAATCGGCCTTTCCATGTTATACACACCAAGCCATATAAATGCATTATATTCATAATGGCTCCACTTAATAACACCAGTTTCATTATCACAAATAAATTATTATATTAGTATTTTGATCCCATATAATAAATTACATAGTGCAATATTCATTTGACTATTTTCAAACATGTTCATATGCTATTAATCTCGCAATGAGATAAGTTAATTTTACACTTATAAATAAACTTAGGGTTAATGATTTTGTGGCTGTAAAAGAAGTATTTTTAGTATTTTTCGTGGTATTATTGGTACTATTTTCAATTTCTGAATCTGTGTCAGAATTGGAAGAATAAAGTTGGGAAGCCATTTTTTACTAAAACCGAGTCTTCTAAATAAAAGAATCGAGTCCACGTCTGTGTCTATTCTGACCTTCTGACCACAACTTCAACGAAATAATTACCTTAAATTTCTTATATGATGTAAAGTAGATAGCAAGTTATCTCTGCATCGCACTACATCATGTTGAATTGTATTCATTTGTATGCTCAAGGAGTATGCAAAGCCTTAAGTCTTCTAATTAATGCTTTTCAATGAGACATACAATAATTTTTGTGCTACAGCCACTTATACCCGTTTTACTGCCTTTCGTACTTTATATTACTGCCGTCAGTACTCAGTTTTAATGCCTATAGTACCCTTGCCCCAAAGACTTTATTTTACTGCCAAAGTTACTTCTTTTACAGCCCCATAAATCCCTACCCTTATTATTTCACTATTTTAAGTTCCTGTTACTACTTTCCTGAAAGGTATTACCTTAACGAAAGGATCATTTTAGAAATTACAATAACATATTTCTAATAATAAATTAGAAATTTTCTAACTCTGTATATCTGTCTTTTAAGCAAATCTAATATTTAGTGTTTAAAACATATAAAAGCCAAATAAAATAAGGCTCCAGATATTACATCACTCCCTTTAAAATCATTTTTATCAGCTTCATGAAACGTGCGTGTTTCACTTCTTGGTTCAGGTTTCTGTCTACTCATTACTTCCTAATCTCAATATTATATACAACATTATTAAATTACTCAACCAACAGCTCAACTTATAGACACATACATTGCAGTCATGTCATCATATTATATCATCCCTTTCCTTCTTCAAACTTATTACCTATATCATGAGGGCAATTTCAGAAGCGTATTTATTTTATTTATTTATATTTAGTCAGGCAATTTCCTCTAGGGTATTTACATTGCCTCTTTGGTATTGGTTACTATTGATTACATGAGACATTCTGAGCTTTTTCAGGAACGTATGCTAATACATCCTAATATAATATACGATATACTAACCCTTATCCTCATGAAATTTAAAGTGGTAAAGTGTACTAAAATTGCTGCAAAACTGTAGTATAGTTACTATACTTCGGTACGCTACAAAAGACAAACATACAGGAGTTATTGTAAAAGCAAACCATTGTATCAGGAGTTATTGTAAAAGCAAACCATTGTATCAGGAGTTATTGTAAAAGCAAACCATTGTATCAGGAGTTATTGTAAAAGCAAACCATTGTATCAGGAGTTATTGTAAAAGCAAACCATTGTATCAGGAGTTATTGTAAAAGCAAACCATTGTATCAGGAGTTATTGTAAAAGCAAACCATTGTATCAGGAGTTATTGTAAAAGCAAACCATTGTATCAGGAGTTATTGTAAAAGCAAACCATTGTATCAGGAGTTATTGTAAAAGCAAACCATTGTATCAGGAGTTATTGTAAAAGCAAACCATTGTATCAGGAGTTATTGTAAAAGCAAACCATTGTATCAGGAGTTATTGTAAAAGCAAACCATTGTATCAGGAGTTATTGTAAAAGCAAGCCATTGTATCAGGAGTTATTGTAAAAGCAAACCATTGTATCAGGAGTTATTGTTAAAGCAAACCATTGTATCAGGAGTTATTGTTAAAGCAAACCATTGTATCAGGAGTTATTGTAAAAGCAAACCATTGTATCAGGAGTTATTGTAAAAGCAAACCATTGTATCAGGAGTTACATTGTCGCAGTCATGATAAAATGGTTTGTTACATTGTCGCAGTCATGATAAAATGGTTTGTTACTTTGTAGCAGCTATGATAATTTGGTTTGTTACTTGTAATGTAAAGCAGACGATATGCCCACCTTTTTTATATTTTGCAGTTGACAGCAAATTCTCTTGGGTTATAAATTTCCGAAGAATTTTCGTTTTGAAATGACTACTACCATAAAATTAGTCTCCTGGTTGATCGTTGGATTTTTCGTCTCCAAGACATCAAGCTCAAAATTGAATCCTACTGATGATGATTTCCACCAACAATTTCAAGGGTAACAGTTAAACATGACTATTTATGTGTATACAATAACAACTGTAAAAGGTTTACGTACGCTGGTAAATGAACTGCTCATTAAACAATTGTGTTTTTCATTGTCTAACAATTTTAGATACTTTTCCCTCGGTTAATTTTTTAATCAACAAAAGAAATATTTCATTAGGAAATATAGCATGTATGGATGGTATTGCTGCGTTTGGTATTCTTAGGGTATTATGATACCCGGGTAATAATACAACAGGTAACGCTTGAAATAAAAGTGCCACGCACTCATCCCTCTTTTTTATTTTTACTTTGTTTGTATCAGTCTTCAGGAGCTTTACAAAACTTTAACTGGCGGGAATGTTTTTGTACTTAATCTGATTGACTTTACAGTCACTAATCAACCCATCTAAACCAGGCAGTCTTTAATATTACGCTCACTGTAGACTGCTATCCAATAGCAGAAGACCAGGGCAGTCTAATAGATAATTATTAGTACTGCTTGGTTTACCTAGCGCATTGTCTCGTCTTTTATAATAATTTGAGATCATAACAAGTGTCAACCAATATTTAATTTTAGAAGTATGCTGATGCAATTCCGGAAGGGAATATCCACAGTTTACAATATTAGTCTTAATTACGTCAGACGGTAAAAGAACTTTCTAGAATGACAACTTGACAACGCCTTGGTTTCCCAGTCGTCTTGGTTTAGTTTTAATTCAAGATTACGGAATGAAAGAGGAACGGAGTTATAAAGTTCTGTTCTGTTTACAAAAGCTAATTGACCTTGATGGGGTGAGAATCTCCCATCAATGCGGAAGAAGCCCTAATTGTCAACACCTTTTTGTCAACCCTCTTTTGTCAACAACATTTTTTTCGGTTTTTTTGTCAACACCTTTCTGTCAACACCAAGACTCTTTTTGTCAACACGTTATAAGGAAATGTAAATGTGGGCAGTTTACGTTATACAGTTTATGTAAGATATTGTGTTTTGTTGTTACATTCCTCTCCTAATCTAAGTTACTGCCTGGGTTGATTACCATTTTATGCATTCTCAGATATTTAAATTGCTGGTAATGAATGCAAGGGGGAATATAAGGTAAATCTCTGACTCTGAAATTTATTTGTTTTTGTCTCTTCAAGCTGTGCACTACACAATAATACATAAGGGAAAAATTGCATCGTATATATATTTTTCTTTATTTACTTCCGAAACGAAGAAAAAAGTGACCCAAACACAATATATTTATAGTCTAAGAACTCAAAGACCAGAAAAAAAGTACTGGTCATGTACAGAAAGGGATATATGTAGTGCAGTAGTGGTAGAAGAAAACGGAGAGTTTGCTGAAGGAGAAAAAGGTTGGGTAGATGGAAGGAATTCTTAGGCAATGCAATTAGTGCAATGAATAAAAATTTCTGTTGGCAAAAAACGAAAAGTGGTGTTGACAAAAAGGAAAAGCGTGTTGACAAAAAGTACTTTTGATGTGTTGGGATTTTAGTGTTGACAATTAGGGGGTGAATCCATCAATGCATATGTACTCAGTCAGACTTAAAAATATGCACAATATTAGGGCAAGTGCTGCTTACTGTATATGTGCAAGGAAATATTGCTTAATGTCTGTAACTACACAAACGGGTTCTCCGCTGTGAGTAGCTACACATTAATTACTTTAGTGTAGAAGTCTTGTAGGTATTTACAAAGTTGTCCGTTAACATACACCGAGACGGAGAGAGAGAACAGCATTTTGTCTACTTTTCTAATGTAGTGCAGAATCTCGGGATTTCAAGTTAAAAACTCGAATGTCAACTAAATATAGATTCTGAATCTCGAGATAACGTAGATTCCCAATATGTAAATATAATGCAATGGTCAATGTCAGAAATGCTTGAAATCGGGACTGAAATCATGTGAGTAGTTTCAGTTACAGTATGTAAAATATATCGTGCTTTAAGGAACGAGAAAGCCAAAATCCATTTTTTTGTTTGGTGGTGGAAAAAGCCTATATCCATACGCTCGTTAGTGGAGTTAGGCTTTTTCCTGAAGCAAACGAAAAATGGATATAGGCTTATTCGTGCACTAAACAAAATATGGATATTGGCTTTTTCGTTCCTTAAAGGGTGATATAGTATGTGAAAAGTAGGAAAAAAATTTTGGCATCTCAAAATCTCTTCTTTTAATCGGGACATGAAATCAAGAAACCCCTCTAATTTAACTGTCAAAGTTAACTATGCATTCAGACCCAAAAATTGTGTGCAGATTAAAACTGGAGCAATGTCCATAGCAATAAAACAGAAAATTTTAAATTTTGGACCTAAATGGATAGTTAATTTTAGCATATTTGAATTATAGGGGATCTTTGACTCCCGGTCCTAGATTTTTCTTAGTTAAATAAATCTCAAATAAACTTAATAATCACCTACAATGCTTAAATTTCATCAAAAATTTAATTGTTTACATTTTTTCGTGAAAGCTCATGAACTCCATCAAAATACGTGAATGGGTGAAATGTAGTTCATAACAGTTTGATTTTTAAACTCTATGCTCTAGATCCCATGTTAATGTAAAAGACGTTAATTACATCATGCATCAGTTACGTCAACAGATGTTTGATATACGTGAAGAGATAGTGGGCAAGATAAATACCATTGAAGAAAAAATGGAAAACTTGGTGTCCAAAATAGTTGACATAGATACTAAAACGACAGAAAAATTCGAGAAAATAGAACCAAGACTTTTGAGATCTAGTTCTGAAGAAAATATGGGAAACAATATTGAAAATTTGAAAACATATATCAACAGTGTAATTGAAGAAAAATTAGAAAAACTTGAATCAGAAGTCGGCAACATTAAAACTAGAGAAGATAACATTGAGATGAAAGTAGAAAATATTTCAGCTGCCATTGTATTCCTGAATGCAAATGCTTTGATAGGCTCAGAGCCATCGATTCGAACAAGTTTACTGCAGGTTTACCATTATTACTTTTTAATACTATTGAATGTTTTAAACTGAAGATTACATAGTATATATAAATTACTTTTCTGGTTTTAGGTTATTCCGGAGAAAATACTTTTCATTGGTAAGATAGCAAATGAATGCGAATTTACATATTATTACCCTTACGCAAAAATCTTATAAGTTCTACAATAGATCTTATAAGATTGTTGTACGACTGGCCATGTTCATTATTTCTCATATGAATCTTGCATTGATATTGCATTCAACTTGTAAGTTCATCGTATTTTAATCTTACATCCTGAAAATATGTAAGTTTGCAATCTCCCAAACCATTTCTCGCAATCCACTAAATTTAATTCCCATGGTAACATAAGTATTTGTTTGGAAATTTCATGCTTTCATCATAATTTTGTCCCGTGAACAGAAAGGAAATAGAAAATACAATTTGCTGTCAGTCAACGGTCGCAATTTTATTCCAAAGTTCTTTCTTGTCTTAGGTCTTCGGCTCCAAAAGTACTGCAACTGCATTATCTCCAATTAAAAGTGACTCAATAGCGTTTCATCGGAAGTGTATACCGACCGGGTGGACTTATCCTATTGGTCACATTACACCTGACATCCTTTCTATTCAAAACCGTAAGAGTCAGTTACTATCATATAGATCGGAGTAGGAGTGGAAACTACTTTCATTACTTTCAAGACAAAAGACATTACGTTGGTCTGTCAAAACATAATATTACAGTTCCAAAGTTATGGATAATTTTCGAAAATGTTGATTTCTTTTCTGGATGCCGGATTCAAAATTTTCTCAAAAACTACCAGACAGATTTGAATGAAAGTTTGTGGAAGGATTCATTGATAGTTAAACCCCGTGGAATATTAACCTGACTCTTACGGTTTTGAATAAAAAGGATGTTAGGTGTAATGTTGCCTATAGGATAAGTCCACCCAGTCGGTGGTACATTTCCGACGAAATTGAGTAACTTCTAATTCGAGATAATGCAGTTGCAGTACTTTTGGAGTCTGCCAAAGACCTAAGTCAAGAAAAGAACTTTGGAATTTAAAAATTGCGACTGCTTGTATTTTCTATGTCGTTTGTGTTCACGGAACAAAATTATGACGAAAACATGAAATTCCCAAACAAATATTTATGTTACCATGGGAATTGAATTTAGTAGATAGCGAGAAATGGTTTAGGAGATATTCATCCTGCAATAATGTCTTTCATGATTCATATAAGCAAATGCTAAAATTCTTGCTAGATATATACAAAATGCTTACAATTTTCTTACAAGTGACTTGTAAGATCTTATAAGTTACTTGTAAGAAACTTATGTGGAATTGGCCTCCATTATCACACAATTTCTTACAAGATATCTATGCCGACTTTTCCGTAAGGGGTCGGTCTGTAAAACCATATTTGTTAAATGTATAGTTCCAAAGTTATTGATAATTTTCTAAAATGTTGATTTCTTTTCTGGATACTGGATTCAAATTTTCTAAAAATCTACCAGACGGATTTGAATGAAAGTTTGTGGAAGGATTCATTGATAGTTAAACCCCGTGGTATATTAACCTGACTCTTGCGGTTTTTTGAATAGAAAGGATGTTAGGTGTAATGTTGCCTATAAGATAAGTCCACCCGATCGGTAGTACATTTCCGACTAAATTGAGTAACTTCTAAATCGAGGTAATCCATTTGCAGTACTTTTGGAGTCTTGTTTGTCAAAGACCAAGTCAAGAAAAGAATTTCGGAATTTAAAAATTGCGACTGCTTGTATTTTCTATTTCGTTTGTGTTCACGGAACAAAAATAAAATTATGACGAAGACATGAAATTCTTAAACAAATATCTATGTTACCATGGGAATTGAATTTAGAGGATAGCGAGAAATGGTTTAGGAGATATTCATCCTGCAATAATGTCTTTCATGATTCATATAAGCAAATGCTAAAATTCTTGCTAGAAATATACAAAATGCTTACAATTTTCATACAAGTGACTTGTAAGATCTTATAAGTTACTTGTAAGAAACTTATGTGGAATTGGCCCCCATTATCACACAATTTCTTACAAGATATCTATGGCGACTTTTCCGTAAGGGTATACTCTAGTTCATTTTAGTCCAAAAAGTACTTTGCCGGGACGTTGATACTAAAGTTAAGTACTTGTACAGAAGCAGCTCAAAGTACCCGCAGTGCCTTTAGCGACATTTATAAGCGGGGTCCATGTTTTATATGTTTCACACTTTTGTACAATTTTTACAATATCGTTCAGTATAACAGAAGTAAATTCGCTCAAAAACCATATATATGCGGGTAATAATTTCACTCTTCTACTATAAATTATTCCAATTTGAAGTTACGAATAATAGATTATTACAAACCGGCCAAGAACGGGACCCTACGAAACAATAGGCTATAGGTGGTCGCTCCATTCACCTGTAGAGCCTGTATTTCTGGTCATTCATAAAAAAGTGACAAAAACGTCTCATTACTCACTTTCAGTTACTTATCATATTGCAACATTTGCGCGCAACTTGTTTTCCCTATTGATGGGACTGTAATCGATTTAAATAGTAAATGAGTGGGCGCTGCAAATAATCAATGTGCAGTAAAAAATACCTTTAAGTACTTTTTGGGCTTAGTACAATAAATACTTATCAATTCTTTCGAATTCCATTAATGTAAATTTGTTAATATAGGTTTTATGCTAACGATTAAATTTAATGGCGTATTTAGATCATTAAGAAAAAAATTTCAAAATTTTGTGATTAAATTCAGTTAAATTAACAGTTTGCCTACCGTGGATTATTTTATACAATGGGTAAAGGTTTCTGGGTAAACAGAAAAAGGTTTTTTGTCAATAAAAATAGTTTAATCGTCCATACCAAGAAGTAACTGGGTCAATTAAAAAAAGTACGAAAGTCAATAGATGGAGTAAATTAGTCAATACTTCGAATGACTTTTATTTAGTTAATATTAAAACCTTTGTGCTATCTCTTTTGGACCTACTATGGGCTGCATACGTCCAGGCATAGGCCTAGGTCTTAATCATACTTCTTACCTTATGAACTTCTTATCAATGATAGATATAAGGTTACCTATGCTAATGAATTTCTTTATTGTATTTCATTTGTGTTGAGGCTGTCTGAGCTGACTGTTAGTTTAAAAATATGTGGTCTCAACTTATTTACGACTCTAGTAACTCCAAAACACGCAAATTAACTGAACAAATATGCAAATGAATTGATATACTGCAATAGTGTCTATCTGAAGCAAGCTTATCTAAACAGAAAGTACCAAATTTTGTATATAACTATGTTGGCTAGCTCAGTAAAGATGATCAAAGTTGGTCTGCACTGTGATTTTTATGACTTTTTATTGACAACTCTTAGAAGACGGACAAGGACAACTGGACTAATTTTATGAGTTATGAGTAGCAGCTAATCATATTAATCATAGTAATATTTTTAAAACAAACCACTACCTACTTGTGTTACATTGCTACCGGTACTCATACTACGTATCCAACAAGCAATTGGAAATCCTTATGTCGTTTATAACTGTCATATTCGTTTGTGTATATATCAATAGACCTATGAGATAATGTACTTCTTCTGTGGGTAAACTTCCCTTTTAGTGACCTCATAATTCGTAGTTGTGATTGGGGCCCCTCATAACTCGTAGTTGTGATTGGGGACCCTCTTACCTCGTAGTTTTGATTGGGGCCCCTCAACTACTCTTTCCTAAAATTAATTTGTTTACAACATTCATTTTTCTATTATAAATTTCTGGTACCTACTCCTCGAAAAATGAACCACTAATATAGCTTCTAAGACGACCGCTGAAACAATTTGTTATAATGTAATTTTTTTGTTCCAAGGTACAAATTCGAGTAGAAAGTATTCGATCGACACCATCAAAAATAATTCAAATGAACGAATCGTAAACATTACTCTCCAAGGAACGACAAGGTGTGTCGACAATTATTATATTATGCATCATGCAATGGTTTTCCCGCTTCTGTAACTCCGAATGGAGAAATACCTTAACATTTCTTCGTTCGCAACGCAACATTTAAGAAAAAGTGAGATATGTTCAACTGGTGTAATTGGTTTCTAACGAAACAAACCAGTGGTGTATGAGCTTTTTTTTTTTTTATTATTCTAAAACCCATGATGGCAATCCGATCCAAATGTGGGACTGCAATGGTACCAAAGCTCAAAAATGGATTGTTATTCGCAATACTCGGTATTTTCAACTGAAAAATGAAGGTAGTCGCAAATGCATTGATGTTTCTAGGCAGGACAGAAATAAGCTTCAACAATCAACTTGCGGGGACCAACACAGCCAACAATGGATTTTAATTCAAGGTCGTATAATTGGGCGACAGAATAGAAAGTGTTTTGATGTATCTACTGAAGGCGCCCTTAGCATTACATCTTGCTTGAGTGGTGATTTTGAATTGTAATTCTATGATAGTTTTCAATATATATTCTCTATCAAAAAGTGTCATTTATAGTGATTTAATTATTATTTGACTATAAAACAGACCATTTCAAACTAAGTATACAAATAATTCAAAATGTAATAAGTCAGCAATTTTATGTCAAATTATATTACAATGATTATCGTCACCAAGGTGTCGAGTGTCTAATCCCGCATGCCGTAAATTGCATTTACTGCATTTGAGATTTGGTGGTATACCACAAATGCCGTACATTTTGTTTGTGTTTTTAGCAGTTTGTATACAATTAATTATTATAGCAATTAGTAAATAACAATCTAATATTATTTTAAACACTAATATTGTGTTCTAATATCATTATATACCACTAACAGGGCCTTAAAAGTCCTTAAAAAGAAACGCCATTGATATTAAATATAATCATTAACATTGTAAAATTATAGAAATTAATTTTAACATACTTTAATTAGTTTAATAGCACTAATACAGTGCTTCAATATAATTTACGGCATATCCCGACTTTATAATCTGTGTCACACAATCCTTAATTAAATGGTTTCACAATTTATCAAATACATTAATTCGAGTTTAGGTGTTGAATAATTTTGATTAGTTATATTGATAACTACTAATAAAGAATGTATATTATTGATAATAAATAAATATGTACAAAAGTAATGATCGAGAAACAAGAAAGTATTATATTGATGTAAAATTTCCTTTTGGTCATAAATTGACCTTTTTGTCATAAACCATATTGATATACATTTTGGAAGTCCACTGATCTACGTAATTTAAACACCAAATAAGAATTTAGAAAAGAAAAATTGATTTATCTGCAACAATTATGCATAATCTACCTTGTAAATTACACTTTTGAGGTGCCTCTCTTTTTAATTTTTTCATTATTGGTAGCTGTCATTTTTTACTAATTTTGGTAGTATAGCTTTATATGGACTGATAAAAATGCCATTTTGCCATTATACCTGTACATACCAACCATCCCAATAATTGATTGAGTATTAATTGCTATTGGTTTACAAATAGCGTCTTTAGTATATGAAAATTCTATAACTTTCCTTTTCCTTATAACCTTTTTTCAGTACTCATTATATAATTCACTTAAGATATTGTGTTGTGACATTCCAGTATGCACAATGTACTTAGTGTTGAAAATAGATTAAAAATGTTTTGTATAGTTTTCACGTATTGAAAACAGTTTTCAAATGTTGTGTATAGTTTTCAAGTGTTGCAAACTAAAGCTTCCAACAAAGAACACAGTAATGTAATACTACCCATTTTTAACAATACAACAAATACAATACATTTCAAATTATGAGTTATTTACATGTTATAGACTTATTAGTAGGCATGTTTCATTATTTTTTTTTCGTAATGAAGGTGAAAATAATTGATAATGTTGTATTTGAGTAGAATTTTGAATCACGGATAATACTATGTTAACAATCCACTCTTTAGGAATAAAACTTCTTTTCAGAAATTTTCATAAAACGAAGGAATTGTCGCACCTGATTCAACCATTACATTAATTAGGACCTACTATTAAGCGATTAAATATTTTGCCGCCATGCCTATATAGATAATGGTTTGTAAATGTATAAAAATTGCTTGTTATATTTTGTATGCTCATGTTGTTATTTTCATTGAATGATCTCAAATAGTAACTCGTTACATTTCTTTGTTTTTTATTCGAGGTTGCTTCTGTGCTTTACAAGATTATTTCAAGTATTATTAGGAGCACTTAGACGCAGATGTACTCAACTTGTAGATATTTGTGTGTATTTACACACGGATCTCCAAAGACTTCATTGGATGCTGACAGTTCACACTTAGGCTTATTGTTGCACCTGAAATAACAAAATTTTTATTATCACCATATTAACCTGAAGCTACAGGGAGGGACTGCACCAACAGTCCCTGTTGGTGCATTTTAACTTTGTTGTTCCATAACTCATAGCTGTTAGCAGCCTAATGAAATAGTGGGCTCTCCAAAATTTATTTGGTTTTAAGCAATATTTCGCCCTCAAAATATTTAAAATTTGGTTGGTTTGTCCAACTAACTTTAAACCGACGTTTTGTCCGTTCCAACCAATTTTGTCTCCAGTCTCAAAATACGAGAAAGTAGACAAAATACCAACACTGATCGTAAGTCATAGCGGGGAGTATAATTGGTAAATTGTGTATGTGTAAAAATACATTAAATTTTAATTAGTTCTCACAAGCTTATTGCTTTTTCCTTGGAGTCCTTAGATGTACATTTTGTTGTGTGAATGTTCCAATGAGGACAAACTGTATCCCCAGGTTCAGTTCTTCCGTATTTAGCGCTTATAACGTTGATGGATTTTCCAGAAGGTGTACAATCAAGAACGGCCACAGTTCTTTCGCAGGCAATTACAGTATTTCCACTGACATCTATATAGAGCACAGCATTTCAAAAATTTGAGACTTAAATGTAATTACTGGAAGTATTATTAAAGATTAATGTTAATTGTAAGTAAATATTTTCTGTTAATGTTAAACTAAAGTTCAATTTTTTTCAGATTAATATAATTACGAATTAGCATGAGTAAATATTTGTTAAAAATTATTTAACTTGAAACGCTTTAAAGGTGTTTTAAATTACCATTTTAATATTAAATGACTCAGTTCAATTATTTTAGTTGGTAGTTTATGGATATTTCATACAAACCGCTTTTCAAATAAGGTACGCTTAATATTTTGGCAGACGTTTTACTTTTAGGAATAAATGTTATCCCAATACAATTACTGTATTCTCTACCTCAGTATTTAACCTTAGCCCATTGAATATATTTGTTTAAATAATTTCATGTTAATAATTCACTAGTTTCATTACCGCAATGAGGATCAGGACCTGTGCAGTCTTCAACGCAATTTGGTAGGTGGGATGGACACTTGGCGCCAGAACAGATATTTTGGTCATAGCACAATTTTTCTGTGCAATTCTCTGCCGTATAGCACCATTTATCCCCAGCACTTGAACAATATCTCCAGCATACACCTTCCGGTTTATTGTCGGTCCATGAAGCGGTGGTGTGACAGCCCGTTCCTCCATACGGTTTGTAAGAGCTAACAATGTTCACGGACATCAATATCACCGCCAATGCAGTCAAATACATGATGAAAGATATGTTTTTCTCCATAAATTGTGCTGAAAACCCAAATTTGAAATATTATTGTGTTTAAAATCCTCTTCTGAATTTTTCTATTTGAGTAGAAATACAATATATATTTGTAGACTACTTTAAAAAAAAGTTTCGATACTTCAAAAATCGATTGATGGACCTAATATAAACATGAAATATAGACGTACAAATGATTTTATTGGCGCCGTTGAAAAGTTATTAGCGGATTAAGTATAAATGGCTTACCCAACTGGCTAAGTTGGCAAATCGATTTAATTAAATTTATTTAAAAAATCATTAAAAACAATTACCGTATTAATCGAATTAATTCTCCGCATTGAAATAGTGCTCCCTCCGGGTAACTATTTCGATTATTTTCGTTTTCAAGAGGAAAATAGCAGCCTGTGAAATATAATTCTCCGTATCGAAATAATTCACCATCCCAATCTAAGTTTCAGTAGGTTGAGTGCAGATGTACTTAAAAAGTGAATGTATGAGCTTATACGACGTAAGATAGAAATGGTAGATCTGATAAGAGTGAAAGTGGTCACGAATACATCTGGATTGCAACTCAGGAAATTCAAGACCACTACCGTTGACAGCGGTTTGTAATTGGATTTTTGGAAAGCATGGGACATTACTTCTGATACAAAATCAAAAATCCATTTTACTCTTGCGGCATTATGAATCGACATGATTACAGCCTTCAAATCTGGTAAAGACTGTATTGAAGGTTGGGGAGCTTCTGCTACAAAGCACCCAATATCCAGAAACTGGTCAGACAATAATTGAAGAGAATGAAATACTATCGCCTCAGACGACGAAGAAATGATTATAGACATCACTGAAGCCATGGGCATTTCTTTAGAAAAAGACTAAACTCAATCAATTGAATTTTTAAACTATTTCTTATTTTTTAATTTTCAAAAAGTACTAACATAATAAAAATTGACGGTTGAAAAATAATTCTCCGTATCGAAATAATTCACCACCTGGTTAACTATTTCGATTTTCATCGTTTTCAGAAGCTAAAAAAAGGTTAATGAAACAATAACAACCCGGAGAATTAATTCGATTAATACGGTATTACCTTTGTGTACTTCCTTGACTTTCAAAATAATAATATCAACTTTTTTAAATCAGGTTTTTTGAAACATAGCTTTTTGACCTTGGTATATTATATATATTGTCACTATACATCATATTTTTCATCGAAACAATCCAATCTGAACATTAATTAGTTGTGACCATAAGTGTGACTATATAGGTTATATTAGCTTAGGTTTTATGATTTAAAATTATATTTTATGATTTGTATTTAAATATAAACTTTGACATAATGATTACCTAGTAAATTTTTTTAAATTAAACAACGACGAAAAGTAGAATAAAAAACAGTAGAACTTACAAGTCGCTAAGGTAGAAGCAGTAGAATTCTAAACGATATGATTTCACTGAGGAAAGATCTGCAGTTTTTTATTTTTTATATCAAACTAGGATCTTAGTTCAGGAAAAACCAAGCAATTGAAGAAGGAAAATACTGAGATAATAATAATCAGAGCAATCTGTCAGTTTTGTCACAGCAGTTGAAGTTGATTGTATTTTTTAATTAAATTTTTTATCAGTTATCAGATAATTTATGCTAGTGTTTTTGTTGGAAATTTGTCACCATCAAGGCCGCCTCCCTATTGATTATGTGACACCAAAATACTTAATACGTAAAGTATCAGGCAGGACTGATCTTGGGGCATACAAACATGCTTGTGTGTAAACATTTTGGCTCTGATAACTACACATAATAAGGTGATATAAACTTCTGAGCAAAGTTTTTGAATCAATAAACACGACAAATAATGATTTTTACAGATTAAACAATTACAATAATTGGGTCATATAGCTCATGGAAAAACACATATTGCTCGAGTTATTACTTATTCCAGTATTTTCCAACTTTCAGTGCCTTTAAATTTGTTTCACTAAATTTCATTGGGTTTTAAGAGCTGTTTGGCCTAAATGCGTTTTACATTTTGTCCTTTGGTTTGTATTATGTGGTAATTATGTGTGCACTAATTAGGTATCATAAATTTGGATTATCTACAATACGAATCATATTTTTGTGCTTGCATTTACAACACAATGAACAATTTACCTAAATGATGAACAGGTTTGATAATATTATTACACTTTACTTTAAATGATAAGAGGTCTTAAGAAAGACCTAACCTGGCCTAATTTAAACAATAACATTAATAGTGTTTGTGCAACCTCTACCTTACTTCTACCCTTAAAAAGGTTGAGGAAATGTGAAAATATATTATATAAATATAAATAACAATTATATTGTATACCCAAATTGAAGGTCATGGATAATTGCGTGAAACTGAAATTAGCTTGCGTCTATAAAGGGTATACAATATAGTAACTCTGGGAATTATCTTAACCAAAAATCAATTGTAGCCATTGTAATAGTAATGGTAAAAGCCAAGTACAAAAGAAAAGATAACTAGCAAATTACTGTGCATATGGTCTATCTATATAGTTGTTATGTAATTCTAATGGTGGCCTACATTTTCAGAAAATTGTTCATTTATCCTAAACGATAAGTGATGGATGAGTGGTAGCTAGTGCACGCCGTGTCAAATTAATTATGCAATATGCAATTGGTGATGTTATTGTTAGCGTCTGTTTATATATGAAATGTAGTACTTTAACTATACAAAAATAATTAATAATTAATGATTTTCTTTAGCGTCTGGAATGGCTTTATTTTCTTTAACCTACTTTTATTTCTGAGATTCATAGTTAGAAAATAATGTATCATTTCATGACCAGAACAAATAGTCTTTACTTGTACCTTTTAAAGAAAAGTCGTTATTTTTTGCAACAAACAGGATGATGAATACATTTTCTGTTTTATCTATCCTGCTGCTTTTTATGTTTCTGACAAATTGTAATTCAGAAATCAAATTAGTCAGTATTAAAGATTTAAATTTAATTTTAGATTCTTTTTCAGAGTGTATAATCACGATAATTTACACAAAATACCTACCTGAGCTAGAGACAAATACAAAAACACCTATACAGATAATTCAACCTGAAAAACTGATTCTAGTTTCGGTGTTTAGAAAATGGATTTTTCCATTTTTAAGAGTATCTGTCATTTTTGACGCTTCGTTTGAAAACTTATCCTATTTATGTTACAACAATTACCAGACAACAAAGTTAACCGGAAGAAATTATCCATTTTGCAATGAAAATTTTGGATACCAAATTAATATTTCTCCCTTGGTAGTTGGAAAAGAAGATAAGATGTTTGCTGCAATATCGTGGAATTTGCGAACTGTATTTAATGAAGTGAATATCAAACCTAATTGTAGTTACATTCACAGTGAAGTAAAATATCAAAAAATAACTTGCACGGGATGTCCTTACTTGACTGATAAAACTGAAGGTACAAAAACTTGCGTGGCAAGAGAATTGTTAATTATTTTAAATGAAGTTGAATTGACATCCGTTTCAAAAAATGCAATTTTATATTTCAAAAATATCGTTAAAAATTACATTATTACAAAACAAGTTAAAATTATCAAAAATTGTGCCGAGACATCAATAACATTTAACCAAACGTCACTCACAGCAAATTGGATCAATCCTTTTAAATCATTGACTAGTCAGAAATTAAATTTAGTAGATGTGATCGATTCGTTCATATGGGAAGACTTCAACGTTATAACAACAACAAACAATAGACTTTGGCACGGACATTTGTTAGGAGGTGAAGGATTCTTCTTTTACAAAGATATAGTTGTCCCAATTGATATGGAAGGATGGAATTTTGTATCTTGTGCAAAATTACTTTCCGAACCGACTTGGCAAATTTATATAAATCCATTTAGTTCATTTTGTTGGATCGCAATAATAAATACTTGCATAATTTTATCAATTTATGTTTCTGTACAAATATGGATTGTACAGAAATCCAAAAATAATTTTAGATATGCATTTCCAAAATTATTGACGTATAATTTTGCAGCATTTATTTCTCCATTGATAGAACAATGTGTCAATCTAGGAATTAATAACTGGAAGGCTATTTTGACGTATGGAATGTGGGCTTGGGTTTGTATCGTTTTGAGTAATTCATACAAAGGTATATTTGTCAGTAAAATTATTTCACCAACCCCAATTAGTAGTAACATTAAAACTTTTCAAGACCTCAATAATTTCTCCATCATTTCTAATAGTTTTTCTACATTTATAAATTTTCCGCAAATTAACTACGCAGAAGAAAATTATTTAAACTATGAAATTTGCGAATCTGACTTACCCATCAATGCAAAAGATTATTGCGGCCCAATATTTTCTAATGAATGCAAAAACTTAGAAAAGACGGAGTTGGAAACTTTTATTCAAAACCAAATACAAATTTCTAACGTTTTCAAGCAATATAATATCAAGAGAAATGAGACCACGCAATGGTCTTGGACAAACTATTTTGTTAATCAAACTGAAACTAAATATAAGGTTATTTTGCCCCAAAATTTTATTTTAGGATGGCCCCATTTCCGGTGCTCTGAGGATGATTACCATTTCTATCGAATGGTTTTGGATTTCCTAAGTAGTTGTGACAAAAGAGCTTACGTTGATTTCAGTAACAGAATTAAATTATTTGGTAAGCATGTCTTCGACAATTCGAAATTTGTCCATGGAAAACGTGATTTTGTTTCGCAAACTAGTAACTACAGAATTGGGCGTTTTATTATCAACGGTCTACAATATAATAAATTACTGAATCTTATTAGTTCGGGAATATATTCACTTTTTGTCAAGTGGGATGCCATTTTAATAGAGACAAATTTTAAATACTTAATCAAGAATAATATTGCATATTTTCTTAATAATGAAAACGAAGTTTTGGAAATGAAGGAAATATCTACATTGTTTATTATGTTTATATTATCTCTCATTACTAGCTTAATTGTGTTTTCATGTGAATGTTTAATTAATTTACGAAAGCTATCGATGTTTCGAAACCTAGAAACACAAACCATTTTTTGTTGTAATAGTAATGTAGACAATGTAGTAAGTGTAGTCGAAACGTAAGAAGAAAAAATTACCATAAAGTATTTATTGGGACTTTTTGGACCTTTTGTGTTGTTAAGTAATAAACTAATGTTAATAAGTAATACATTTGAAGAATACTGGTTAAGTATTAAGTATGGTGTATAGTAAGGTGTCACGTAAACTGGTCTTTGCAAACTGGTCTTCGAGCATTAGTAAACTGGTCTTCCCGCACGACCAACTGGTCTTCCCGTAAAAGTAAACTCGTCTTATGAGTCTGACTATGCAAAATAATTCACATGTGATATAAACTGTTACATGTTTATTAGTCCTTTTATATGCATCAAAAATTAAATAGTAATTAACAGACATTTGAATTAATTGTAATGAATTACACAAAACCACTGATTTAAAATGTTATGCCAATTACTCAACAACGATTTTTTTCTTTTGGCTCATTTTTCTTTTTTGAAGAGTCACGTATGCCAATGCGTAACAATAGCGTTTGATAGGTATAGTGTTGTAGGTGCCAAGAGTGCTTTTAATTTGAGCATCTAAATTAATATATCTAGCCTTCTTCCCTTTCCATCTGAATGTATCAATTAATGGCATTGCTTTATACCATTTATCCTCTTCTAGTTTTAGCTTTTTTAAAAACCTCCAAAAAGTTGGATGCTTAGATCTAAATCTGACATTCAATGAGAAATGATATCCCTCAGGACTGTTAGTAGTGCGAGGAATTCCTTCTAAAACTCTATCTGTAACATAATCATTTAACATACACTATACATCCTATCTATCCTATCTATAGACAGTAAGACCAGTTTACTTATACGGGAGGACCAGTTTACTTTTACGGGAGGACCAGTTTGTTTTTCTGGAGGACCAGTTTACTTATGCCCAAAAGACCAGTTTACTAAGACCAATTTACATACGACCGTATAGTAAGTATTAACTCGTGGAGTATAATTAAGTATTAAGTTTTTAACTAATTCATGATTTCTATTCAAGGGTGTTTTGAAAACACAAATTGAACATGTAACAAAAGCCTTCGTATGCATTGAAATACATTTTATTTAATTTGAGAACGTATCAAGTATTCTTTTGGAAAATTTGGGTGCTATAAGCACCCAAACACCTTATTTTTTGTAGTTAACTAACATAATAAATGAAGCTTTAAATGTTATTTTCTCTTTGCATTTACGTAAATAATATTTGAAAAATTACATTCAAATATGAATTTCCTGCCATTGTATAATATGAAAAGCTTAATAGCCTTAAGAGGTAATTAGTAAACAAGTAAATCGTTGCAGGCATTGACATTTAAATGATACTTGTGTAACAATTTGATATGTAATCAATAAACAAACGATTACACAATTAAAATGTCCAATATTGTTACTGCATCATTTTACGAATGTTTTTTAATTTTCAAATCGAGATTTCAAGTACCCTTACGAAATGTGAAAGTATGTAAATACAAAATGACTTTAATACACTTACGAAATGTAAAGAAATTGAAATGTACAAATTTGACAAATTATATGACCAAACCTGCATTGTATACTTTTTTCATTGATAAATAGCGATAAAATCGTCCGTAATTTCAATTGTAGCAATCAATGTTAAGTTAATTTTATATGCACAACTATTTTTGAAATGATTTACAAAGTAAAGAATGGTCAAGGGTATAGAAAGGAAGAAACCAGATGATTATAAGCATTATATTGTTATTTTTTAATTTGCATTTTCAGTTAATTGGCTAAATTAGTATTCAACAAGATGAGTAATTGAATGAGTGATATTATTAACTGTTGGGTTAGGTTCCACCCATTTAAATTACTTACCTTGCTTAACTTGGACCATTTATTAAACACTTATATAGAATAATTTCTGATAACGTTTAAATGTTGACTTCTGTTGTCATTTAAGCGTAAGATAAAATGCCCGAATTAAATATAAAAGCACATAAAAGGTTCAGATATCAATAAAAACATTTTAAACCTTCAGAATTATTCCTCATAGTATCAAGTATCAAACAGAATGAAAACTATACTTTCTGTTGTATTTACTGCACTATGTTTTACAAGTTTTTCTAATAGCATCACAGTAACAAGATTTGTGTATATAAAAGATTTAAATCTTATTTTAGATTCTTTTTCAGACTGTATAATCACGATAATCTACACCAAATACTTACCTGAGCTAGAGACTGGCACAAAATCACCTATACAAATAATTCCACCTGAAAAATTGATTTCAGTTTCGGTGTTGAGAAAATGGATCTTTCCATTTTTAAGATTGTCCGTCATTTTTGACGCTTCGTTTGAAAACTTATCGTATTTATGTCACAATAATTTGGACACAACAAAGACAGCAATCAAAGGAAGAAATTATCCATTCTGCAATGAAAATTTTGGTTATCAAATTAATATATCTCCCCTGATAGTTGGAAAAGAAGATAAAATGTTTGCTGGAATATCTTGGAATTTGCGCACCGCATCTAAAACGATAGATACCAAACTAATAAATAGTAGTTACCTTCAGAGTGAAGTAAAATATCAAAAAATAACTTGCACGGGATGTCCATACAGGATTCCTAAAATTGAAAATATAAAAATTTGCGGGGGATATGAATTGCTTAAAATTTTAGAAGAAGTGGAACTGAAATCAATTTCCAAAACTTCCATTTCAAATTTCAGAAATGTCGTTGACAATTACTCGTGGAAAAAGGAAGTTAAATTTGTCAAAAATTGTGGTGAAGAAGCAGTTACATTCAATCAAACAACTGTAAAAGCAAGTTGGATCAATCCTTTTAAATCTCTGCAGAGTCAGAAAATAAATTTGGAGAATGTCATCGATGCATTTATTTGGGAGGATTTCAATGTAATAACAGAAAAACATAGAAATTGGAACGCCTATTTGTTAGGAGGTGACGCCTTTTTTGGGGAAAAGGAGATCATTGTTGCTATGGATATGGAAGGATGGAATTTTGTGTCTTGTGCAGGAGTTTCTACAGAAACGACTTGGAGGTTTTACATAAATCCTTTTACTTCCCCTTGTTGGATCTCAATTTTTATTTCCTGCTTAATTTTGTCAATTTATTTTTCTGGGCAGCAATGGGCATTACAAAAGTTGAATTCTAAAAGTAATTTGGGATATTCTTTCCAAAAATTGTTTTTTTATAACTTTGCAGTTTTTATTTCTCCATTGATAGAACAATTTGTTGGTATGTACAGAGCTATTGATAAATGGAAAACATTTTTAACGTATGGAGTTTGGACATATGTGACTATAGTTTTGAGTAACTCTTACAAAGGAATATTTGTTAGTGAAATTACTGCACCTTTGCCACTAATTAGTAAAATTGAGTCTTTTGATGATCTTAATAATTTCTCCATCATTTCTAATAGTTTTTCTACGTTTATAAATTTTCCACAAATTAACTACGCCGAAGATAATTATTTAAATTATGAAACCTGCGAATCTGATATACTAATGAATCCACAAGACTATTGCGGGCCCATAATTTCTAATGACTGTGCAAAATTAGAAAAGGAGGAGTTGGAAACGTTTATCCGAAACCAAGGTCGGATTTCTAACGTTTTCAAGCAATACAATATCAAGAAAAATGATACCACTCAATGGTCTTGGACACAATATTTTGTCAACCAAACTGAAACTGAATACAAGTTCATTATACCCCAAAACTTTATTTTAGGATGGCCCCACTTCAGGTGCTACGACTTTGAGGATGATTTCGACTACCATTTCTATCGAATGGTTTTGGATTTCCTAAGTAGTTGTGACAAAAGAGCTTACGTTGATTTTAGTAACAGAATTAAATTATTTGGTAAGCATGTCTTCGACAACTCGAAATATGTCTATGGTAAACGTGATTTAACTTCCCAAAATAATAATTATAAAATTAGGCGTTTTATTACCAACGGATTACAATATGATAAATTATTGAATTTTATTAGTTCGGGAATATATTCACTTTTTGTCGAGTGGGATTCAATTTTTGTAGAAGCAAATTTCAAATCCTTGATCAGAAATAATACTCCATACTACCAACATAATGAAAACAAAGTTTTAGAAATGAACGAGGTTTCTTCAGTGTTCTTTATGTTTATACTAGCTCTTATTGTTAGCTTAATTGCCTTTTCGTGTGAATATTTAATTTATTTTCGAGAGTTATGGATTTAAGGATATCCAATGTAATTATTATGAATTTGCATGCCGAAATTGCACAACGCTTCATAATAATTTCCCTTTGAAGTGACAAATTATTATGAATGACAAGTAAAAATTAATGAATAAAGGACCATTTTAATTGAAGCAAACATTTCCATTTAGTTCGTTTATAATCGAATGATGTTATCACCATGTTTTCTGTCTTTTTCCATACGCTTTTCTGCAATCTATGTTATTAATGGTTAAGACTGTCAATCTTTTTTTGCTTATCAGATACATCACGATAGATGAGCATTGTAAACTCCTGCTCCATTATTAACAACATTAAAGTGTCTGGAATTTCTTTGTTCTAGAATAAAATTTGCATTGTCAGAGCACTTATGTTTTGCTTAGGTTTATCTTGTAAATCTAAAATGTTTATTTTGATTGTTACGACGTTGAATAAAACTTTAACTACATATAGGTACTAAAACTTGGTTAACTTGCAAGGCACAGAGAGATACAATTTCAGATCTGTTCAAGTTTCTTCTTAACAGTGGCGGTTCGATAACAAAATTAAGGTTGTATAATTCTCTTCGCATAAAATAAAAATTCGTTTTAAGAAAAAATTACACTTTAAAGTAATTATGTGGACTTTGGAGAAAACTGAAATAAAATTGTTAGACGTAGGTTCTTGGTCCCTGAAAGCAACAAAAATATTCGGCTATTTTCCATTTTCCATCGAGAACAATAAACTGAAAGCTAAAATAATCTCTCTGCAATCATTTTACTGCATCCTATTAATAATTTGTCCAGTTCTACTGGATTTTATGTTTTTTGATGAGAAGAGAGTCAGAGCAAAATATGAAATTCGTCATTCGACAGAAGTTTTTGCCATTTCCTTCTTTTATAAGCTTACTACTGTCATAAACGCTGTGCTTAAAGTTATAGTTCTGGGTGTTTTATCTAAAATCATTTCATTCTGGCACGAAAATGTTACATTGTTTTGTAAATTTTTTAACTTGGAAAATAGTGAGAAATCTGAAAAAAATATCATGGAAAAATTTACGGTTGTAAAAAGGAGTCTCCGAAATGATCTATTTATTTACATCTTTCTGTTGTCAACTCATTATCTGTCTGTTTTTGTCGTGGTTGAATCATTGCATGGAAATGCGTTTATTCCCTCATTATCTACACTTCTAAATTATTTTATTAATGGTTTTATCCTTATTATTGGCTACAGTCAGTTTGTGAATTCCATTTGGATGTCCTTTTATATCCGCATTTATTCTACAGCTTTTATTTGCTTAGCTGAAAAATTGGACGAGTTTATTTTGGAATATTCAAACTATTCAAAAGGCAAAGCTAAAATTGAGCAGTTTCAAATTATACAATCCCACAAAAAGGATAATTATCTCCCAAGCGAATCTGCTGCTGAAATCCCTTTAAGCTACCAAGAAATTAAATTGAAAAATTATTTTGACGTTATCATTGAACTCGATCAACTCATAGATAAGTTCAACAATTTATTCGAAACCAGATTTGTATTGGATACCCTACTCTGTGTTATTGGTGTATCCTGTTATGGATTTTTCGCTTGTATATGGGTGGCAAGTAATCAATGGAAAAACTTATTTTCGATTACTATTCCTTTATATCTTTTCGGCCGCGAGCTATACATACTTACCAATGAGTCGGAAGTTTTGACAGCAAATGCAAACTTTTTATTAAATGTAATGAAAAATATACCGCTGTATCAATTCTCAGCGAGTCTTAAAGCTACAGTAAGTTTCTTGGCTATATCAGAATATCTTAGGCATGATTGATATTGATTTAGCAAAAACTTTGCAGTAGCAATTCATTTTTTTTATTTTTTACCTAATTTATGTAATTTTCAGGGGCAACGAATTTCTCTGAAATTGATGACATCTCCGCCCAGAATTTCGGCTGGCCAATATTTTCTGCTTAATCGACAACTGATTACTTCGGTACTATCCTAGTAATGGATTGTAATACTAAATACGCAAATCATTATTTTCATACATCAATGTCTGTAAAACAAGTTAATAGCTATCTAAAATAGAAAATTGTTCAGGTGCTCTTCAAGCTAAATATTATACAACAAAAATAAAATTGATATTTATTTTTTGCTTAGATTTGCGGAGCTGTAGCAACATATCTGATTGTTCTGATCCAATTTCGAGAGCAGAGTAACTAAAAAGCATAATAGTGTACAATTTTATTAAATATCAACATCACTCACTAACTGGTATTGAAGAGCAATACCGTTTATCCGGCTGGAGATTTTCATTTTGCATGGAAAAAATAATTAGTTTTATTAAAAATTGCATTGCTTGTACACGAAGAGAATGCTAACCTAAAATGGAAAGCGGGCACAGAAGACATTGTTTGTAGAAAATAATAAACCGTAACAAACGGGTGTAGAGTGAATATCAGAGTTTGTAACGATAACTATAGTTATAATCAGTTAAAAACAAATTTATTATGCTTTACGGTCAAAATGTACTAAACAACCGAACATTAGTGTCAAAATGTAAATGCCTTTATATCCTCCAGCCTCCAAATTGTGGCAACTCTGGAAATTATAATTCAGTTAAAACATCTGTAACTTAAAAATACATACTTTTTTACTTTTACTTTGCAATTTTTAACATTTTGAAATTATTCGCGTAAAGGTACTGTTACTTGCAGTGAGTTAAATAGAAACTGCGATATAATACTTAATGCATCCAAACAATAATTCACCCGCTTTAATTTAATTTTAATTAATATAATGGCTAATTACCTTCTGTACTTAGCAAAATGCTAATTGTAAAACCTATGATCCAATAAAAGTCACGCCAACAGTCACTTGTCGATAGTGGATCTACGTCAGCTGGAAAACTATTCTTGTGAAACAGAAAGGATGAGTTTCTGTTTATCATTATTTAGTATTCTCGTATAGGTCAAATGAGTTTAGTTATTATAATGGTGAAATACCTGCTGTACTTAGCATTATGCTAATTGTGAAACCTATGACTCAAACAGTTTTAGTTTATAAAGTTACGCAAACAGTGTTAGTCAGTCACTTCTCGATAGTTGATCTACGTCAGCTGGAAAACTATTCTTGTATATAGATAGGATACGTATATATTTACTAGAGCTATCCATTTACAAAAAAGGTATATGAGGCTGGCTGTGGGAAAGAGTATAAAACTTGTATTTCGTTAAAATAAACTTGTATTTTGGTAAAATAAACTTGTATTTCGTTAAAATAAACTTGTATTTCGTTAAAATAAACTTGTATTTCGTTAAAATAAACTTGTATTTCGTTAAAATAAACTTGTATTTCGTTAAAATAAACTTGTATTTCGTTAAAATAAACTTGTATTTCGTTAAAATAAACTTGTATTTCGTTAAAATAAACTTGTATTTCGTTAAAATAAACTTGTATTTCGTTAAAATAAACTTGTATTTCGTTAAAATAAACTTGTATTTCGTTAAAATAAACTTGTATTTCGTTAAAATAAACTTGTATTTCGTTAAAATAAACTTGTATTTCGTTAAAATAAACTTGTATTTCGTTAAAATAAACTTGTATTTCGTTAAAATAAACTTGTATTTCGTTAAAATAAACTTGTATTTCGTTAAAATAAACTTGTATTTCGTTAAAATAAACTTGTATTTCGTTAAAATAAACTTGTATTTTGTTTAATAAACGTGTTTTTTATTCGATAAACGTGTATTTTATTTAAATTAGATGAACTTTGTTTAGTTGTGATTTATTTTATTTACTTATGATGTACTTTATTTAATTTAGCTTCCTGTTACTTTCCTTTAGTTTTTGGCGGAATGGATTTTTAGCGAAATAAGAAATGGGTCTACAAATTCACACAGGTGGCAGGAGTAAAAGTCTGTTAATGAAAATGTGAGCGGGCATGTAAAACTGGAAATACGTAGGACTTTTTAAAACCTACGACGGTACCAATTTATCATGTTTATTTTAATAAAATATATTTTCTATACCTTTCACTAGTTTGCGGCTAGTACAAATGGTCCACCCAGTAACTCAACTCTCTACACTTTATAGTTATAACAGATAAGTACTGTGGGTATGATATACAAGTACTATTAACACTTCCACATCCAAGCCTAAAAACTTCCGCGGACTACCAAGTGTGGTACAATTGTACCACGCAGCAGTATCCAAGTGTGGTACAATTGTACCACGCAGCAGTATCCAAGTGTGGTACAATTGTACCACGCAGCAGTATCCAAGTGTGGTACAATTGTACCACGCAGCAGTATCCAAGTGTGGTACAATTGTACCGCACAAGGTTTCGTGTTTTTATACTTGTCGCCAAACCAATGGTTAAGGCCCTACTCTAGCTAACATGGCAATATCCAAGCGTGGTACAATTGTACCACATAGCAAAACCCAACGTGGTACAATTGTACCACACCGGGATACAACGGATACATACAAAACTTTAAGCTTATAGTCGACGATAACATATGATTTAGGTTTCAGTCGATTTATAGTCGACATAAACAATTTAATATACAGTCTGTCGGTTTATAGTCGATGATTTTTTAATATGCATTTCGACGGCTTATAGGCGATGATTACAATTTACTATATATTCCGTCGGCCTATAGTCGATGCTTGTAGATTAATTTGCATTATTTCGGCTAATAGTGGATGCATACAGATTAATTTGCATTACTTCGGCTTAATTTGCATTCCGTCGGCCTATATTCGGTGATTACAATTTAATACGCATTCCGTCGGCTTATAGTCGATGCTTACATATTAGTATACATTTTATCGTATTATAGTCGGTGCTAACAGATTAATTTGTATTCTCTCGGTTTATAGTCGATTCTTACATATTAATTTACATTCCGTCGGCTTATAGTCGCTGATTACAAGTTAAAATACATTCCTCCGGCTTATAGTCGATGCTTACAGATTAATTTGCATTATTTCGGCTAATAGTCGATGATTACAATATAATTTACATTCTGTCGACTTATAGTCGATGTTTACAATAAAATATACATTCTGTCGGCTTATAGTCGATGCTTACAGATTAATTTTCATTATTTCGGCTAATAGTCGATGTTTAGAGATTAATTTACATTCCATTGGCTTATAGTCAGGGATTACAAGTTAAAATACATTCCTCTGGCTTATAGTCGATGCTTACAGATTAATTTGCATTATTTCGGCTAATAGTCGATGATTACAATATAATTTACATTCTGTCGACTTATAGTCGATGTTTACAATAAAATATACATTATGTCGCCTTATAGTCGATGCTTACAGATTAATTTGCATTATTTCGGCTAATAGTCGATGTTTAGAGATTAATTTACATTCCATCGGCTTATAGTCGGTGATTACAATTTAATATGTATTCCGTCGACTTATAGTCGATGGTATAAATTAATTTGAATTCTGTCGTCTTATAATCGCTAATTAAAATTTAATTTGAATATTGTCGGCTTATAGTCGACTATGGAAAATTAATTTGGTTACTAGCATTGCATTAATTGTATTAATTTACCAATTATTTACCATTTATTCTAGCTTACATGGCAGTATCCAAGTGTGGTACAATTGTACCACCCCAGATAAGAAACCTTCTTTGTGGTACATTTGTACCACATTGGATACTGCCATGTTAGCGATGACTTCTCCTTAGATTTTTGGTCATAAAAAATTGAAAAAATTTTCAAAATGACCTCAAAATATTTTTAAAAATTGCAAAACAATATTCTTGACAGGTACCTGAAAGCTAGATGTGATTCGGTTGAAACGAACGGAGATAAGAGCAAATAAAGGCGTTGTGGTACAATTGTACCACACTTGGATGTGGAAGTGTTAATATTATTGAAGCTCTTACTGCTAAAATAAAAGGGTAACATAACATAAATTGCATATTCTACATGGTTGTGATATTTTAAGATGAATACATGCCTAAGACGGATATTATACATGAGGCATAATAATTAGGCAAACAATAAGACAAAAAATAATAAACGAAGGTGGTTTACCTTTCAGGTTGTCGCAATAAGTACACAACCATCCAATGCATGTTATTCAGAACCACTTCCTTAATTGGGGTGTGCATGCAAATAGAAGTAATGCAATTTTAATGCATATTATATCCCCAACAAGTACTTTCCCAGAAGACAAAAATATTTACTAACCAGATTAATTATGTTTATTTTATTTGAGTTAAGTTCTACACATGTCATTTGTTCATTATAGTCTGAGCCTACGAAGCTACATGGTAACATCAATAGACCTTAGTAAAAAGGAAAAAAATGCTCAAAAATGTTTTCCCAAAAATTTAATTGTACCTGAAGGCTACTAAGATCCTTTACAAAATTTTACAATTCGAAAAATATATTTTTGAAAATGTCCATTTTGATACAAAAATTTGAAGCAATTTTTATAACGTTTGTGCCTGTAGAACGGATATGTTATAATAAAATTAGGATAAATTGCGCTAAATGGAATTAAGTTCTCCAGCCTAGGCCAATAAACAGTGGCAAGTTATTTAAAATTGTATACACTTAAATTGATCGATTTATTTGCAAAGTCATTCCATTGGTGTTACAAAATAACTACTAAGTGATTAAGTGGCTGTCATTATAAAATTTAAAATGAGTACGAAGGATATGCGAACTGCCATGAAAACCTTTTTCGTTGTTAGTGAATATTTTAAATACGGTCTTGCCACTTTCGACGCCAAAAGTTGGACAATTACTGCAGGGAAAAAGAAAGTCGATAGATATTGTTGGTACACCGGACTCATATTGTCTGTGTGCTCATTACTCTATTATTTACATATACTTCTGGAGGAAAATTTTAATAAAACCCCTTCCCTTTCTGCTTCACAAATTATGTTTGTTATCTACTACGTAATTGGCATTAGCATTGCAATCTCCGCCTCAATTCCTATTGTATTTCACTCAAAAGATGCGGTACAAACAATTAACTGTGTCTTTAAAAACGACTGGCATTACCGACGTAAGTAGTTCATTTATCTTCTTTTTAATATAATTTCAATAGAATTCAAAATTTGATAATTGAAAACTGTATTACTTATTTTTAGAAACAGCGAAGGGAAAGGACACGCGTTTGGAAATACAATTGAGATTGTTATCGATAATGTTTAGATTTTCTGCTCCAGTAGTGCTGTCTATCTGTGGGCTATGTTCAGCTTTCATCGTTTATCAACAATTACACCCATTGTATCCAATTCTTTCATTTTTAATTCCAAATTATAAAGATAGTTTAATTATTGATATTGTATTGTTTATATTTTATTACCCCTGGATTGTACATATTGGCCTGATTTTAAACTTTTATTTTTTCATTATATTTATGTGTACCTTTTCAACAACCAAGTTTCTCCAACTCATCACTCCTCACGGACACCAAATCGACACATTTTGGAAGTCTACTCATCTACATAAGTTAAACACCAGATATGAATTTAGAAAAGCAAAAGTGATTTTTCTGCAACAATTGTACATCATCAATCTTACAAATTGTACTTTTGGGGTTTCTTTGTTTTTAGTAATCACATTATTGGTAGCTGCCTTGCTTTTAGGTAGTTTCGGTAGCATAGCCTTATATGGACTTATAAAAATGCCATTATATCTGTACATGCCAACCATTACAATACTTTGTTGGGTATTAATTGCTATTGGTTTACCAACAATTTCTTTAATATATGAAAATTCCATAAATTTCCAACAACAAATTCGACCCATTTGTGATCCAATACAAAGAAGGGAACTTAGAGCGTTGCGTTATCTAAAGGCTGGTGTTTACTTCTTCTTCATCAAACGAAGTACACTACTGAACACTTTCGACTTTATAGTGTACAATACCATAACTCTACTGATGTCCATTAACATTAAGTCAATATAATCGTCGAAACTATCTTCATAATGCCTATTTAATAGGACTTGCCCCTCCCATCTTTTGGATTTTGATATTGTGTACATAACAACACTAGCCGGTCACAAAACCTAGATCCTGGTCTGATAAAGCTAACGTGTTACACGCTAGTTTGAAAATCTAAAAAAGTTGCAATTTGTGTCAGAATACACGCTGCGTGTTATTCTGGCATAAATTACAATATTGTTAGATTTATTTTTATGCTTCAATGTACTAGGTACAAAACGTCTTTATGTCTTTAGTTAAATTGTGTTTGCCACTTTTCAGTTTATAGAGAACATATAATGAGGAAAAACATTCCACACATTATACTTTTATATTATAAATTGTTTTTTATATATATATGGTAGTTATATTATGTATTAAATATAATCGATTTCTACTGGTTCTTTTAAATAATTTTGATGTGGGCTGGCATACAATAAACCAAGTCAATGTCTTTTAGTATACTGAAATCACACAATATCCACTTTTTTCATGATTATTCCATGGTGGGTGCTTCCCGGTCTTTTATACATTGCAATATATAATCAGCTAATCACATATTTGTCGATAACTGATTATGGTACTTACTACTGTTATGGTTTATCAAAGCTGAAGATTGGACGCCCTAAATGGGGACAATTGAAAAATAGAATACATTAATTGTATTGGATTGGTTTTGCAGTGAATAAAATAATTGCAGTGGAACTAAACAAAAGCAACTTTATAGCAGCTCAGCAAAAGCAATGAAACAAAGCAACTTTATAAAACTAGTGAATGAGGAACAAATTCGGCTCAATCACTCATCATGAACTGGCTTGATGCTATCTGCAGGTGTACAGTGAACTTATAAGGTACAACCGTGTGTGGTTGTACTTATTTTGTTTACCTTGTGCCGTCTATGGTAATACGCATAGAGCAGCACCTAGAGCTAGTTTGTTTATAGTTTGCATGCCTAAAGTACCGACCTACCTAGCTATATTTATACTTATGCAACTAAAAAACTATGTTACATTTCTAATCCCTATTGTCTTTTATAAAAAAGTCCATTTACTCCTAAAATGTCCTTTCACTTAATTTTCCTAAAATATTATTTAGCAAAATTAAGGGTCATTTGGCTGATTTCAATCTCCGTGCTTTGCATTTATTGCATTTCATAATAAAACTGTAAATTTTTAGATAACATTGAAATTGAAATAATTGAAATAATTTATAATCATTTTTGAACACATTCATTTCTAATTTTCACTGAATTAAATTTTAAAACACTTTTTGTAACTAATATGGTGTTATTGGAAGTTGTTATGATTGCAGCCAATGTTTTAATAGGAAAGATAAAAATTATATATATACTGGCCGCTCAAAGAGTCCAAGCCCTTCACAAACAATATTTAATTACTACTGTTCACACCAGTTCTGACCAAGGCTGTATTGAGGAGGGGCATTGGGGAAAAACGCCCCCTATATTGAAATCCAAGAAAATGGATATTTTTTCTCAAAATACCAAAACATTTACCGCGATTTAATGTGACTTTTAGGCAATTTATCACCCATTTTAGACAGAAAAGGCAAAAATTTTTCGCGATGCCGAATGCTTAAGGTGTATGCATATGTCGTCATTGCCCCCTCTGACTCGACTTCTAAATACGGTACTGGCTGACTGGTTCTGATATTGTATAAAGTCAGTTGTGGTTTAAGTAACGGCGTTAATATTTTATGCCAAATGGAAAATTATTACAGGTAGAATTTTTACATACGAATCTGGAAGGGGATACAAGTTTTTTCCATTTTTAAGGATGAAGTAAATTGTATTTTCTCAAGTTATTCTGGATCTCTGGACCATAAATCGATTGAAACTAAATACAAGGTGTTGAAACGACTCGTTAAAATTGCTTTTGAATGATTGATTCTTTATTCCGGACACAATATTTATTCTTCAATTTATACTTCAATTTACAGATGGCATATATTTTGTTTATTTAATTATTATTGTTAATTGACATTTCCTTCTAGTGGAGGTTTTTGGACTGCCAATTCTACTTTATTGAGAATCTGAATAGTTACATTTTCAAGATGAACATAAATCATTATTATTATCAAGTCACAATAGAATTGAGTAGTTTAGTGTTGATCGTGTGGAATATCATATCCTTCCGTTTCTGGCAAATGACAATCTCTTCGTACTGATCTCCAAATTGGATAACTAGTATTCAATTGAGTAATGAAATCGAATTCCCAAATATCAGGACGTTGTGGGAGAAAACAATGTGCAATTCCATCAAAATTTGCACCACTATAAAAGGTCCAATTCCTTTCAGCGGTTGAAAATAGTGATTTAGGAGTGAATGGAATGATAGCCGCTCCCCCTGTGACAGTTAGCATCCGTCCTCCAAAAGTAACGTCCTCAAAGAAGGAAATCGAAGGGGTTGACATATCTGGGGGCCCTAAATGACGAATAGATTTTGCATTTCGAAATTCTAAGCCATTAGAGCATTCTGGACCAGTTGCTCCTACGTCATGGATCGCTTCTTTGAAGTTGGTTTCCGCATATGCTCCCCATCTGCATTATAAACATGACATTCAAAAATTGACACGCAAAGTTTAAATATAAATAGACTTTCGCTGTTCTTATAAAATATATTTCTGAACTACTAACAATCCATTGGCTGTATACGATTGTGACTTTGATAGGATTAAAGGTGCCTCAGGAACCACCCTGGGATGCTGATTTTGTAGAAGTAATCCGTCTCCAGTACAATTTTCTCCTGTATAAATTATTAGTTGTTGTCGAATGGCATAGCACGTTGATGCACACCAAAATATAAGAACCAAATATAAGTTCAACATAACGAAGATAATAAAAATGTAATCTAAAAAAGCCGAAAACCAAAATCTGGTATTTCACGACGTTTGAAAATGAACAAAGTACAGAAATACTGAGAATTAAATAACTGCAGAAACAGATTTACATCTTATTTAAATACTGATGCATCAATAGACAACGTTTAAGTCTACGTAAGCAAAAATGTGTGTACCAATTGTATTAAAACAATACTATTGACAACTAAACATAACTTTAAAATATTGCTGCATTAAAATGTTAAATGTATGAATTATCATTTTACTTGATATTCTTATTTCTGAGTAAATCATGTTGACTCAAGTGCATTATTTTTTATCATGACCCAGGGAAATTTACAAGTATGAATAATAAAAATTTTACAATTGGATGTAAAAAGGTGCCCTAGATAGTGATTGATTGGTATTTTCTTTTGAATTAATTGCTTCCAATGTGTGTTCTACGTTGAACAAAATATGAAGGTTTTATGGCCAATTTTAGGCTTTAAATCTTTCTTGGGTTTAAAGTGAGGGATCCTTTTATTCCATTTGCAAATTGAACCTTTGCTAACTTTCTACGTTACACACCAAAATTTTCAAAGAATTACTTCAATTTGTTCTTGAGTTATCATACTCACAACAACGCCGAGTTTCAGATATTCCCATTTCCCACCCCACTTTGTTGAACGTCCGGGATATGTAGCAAATTGTGGGAAATAAAACCAAAAATATTGAACAAAAAAAATTATTTATCCTATTTTTTCCCTATCATCCGCCCCCACATTTCCCAGTGAGAAAATTTCCATTAATGATATTTAGTGTCATAAAGAGAAGACAGACTGGGCATTCCCATAAAGTAGCTCGTCCATCATTTCTTTATCGTAGAAAGCGAGCAATGTTTGTTTTTTGCAGAGGGCAAGTGTTTTGTATAGTGGTAATACATTTTATTACCAGCCACAGATTTCAATGGCAATTTAAGAGCATTGTGTTCCTCCAGTTATAATTATAGTGCTGGCTGAATACTGCATCATATACATATGGGGCAGACGATTCACTATCTCCACTTTCTTGAATTCGTGACAAAGGCGTAATATGAGCCAGAATGTACTTTTACGTTAAAAAATCATTTTTTAACATGTTAGGCTGATGCCGACAGCTGCAATAGTTCATGACATGTGGTAATTAACTTTGACAATATTTTCAACAAATAAAAATTGGCTAAAAGTGCCCTACAGCTGAGTTTGACGAGGTGAGATTTCAGGGAAAACAAATTTGAAGGTCATGAAATCAGCCACCGACAAATTTCGGTCAAAGTTTTTTTCAGAAAACATTTCTAAGGATCTATTCTAAGGATATACTTATTTTAAAAATCAGGCTCCTGAACTTTGTAGAAGATAATTTCCATCAAAATCTTTATGAAAGGTCAGATTTAGAAGATTATATTCATAAATTAAATCATCTGTTATTTCGATGCAGTTTTAAATTTCTGTTCATTTTAATAATCAATATTAATCAAATTTAAATTTCATAGTTAATATACCGACTTTCAATTTTTGTTCAAGTAAACTTTTTCAAGACTAACCTTAGAGGGTAGATATTTTGTATTTATGCGATTCATGCTTTAAAGATTCCCAAAATATAACTGTGTTAGTTAACTTTTTTAAATGTTCGGACTATAAAAAAAACTTTTTTGTTTATTTACAAAATTTTTAATACAATTTTTTATTAGACTGATACTTAAACAATAATATAAGTACAATTACATACATTACATACAATTAAAGTAGATTAATTAAATTAAATACCTCTACTGTTTGTAACATTTCAGCTTTAATATACCATCTTTGAACTATACTTATCGTACCATAAGATACACATCTGTTTTTTGGTAATGAGGGAAAATTCGTGGATTAGCTTGAAGCCACAGCTAAGAGTAACAATCAGTAAATCCATCTTGGGAAGATTCTGAATGTTCCGTAAGGCTTTCGTTTGGCCACTTTTGATTTTGTTGATGATTTGCGAATGAAACGACGTTGGAGCAAAAGGGAAGTAAAATAATTTATCTCCTGCCACTTCTTTTAATGTGCAATAGCTTAATTTACAATTTCTTTGAGCAAGTTCAAAGTCGAATGCATCTTGATCCATTATATACAGACATGATGATTTAGAATGTCGTTCTATACCAAGCTTGAGCAACATTTGTGGTTCTAAGTGGCAAAGTTTATATCATTTTGGTATAGAGCTGTTGTGTAAATCAGAATCTAGAGTACAATTTTCCAATCCAGAAAATTGATTTGTTAGTAGAGTTTGTGGGGTTGGAAATGGTAAAAATTTTCCATTTCGAATTAAAATGTTGTTAGAACCGTTCACTTTAGTACTGCAAATTGACCCTGAATTTGGATTCCTAAACATCAACGTCATAAAACTTCCTGCAGTGGAATGCAATAAAATATTTAACAGCGTAACTTCCAGGAACTTCATCTTAATTTAAGCCAAAATAAGTACATAGGAGTTAATAAAAGAATAAATCATTATATTCCCTTATCAAATTTTTAATAAAGAGAAAAATTTGGTTCGATTTTGTTCAACAACATAATTTTATTACCATTGTTATTTAGAAGTTTGTGTCCTGAAAGCGTGGTGCTAAAAACGAAAGGGATTGATCAAATAGAATTAGAAAAATGACGAGAAACACAAAGTCGAAATTACATGCTTATAACTACTACTGTTAAAGTACGTGGTAAAGTGATGCAAAATATATCAATTGAATAAAATGGGATCAAATGGTAAATGAACAAATAATTAAACTTCAGGTAAATAATTGAAGTTAATAATAACAAAAGGTCACTGACATTAGTTTTTAAATTTGTTCATGTAGTTTATGTATCGCCGATTAATTGACTATTTTATGGCGATTGATGAGGAAGAGACATATTAATATTTTCCTTATGTGCATTGGCATTGGCGAAATGCAGACATGGCATTTATTTCATTTTTCAGGAAATATTTCTTGAAAAGTGAAATATTTGAAATATTTCGCGAAAAATGAAATAAATGAAATTTTTGAAATAAATGAAATAAATTAAACGCGCATGTGTATAGACATGCGCAGTTAATTTATTTCACTTGAAATAAATTGAAATAAATTGAAATAAATGCCATGTACACTATTTATTTCATTTATTTCAAATATTTCATTTTTCAAGGAAAGCGTAAGTGAAATATTTCGCGAAATATTTCAAAAATTTCACCTATTTATTTCAAGCGAAATATTTCAAGTGCCATGTCTGGCGAAATGCCAAAAGCTAAACACAAAAGCATTCATAAGGGGAGTTAATCATAGCTAACAACTCATTTGACTTTCCAAGAAACGATTGCTTTTCATTACCTTTGAAACATATCATCGATTTTGTGCAATTTTCAACCTAATTTAACCCGGCCTTTTCACTAAAATGGGACATTTTTATTCAAATGTTATAGAAATAAATGAGGATGGATATGAAGTGAGGTAGTATCTATTATCGGTTTGTTAATTAATACCAGGTGATTTAAATACATTTTTTTCCTGTACTTGAAAATGGTAAAATGTGTTTCCAATTAATACAAGGCTGTTCCTGACTACAAAAATGCCCTTACTAATAACAGTCTACTAATTAATTACAGCATGATATTGTATACCTTTTCCTGGAAAATATATTTTTGATATACAAAGTATAAAAGCGCCGATTGATTAGGTTACGCAGAATGTCTACAATCATATAAAGCTTAGAATATTACTTCTACATTCCTGATAATAAATTCAGTCAGATTAGCTCATTTAACAAAACAACGAACTTTCCGAAAATTGTTGTAATGTTGAGAGTGTGAATATGATTATAATTCCTTAGTAAACCGGAAATTCTAATCTCAGAATTCCATTCGTAAATGTATTCATATTATACCAAATCAAAATGTATTTGTGCTTCTGTGATTGCAAAAGGCTTTATTGTCACTCTGTCGTATGGTGTTAATGTTTATCTGCATAGCATGTTGGTGCCTTTTACATTAATCACTCAAATATTGCCAGAACTGATATAAATATTTACAGACATACATTTGGGTACATTCCAGGTTGCTCATTTGTAATTGTGTAACGTGCTGGATCTATTTTATGTTTATATTAAACACCAAAACTGTATCAAAACGCTCAAAACCTACATACATGATGTTACTTCATATTTTATAATTATTGTAACACATTAATGAGTTAAGGTCTAAACCTATTAATAAATTACAACGCAATTATCAATCCGACAGACATCCAGAGCACGCAGTCAATGACCCCTAACCTATATCTGCGAAATTGAAATTTTTCCCAAAAAACTCAAAATTCACAAAATAGTTTCATAAAATTTTTGCCATTATTTTTTCTGTGCTTTTTCGACTAAAATTTTGTATGCCCATTTGTCAGTTGCAGAAAACCATCAACTGCGGAAATAAGTAGTTAGAAATGGAAGTCATATTTTAGTGAAAGTCAATATATTTACAACTATAAAACAATAGTTACATTATTATTGTGAACGTATTAGACATTTTAACGAAATAGAGCATGTCCACAATGTTAAATTGATGTGTACATTTATGGGAGTTGATCGATGAATCATCAATCTAAATTAAAGTGTTAATCACCCAAAATTTCAAATATAAACACTTTCCTTTTTTTGCCACTTTCGTTACCACCGGGCCCGGGCCATTTTTGCCATGTAAATTGAACCATTTGCCGGTTGGTTATCATATCATAGTCATTATACTTATAAACCTATGAGTTATAAATTCACCAGCAAATATTTCTGGGAAAATAAGGATAACCCAATTCCATTATATACATTATGATATGTCATTTGTGTAGCATACTATCTACTATCTAATTATAAACCTTACAAAATTGAGTAATACCCAGAACATGTAAATAGATAAAATGGACCTTGGGCAACAGACAGCAGAATTTTCCTATATAAACCGACCACCACGTAAATATATATTTTTCCGCTGAACTTTTTTGTTCCTCCACCTTGAACCTCCACTTTTATATCTTTGAAACTTTTTTGTGCAAAACTAGCATAACATTAATTCCCGTATATAATGGAAAAGTGTCAGAAAGATCATATACGACGAAATTTGATGAAACTCATAAATGGAACGTCGAATCTCCCAGTTCTACTCACCTCATTATACTCCAAAGAAATAATTTCTATGTCCACAAAACAAATCATTGTAAGTGCTTTTCAACTACTTTTTTCCAATCGCTATTAATAATACCGTAAATATCGATAGAGTTCCGAGTAACGAAATAATTCTACGTACGCGGAATTATTTCGATATTCGTTCGTTTTTTGGCAGTATAAAAAATTACTCCGTATATCGAAATACTAACTCATACCTGTGTTAATGTTGGTAAAATACAAATTTAATGATAAGATGAAACAGCACTTCTGAATAAAGAACATTGACTTGGGTTCTGGGTATCCACTGTGATGGTAGTTACGTTGCAGTCTGTTTTACTCTGAAATGGCAGAAGCAGATGAAGAACAAGTATGTTTGACTGCAAAAAAAGAACTAGTAGCCCCGTGCCAAGGAATTTAATGCGACGCATTACTTATTTATTCCTTTTTTCCTTTCATGCCTAAAGTCAATAGAAAATTGTTTGTTGTAATGTTACGTCCTTCTTTGGAATTTAAACAGCCAATTTATTATATTTAATTTGTTGTATAATCGTGTCCAAATATAATCGAGTACCTAAAGCTACATTATTGGCTTATGATTCATTTTATTATTTTCGACAAACCACAAATTTAATCTATTATTATATTTATAGGAAAGTCACCCAGACGAATGTTCAAAAGGTTATGAACTGTATACTACACTGATGAAAACAAGTAAATACACTGAAATTATCGAATCCCTGATGGAAACAGAAAATACTAAGGCTGCAGCTATTCTTCAGACTACAGTGTCTGTACCTTTGTAAAACATAGTGGAAAACTAGGCTGATACATTGCAAAAATATTGTTTACATTATTACATATAATAAGTGTTTTTAACTTGCTCAATTTTTGGCTATGTATCCAGGGGTCAGTTGTACCATCACTTTTTTGCTTTTTACTTTGCACTTTTGTAGGCCATTTTGCAAAATTTTGGTTGCACCAAAATTGGAATAATAGTAAAAAGTGAAAAGTAAAAGTTACAAGTAATAAGCGCTTACTTTGCAATCTCTGTTGCACGGACAACATAACGCAAAAGTGGAAAAGAAAAAGTTGAACAACTTTGCAGGTTTTTTTGCAAGGTGTCCAGAGTCTTGTCATGTATAATAATACTACATGAGCAATAGGGCACAAATAGGGTTTTTCATAAAACGTTCAAATTTTTTACGGAGTTACCGCAGCTACGGAATTAAAAAGTTGAATTTGCAAATGTCGATGAGCATGAAAGTCGAACTCGAGAGCAATGTTGCTAAGAAACAGGGCACAGTTTACATGTTCAACTTTTTTACTTTTCACTTTTTGGTTGCAAAGTGATTAGTGAGGCCAAAATTTTGGTGCAACGATTTTACTTTTCACTTTGCAACTTTTGCAAAATTAAAAGCAAAAGTGACAAGTGAAAAGGGTAGCTATGGTGCAATTGGCCCCAGTTCTTGTCATTACTCTAGATCTTTTTGCTACCATCCTCCATCTACAATGTAATTTGTTGAATAAGGACGGCTACTAATTAACGTGTGCTAATGATTATAACGTATCGCCAAAATCCATATAGCACTATTTGGCGAGTGTCTTAATAAATCCTACAAATTTTTTAATTAAATTTTATATACGCGACTAAAAATGTAGTATTCATTGTCAATTATGACAAAGTGGGTTGATAATTAAGTATAATTTAGAATGCACTTATTAAGAATTGCTATATAGTGTATGTCACTTATACTTTGACTTGATCTTCCCATATTATATATCCAAACCGTCACATATACACATAATAACTCCACTTAATAACATTAATTTCATCATCGCAAACTACCAGATCAGTAATTGATCCAACAATGTAATACGCATTGTGAAATATTCCTTTGGCCATTTTCAAACATGTTCATCTTATTTAATCCAACATCCATGACTCTTGGGGTTAAACAATACTTTATTCGAACAGAATAAGCGTGTCAAGCTTTCGACAACCTACCGTTGTCTTCTTCAGGACAATAATGAAATTGGAAATACGATGTTACTTATGATTTACAATAAAAATCACATTTCACAATTAGGAGAATTTTATAATAATGTAGAATGTTGAAAATTGTTGCTACTAGAAATTATGGAAATTTATAAGAGGTGAGAGCACTGAGGACCAGATGTCGTGTATCTTCATTCCACGATCCAGATTCATGGTATTAGGGAAATTCTGAATGTAGAGACCCTTTGAATTTCCTTTGTATAAATCTTGGTTCCTTTTTCCAGAATTTTGACATTGGAGACATCAATTTTGTGATTTGGATTCTGAGCTATGTGTAAAGCTACAGCTGACGTATCGATGCGACTATGTCTAATGTCTGCCAAATGTTCTTTAATTCTTGTTTTGTAGTTCCTACAAGTTTCTCCAATATAGCACAGGTCACAGTCTTGGCATGGTATGATATAGATGCCTGATTCAATCAACGGTTTCCTGTCTTTATGGTTGCATAGTAGATTGTATAACTTGTAACCAGTTAAGTACCCAAAATTTAGGGGATTGTATTTTCTTATGGCTCTAACAATTTTATATGTACTATCTCCAATGAAAGGTAAGATAAGCCTAGGAAGATCTTCTTCAGATTTGCCGCTTTTTCCTTTTAGGTAAAGGATCCGTTTTTTAATTAATTTTCTAGGATAATTGTTTTTTATCAGAGCATTAGTCACATGTTCCAACTCATCTTCTAAAAATTCTTGGCTGCAAATTGAAAGAGCTCTGTTAATAAGAGAATCAATTACAGAAGTTTTGTGACTACTGACGTGAAAAGAATCAAAATTTAGATATCTGTCAGTGTGTGTAGCTTTCCGAAATATTTTGAACTTTAAATAGCCATTATCCGATTTCATTATATCAATGTCTAAGAAAGGAAGATGATTATCTTTTTCTTCTTCACAAGTAAATTGTATTGAAGAGTGGTAATTATTGATTTTTTTGCAAAACAGTGGATTTGAAACGATTTCTAATGATAGAAAATACATCATCAACATATCTTGTCCATTTTTTGATGTTTACATCATTTGGGATGGTATTTGATTCTAAACGATGTAGAAAAATTTCAGCCAGAATGGGAGATAGAGGAGAACCCATGGGTGTCCCTTCAATTTGTTTATAGTATATATTATTCCAAGTGAAATACGTATTGTTTGTACAAAATTCAATTAGAATTATCAGATTATCCAACGATAAAGAATAAGAATTCTTCCAAGATTGGTTCTGGATTAAATGATCTTTAATGTAGTTGATTGTGTCTTGAATGGGAACTTTGGTGAATAATGAAACTACATCGTATGAAATCATAGTATCACCAGGTCGAATGATAGTATTTTCTAGATTTTCTTTGAATTCTTTGGAATTTTTTACCGAATAACTGTTATGTAAGATCATATTCCTTTTTAAAAAAGTTTTTAGAAAAAGAGAAAGGTTGTGTACTGGAGAGCATCTGAAATCGACAATAGGTCTCATAGGAATGTCTTTTTTATGAATTTTCGGAAGTCCGTAGAAAATTGGACATGAATGTTTTCCTTGGATTAAAAATTTATATTGTTCCGTAGTTATCTGTTTTTGTTTCAAGAGCTCAGAACAGAAATTTTTTAAATTTTTGTAGTGTTGCTCTGATGGGTCTTCGTTTAATTGTACATAACAGTTGTCAGATAGTAGGTTGGAAATTTTTGAGATATAATCTTTTTTGTTCATGATAACTGTGCAATTTCCTTTATCTGCTTTGCAAATAGTAATATCTGGGTTAAGTTTAAGGTTTCTTGCATGTCTTTTTAATTCATGGAATTGCATGTTTTTATTAGGTTTTGATTTTTTGATAATGTTGGCAATATCCAATCGAATTGAATTCTTGATGTTTTCATCATATTTTTGTTCCGTGATGAAAGATTCTACAGCAATTGTAGTATCTATTAGTTCATTTCGGAAATCCTTTGGAATAGCAAAATTCAAGCCTAATTTAAGCACAGCTAGTTCTTGATTGGTTACAGAGTAGTCACTAAGATTAATGACTTCCGTTGTGGCATGTTTGGGAACAGAAGAAATATCTTTGTTTATCTTTATTGTAGAAGTCAAATTATTGAATTTCTTGATTTGTATTTCTTTGATTTTCTTCTCCGTTTTTATATCATCTTCTTGAATGAATCTTAAAATTGTAGGAGCATAAAGGTTCAACTTGGAAGAAACTTGATCAGTTAGATTTTGTTTCAACTTGTTCAATCTCTCCAAAGAAGCATACAAATTGCAGATTAACATTTTAGTTAGTTTGCGATTGAAGAAAGAAACTGCTCTGTCAATTCCAGGGTATCCAGAAATAGGATTTTTTAATCTTAATCCTTTAGGAATAATATCTTGTCGGTAGCATCGACGAAGAAATATTAAATTGTTTTTTACTTTAGTTCTCCTTCTTGTTATATTTTCCAGTCTTTTAACGAGTCTTAAGTCTGTCTCACAACAGCATGTATTTAGTTTATTATATAGACTCTTCCAACCCCCGAAATTGTTATTTAATCCAACATCCATGACTCTTGGGGTTAAACAATACTTTATTCGAACAGAATAAGCGTGTCAAGCTTTCGACAACCTACCGTTGTCTTCTTCAGGACAATAATGAAATTGGAAATACGATGTTACTTATGATTTACAATAAAAATCACATTTCACAATTAGGAGAATTTTATAATAATGTAGAATGTTGAAAATTGTTGCTACTAGAAATTATGGAAATTTATAAGAGGTGAGAGCACTGAGGACCAGATGTCGTGTATCTTCATTCCACGATCCAGATTCATGGTATTAGGGAAATTCTGAATGTAGAGACCCTCTTTGAATTTCCTTTGTATAAATCTTGGTTCCTTTTCCAGAATTTTGACATTGGAGACATCAATTTTGTGATTTGGATTCTGAGCTATGTGTAAAGCTACAGCTGACGTATCGATGCGACTATGTCTAATGTCTGCCAAATGTTCTTTAATTCTTGTTTTGTAGTTCCTACAAGTTTCTCCAATATAGCACAGGTCACAGTCTTGGCATGGTATGATATAGATGCCTGATTCAATCAACGGTTTCCTGTCTTTATGGTTGCATAGTAGATTGTATAACTTGTAACCAGTTAAGTACCCAAAATTTAGGGGATTGTATTTTTCTTATGGCTCTAACAATTTTATATGTACTATCTCCAATGAAAGGTAAGATAAGCCTAGGAAGATCTTCTTCAGATTTGCCGCTTTTTTCCTTTTAGGTAAAGGATCCGTTTTTTAATTAATTTTCTAGGATAATTGTTTTTTATCAGAGCATTAGTCACATGTTCCAACTCATCTTCTAAAAATTCTTGGCTGCAAATTGAAAGAGCTCTGTTAATAAGAGAATCAATTACAGAAGTTTTGTGACTACTGACGTGAAAAGAATCAAAATTTAGATATCTGTCAGTGTGTGTAGCTTTCCGAAATATTTTGAACTTTAAATAGCCATTATCCGATTTCATTATATCAATGTCTAAGAAAGGAAGATGATTATCTTTTTCTTCTTCACAAGTAAATTGTATTGAAGAGTGGTAATTATTGATTTTTTGCAAAACAGTGGATTTGAAACGATTTCTAATGATAGAAAATACATCATCAACATATCTTGTCCATTTTTTGATGTTTACATCATTTGGGATGGTATTTGATTCTAAACGATGTAGAAAAATTTCAGCCAGAATGGGAGATAGAGGAGTCATGATGTTATAAGTATGATGATGTTATGAGTCATGGATGTTGGATTAAATAACAATTTCGGGGGTTGGAAGAGTCTATATAATAAACTAAATACATGTTCATCTTATTAATCTCGCAATGAATAAGTTACTTTAATTTTCGTAAATGGGTGTATATAATGGGTCTTCAGTTTATATTACTTACTGATTGATTAATTAGGCTGAAAATCATAACGACTTTTAATTCATCTTAACCAGTGTACTAATTTTACCACTTTTTAGGCTTAGTTACCATCACTCTGGTACTTTCGCAATCTGGATGAAATAGAGGGGTTGGTTAAATTGGAGAAAATTAATATTTACGGCATACTCTGACATAAACATGAGTTGCGCTTGATTCTTGACATGTTGGATTACTTTTAAGCCACTATGATATACACTATATTCCATTCAATTTGTATAGATTCATTTTACGCCATAAAGGATTTATGGCATACTTTGATATACACACAAACTGGACTTGACTGGGACTCGCAATTGCGCAATGATGACATTGACATTTGATCTGCCTCGTCGTTCCTCTGTAGTGACAGTGTTATATTACGCATAATATACATTCGGCAATGGCAGTTCCTACATTCGCATTTCTACATACTCCTGTCACTAACAAGGTTGTGAAATATTCCATCAACGTAATATATATTATGTATAACGTTCTAACGACATATTTACATATTAAGTTATACATATATTCGCAATGACGAATTTTTAAAACAATTATTTTGAAATTATTTTGCTACCAGTTTATTACAGCTATATGTATTCGATTTAGGTATTTAATAAAATAGTAAGGTGTTTAATTAAATTTATGCAAATTCAAAGCACTGGGATTTTGACTTTTGAAGTATTTTTCAAACCCTGTCAAAAACAGGTATCATATTATGTGATCTGCTTAAAACCAAACATACGTTGAGATTACTAGTGAACCCAGCTAAGGGGGAAACTTAGCACTCAAGGGAATTTCAGCAGACTACCCATAAGAAAAACTAAAACATATACCAAACTATTTATAATACATATAAATTTTTATTATTTATTTATAATATATATACATTACTTATAACACATGTATAATATTTAGTGTGGTATATTTAAATAGCCCAGTGGTACTTGATTTTGTCTGGATTCAATAATTAATGTAATATATTGTACATGAAAGTAAACCCACAACACAAAAATTTTCTGTTGAATGGTAACACGGCAAATTTTAAGTACTGTGTCCATTTTACTGCTGTCTCATCGGTCTTCTTAATCATATTTTTGGTCAGTTTTTATTTCACTATTTTAAGCTTGGTTTACTACTTTTCTGTACGGTATTATCTTCATTTAATAGATAGTTTAGACTTTAAATTACAATTAAAATTAGGCAATTCTAAAAAGAAATCAAAAATGTCCTAACTGTATCTCTGCCTTCTAAACAGAATATTAATTACTATACTAAAGACATACATAATAAATGTTGCAAGGTATGAACTTAAAATTATTGTAAAGTGAACGATATACACATAACCACCTTTGGTATGCATTGGTATACAGATTACAACAAATTCCTTGGGTTTTAGATTTCTGAATAATTTTCGATTTGAAATGGCTACTACCATAAAATTCGTCCTCTGGTCGATCTTTGGTTTTTACGTCTGCAATGCTTTAAGCTCAAAACTGAATCACTCTGACTCTGATGGTGATCTGGACCAACAATCACAAGGGTAACATTTAAGCATAACTAATAAATGGTTCAACATAAAATCAAATCCCTCTAAATAACCACCTACTATGCTTCGAAATCGAAATACATAATAAACTTAATTCCTGATATTTCCCCGTGAAAGTTTATGAATTCCTTTCCTTCTAAATGCGTGAATGGGTTGGATCAGTTGGGTGCAATATAGTTTATAGCAATTTGATGTTTTAAAATCAATGATCTAGATTCGATGTAAATGGAAACGACATTATTCACGCCATTCGTCAGCTACGTGAACAGATGAATGATATACGTGAAGAGATAGTCGGCAGAATCAATACCATTGAAGCAAATATAGGAAGTGCAGTGTCCAAAATAGTAGAAATAGATACTAAGACGACCGAAAAATTCGAGAAAATAGAACCAATACTTTTGAGGTCGGAGGAAAATTTGGGAAGCAATATTGAAAATTTGAAAACATATATCAGCAGTATAATTGAAGAAAAATTAGGAAAACTGGAATCAGAAGTTGGCAACATTAAAACTAAACAAGATAACGTTGGGATGAAGGTGGAAAATATTACAACCGCTATTGGAGTAGTGGGCGCAAATGTTGTGCACTTAGATTCAAAAATCACTACAATTACACTGGAAACGGAGGGCATTAAGACCACAGTGAGTATAAAATATATCAACATAAAATAAAATTATTCTATTAATTTTCATACGGAATCAATTTGTACGTTACAGTTGGGTAATCTCACATCTCTTTCGACTTCCGTCGAAAAACCATTTCAAAATTATAGAAGTTTGGATTCAAAAATAGTAGGTATAGGTATCAAGACGAGTAGTATGGAAGAAAAATTTGGAAAAATAGAGCCGATACTTCTTAGTAGGGAGAAAAAACAGGAAAGCTATATTGAAAATTTGAAAACATATATCAGAAACATTACTAAGGATAAATTAGGGAAACTTGAATCAGAAATCGGCAAAATTAAAACTAAAGAAGATGACATTGAGATGGAAGTTGAAAATATTACAGCTGCTATTGGAGTCATGAATACAAATGTCTTAAGTCTGGAACCAAAGATTACAACAATTAAATTGCAGGTTTACCGTTATTACTATTTATTAAAATTGAATTTTTTAAATGGAAAAATGCATAATATAAGTTACAATTGGTTTTAGATTATTCCGGAGAAAATACTTTTCAGTGGTAAGATACTATAAGATTGTTAATTCATATTCTATACTGCAGTTCGAGCAGTTCAAAGTACTTGCGGGGCCTTAGGTAATAGATGACATTTACAAGCGGGGTCCTTTTCACTACCAAAAAAAATGGAGTAAAGGCTCTTTTCACAGTGAAACGAAAAGTGAAATGAGGTCTTTTGTATCATTATAGGACGATATGTCAATATAACGATTAAATTAAATATCCTATTTCTATTAAGATTATTAAAAGAAGAATTTCCGTTAGCGCATTTGAAAGATTAAAATATTGTGATTAAAATCAGCTAAATTAAAATCCATTTCACCGAGTACCATATTTTTGTATATAGGAATACATAGCAATGCGTAATCTTTGTGTCATTTATGACTGCTTTTTTCTTTTCTGTTTAATACCTAACCCTAACCTAACTTATGAGACAATGTCCTTCATCTTCATGTATCGGGGCAATTTCGTTTTAATTGCCCTTAGAACGTTGCCCCTTTAATTGTCCCTTTTGTACTTTCTTCTAAAAGACTTTAATCTATTGGCAAAATCGTTTTTCTATGATATCTTTACTCCACGAAAAATGAACTGCTAATACTGTTGCTTAAAAGACCGCAGATACAAATTTTTATAATTATTTTTGCATTTTAAGGTACAAATTCGAGTCGAAAATATTCGATCGACATCCTCAAAACTAATTCAAGTGAACGGATTGTAACCATTTTACTTGAAGGACGAACTGGAAAGTGTATTGACAATTATTGGGCTAATAATCATAATGGCAACCCGATCCATTTGTGGGGATGCAATGGTACCAAAGCTCAAAAGTGGATTGTTATTGGCACTAATGCGAACACTCCGTATTTCCAACTGAAAAATGTGGGTAGTGGGAAATGTATTGACATTTCCAATGCCAATACGTCTATTAACAACGGAACTCAGCTTCAACAACAAACTTGCGGGGACCAATACAGCCAACAATGGATTTTAATCCAAGGTCGTATAATTGGGAGGGAGAATAGAAAATGTTTTGATGCATCTCCTCAATACGCCCTTAGCCTTAAATCTTGCTTGAATTTCGATTTTGAATTGTAATTCTATGATAGCTCTTAATATATAATCGAAAATCGGCCATGTAGAATAGTGGTTTATTTGTTGTTTATTATATTATTATAAAGCAGACCGTTTTAACCTGTGTACACAATCACTAATTTTATGTTAAATTATATTACAAAGATTACTACCGTCACACTATCTCTAATTTAATGGTTACACAATTTATTAATATTAAGTCGAGATTAGGTATTGAATAATTTTGACTATAGTTCTATCAGCAAGTAATAAAAAACGGGTAGTAAATCAATATGTACTATAAGTAATGAGAAACAAGAAAAATTTATATTGGTGTAAAATTTTCTCCAGGAACATTATCATAAATGATTTTATATAATCTATTCTACATAATCATCTCCATTACTAAACATTTACTTCATTAATGCTAACAAACGTATCGCTTGTAAATTTTAGTCTTTATAAATTTACTCAGCTACGATTTGTAAGCAAAATAAGTATAACTCTTCAGACGTCGTCCCGCTTTTTTTCAAATGAGAATCTTTTTTAAATTCCTATCCAAGTAATACTCCCTTTAGCCCTGTAATAACTAACCAAATTAGTCAATCAAGCCATAATTTGAAGCCATATGTCAAAAAACTTACTTATAATTCGTTAATAACTGCATTAAAAATAGCAACTTTATTTAGTTTTGTGGAGGTCGGAGGTAGTTTATTTATGAAATAGTGTACATGAACAGTAAATTTGTTAAATGTTGCTTTCCTGTCTTTTACACGGCATATACTTGGCAAAAGACGTACAGTCTCCTCAATTTTCCGAAAAGCTAGTTTGGACTGTATAACTGTTTGGTGGATCTCGTTTTGTAGAAGCCTTCGACGATGGTTGACAATCCTCAGAGTCTTCATACCTACATTTCACCGAGAAATCTTGGAAACATTTCGAAAATGGGTGGACCCTCTTCAGAACACAGAGTAGCTCGAACAGGAAGTCACAAACTAGGGGCGCCTAGGAATTTAAAGAAAGCATATCAACTTCGTTTACTTTGGTGGCAGACCAGGCACCAAGTAAAACAATCCTATATACACTTCGAAACTTTGCCAATTATAATGGGTAAGGCCAAGTAATTAACATTCACCCCCGAATTGTCAACACTTAATTGTCAACACTATAACCTATTCCAACCTAACCTAACCATGTATAATTCTGTTGACAAAAAGGTGTTGACAATTTGGGGTGGTCCCGTAATTAATGAGTAAAACATTTGGGTAAAAAGTGGGATAATTACCACATTCTTGGCTTAGCTTACAGTAAGTTTGACTATTAAGATTAACATTCTCAATAATCTAATTTCTGTTAGAAATTTCCCAATCATGCTGTACTGACAATCCTTGTCAACGGGAATTGTGATATTGTGAAATATCTTATCCGAGTCTGGGTGTATATCGCACCTTAAGGTATCAAAAGCGCAATATGCATTTTCAGATTGCATTGATTCAATATGCATATACGGGGCACAGTGAGATTTTACGATAAAATGAGAAAGCATAAAATTATATATACGATGATCAAATTTTAAATTTTATTTGGTTCTAGCTGAGCTAGTGAATTTGTAAAATCACCTTTTCCACCCAAACATGTTGTCTCACTTGTGTCTCATGCTCTCTCCTGTAAAATTGCCGCTGATGTATATTGCGCATTTTCACTACCAACCTGAAAATGCATATTGCGCATTTTCACTACCAATCTGAAAATGCATATTGCGCTTTTGATACCTTAAGGTGCGATATGAAACCACAGGGATAATAGATTTACACATTACACAGGTAAGGTTAATTTAGGTTTTGCTAGGTTAGGTTAGCCTCAACTATGTTATCGCTCGCAGCGCCCCCAAATTAATACTTGTATTAAGAAGAGCTTACAAGAACGAAGAGTCCGATGGTCGCCCCAGTCGTTACTACAAGAGTGAAGAAGTCAAATTTTCTACCACCACCTGTTGTTTCGACAAGAAACTTTAAGCCATATAACTTCATTAGGGTCCTTCGGTCTTCTTCATAATAAATAGCTGAACTGTAATAAACAATAGTGTCACCTTAGAAATACTTTGATAATTTATCTAAAAAAGTATTTATACTGTAATTATAACCGAAAATTCCATCCTGGTGAAATCTGGGCATCTGCTTCATCGATTCGACTAAATTTATATTTAGGAAAACAACTTTTACCGGGACCTCCCCAGTCAAAATCACAATTCCAATTAGCTTCAATTCTAAAAACTGCTCCCTGTTGCACAAAGCACACCAAAATTAATAAGCAACCAATTAAAACATTTGTAATCGGGATTTTTATTATATTCGGCATTTCTGGCTAGGTGTATAATTTATTTCCTCACTTTCTATCAACAGTTAGGTTAGGTGAGGTTAGGTTGGGTCTGTTGAGGATATTTTTTTCGTAAACAGGAGTAAACTAAAACATGTACTCTTTAGCAGAGAAATCCGGACGGATATATTTTGCATTTGCGCATTTTGCATTTACTGTAGGCCAACGGAAGATTACCCTTCTAAGTGAATATATGAAATCAACAGATGAATCCGTCATTTATTGAAAATATCTAAACAGATTTGTGACCATTCTCTTGTTTTTGTCGTTACTTTAAAAAAGAAATCTAGACAGAAAGCTCACAGAAAAAAAATGGGGTTTGACTATACAGATTTAAGTGTTAAGTATTTCAGTTATAGATAATAATCATTAATATGGGATGATAAATGTACTTACAGTTTGAGCGACGTCAGTGAAGTTGTTGCCACTCCATTCCACAACATCACTAAGTCTGAATATAGGGCAAGTGGTGTCTGAGTGAATATTATAAATGCATTTTGATAGATAATCTTTTGTGGCGGAGGGCAAAATGTTTCGTTGTTGAAGATTATGTCCACAGTCTGGAAATCCAACTGTATTTTTTACCATTACAGTGAAGCTTTTGACTCCTTCGAGCAATGCTCTATTTCCTTTCCTGTATAGAAGGTAGTTAAGGTAGATAATTGAATTTCGGCATATTACATAATTGAATATATTGATGGTAATGTCACTATACTGTTTGGGTCGGTATAATTTTTTGCATGTAAAATACTCTAGGAAATAAATCGAGCTTATACAATGGGAGCGTATTCTGCTCAGTAGGGCACCATGCACTGACTTCACAAGTTCCGGTGGCTGTCACGCATTTCCCAGTCAACACTCCACTGCTAGAATTTGAAAGGTTTCCTTTTGAACAGTCAGAGTCTGTTTTACACGCCCCAGTGGACTATATAAAGGTAAAACAACTTGAAAATAAAATTAATACTTCCAATATCTTGAAGTCATGAAAAGTACCTCAGGACAAATCCCTTTTGTCTGATTCGCTGTGATGAGTACATTTGTGGCTGCAATGAAACTCCCTTCGCTGCCATCCCCTCCATACGGAGGATGAATGACATCAGACGTGTCCCATATTCGCTGGTACATTTGTGGATTTGGCACTTGGAATTCGGAACTCGGAATATTCTCTGTGCTGACCGCACCCTTCACTTTGGCAACCATTGATCCTTGGATGGGACATTCTTTTTGATAAATTTTTCTCAGGTCTAGTTCCAAACTAAAATCAAAAGGATATTCACAGCTCAGAATGTAATTTTTCAAGTTTTAGTACCCAGAATTTATTTTACGACTACTTGTATTCTTTATACTGTGCTATACAGTTTTTAAATTTTTCATTGGATATAAAGACTATAATTTTGTTCTTCTGTGTAAAAAATAACTCGTGGACCAATTTTTATTAAAACTTTGTACTAATTTTTATAGAATGTTTTTAGCTCTATATTATTGGCAAAATGGGTATGTAAAATTTGAATAAAATATAGAAACAAATTAAAATATGGATACCTACCTGCCAATGTAAGCACACCACACAGTTATCACTAAAAGGAGATGGGTAATTGCTAAAAACCGACTAGGGATTTTTACTTCCTTTGTGGTAGTGTATACTGTAAAGCAGTGTTTGATGTGATGAATCATTTTGTTATTTAACTAAACCAGAACTGTGTTAGGTAAGCACTAACCAATGTCATAATAGCGAATAGAATTCATAAGAAGGAGAGTGTGGGACCTCGCTCATAAAATTATGGAAAACCAGATGCTAATTTTATTTCAATGCCACTAGTGGTATTAACGAAATGGCAATGTTATTCTTCTACTGTATATCTTGCTGAAATAAATCTCGTGCAAGTATCATTGCATGTTGCATGTCAGTTACAAGCGAACTTGGCACTTGTATAAACAATAGATTCATAACAAACAGAGTGAATACCCTTCATTGGTATGTTCCCACGGCAAAAATTATTTCGTATTTCAAATAAATAAATTAAAACTCTTTTAATGATCGAGATACTAAATCTATTTAATTTGTATTGATGAAGTAACTCAGTAACTTTAAACACCTCAATTGGAGTAAAATAAGAAATTAAATGAATTTACCGGCATTTGAAAATCCTATAATATGAGAAAGATAATAATTACCAACATATGTGACATGTGCAAAAGCTTAAATAATTTTTTTCAAGAGGTATTTTAACTACATAGCGTGAAACTGGTGATTGTATAATGCTATTTTAATGCCATATAGGTAGCGAAAAGAAGGCTCGGCTTAGACACTAACTCACTCCAACAGTTTGTGCTTCTACGTAGGTAATTAACATGCAGCTGCAATAATATAAATGTTAAGGTGATAATCAGGCAAATGCCCAAGGTGCAAGATGATGAAAACACCAAACTTTAATATAGCCTGTCTATATAGAGCTCGGTACTCAGTAATGCAAAATACTTGTTTGTTGACAGGTCGCATATAACAAATACAAATAGCTTTATTACATATTTACTGCACTTACTGTGCTATGCGGTCCCACGCCATACTCTTTTACTATACCTGTGATTAATATTTTAACTTTTATTTGCCAATGCGATTTATTACACTAGAATTGATAGGTTTAGGGCGATCTAAGCAATTTTACAAATATTATAATTTACAAGTTTCTCATAATTGGGAAACTCAATTTCAAGGAATGGACTTGAATATTGAAATTTCATAATTTAATAATTATGTGTATAGCGATAATAATCACAACATCGATACTCTAATGCTTATTAAAGCAAGTATATTTTGTAAGCCAATTGTGTTTTGGGCCGAAGCCTAAGAGGACACTATATAGTTGAAGATACATCGAGTGATTAGATAAAAATACATTTAGAAATGAATAGGTTGGTGTTCAAACCGTTCAAAGGTATACAGATATCGGACTGGAAAAGATTTATAAGTCTTGAATGAAAATCTTATTTTAAAACTAGGAAAAAAAATTCAACTATTAACAAAAATGCTTAGCGGTATTTAATAACAAGTATCTGAAAGAATTTATTTTTTGGTTAAATTATATTACTCAATAACTGTCATCGCTAGATTCCTGATCGGAAGACGATTCGGATTCGGTCTTAGCAGTATTTTTAGTTGGTTTAAATGTAACATGAATTATTTTCATATGTTCCGACAGGTTTTTCTTGTTTGCAAAAGGATCTCCACATATTTTGCATTTAAGAGAGCCTTGTTTGTCTTTTGCGTGCATCTTGACATGAGTATTGAGATTATCCTTTCTTGTAAACGTTTTCCCACATTCATCGCACTGGTAAGGCTTAACTCCCGAATGAGATCTTTTGTGAGTAGTCAGGTTGAAACTAGTAGAAAAACGCTTGTCGCAAATGTCACATTCGAATTTCTTTTTGGAATGTACATTGAGTTTATGCAAATACAAAGCGAATTTATCGGCAAGGATTTTCTTGCAAATGGAGCACTCAAACTTTTTATGATGACGTCTTTCTTTGTGAATTCTCAATAATCTAGAGGTATGGAATTTTTCGCCACATGTTTTACACTCCCGTGGTTTTTCTCCAGTGTGCACTAATCTAACGTGATCATTCATTTTTGACTTTATGGTAAAACTCTTGTCACATATATTACAAGAAAATATTTTCCTTTTCAAAGTTCCGGCGTGAAGTTGGTTATGTGTTTTTAATGCCACGTTTGATGTGAATGTCATTCCGCAAATGCTGCACAAATAATTCCGCAAATGGGTTATCATGTGCATTTTGAGCATCTTTTTTTGGGTATATTCCTTCTCGCAAATTTTACAATTAAAAGTTTTCCCTTGTTCTAAGTTTTCGTGCCATTCTTTGTGTCTCTTTAATCCATCAACAGTTTTAAACTCTCGTGTACAATCTTTGTAGTCACACATTTGGTTTCGTTCCTCTCCAACATGAGTTAAACGATGAAATGTAAACGAACAAAATTTATTTATAGGTTTACCGCAGATATCACAATAAAAAGCGATTTCTCTCGTGTGATCAATATAATGATCATAATTGCTCCGTAATGTTTTTTCGTTGCATAAGCTGCATCTTCCGGAATTATGTTCTGTCGCTTGATGCCACAATAAAAGGAAATTCGCTTTGAATGTTTTTGCACATTTGTCGCACTGAAATAATTTTACAGCATCTGATTCCTCGTCAGGATTTATGGGACAAGGAGAGTTAATGACGTGATATTTGAAGTCATTGAAACTGGGAAATTTATCCTGACAGGTTGTACATGTAATTGGAATTTCCTCATACTTTTGAGAGGGCTCTTGATATTGGGAGTGAATTGCAGAATTGTTTATATCTTTTTCGGAGTGAATATGCGTCAATCGATGTCGTTTCAAATATTTAGATCTTAACAAAGGCTTCCCACAAATATCACAACTACAAGGGGTTTCATCAGTATGTTTTAGAAAATGATCAAAATCATGACCTGTGTACCTACAAATTTTACATTTTGAATCGTTGTGTCTTTTAGCACTATGATGTAACATTAAATATTCAGCTTTGAACTTTTCTCCACAGTCATTACAGTCAAATGTCTTAGAACTTTTTGCTTCTCTGTACATTACGGGACAATCTGAAAATCTTACATGTTGAAGGTAGTTTATGCATGTCAATGTTTCATGACAATGTTGACATTCGTAAGGGATCTCCTTATTTGCAGTTTTCGTTACGATTCCTGAATTCTTAAGGGGAGAATTTCTTTGTCAATCTTTCAGTCGAAGTTTTAGAATTGTTATAACTTTTATGTGTTTTGTTATTTTTTTCAGTGAGTGGTTCTTCGTCGCCACCATACTCCCTGGAAATAAGTCAACTCTTTGTAACAATTAACTACCTTCATTAATTATTATTAAAAAATATTAAATCTGTAATTACGAGAAGTTGTCACTAGACTGTTCTTCATAATTAGAGTCTTCAGAGGATGTATTTGTTTTCTTTTCCGATTCAGAATTTGTTAATTCCTTTTTTGTAACGCGTAAAATTTTGGAGTTAGCTTTTATAGCTGCGTTTCTTTTTATTCGTCCATTGAAACTTAATATTTCTTCACAATCAAGGGAATTTACTATAACAAGTAAAGTACCATACGACATTAAAACTATTTATCTGCCTTTAGTAGATTTTTCATTAATTCATACCCACAACTTACCATTATTTACTTCATCGTTTTCATCGTGATTGTTTTCAACGAGGGAATCCGGTTGCTCACTTGAAAGAACATCTACTTTTAAATCAAACGGCATCGGCAATGCATCCAATTCCAATGTTTGAAGTATTGTTGCACTGAGAAAATATTATTCACAATAAATTTTATTATTAATTAAATCATTAATATTTTAATTGGATTATAATATAGTGCGTAATCTTACTCAACTTTAAACGAATGGCATGACAATATTAATGAAGTTAAAAATAATAGTTACACTAGTGTTATACGAACTTAATATTACAATAAATATTTTTGTAGTACGTTTTATTACCTGTTGTCAGTTTCCTGTGGCAAAAGTGAATTACTCCTATAAACGAAATCTACGAATTCTTCAATTACAATTTTTTCCTCTGCCTCAGAATTTCCGTCATCAGAACAATCGGACAACTTTGCCAGACATTCATCGTCTTCAAATTTAAGATTTTGTAATTCCTCTGTGTCGTCATTTTGACATACTTCTGTACATTAAAAATATAGGAAAAATAATATATAATTGATACACAAACTTTAAAAACACATGCAAAATTATTCACACATGGAATGATTATTGATACCATTTATTTTCAATTGGTTCAGTATGGTATTTATTAAATAATGAAAGACATGCAATAAGTCTTTATTGCCATTTTCTACATTACCATTAGTTAGTCCTCCAGAGTTCACTGTCGTTGACGTTGACCGAGTTGCAGAATTTGAGCTGATAATATTAATATCACTGACACTACTTAAATTTCGATGGTTGGTGTCGATCCCTATAAGTATTAATAATAAAATAAAAATGAAGTTGCTTTGACTTAGACCATGGCCCCAGCATCTAAAGGGAGTATTTTGGTCGTCGGAAACTAGGTCATTGACACATTATTAGCAATCAACACATTAATTAATATTAATAACTAAAATTGGCATTCTTACTTTCAAGACAGATTTTGAATTCTTTCAACCGAATAAATTGGACACCTTTCTTAATGTTAAAACTTGAAGGTTGGGAATTAGAGCTAACTGTTGTACTATTTACATCTGAATTGGGAATACAACACTCTTTGACAACTTCATTATCTGTAATATCTGTAATATCGATGGCATCAAAGAAAGTTTCTCCATCCTCCAAATTAGATTTTGCAGTCTCACAATTAATTCTTTCTTCGCTAGTGGATAGAAGATTGGAGTTAGAAACCAAATCTGAATTATATTCTTTGTTTTTGACGATGCAATCGTTGGGCGTTGTAGAGATTTGCAAGGTATCCCCATCGATAGAATTATTTACTGTAAATTGTGTTAATTTACTGGAACCCTTGGTAATGTGGGTGTTAAGATTGCTTTTAAGGTTTCCGTTGTCTAGTCCTATAATAGATTCAACTTCCGTCATGTAATAATTACAATTTTATATAAATGATTATTAGTTTAAAATTATGGAATAAAACTGTTTTTGTCTTACTGTCGAGGCAGATACTAAAATCTTTCAATTGTTTTTTGTGAATAGAAAATGCAGACTTTGCTCTCGAATGGTCGGAAGTATCCTGACATTCATTTAATACTATTTTATTAGGTTTATTTTCCTTTAAATGGCCTTCCTGTGAATTGTGGGAAGTAATGTTTTTGGCATCAATATTTTCAACGCTAAATTGTTGAAGACCGTCCAATATTTTACAGTTGCGACTAGGTTTTTGTCTATTTTTCACTTCGTGACGACAATTTGTTGCTGTCTTAGTAAATTCGTCAACAAATTCCTGGATTCGTTGTTGAACTCTAACCAAATCTTCATGAATTTTCATTAAATCCTTAATTGCTTGAACACAATTGGGACAAAACAACGATGGGAAAATTGTTGGAAAGTCATTGTTCAGAAAAGTTTCGGGACACAATAATTCAGGTGAGAAATATGTAAAGCAAACCTGTTGGACATTGTCCAAGTTGTATTCATTTGATAAATCTACATAACTGTTTGCAAACGAAATATTACAAATTAAACACTGACTGAAGTTGTCGTTACCAAATTTTGTAAATGTATTTTCCATTTTTAGAAAATCGCTAAAATCAATTTTGAAAATGTCAACAAAACATTTAGGTCAAGGTCTTCCTTCAGGCTGCTGTCAATCTAGACTGAAGTCTTGTTTATGATTTTGTTGTTTAAAAACAGCAAGCAAAGTTTTTCGCGCCAACTTTTTCAAATCTGGGATTTATCTAATAGTCAAGAGTCAGGAGCTTTACAAAGTTTCATGTTCCACAATGTCAGACTAAGAGGATATTATCATAATATAACTTGAACATTGGTTGCAAACCATTTTAAGTTATCTAAAAATTTGTTACGTGGAAAAGTAAAACTATAGTTTATTTTATGTGCAAATGAACAGAATTCTAGTAAAGTAGTCAGAAATGCTGAGAATAAGAATTGGAATATTGGAAAGTCATAAGCTACTTTATCTCAGCATTATTACTTTAACATTATTACAATAATTCTTTAACACAAAAAACAGTTTCCTATTTATTTCAATAAAAATTGAGAAAATTGGGAAAAAAATAGGAATAAATTCAACTTAATATATTTTTTTAATTTATAGTATTATATAAACTAATAATAGTGGTAAACAATTGATAGTATCATCACAATTACTAAAGCTGAACCGATTGTATGTATGTCACATGTATCCATGTAATTATGTTCTTTACATTGGACCACCCTTGCTGCTTTTCGTTGAAATACATAATTTGCATATATAATTAATGAAATCCACGGGTTAACATTAATTCGAAATAAAACCAAATGTTTATGCCTAATTATTTTGAAATTCAGACAGTACTGGTGGCCTAGTACACATATAATAATGTAAACACTAATATAATTACACATACTAATAATTATGAATGGTAAACAACATAAAAGAAGTTTTGAAATTGAATTGAAAAAAACACTACTAGCACAAGTTCAAGGGCGTATCTAGAAATTGGATCTAGGGGGTGCTAATTTCTAAATTTGAGTACAAAAATCAAACAAATTACAACACCGCCATGTATATTGGTAAAAAGACATATTCGCGCGAAGCGCGAAGAAATTTATGATTTTTAATCTTCTTTGTCAAAAAAGTCCCCTATATATCGAGGTTTAGTGGGATGGGGGCAGCACCAGGGCCGCAGCCAGAAAAAAATTTCGGGAGGGGCACCGAGAAAAAACTAGCTATTTTTTTGCGATTTTAGACAAAAATTTCTTTATTTTTCTCGGGCACGTGCCCCCCCTCGTTGCGGCCCTGGGCAGCACCCCTTCTTAATACGTGATTTATCAGTCATCGCCCATTCAATTCGGCAGATTTAATTTTAGGTGTTTTAAGCAGAAAACCTCATTTCAGAAATGGTCAATTGCTATTTTCATTTCCATTTTGTAAGTTGTATGTATAAGATAATCTCAGATCTTAAGGTTCAATATAGGGAAAAAGGATTCGAAAATGCTCGAACAGATTCCAAAAAGGCTCGAACATAATATAGGTGAAATTGTATCATATGAAAACGAAAACATGTTTTCCCCAATTTGGAATTAAGCAATTAAATATTAAATAATTTATGAAAGCTAGAAAATGTATAGTGTGTTTTTTAAATATTTAGGGGGTGCTTAAGCACCCTGGCACACACGACTATTTTATTCCAAGTAACACAAGTTTGGAATAAAAAATGATTGCATAGCTCAATTTTTCTTAGTGCCAGTGAGTTTTTTAACTTTAAGGCGTTTTAATAGCCTTTTAGAATTTTTCCTTAATTTCATCCACCCTCAACTGACATACACAACGTTTTGGTGCTGATAAATGGAGTGGATTCTTAGGCTACGCTCTATTAAGAAAAACTTCATACAATGCGAGCACTTAAACTTCTTTTCCCCACTAAAAAGTCATTGTTAATAATTATAACACATTGAAATTAAAATAAATATTGGATAATGTAAAAAACTCAATTCTTTACTTACTGTACACTTTGTTTATGCTTATTCCTCGCGTCTAATGTCATGAAATAGAGGAGAGTGCTGTCGGTTGTCCGAGATTTTACCTTGGTAATTTTTACAATTAACCCACAGCACTTCTCATAACTTTTTGTTATAAATTTTAATTGTTATGTTCTTGGGTTCAAACATAATAAATTTCACCAACAATATATCTCTCATTGGAGGTGAAAATTAATTTTATTCAAAACAACTTTTTTCGGACAACCGACATCACTAGTGCTGTCGGATGTCCGAGTTATAGTTAATAGTCATAAAATAATAATAATAAATTTTAAATTTGTTTATACTTAATCCTGGTTTCGTCTTCGATATCATGTGTCAAAAATTTTAACGATTTCGCAACCTTCTTATGGTTGAAAAGAAAATAAAAACGAAAGCATCTAGCAATTCATAAAATAAAGCGATGCTGTTGGAAATGCAACCGCGTAAACGTTGCGAAGTCGATGACAATGATACAAAGTAGACATAATATTATCTTTAACCAAACCATAATTGATTAATCAAGTTAAAATTGGTTTTTAAAATTTTTTAACAATAAGATTCCGACTAACTACAGTTGTCGGACAACCGACAGCACTTGTTAAATTTACTAATGATCAATTTCCCCTAGCAGAGGTAAAAGCAAAAAACTACAACTATTATCAAATGTCAATCCCGAATATCTCTACTTTTCGTCAAAAAATTATTACCTTTTAATGTTGGTCACAGCGGCTGTAAATAGAAATTTTGCTGAATATGAAAAATTTACTTTGAAGGCTCAAAACCCAAAATCTATTTTTTGAAGCCACATTTTCCAACGGATTTCAAAATTTTTTTGTGACAATTTCTATTTAAGAAGCTTACATGTATTAAAAAAATTCCAGTTCTTATTGATAAGGAATACTTGAGATAATGGCAGTGGGACAACCGACAGCACGGGACAACCGACAGCACTCTCCCCTACTGGTCGCAGTGATCACATAAAGAATAAGCCTTATGATTAGCGAAGTGTAATTCCAAACTTTGTCGATCTCTAAAGATTTCATTACACACTCTGCACTCATAAGATCCATAATGAAGACGTAAATGGGAGTAAAATATCATTCTTTTGTGAAAGCTGTCGTTACATAAAGGACATTTGTACATTCCTGCAATAGACAAAATTCCTGAGTGTTTCAAATAAAATATTTTCATAGCATTTTTTACCTTCTTTAATAGTACGCCGACGCTTCGGAACATGTTCATGTCTAGACTTCACATGTTTCTTCAAATTTGATTCGTTGCTACATGTAATGGCACATTTAAGACAGTTTAACCACATCTCTGAAAGAAATTATTCACATTTTTGAAGGAAAGTTAATGCAAGCAGTTGTTTTGAATTTGTGAAATTCTCCCATGCTTTTTGAAGAGAGGGAGCTCCAAATTCCAAATTATTCTAACCGTAAACTACTCATCTCCATTCTAAGTCACGATAAAGGTATATTTTTCATAAGTTGATGTCCATTACTTACTTTTATTGACTATGTCATTATCTTCCAAATTATCTTCAACAAGGGAAACTGGTTGCTTGCTTGAAACATCATTTACTCTTGAATCTATCGGCAATACATCAACTTCCAATGTTTTATGTTTAGTCCTACTAAGATAATAAAAGCTACAATTTTGAATATTAAATCATAAATGTTAGAATTAGATTATAATATGATTCGTATTTGATTCAATTTTGAACGTTTGGTACGGTAACAATTATATTATTATAAATTGTCAATCAAAAGAGTCAGTGACTGAACTGAACAATAGTTTTCAGTACTAAACTTCACCAACTCCAGTGTGAAATAGTGTGAATGTGATGCTTTCATAAAAAATACATAAATACCAAATGAAAAATTATCTGTCTCCTAAACTTACTGCTCTGAACGTAACACTATAATAAATAATATTGTACGAAGTAGTATTATCTTCCCAAATCCAGTTTGATAAGAAATTGAATATTACCTGCTGTCAGTTTTCTCTAGCAAAAGTGTATTATTCCTATAAGCGAAACCTACAAATTCTTCAATTTCAATTTTTTCCTCGGTCTCAAAACTTTCTATATAAGAAACATCGAACATTATTTCAGGAATATTACCGTCCTCAACCAGTAGATTTTGTAATTCCTCGTTGGATTCATTTCGACTTACTCCTATAAGGAAAAATACGCAAAAAATAACGATAGAGACGTATTCCATTAACATTACAAGCTCATACCAAATTATTTTCCAATGGAATTACATTGATTGGAGAATATATTAGTAATATTTATTAATATATTTCATTTCCATAGATTCTTTAAGTTCTACTGTTTTAGTACACAGTTATTAATTGATTATAATTATGAAAGCACATTGTGACTTTATTGCTAATTTCTAAATTACCATTAGTTTGTCCTCCAGAAGCGTTATTCGTCTTTAATGGTGGTTTAAATGCAGAATTTGATTTAATGGTAGTAATATCTCTGCCATTAAGCCTTACATTTTTGTCAACGTCGATCCCTTGGGTTGAGTGTAATGTATACAATTATTTATATTACTGAAATATTATACATTATTGACGGAAACTATAAATGAATAAAATCTTACTTTCCAGACAAATTCTTAATTCATTCAACCGGATGACTTCGACACTGTTTTCGATGTTAGAACTTGATTTGTTTACACCAGATTTGGGAAAACAACAGTTATTGGCCTCTTCGTTATCTGCAATATCAGCTTCTATAGAATCAAAGAAACTTTCTCCATCCTCTAAATTGGATTCTTCAGTCTCACAATTAATTATTTCTTCGTTGGTGGATAGAAAATTGGAGTTAGAAACCAAATCTGAATTTCTTTGTTTTTGACGATACCATCGGTAAGTGCTGTATTACAATTTTGCAAGGTATCCACATTGATGGAGTCATCTGCCGCTAAATGTGTTGATTTACTAGAACCCTTGGTAATATGGGTGTTAAGATTGATGTTATGGTTTCCAGTTGTGTTGTCTAGTCACTAGTCCTATAATAGATTTCAATTCCGCAATGTAATAATTACAATTTTAAATATAAACGATTATTAGTTTATAATCATGGAATAAAAAAGTTTATGTCTTACTGTCGAGGCAGATACTAAAATCTTTCAACTGATAGTTGTCAATATAAAATACAGATTGTGCAGTTAAATCATTGGAAGGACCCCTACTTTCATTGAATACTATTCCATTAGGTTTATTTTCCTTTAAATGACCTTCCTGTGAATTGTGGGAAGTTATGGTTTTTTTATCATTATTTTCCAAGCTAAATTCTTGAAGATCGTCACCGTCGAATATTTTGATGTCGCGAAAAGGTTGTTCTCACTTACGTGAGAGAATAAGAAACGAAATTACGTAAATATGTACGTAATTAAATTAGATAAGTGAAAACGTTGTAATCACCACAAAACATCCGGTTAAATGTAGAGCAATATTATATTATTCACAATTTCTATTGAATTCTTCCTTTTTAGGAAATGGAAGCACTGTTTAATGTAAGTACGTAGAAGTACGTAGTAAAAAGTACTAATAAATAATTATGAGGAATCACTAATGAAATAAGGATATGAGTAAATGTAAACGTTTGGAAAATGATTGTTAGAAATTAATTAGGTCAAATGTATTGTATAAATATGTCTCCAACTGAATAATAAAAACACTGTTCATTTTAAGAGTACACAAAAACTCTGCTCTTTATTATATTCATTTCTTGCATTTCGAAATTGCATATAGAATTAAGGTTTTTGTTCAATTTTTCCTCCGTGACGACAATTAAATGCTGTCTTTGTAAATTGGTCAACAAATTCCTGCATTCTTTGTTGAACTCTAACTAAATCTTCATGAATTTCCATTAAATCGTTGATTGCTTGAACACAATTGAGACAGAAAAACGATGGGAAAACTGTTGGAAAGTCAATTTTCATAAAAGTTTCAGGACAAAATAGTTCAGGCGGGAAATATGTGGAGCAAACCTGTTGGACATAGTCCACGTTGTATTTCTTCGATGAAACTACATTATTACTTCTTGTAAACGAAATATTATAAGTTAAACACTGAACGGAGTCTCCGTTACGAAATTCCCTATGTGTCTTCCATTTTTACAAACCACTAAAATCACCAAAAAGGAAATCACAAAATAGTTTAGGTCTTGTAACAATTGTAACTTGTTTGGAAGTCTTGTTTTTATGATTTTGTTGTCGGTTACTAACGGCAAGCAAGCTAAGTCCTTCCGCGCCGAGTTTTTCTAATCCGGGATTTATCTCCCGGTCCGGGCTTAGGCATCTACAAAGTTTCATCTTCCACATATCAAACTAATGAAATTAACGTGGAATTGAGATTGGGATGGGATATGTATTTTATTTTTATAGTTGCGTTTAAGCTGGTTCAAAGGGCATCAATTGTTCTATTTGTTCTATCCAGCAATAAAAGTATTTAAAACGACAGGATTATGAAACCATATTACTTGAACATTAATTGTATCCCTACACCATTTTAAATGATCTAATAATTTGTGTAACATGGGAATGTATATATTATAACATGTCTCATATTTGACATTATTTCTGGTTGCACCCCCCTTGACCAAATTTCTGGATACGTGCCTGGGTAACATAATGGATTATAATAGTAAGAATTGGAAAACCTATGCTATAACATTTTTTAAGTACGAAAACCAGTTCTAATTATTTCCATAAAAAATTGCGAAAATTTTTTACGTCTTTTTGTGAGATTGCTGAAATGACATTACTTGTTTTATAGACAGATACCACAAAACAAAATGATGAATTTCAATTATCCGACCACCCCTAGGGGTAATCGATAGCGCAGATTTCAAATGTGGCAGCCATTTAATCGACAAAGTGGTACCCCACAATTTATGAGGTACCCATATTTTGAATTGTCATATGACAATGTAATCAGATGGCCACATGGGGTTATCGATAGCGCTGATTTCAAATATGGTAACCTTTATATTGTCGCGGTGTTGGTATAATGTGAGACTTGGAAGTCTCGAGGATAGACTAGGCTTGTTGATTGTGTAAGAAGGTAATAAGCTCGTGCTTAGCTCAGTTGGAAGAGCATCGGTCGCGTTTACCAGAAGGGCGGGGGTTCGAGTCCCTCAGCCGGGCTTTACTTTTTACACAACCACTCGACAATATCAAAAAAGTTGTACCACACTATATGTGGGGTACCCGGTAATATTAAATATTTTGAATTGTCATATACGAAATGTTATCAGACGGCCACATGGGTTAATCGATAGCGCTGATTTCAAATATGGCACCCGTTTTATCCCCAAAGTGGTACCCCACATTATATGGGTTCATATTAAATATATATTGGGGTCGAACTTTATGTAATCCTAATATCCTTTTTCACTATATCTGTCGTTTATATTGTTACTTTTTTCCGAAGGGACTTATAATAATAAATAAAACTACTGGCTCCAGGTCTATCTAGGTATGTTAATTATGCATATATGAAAATAATGTCAAATTTAGCATCTCAAAATTTGGAAACTACTTAAATAAATGGTTATTAATTTAATAATTAGTTTGTATAGTAATAATAACTAATAACAGTATTAAAAGGTTATGCAGATTCAGTCATTATTTAAGAAAAATGGAAGGTGCTGCAAAGCATTATATTCACACAAATATTAATAGGTATTTAATAAGAAAAATTCCTTTGTTTTATAATTAAATGACTTCTCAATGACTGTCATCACTAGATTCCTGATCGGAAGACGATTCGGATTTAGCAATCTTTTTAATTCGTCTAGTTGTAACGTGAGTTATTTTCATATGTTCCGACAGGTTTTTCTTATTAGCAAAAGGATCTCCGCAAATTTTGCATTTAAGAGAGCCTAGTTTGTCTTTTGCGTGCATCTTGACATGAGTATTAAGATTATCTTTTCGTGTAAACGTTTTCCCACATTCATCGCACTGATAAGGCTTAACTCCAGAATGAGATCTTTTGTGAGTAGTCAGATTGAAGCTGGTAGAAAAACTTTTGTCGCAAATGTCACATTGGAACTTCTTTTTGGAATGTACATTACTTTTATGGAAATACAGAGCTTGTTTATCGGCCAGGATTTTCTTGCAAATGGAGCACTCAAACTTTTTTTGATGACGTCTTTGTTCATGAGTTCTTATCAATCTAGAGGTATGGAATTTTTCGCCGCACGTTTTACACTCCCATGGTTTTTCCCCAGTGTGTACTAATCTAACGTGATTATCCATATTTGACTTTTGGGTAAAACTCTTGTCACAGATATTACAAGAAAGTATTTTCCTTTTCAAAGTGCCGGTGTGAAGTTGGCTATGTGTCCTTAATCCCAAGTTTGTTGTGAAAGTATTTCCACACACATTGCACAAATATTTCCGTAAATGAGATTTTATGTGCATTTTGAAAATTTCCTTTCGAGTATATTCCTTGTGACAAATTTTACAATTGAACGTTTTCCCTTTTTCTAAATTATCGTGCCACTCTTTGTGCTTCCTTAATGCATCATGAGTTTTAAATTCCCGTGAACAGTTTTTGCGGTCACATGTTTGTAGCCGTGCTTCTCCCATATGATTGAAACGATGGGTCAAAAACGAACCAAATCTCTTCATAGGTTTGCCGCATATATCACAATAACAAGAAATTTCTCCAGTGTGATCAGCAAAATGATCATAATTGCCCGGTTTTGTGATTTGGTTGCACAAGGTACATCTTCCTGAATTATGTTCTGCCGCTTGATGCCACAATAAGAGGAATTCCGCTTTGAAATTTTCTTCACATTTATGGCACTGAAATGATTTTAAAGCATCTGATTTCTCGTCAGGATTTATGGGACACATAGAATTTCGGACGTGAACTCTAAAGTCATGGAAATTGGGAAATTGTTCATGGCAGGTTTTACACTCAAAAGGTATTTCCCCAACCTTCTTAGGAACTTTTTGATTTCGGGATTTTGGAGCTAAATCGTCTTCAGGATTATCTGAATGTACATCTCTATTGTGTATTTTAAGACTATCATTATGAGAAAATATTTCCTTGCAAATGGCGCACTCAAACTTGGTAGTAGAATGATATTTGTGTTTGTGAGTTTTCAAATATTGAAGTGTAGCAAAACTTTCACTACACGCATCACATGGATAAGGATTATGTATTGATCTTACATGTCGTTTCATAATGCGAACATCTTCAAAACCCTGATCACAAAATTTACAAGAATATTTATTTCCCATTTTGGAATGAACATTTTCTTTATGCATATTTAAACTTCCTTTTGATTTGAATTTTTTGTCACACCATAGACAGGGAAACAAATCACCCGTGTGTATTTGGCTATGTGTTCTTAATGCCAAGTTTGTTGTGAATGTCTTCCCACACACATTGCACAAATATTTCCGCAAATGGGATTTCATGTGTATTTTGAACAATTCCTGTCGATTGTATTCCTTCTGGCAAATTTTACAATTGAATGTTTTCCCTTTTTCTAAGTTACGATGCCAATCTTCATGTTTCTTTAATGCATCAATAGTTTTAAAGCTTCGTGTACAATCTTTGCGGTCACACATTTGTATTCGTTCTTCTCCCATATGAGTGATACGATGGAGCATAAACAACCAAAATTTCTTCATAGGTTTACCGCAGATATCACAGTAACAAGCAATTTCTCCGGTATGCTTGGTATAATTGTCAACTTTGCTCAAATATGTGTTTTTATTATTCTGGCTATATTTCCTGGAATTGTGTTTTGTTGCGTTATGCCACAATAAGAGAAATTCCGCTTTAAAATTTCCGTCGCATTTGTCACACTGAAATGATTTTACAGCATCTGATCCTTCGTCAGGATTTATGGGACACGTAGAGTTCATTACGTGAGCTCTGAAGTCGTAGAAATTCGGAAATTTATCGTGACAGGCTTTACACTCAAAAGGAATTTCCTCAGATTTTTGAAAAAGCTTCCGATATCGAGATTTAGTAGTCGAATTGTCTTTATCATTTTCAAGATGTACATCGCCATTGTCGATATGTAGGGAATCGTGATTATTTCCTATATGAGTCAATCGATGTCGTCTCAAATTTTTAAATCTTAAAAATGGCTTCCCACAAATATCACAACAGCAAGCAATTTCATCAGTATGAGTAACAAAATGGTCAAAATCATGACCCGTGTATCTACACATTTTGCATTTTGAATCGTTGTGTTTTTGAGCACTATGGTGTAACAATAAATATTCTGCTTTGAACTTTTTTCCACAGTCATTACAGTCAAATGTCTTAGATCTCTTTGCTTCTCTGTACATTACGGGGCAATCTGAAAATCTGACATGATGAAGATAATCTTTGCATGTTAGTTTTGCATGGCAATTTTGGCATTCATAAGGAATTTCCTTCACAGCAGTTTTTGTCAAATTTTCTGATTTCTTGACGGGAGATTTCTTTTTCAATCTTTCACTCAAAGTTTTCGAACTATTGAACGTTTTATGTGTTTTGTTATACTTTTCAGTGACTTGTCCTTCGTCGCCATCATTTTCCCTGAAAATAAGTTAAAATCTCTGTCACAATTAACTATCTTCGTTATTTAATATTCAAAAATAAAATTTAAAATTACGATAAGCTGTCAGCAGACTGTTCTTCATAATTGGAGTCTTCTGATGATGAGTTTCTATTGTTTTCAGATTGACAATTTGCTAATACTTTTTTTGTGACGCGTAAAATTTTAGAATTTGCTTCTATAGCTGCCTTTCTTTTTATTCTCCCAGTGGAACTTGATATATCTTCACAATCAATCGAATCGTTTACTGCAACAAGGAATATAAGAAATTAAATCTGCATTTGAAGACGCTATTAAGGAACATTTTATAAGTTCGGGTCTAGAGCATCCAGTCCCGAGAAATCAGTCCCGTGAATTCCCGGGAGTCTTGAGACTTATTTCCCGAGACTGGCTGACTCAGTCTCGGGAAATATTCGAAAATTTAAACATTTTATTCAACAAAATTTCGGATAAGTAATAGCTTTAAAAATTTCTGAAATCTGATTTATTAAATGCCAGCTTGGAAGGTATTAGTAATTTCAGTTTCACTTTATGATGTTCGCAAAAAACCTACAATTAAAACTAAATTAATTCAGTTTACATACTTTCCCAGTATGTATATATTTATGGTCATAGATATCCTTGTAATATAGTTTAGAAATGAAGTTACCGTAGTATCTTTCAATGTTATAATTTCTGAAACTGGCATTAAAAGTGTTATTTTGTAAATATGGATGCTTTTTGTGCCCATATTTCCGTCTCAGATTACTATTAATCTCAGTCCTTTCCTATATTGTAATGTAGTATCATGCCATTTCCTACTTCGTTTTTGTAACGTCCATTCTAGACTCTATTGAGGTTTTCTATTTCTAAGGAGTTTGTCCGTTTTATCCAACAATATTATTAATTTATTCGATAAATTAATTTTATGGAAATCTTGAGTAGATTAAAATGATCTAAAAGTACTGCAAAAAAGAAGAAATGCAGTCTTTATAATGACAATAAAATTTATTTTCACTTCCCGGGAATTTCCCAGGAAGTCTCATTTCCCGGGACTAGCCAAACCTACCCGAGACTGGATCCCCTATTCGGGTCCATATTATTATGACTTACGCTTATTAATTACGGAATTTTCATCGAAATTATCTTCATCGGGGAGATCTGGTTGCTCACTTGTAACGGGATCATTTTCTTTTGAATTCTTCGGCAATACATCAACTTCCAACGTTTTAAGTTTTGTTATACTACAGAAATAAAAATCACAATTTATAATATTAGTTACATGTTAGAGTTTGATTATAACCGTTTAATCCTTGGCGCGCGTTTCTTGTGCTGCCATTCCAATAATTTTAGCTCTTATTAAAATTATTAGATTTAACAAATTTTGACGGTCTTTTTTCAAAAAGTGCCCACGATCGACATAGATAATCTATTTAATTGATTGACAATCGAAAACAAGACTAGAGGGACCATGATGGGAGATTTTGAAGAAAGGTAGATATGAAGGATCAACAGTCCCGATAGTTGTTAATGAATTAAATAGGTTATATGACCAAAATGTAATATCCTATAATAATGGTATAGTTAAAAAAAATAATTATAATTAACTCTTGACCACTTTTTTATTTTCTAATTGTATTTCTGGGTTCTCTCCCAACTGCAAAGTTGTCTTTAACTCTTCCTGAATAAATCAATACATACATACATATATAATATATCATTTGCCTTTGTTCCTTTAAACGTTAGTATGCTAATGATATAATATATATAATTGCCTGTCACATGAGTCAGAGACTGAACAACGGTGTTCAGGACCGAACTTTAAAAATTCAGGTCTAAACTGATACAGATTTGACGACCTGATGCCCCCTTGAAAATCTACAATAACGATTTTTTTAAAAACTTTGAAATGAAAAATAATAGCTGACCCTAGATTTATGCTTTGAACTATAGTAATTTAGTACTATAAAATAAATATTGTATAATATTGTATTACGTATTACAATCTCAAATCGCGGTTGATAAGAAATTGACTATATTACCTATTGTCAGTTTCCTCTGACAAAATTGTGTTATTCCTATAAACGAAATCTACGAATTCTTCAATTTCAATTTTTTCGTCGGTCACCTCAAAATTTCCCATATCAGAGAAATCGGACATCATTTCGGGAATATCATTGTCTTCAAACTGAATATTTTGCAGTTTTTCGTTGACATCAATTGTACATACTCCTATAAGGAATATGCCAAAAATAATAAAATAGATCGTATTTTATAAACATCACACATATATGCCAAATTATTCCCCAATAGAATTACATTTTCATAGATTTTTCTATTTCTTAGTTCTGTTTGTTCAGTACTATAATTATTAATTGATTATGAAATACAACAATATTATGTCTTTATTGCCAATTTCTACATACCATTCGTTAGACCTCCAAAGTCATCCATCGTTAGCGTTGGCCTACTTGCAGAATTTGACCTAAACTTATTAATATCACCGCCACTGCTTACATTTTTAGCAATGTCGATTCCTAAGTTAGAATGTAATATGATTATTGGTATAACTGATACTATACATTATTATTGACAGAGTAATATAAGTAAAATCTTCTTACTTTCAAGGCAAATACTGAATTCTTTCAACCGGATAATTTTGACACCTTTTTGAATGTGAGGACTTGATTTGTTCACGTCTAATGTGGGAATACAACAATCCTTGGCATCTTCATTATCTGCAGTATCGGTTTCTATAGGTATAGCATCAAAGAAAGCTTCTCCATCCTCTAGATTAGATTCTTCAGTCACAGTCCCACAATTAATTCTTTCTTCGTTAGATGATAGACGATTGGAGTCAGAAACCAAATCTGAATTATTTTCTTTGCTTTTGATGATGCAATCGTTGGATGCTGACGATGCTGTAGAGTCTTGCAATAAGGTATCTTCATCGACGGAATCATCTTCTGCTAATTGTGTTGATTTACTAGAACCGTTGGTAACTTGGCTGTTAGAATTTCTAGTTGCGAAGTCTAGTCCTATAATAGGTTAAAATTTACAATAAATTTTAATGATTTTGATAGCTTACAATTATGGAATAAAAATGTTTCATATCTTACTGTCGAGGCAGATACTAAAATCTTTTAATTGACAGCTGTGATTAGAAAACGCAGGCTTGGCTGTTGATGTTGAATGATTGGATGGACCCTGACTTTCATCTATTAATACTATCTCATTAGGTTTATTTTCCTTTAAATGGCCTTCTGGGAAGATGTGGGAAGTTATATTTTTGGCATTATTAATTTCTAAACTCAATTTACGAACACCGTGATCGTCAAATATTTTATTGTTGTGACCAGGTATTTTTCCATTTTTTACTTCGCGGCGAATATTAATAGCTTTCTTTGTAAATTGGTGAACAAATTCCTGGATTCTTTTTTGAACTCTAACTAAGTCTTCATGTATTTCAATTAAATCGGTAACTGCTTGAACACAATTGAGACAGAAAAACGATGGGAAAATTTTTGGAAAGTCATTGCTCAAAAAAGTATCAGAGCACAATAATTCAGGCGAGAAATATGTGGAGCAAACCTGTTGGACACTGTCCAAGTTGTATTTCTTTGATAAATCTACATTATTAATGTTTACAAACGAAATATTACAAATTAAACACTGAACGGTATTGTCTTTATCAAATTCTGCAAATATATCTTCCATTTTTACAAAACAAAGGATCACAAAACAGTCTAGATCTTGTATGTTTGTAAAAGTTTGGAAGTTGTCTTGTTTGTGAAAGAGGACAGCTTGAAATGGGCGGCTGTTTGTTTCCGCGTGACACATGTATTAAGAGCCAAGTGGATAAAATCCTCCGGAGGATTTTATCCACTTGGCTCGAATACATTGAAGAGAAAAATTTACATGAGGGGGGATTCGTCGTTTTAAAAGTGTCATTAATGTGTATCATTTCGAATAGATGCCTTTTGGCATGACTTTTGCAACTATTATCCCCTCGCGGTTGCTGGAAGCATCAACGTAAATAAGATCTCTTCTTATTTACGTCATTAATCAACTAGTCTTGTTTATGATTTTGTTGTTTACAAACAATAAGCCTTTTCCTAATAATAAGTCTTTTCGCGCCAATTATTTCCAGATGGGATTATCTGATGGGATTTGTCTCCGGTAGTCCGGGCTTCTAGAAAGTCTCATCTTTCACAATATCAAACTACATGAAATTAACCTGTAATTATTATGAGTGGGCGATAATATATCATTTCATTTCGTATACGCTTAACTGGTTCATAGATCATTTTAAACTAATTTCATCCAGCGACAAAAATATTTAAAACTACAGGATTATCCAGCCAACCAATTGAAGTGAACACTAATTGAACACCATTTTAAGCTATTTAACAATTTATGTAACGTGGAAGAAATGAAAATAAAACTATAAGTAGGTGCAAATGAACGGATGAACTTAAGTACGGTAGACAAAAATGTACATACCATTAAGAATTGGAAACAAAAAAGCTACTTTATGACATAATAACTATTTTCTATTTTATAATAGATAAACACTTGATTTAAACATGAAAACCAGTTTTACTATTTATTTCCAGAAAAAATTAAGAAAATAAGAAATAAGAATAAATTCAACTAAATTTATTTGCAATCAGATTGATCTAAAAACGGTCAGTAACGGCTGTTACATCTTCGTTCGTTTTTGAACCTTTACAATGTCTGTTTGATATGGTTCAGGTCCAAAATTGATAAAATCAGTCATGAATATCAGTATACGTGGTACAGTCCGAAAAATACGGCCACGGTTAAGGTCTGTCTATATTAATCAAAAGAAAAATTTAATAGGACAATTAAATTATGGCGTCCTATTGGTAACAGACAGTGAATATCCTTCATTGAGATGTTCCCATGGAAAAATTATTTCGCATTTCTTAATAAAAAAAATAAACTTTTTAAATGGCCAATATCGATCTGTTTATTCTATAGTGATGAAGTAACCGGTAACTTTAAACATATCAATGGCAGTAAAACAACAAAATAAATTACTTTACGGGCATTTGAAGACCATGTATATGAGGAAGATAATTGTCAATATATTATGTGCCAAAATTGTAATGCGGCAGATAATATTGATGAAATTAAAAGAAGATTCCGCTCAGTTTGGTAATTAACATGTAGTTGCAATAATGTAAAAATGTCAAGGTGATAATCAGGCAAATGCCATGCCCAGCCCAAGGTGCAAGAAGAAATCAAACTGTAATAAATATAGTTTGTCTACATAGCTTGTTACTCAGTAATTCTAAACAGTTGTTTTTGGTCGGATTCAAATATCCCATACTCTTTCACTAAATCTGTCGTTAATATTTCAACTTTTATTTTCCAAAGCGATGTATTACATTAAATAAAACTGCTAGCTCCAGACCTGGACTCCAGATCTATCTTGGTATGTTATTATGCAGATATGAAAATAATTTTTGTAAATTATGCATCTCGAAATTTGGAAACTATTTCAATAAATCGACTTGAATTTTGGAATTTCATTAATTTAGTAAATATTTTGTATAGTAATAATGTAAATTACATTTATATTCTTTTCAATTTTAAGTAAGTATATTAGGACAATTGTAGGCTTATTGTTACACTGTTGAAACACAATATTACATTATTATTGAGTGATCGGTTGGAAATACATTAAAAAATATTATGTAGGTGTAGGTAGGTGTTCAAACTAATATTTACAAAGATTTACAAAGTTATACAGATTCAGTCATTATTTAAATGCTGCAAAGCATTATACACACAAGTGTGTATCGGTATTTAATGAGAAGTGTCTCAAAGAATTCCTTTGTTTTATAATTAAATGACCTCTCATTTAATGACTGTCATCACTAGATTCCTGATCGGAAGACGATTCGGATTTAGCAATCTTTTTAATTGGTCTAGATGTAACGTGAGTTATTTTCATATGTTCCGACAGGTTTTTCTTATTAGCAAAAGGATCTCCGCAAATTTTGCATTTAAGTGAGCCTAGTTTGTCTTTTGCGTGCATCTTGACATGAGTATTGAGATTATCCTTTCTTGTAAACGTTTTCCCACATTCATCGCACTGGTAAGGCTTGACTCCGGAATGAGATCTGTTATGTGTAGTCAGGTTGAAGCTGGTAGAAAAGCGTTTGTCGCAAATGTCACATTTGAACTTCTTTTTGGAATGTACATTGCTTTTATGGAAATACAGAGCTTGTTTATCGGCAAGGATTTTCTTGCAAATGGAGCACTCAAACTTTTTATGGTGACGTCTTTGTTTGTGAATTCTCAATAATCTAGAGGTATGGAGTTTTTCGCCGCACGTTTTACACTCCCATGGTTTTTCCCCAGTGTGCACTAATCTAACGTGATTATTCATATTTGACTTTTGGGTAAAACTCTTGTCACAGATATTACAAGAAAATATTTTCCTTTTCAAAGTGCCGGTGTGAAGTTGGCTATGTGTTCTTAATGACCAATTTGTTGTAAAAGTTTTTCCACACACATTGCACAAATATTTCCGCAAATGACATTCCATGTGCTTTTCGAACATTTCCTTTCGACTATATTCCTTCTCGCAAATTTTACAATTGAAAGTTTTTCCTTTATCCACGTTATCGTGCCATTCTTTGTGTTTTCTTAATGAATTATGAGTTTTAAATCCCCGTGAACAGTTTTTGCGGTCACACTTACGTATCCGTGCCTCTCCCATATGCGTAAAACGATGTGGCAAAAACAAAACAAATGTCTTTAACGGTTTGTCGCAAATATCACAATAACAAGATATTTCTCCCGTGTGATCAGCACAGTGGTCATAAATGCTCCGGTTTGCTTTTTCGTTGCACAAGGTACATCTTCCGGAATTATGGGTTTTCGCTTGATGCCCCAATAATAGGAATTCCGCTTTGAAATTTTCTTCACATTTGTGGCACTGAAATGATTTTACAGCATCTGATCCTTTGTCAGGATTTATGGGACACGTAGAGTTTATTACGTGAGCTCTGAAGTCGTAGAAATTGGGAAATTTTTCATCACAGGCTTTGCACTCAAAAGGAATTTCCTGAGTATTCAAATTGTCTTTATCATTTTCGAGATGTACTTCGGAATTGTCAATATTTAGGGAATCGTGATGAATTCCTATATGGGTCAATCGATGTCGTCTCAAATATTTAAATTTTAAAAATGGTTTTCCGCAAATATCACAACAACAAGGAGTTTCTTTAGTGTGTATTAGAAAATGATCAAATTTATGACCTTTTTTCCTACACAGGCTACATTTTGAATCGTTGTGTTTTCGAGCACTATGGTATAACAATAAATATTCTGCTTTGAACTTTTTTCCGCAGTCTTTACAGTCGAAAGTCTTAGAACTCTTTGTTTCTCTGTACATCACGGGACAATCTGAAAATCTGACATGATAAAGATAATCTTTGTATGTTAGTTTTGCATGGCAATTTTGGCATTCATAAGGAATTTCCTTCACAACAGTTTTTGTCAAATTTTCTGATTTCTTAAAGGAAGATTTCTTTTTCAACCTTTCACTCAAAGTTTTCGAACTATTGAACGTTTTATGTGTTTTGTTATACTTTTCAATGACTTGTTCTTCGTCGCCGTCATTTTCCCTGAAAATAAGTTAAATCTCTGTCACAAATAACTATCTTCATTATTTAATATTTTAAAATAAAAATTACGGGAAGTTATCAGCAGACTGTTCTTCATAATTAGAGTCTTCTGAAGATGATGTTATATTCCTTTCAGATTGACAATTTGCTAATACTTTTTTTGTGACGCGTAAAATTTTAGAATTTGCTTCTATAGCTGCCTTTCTTTTTATTCTCCCATTGGAACTTGATATATCTTCACAATCAATCGAATCGTTTGCTGTGAAAATTAATATAAGAAGTTAAATCTCTTCGTTGGCATTTTAAGACACAAAGGTACATTGTTTTAAGTTCGTGTCCTTGACTTACGTTTATTGATTACATCATTTTCATCGAAATCATCTTCAACGGGGAAATCTAGTTGCTCACTTGTAACACGATCATTTACTTTTGAATTCAACCGCAATTTATCAAATTCCAACGATTTAAGTTTTGTTCTACTACAGATGTAAAAAATCACAATTTTGAATATTAATTAGATTAGAGTTTGATTATAATATGATATTATAATCAAACTCTAATATTAATATCATTCGCATTTGATCCAACTTAAATCAGTCAATGATATAATGATTATAATAATATTGTTTGTCACAACAGTCAGAGACTGAACAATAGCTTTCAGGATTGAAATTCACTAATTTAGTTCTAAACTGATACAGATTTGACGACCTGATGCTCCGATAACAAAATTATAAAATCAAACTTTAAACTATTGTATGAATTGAAAAATAGAATGTCACACTACTAGACCTGTGATGTGAATTATTACTTTATATAATGTCAATAATAATTAGTAGTAAATACAATAAATATTCTATGACGTATTATAATCTCCAATCTTGATTGATAAGAAATTGGCTATTACCTATTGTGAGATTCCTCTGGCAAAAGTGCATTGTTCCTATAAACAAAATCTACAAATTCTTCAATTTCAATTTTTTCTTCGATAACAGAATTTCCCATATCAGAAAAATCGGACAACTTTTCGGGAATATCATCATCTTCATACAGAAGATTTTGTACTTCCTGGTTGGATTTATTTGGACATACTCCTATAAGGAAAACCATGTAAAAATAATAAAGTGGATCACATTTCATAAATAAACTTTACATACAAACTTATGTCAAATTATTCTTTTCAATGAAGTTACGTTCCATGGATTTATCAGTGCATGAAAAAGGCAAAAAGCTACCTTTTTGCCTTTTTTTGCCTAACAAAATTAGCAAAAAGGTAACCTTTTTGCCTTCTTGGTTATTTAAAAATAATTAAAATAAACTGCAATTTCTATGTTATACGGTACAAAAGTCATAGAAAATGGCAATGTGTCATGTGAAAATGAGGTTTGTAACAACCTTAAATCCATTTATAAATCAGCTTCATATGTAGCAAATGTCATATGAAAAAAGCAAAAACGCACAAAAAGGTACAAAAAGGCAATCTTTTTCATGCCCTGCATTTTTCTAAGTAGTACTAGTAATGTATTGGTTCAGCATAGTAATGCTTAATAATTGACTATGAACGACAACTATATTATTGCCAATTTCTACATTACCACTCGTTAGTCCTCCTAAGTCATTGGTCGTTAACATTGACCTAATTGCAGTATTTGATCTAAAGGCATTAATATCACTGCCACTGCTTTCATTTTTAGCAATTTCGACCACTAAGGTAGAATGTAATACAATTATGATATAACTGAACTGATATTATACACTAGTGAACCCAGTTAAGGGACGAACATAGCACTCAAAAGAACGGTCCACCCATCGCATTAGTAAAAACAATTCCGAAAAAACCATCGGTATTTCCCATAAGTTATTATGCTAGCTTTGTAAATACAATAATTTAAATCTACTTTATTTTCTTCAGCGGTTATAAAAATATGATTCCAGGATTTTGGAAAAACGTACTAATCCAATCAGTACAACTTAAGAATAAATATTTTAGAATAAACAGTGCCCCACTCCCAATAATTCAAAAAAATTTGGTTAAACTGGCGAAAACAAATCATGGGGGTAGTAAAAAGTAACAACAGCTCTACTGAAAATTGGTAAAAAAAATTTCCGATACGGCGGAACTAATTTGGATTAGAAGGTTTGAAATGCTAATTAATATTCCCAGCGATCATTAGGAAATTTCTTCTTTAGCTAATCATGCGTGGGCATGCGCATTTTGCTTATAAGGAACATGCATATTAAGTGTGTAGTTGATGGGAGGAGGAGGTTACAGTCATAGCAATTGGGTTACACATGGGGGAGGGGGTTTTTCGTTTCGTAATATATACAGGTTCCCTATATAGGCTCTCCTACTAGACATAGACATATTTTGTAGATAGGTAGGTAGGTTAATTTATTGCTTTATCTCAGTCTGTGATTGCACATTCAAAATTATTGACAGAGTGAGTAATACAAGTTGAAAGTAAAAATAAAATCTTACTTTCAAGGCAGATACTGAATTCCTTCAATCGGATAATTTGGACACCTTTTTGGACGTTAGAAATTGATTTGTTCCCGTTTGATTTGGGAACACCAAACTTCTTGGCCTCTTCGTTGTCTGCATTATCAGTCTCTATAGCTTCAAAAAAAGCTTCTCCATCCTCTAAATTGGACTCTTCAGTCTCACAATTAATTTTTTCTTCGTTATAGGATAGACGATTGGAGTTAGAAGCCAAATCTGAACTATAATCTTTGTTTTTGATGATCCAATCGTTGGATGCTGTAGAATTTTTAAATAAGGTATCGTCATCAACAGAATCATCTTCTGTTAATTGTGTTGATTTACTATTACAACTCGTGGTAATCTGGGTGTTAAGATTGCTGTTACGATTTCCAGTTGCGTTGTCTAGTCCTATAGTATGGATTTTAATTCTGTTATGAAAATTTACAATAAGTTTAAATTATTATGTAATTATGGAATAAAAAAGTCGTAAATCTTACTGTCGAGGCAAACACTAAAATCTTTCAATTGAAAATTGTGAGAAGAAAATACAGACTGTACGGTTGAATGATTGGAAGGACCCCGACTGCGACTTTCATTTATTAATACCATTTTATTAGGTTTATTTTTCTTTAAATGAATTTCGTGGGAAATATGGGGAGTAATTTTTTTGACATCATTTTCCAAGTTAAATTTTTGAAGACCGTGGCCGTCAAATAGTTTATTGTTGCGATCAGGTTTTTGTTCATTTTCTAATTCGTGGCGACAATTAATTGCTTTCTTTGTAAATTCGTCAACAAATTTCAGGATTCTTTGTTGAACCCTAACTAAATCCTCATGTATTTCCATTAAATCGGTAATTGCTTGAACACAATTGGAACAGAAAAACGATGGGAAAATTGTCGGAAAGCCATTGTTAAGAAAAGTTTCTGGACACAATAATTCATGTGAGAAATATGTGGTGCAAACCTGTTCGACATTGTCTAAGTTGTATTCCTTTGATGCAACTACATTATAACTGTTTGCAATAAACGAAATATTACAAATTAAACACTGAACGGAGTTGTCGGGACCAAATTTTTTAAATGTATTCTCCATTTTTAGAAAACCAAAGGAAATCTTTAAAATGTCAAAGCAAACTATTTAGGTTTTGCAAGTTTGAAAGTCTAAAGTATTGTTTATGATTTTGTTGTTTACAAACAGAAAGCAAAGTCTTTTCGCGCCAACTACTTCAAATCTGGGATGTGACTAAGACAAGAGCTTTACAAAAAGGTTTCATCTTCCACAATAGTCGATATCTGTATTACCTTGGACATCTAGTGTATCTGCAGGTTTTAAGTGAATTTGATGGCGGGATCCTTCGTATCATGAAGATATTCATCACTAAACACAGTACATCACTAAATACAGTGATGAATATCTTCATGATACGAAGGATCCCGCCATCAAATTCACTTAAAACCTGCAGAAACACTAGATGTCCAAGGTAATACAGATTTCGACTATTAATGTTTTCAATAACGTGCCCTAATGCATACTTTCATGTGCTTTTAGTACATGGAGGTATGCTTTGCGGTACATTATTGAAAACTTAAGAAATTGTGGATGGGTGCAACACACATACAATCAGCTTTATGTATTGTGATGATGCTATCAATTTTTTGCCACTATTATGTTAAATAGTTTATATAATAATATATATATTATCTATTTATTTATATATATGTATTAAATAATTCTCTATGTACCATGGATATGGATGGGATAATAGGTATACTTTAATAGTTTCGTCCAAACATGTTCAGAGATCTTTTGGAAGAAATTACATCCACCTAGCAATAAAAAATATTAACCCTAGACCGGATGACTCAGTCCTTCTTGGGACTATTTTATTTTGAGCGTGTATTTCCTGGGGAAGGACTTGTCCTATAACCTCAGGATTTTCAGTAGCTGCCTCGAATACGTCTGTCTGCTTATATTTTTAAATTGGAGCCAATTCTAGTTCTCCAAGGCTGTTTAAAAAAGTTGTAATGAAAAATGACCCCAATTTTACCCTCTATAGGATATATAACATAGTCCCTCCTGTGACCCATAAGACTCTACAGGATGTAAGTCAGCAGACCAACCAAGCCGCGAACAAGCTAGGCTCGAAAATCGAAAAATGATGATGTACTGGAAAACATTTTCAACCATTGCTCTTTGTCAACTCACTAGCTTTAATTATAACAGGGCCTGGGTCCTGATACCGAATAGTGTGTATATTTATAAGTATGAATGAATTATTAAGTTTATTAAGAATTGGAAATACTAAAGATAAACTACTTTCTGTGTTATATAGTTGATAGTTAGTTTAGGTGACGAATTTATCCTCTAAATACGAAAATCAGTTTCCTATTTATTTCCATAAAAAATGTCGCAAGTTTTATAAACAAATAAGAATAAATTCACCTTAATAATTATTTACAATCAGATTGGTGTAAAAACGGGACAGTAAGGATTGTTACATCTTCATAATTTTGACACTCTTGCCATATCTCCGTTTGTCAATGTTATGCCTCCATCTCCAAGTCTACATCTTTTTGTGAAATTGCCGAAACGCAAATAGTTGTTTCATAGACAGAATGATATGGTTATGTCCACAGACAGATAAAATCACAGGCAAGAATATCAGTTCGTGGCGTGGTACCATTCGAAAAATACGACCTTGGTGAAGATCTGTATTAATTAAAATCAAAACTTAGTATTACAATTAAATTATGACGTGCCTAATTTTGATAACAAACAGTGAATCCCTTCAATTGGGATGTCCACTAACTAAAATTATTTCGCATTTCAAACACACAAAATAAAACTTTTTAAATGGTCGAGTTCAATCTTATTCTGTAGATTGGTGCAGTAACTCGTCAACTTTAAACACATTAATTACAGCAAAATAAGAAATTAAATAACTTTACGGGCATTTGAAAATCATATATGAGGAAGGTAATTATCAACATATGTGACATATGCAAGACAAAGTTAATTAAATAGAATGTAGAAGTATTTTGACAACATCACTCATAAATGTAGCTCGCCAAAATTGTAATACAGTAGGACAGTGGGTAATCTTGCTGAAATTAAAAGAAGGCTCCGATTAGACACGGATTCAATATTACAATATGTGCTTCTACATACAGGTAATTAAGATGCAGCTGCAATAAACTGTGGTATCACAGCTTGTAAACAAGGAATCGCCGATCGATTAGGCTACGGTACAACAGCTAGAACAATATGCTACAAAAGCATTGTTCACACAAATGTATATCAACATTTAATGAGAATTATCTCATGATTCATTTGTTTTCTAATTAGATGAACTTTCAATAACTGTCATCGCTAGATTCCTGATCGGAAGACGATTCGGATTTGGACTTAGCAGTCTTTTTAGTTGGTGTAGATGTAACATGAATTATTTTCATATGCTCTGACAAGTTTTTCTTATTCGCAAAAGGATCTCCGCAAATTTTGCATTTAAGTGAGCCTAGTTTGTCTTTTGCGTGCATCTTGACATGAGTATTGAGATTATCCTTTCGTGTAAACGTTTTCCCACATTCATCGCACTGGTAAGGCTTAACTCCAGAATGAGATCTTTTGTGAGAGGTCAGGTTGAAGCTAGTAGAAAAACGTTTGTCGCAAATGTCACATTCAAACTTCTTTTTGGAATGTACATTGAGTTTATGCAAATACAAAGCGAATTTATCGGCAAGGATTTTCTTGCAAATGAGGCACTCAAACTTTTTATGATGACGTCTTTGTTCGTGAGTTCTTAGTAAAGTAGAGGTATGGAATTTTTCGCCGCAAGTTTTACACTCCCATGGCGTTTCCCCAGTGTGAACTAATCTAACGTGATCATTCATATTTGACTTTTGGGTAAAACTCTTGTCACAGATATTACAAGAAAATATTTTCCTTTTCAAAGTGTCGATATGAAGTCGGCTATGTGTTCTTAAAGACAAGTTTGTTGTGAAAGTTTTTCCACACACATTGCACAAATATTTCCGCAAATGAGATTCCATGTGCATTTTCAACATTTCCTTTCGTGTATATTCCTTGTGACAAATTTTACAATTGAAGGTTTTCCCTTTTTCTAAGTTATCGTGCCATTCTTTGTGTCTTCTTAATGCTTCATCAGTTTTAAACCCCCTTGAACAGTTTTCGCGGTCACACTTTCGTATCCTTGCCTCTCCTATATGCGTAAAACGATGGGGCAAAAACATACTAAATGTCTTCAAAGGTTTGTCGCATATATCACAATAACAAGGTATTTCTCCCGTGTGATCTGCATAATGATCATAATTGCCCGGCTGTGTGTATTGATTGCACAAGATACATCTTCCTGAATTATGTTCTGCCGCTTGATGCCACAATAAAAGGAATTCCGCTTTGAATTTTTCTTCACATTTATTGCACTGAAATGATTTTATAGCATTCGAACCTTTGTCAGGATTTATGGGACACGAAGAGTTTGTTACGTGAGATTTAAAGTCAATGAAATTGGGAAATTGTTCATGACATGCTTTACACTCAAAAGGAATTCCCTTAGATTTTTGAAAAAGCTTCCGATATCGACTTTGATTATTCGAATTGTGTTTATCATTTTCGAGATGTACATCGGAATTGTCAATATTTAGGGAATCGTGATGAGTTCCTACATGGGTCAATCGATGTCGTTTCAAATATTTAAATTTTAAAACTGGTTTTCCGCAAATATCACAACAACAAGGAGTTTCTTTTGTGTGTATTAAAAAATGATCAAAATCGTTACCTGTGCTCATACACAGGTTACATTTTGAATCGTTGTGTTTTTGAGCACTATGGTGTAACATTAAATATTCAGCTTTGAACTTTTCTCCACAGTCATTACAGTCGAAATTTTTAGAACTCTTTGCTTCTCTGTACATTACGGGACAATCTGAAAATCTAACATGATAAAGATAATCTTGGTATGTTTGTTTTGTATGGCAATGTTGGCATTCATAAGGAATTTCCTTTATTACAGTTTTTGTAAAATTTTCTGATTTCTTGACGGGAGATTTCTTTTTCAATTTTGCAAGAATTATGACATTCTTTTTAATGAGCTGTTGTTCGTCGCCATTACATTCCCTGAAACTAAAATAATTTTCTGTTACAATTAACTATCTTTATTAATTATTATTTAAAAATTAAATCTAAAATTACGAGAAGTTTTCAGTAGACTGTTCTTCATTCCTAGGGTCTTCCGAGGATGAATTTTTATTCCTTTCAGATTCAGAATTTTTTAATAATTTTTTTGCGTTGAATATAAGTTTGGAGTTTGCTTTTACAGCAGCCTTTCTTTTTATTCGTCCAGTGAAACTTGATATTTCCCCACAAATAATCGAATCGTTAACTGTAACAAGGAATACATTAAATGAAATCTATTCATCTGCATTGTACGTACATTGTAAGACACTGTAAAGGTACATATATCCATGTCAATTATACTGACCTTTATTGTCTTTGTCGTTTTCCTCGAAATTATCCTTGACGGGGGAATCTGGTTGCTCAATTGAAACATGATCATTTACTTTTAAACCCGTATGCAATACATCAAGTTGCAATCCAAGGTTTGTTCCACTAAATCACAATTTTGAATATTAATTAAATTATAAATGTTAGAATTTGATTAAATATGTTTCGTGATTCGTATTTATATTCAACTTTAAACGTTGATGCGGTAATGATTATATATTGCCTGTCAAAAGAGTCAGTGACTGATGACTGAATAATAGTATTTAGTACTGAACTTGACCAATTCTTGCCTAAATTGATGCAGATTTGACGTGCTGATGGTTTATTTTAAAAAAACTATAAAACCGATTATTTATGAAATAAAAAATTATCTGTCACCCTAGATTTACAATGCTCTGATCTAAATATTGTATATTAATAATTGTATATTAATAAATATTATGATCTCAAACCCTTTTGATAAGAAATTGACTAATTACCTATTATTGGCAGTTTCCTCTAGTAAAAGTACATTATTCCTATAAACTAAATCTACAAATTCTTCAATTTCAATTTTTTTCACGGGCTCAGAATTTTCCATTTCAAAAAAATCGGACATCATAGTATAGTTCTCAAGCTGAAGATTTTCCTCGTTGGATTCATTTTGAACTACTCCTATTGGGGAAAATATTCAAAAAATAATAAAATAGACGAATGTTATAAATAAATATTACAAACTCATAGCAAATTATTCTTCAATGGAATTTACATTTCCATGGATTCTTTGCTATTAGTTATTAGTAATTATTAATTGATTGTGATGTGTCTTTATTGCTAATTTCTATATTACCATTAGTTAGTCCTCCAAAATCCTTCATCGTTAACATTGGTCTATGTGCGGAATTTGATCTGATAATGTTGTAATACAATTATAAGATATAATATTACTGCAGATATTACAACATATTAATAGTGTAATTTTTTAAGTAAAAGTAAAATCTTACTTTCAAGGCAGATGCTGAATTCTTTCAACCGGATAATTTGGACATTGCTATTGATGTGAGAACTTGATTTATTTAGGCTTGATTTTGGAACACCAAACCTCTTGGCCTCTTCATTGTCTGTAATATCAATTTCCATAGCTTCAAGGAAATCTTCTTCATTCTCTTCTAATTTGGATTCAACAGTTTCACAATTAATTCTTTCTCCATTAGATGATAGTGGATTTGAATTAGAAACCAAATCTGAATTATATTCGTTGTTTTTGATGATTATGCAATCGTTGGATGCTGTTGAGTTTTGCAAGGTATCTACATTGATTGAATCATTTGCTGCTAATCGTGTTGATTTACTGGAACCATTGGTAGTATTAGTGTTAAAATTTCTGTTAACATTTCCAGCATTGTTGTCTAGTCCTAAAATCGATTTAAAATCCGTTGAGAATCATTAAAATTTATTTTAAATATTTTTACAACAATCTTAATGATTCTATTGTCTTAGCTAATAATTATAGTATAAAAAATTTGTCTTACTTTCGAGGCAAATACTAAAATCTTTCAATATAATGTTGTGAATAGAAAATGCAGAATGGTCGGTTGAATGATCCGAAGGAGAGGAACCCCGACTTTCATTTAGGGGAGACTGGGGATAGTGTACGAATGGGTATAGTGTACGAAGTTAAAAATTTTCATAGAATCCTTGACTTTTTATTGCCGGCAAAATTTTCATAATTTGAAGAATGTTTTTGAGGACTTGGTAACAAAAAATTGTTAATTTCGGGTTCATACTGCGTTTTCTAAAAATAAAATTAACTTCCATGATGCCAAAAATACCCAAAAGTAAACTTTCGCCGCTTTACAAAATTTTGCACCAGAGACCTTTTTAAACATAATTAAGCAGTACGAATTTTTTGACGCAGAGAATAAGCTGTCATAAATGATACCCGATGCTCTTTGGGACTATCATTTCGGAAGTTTTTTGAAGAAAAATATTTGGGACAAAAAAGTCATGATGGGGATAGTGTACGAGAAGTCAAATGGGTATAGTGTACGAACATTTTGATGACCACTTTTGGCCAATACCATTTATTTTCCAACCATACGTAATGTGGTAAGCATCATTGAATACTCTCCATTAATTACATAGTATACATCAGTAAATATTTCTCCAGTTACTCGGTTGTTGTTCATGGACTATAGAAAATGCCTATTAAAATCCCTCATTTGATGCATCTGGGAAAAATAATTTTAGAAAAATAACGATCATTACGATTATCATGAAATATTAAACATTTCACCATCAGCATCCGTGACAGCATCCTAAGAAATGGAACCGCTAGATTTGGGAAGAGAACATCGAATAATAGCATTCGTACACTATCCCCAAGGTATTCGTACACTATACCCAGTACTGGGTATAGTGTACGAAAAAAGTGACATCCATAAAATAAATTTTGGTAGTTTTGATGGTGATTCAAATTATATGTAAAAATAGGGTGACTGTGCCTAGGTATGTAGACATTACATTCAAATAATGAAATCAGTTTATATCCCTCAACGTGATTTTATAGAGCCGTCTAAACAAAAAGTTCGTACACTATCCCCAGTCTCCCCTATTACTGTTTCATCAGCAGGTTTGACTTCCTGGGAAATGTGAGAAGTTATATATTTTTTATCATTATTTTCCAAGCTAAATTGAAACCCGTCGCCGTCGAATATTTTCATGTCGCGAAAAGGCTTTTGTTCATTTTTCACTCCGTGGCGACAATTAATAGCCGTGGTTGTAAATTCGTCAACAAATTCCTGGATTCTTTGTTGAACTAAGTCTTCATGAATTTCCATTAGATCGTTAATTGCTTGAACACAATTGAGACAGAAAAACGATGGAAAAATTGCTGGAAAGTCAATTTTCAGAAAAGTTTTGGGACAAAATAATTCATGAGGGAAATATCTGGAGCAAACCTGTTGGACATTGTCCACGTTGTATTCCTTTGATAAATCTACATTATAACAGTTTGCAAATGAAATATTACAAATCAAACATTGAACGTAGTTGTCGTTATCAAATTCTCCAAATGTATTTTCCATTTTTACAAACCTCTAAAGGAATTCACAAAATAGTGTGAATCTTTTGTAAGTTTGTAAAAGTTTGGAAGTCTCGTTTATGTTTTTGTAGTTCAAACAGCAAGCAAAGTCTTTTCGCGCCAACTACTTCCAATCTCTGGTGGAATTTCTCTCTGATAGTCCTAATTCGCTACGGTAGTCCGGGCTTCTAGAAAGTCTCATCTTCCACAATTAATGTTTTCGACAATGTACCCCAAAGCAATTTAACCGAAGTTCATTACACTCAATGTGCCTATGTCGGGTAACTTTGGAAGGCACCCGACATAGTGACATCCGACACATTACGTGTGTTGGACTTCGGGTGAACTGCTTTGGGGTACATTATCGAAAACATTAATATCCAACTACATGAAATTAACCTGAAATTATGAGTGGGATATCCTTTCATAATTTCGTTTAAGCTTAGTCGGTTCATAGACCATTTTTAACTGATTTAGTCCAGCGATAAAAATATTTAAAACTACAGGATTATCCAAATCATATTGCTTTAACGCTAATTGTACTAATACAATTTTTGTAAAGTGGACGAAATAAAAATAAAATTATAGATTTTAGGTGCAGGTGAACAACTCTCAAGTATGGTAGACAAAAATGTGTATACTATTTAGCATTGAAAATAAAAAAGCTAATTTATGACAGAATAGCTATTTTCTATTTTATAATAGATAAATACTTGCTTTAAACATGAAAAACAGTTTTACTATTTATTTCAATAAAAAATTGCGAAAATTTTGTAAATAAATATGTATATATTCAACTTAATACTTTTTTACAATCAGATTGGTCTAAAAACGGGTCAGTAACTGCTGTTACATCTTCGTTCGTTTTTGACACTCTTCTGGCCATGTCTCCGTTTGTTAGAGCCCTCAACTCAACGTCTTTTTGTGAGATTACCGAAATGCCATTAGTTGTTTTATAGGCAGACTGATATGGTTCGGGTCCAAAAATAGACAAAATCACAGGCAAGAATATCAGTCCGTGGTACAGTCCGAAAAATACGACCACGGTGAAGATCTGCATTAATTAAAAACAAAACTTAGTCAGACATTTAAATTATCACGTAACTCACGTATTATTCATAATATTTCGTACATGTTACCTTAAAAAAGGATTTAAAAGCATGAGATTCGGAATTAGCCAAAAGAATGATGGCTAGAAATGTGCTGAAGCCTCCGTTGAGGACTGCAGGTCCAATGTCACTTAAAGCTTGCATTGCTCGACTATCACGGGATCCAGTACATGTCAAAAAGGCAAGTCCTATAACACAAACAAATGAATAAGTTGTTAGGCTTGTTGCAACTAATATTGTTTTAACTTTTAAAGTCTTGATTCTATTTTAGTTTATAATCCTAACTTCAATTATGACCTTTAATTTTTAATACATAACCTAACATAATATGTATTGTTATAATAATCTCGTACAATTACATTATTTCGTATCTACAAGTAAGGGTAAATTATTTCATTTTTAATTGGGCCTTATATTATTTTCTTTTAATACTGTGTAAGCATTGAGTAATTAGAATTAAATGCTTATATAATTACTAATATTATAATTAGTTGTAAAGGTGAGATTAAATAAATTCATTAAGAATTTAACTTGTCTTAAATATTTTTCAAAATCCTAATAAGACTAAAACATTTTTATTTTATTTACCTATATGAGCTGCGTAGTCGACGCATAGTCCAATAGCCAACACAATATCAATACACGATACCTGAAATACAAATAGAATAAATATTAATTGTAATGATGATGTTTGATTACCTTGCTTATGATTTTTCATAAATTAATCGTTGCATAAATAATATTAATAATACTAACGGTATCAATAGTCAGTCCCCAGAAATGCATGAGTCCTCCCACGTTGATTAAGGTGAAAATAACACAGATTCCGCAAAACAAACAGACCCGTAGATTAGCAAGAAGTAAGAACGTCGTTACGAGAACGCAAACGAATGATATTGCGACATTTCTGTACAACTCTCCTGTGATTATCTAAAATATCAAAACAAAATATGAAAATGAATGCATTGAATTAAATGACTCCTAGATATTGTAAACAAACCTCGTCAGTCTCCCAAGAAACAAATCCAGTCGTCCAGGCGAACATTCGCTTCTCGGTATTTGCATTAAATGTGAGATTTGCATTCTTCACTAAATTTTTGATCTCGTGCATTTTAGGAATGTGCACTTCGGGTCCGCTGAAGGTCGTGAAACGGAATTGCATCATCGTTAACTGAAAACCAAAGACAATTAGACCATTTTATGGATAAAATGAATTACAAAGGATTTACCTTAATAGGAGGAAGAATTTCTCCGCAAGTGATATTGCCCTCCACTTTGAAATAGGCTCTATACTTAGACCCATAAGCACTGTAGAGAAATTTGGCCATATATTTCTGAAACTGCTTTGGCTTCAACTGAGTATTTGGTATATCTTTTCAAAAATCAGAGTTATTAAATAGGATATTGATACAATGAGATATATACCCCTATCCAGATGTATGTTTACGTGGTCTACGCTCTCTAGTTCCTGAACGAAGGCCGCTACGGAAATGAAGGGGCCACCATTTGAAAGAAGACAAAATTTCCAATCGAACTGAGTATAATAACTATTTTTTGGTTCCGGGTTAGACCTACTTCCAGGCGCTGTAAATTTTCCAAAATTTACTCCATGTAAAAAGGCTGTTGGTAACGATTGTGCGATTTAATAATTTTTTGAACCGCTTGTGGTTCAAGCAACTGGAACTGATAAAATACTTATTATACTCTATTCGATTGGAAATATTGTCCTCTTTCTAATGGTGGCCTCCGCATTTACGTACCTGCCTCCGTTCAGGAACGAGAACGTAGATCACGTGAACATACATATATATTGAACAAACATCTGAACTACCCTGTATGTACAAACATGGTTGAATATTTACCTGTGTTAAAATTGGTATTAGAATATTCCTTGAAGTCGTCGTACCAATTTTCAAACCGAAAGATGGCGTCAGAATTTTTGAGAGTTGCAGTAAAATTATCGAAGACTTTTAAGCTAGCTGTCCAGTTTACTTGGTCTGCCACGATAAACGCAGGGTATCCATGACCAGGATAATTATCTTCTCGAACTTTGATGAATTGACTCAAGTAGGAACTTTCTGGCAGGAACCAAATCGGATCAAACAACTAAAACCAACACAAACATATTGCTTAATGAAAAATAACTAAAAACGAAACTATTAAATCGTGGTTTAAGTTTTAACAAACAATAAATGTTCAAATCTGCTTAAGTTTTAAAAAACAATAAATGTTCAAATCTGTTTAAGTTTAAACAAACAATAAATGTTCAAATCTGTTTAAGTTTAAACAAACAATAAATGTTCAAACCTGTTTAAGTTTTATGTTTCCGTAAATATTGACACCCAAAAACAGTCCAGTTAAACAAACAACGAGAATCTAACATGAAAGTTAAATAAATTGGTCATGAATACAGTTTTTAACTCCATAATAGAATTTAATTGTCTAACTCACTTTAACTGGTGTCTTCATTAAATATTTGGAGAGTACGTTATGGAAAAACAGTTGAGAGTAACTTTTTTGACTCCAGGAACTAGGAACAAAATTTTCGTCTGCGTGGGTTTTCCAAAAGAAAAATGCATTTTTGCGATTCTCCAGTCGCTTTTGGTCAATGGCAAACCACGCCACAAAAAATGTTGATTGGAAAATGAAAACTGCAATTATGCCTATAGCTGCGTAGATGCAAAACGATTGCAACCCTGGCAAGATCTGCAAAATAATTTAAAAATTATACAATCATTCTATAATTTTATAGATCGAGAAGAATGTAATTAAGGTAAAGGAGTTACAGTTGACGCCCCAACTGCAAATGCAGCCACGTCAGTCAATGACGTCACAGTGATGGAAACTCCAGCTCGCTTTAACGTGTTTCCCATTCGTTCTGGAATGGATAGCTTATAATCCGTCGTGAGGCCTTGTTTATATAATAATTATATATTATGTGTTTATATAATTTATTTTTTAAATAAATATTTGCACACTTACAGTTCGGGTATAAATTATTCCAGCATTGCATTATGACAAACATATCGTCAATTCCAATTCCCAATATTAAAAAAGGCAGAATCTTATTGACAGGTGAGTACATTAAGGTACACATTGAGCAAACTCCATACGAAACAATAACGGCCATTCCCACACAAAAGATTCCCGCAATGGACAAATAAGGCTAATAACATTTCACAGTCAATTACAGAAAATGAACAAATACATACAATTAAGCTTTTTATTATTATAATTACCCTTTGCTCTATCACATTGAACTTTCCGAGCATTAACCTTGGAAACAATTTTATTAAGTTTAAATTCAGTTTTTAAAATCTGTATAAAATAAATTATTGACAATTACCCGACATAGACAAACATAATAGCAAATCCGACAACGAGCATTAAGCCATCATCCAACATTGTAGCTTCACTTATGTCTCCCCAACTATTCATGCCAAAAATAAATTAAAATCGAAATAATCTGTCATTGTCCATTTGCTTTACTAACGTACCTCCTCCCTGCAGCGTAGAACAAGCCAACTCCTTCGGGCAAAGATTTTGAAATCCTTTCCATGAGTTGAAGCCATTCTTTTTCAAACTTGAGAGAAGTTTCGTCGACGATTTCTCCAGTTCCCATATCACTTATCGCTTTTCCAGCATTCACTACACTTTGATTTATAGCTACAGGCCACCTTAGCCAAAGAGACTCCGCTTTTACAATTTCTCCTTTTTCATTTCTCTCAATGACTCCGCCCAACTCCGCGGTATAATTCATTGGTCTACCAAATACTGGACTGTAAAACAAAAATATATTGAGTGAAATGCTCTTGTTACATGAGTAGCTCAATGAATTTAAAAGTTTTAACAATAATTACTATATTAATACAGAAAACTAAAACAAAATTACAAAATATTGACAAATTTTCATGTAGTATTGAACAGAATAATTAAAAATCAAGTTTAAAATCAACTATGTCCTCTGAAAGAATTATTAAAACCATTTGTTTACAATTATTTGTAATATGATGAGCAAAATTATATGAAATAACAAATATATTTATAAATAAAATCAATTATCTTGAATTAAAGACTTGAATTAATTTTAACCTTATTAATAGATGATTATAAGCGTAAATGATGTCTTGGGTTGTCAAATTGTTGATTACAGTTCGGTTGAAATCCCACATTTCCAAAGGACTAATTTCCCAGCATGTTTCATCCAAATTATTGATTATCTCGCAATACAATTCATGTGGTATATTAAGTGACGGGTCCAATGCTTTGTTTTTCGGACTGCTTGGCTCATCCTCGTCTGTGAAAAATGGGTCATCGAAAGCGTCATCGAAAGCGTTCCTGGAACTATTGGCACTGCCAATCGATCGCTTCCTTCTGTCGTTTCCAAATTTTGTAACTGGTAGCCTATTCCAATATAAATTATTAAATGCATACCAATCATTCTGATTAGATAACAAAAAAGTATGGAAACTACCTGAAACAAACATCATTCCATTTTCTATTGTCCACTTCGATTTTATTTACTTTATCACGGATATCCAGCATCTAGTGAAATAAAAATTATAAAATGTCAAATCATTTTCTCTGTTATTATCTTATGTTTAATATTTTTCAAAATTCAAAGTTATTACCATTTGAAATATTTCAGGAACAAGGACATTTTCTGCAGTGACAATGGCCCAACTGAAACGAATGGGCGATGGGAAGTTTTTTCTTAGCCATTCTGTGTCTTGAGCAAATTCAGAATGTCTAGCAATCCATAATTTATCTGGTCTATTTTCTGGGGTGAAATTAAAAAATCCTAAGCCACAAATTGCTGTCCATATAAGAGTCCCTATTATAAATTTGTACGGATTGCTGGCAACTGCAAATCCCCATCTACACAAAGTAAAATAATTAATTACAATTTCAGTTTAATTTAATTTTAGTACCAATAATAATTGTATACATAATATTTAAATAATTTCAATAAATAATTAAATAAACTTACTTGCAGAAAAAGTTTTCCAAAAATTCTGTGATTGCTAAGCTAACTTTTTTGCATGCGTCTTTAGAATGAGCTCTGTTCTGTGACAGCGTTGACATTTTAGGCTCAGTATCCATTTTTAGTGGGAGAGTTGACATTTAGCACCATAAAATGTTCACGGTTGAAAACACGGACGTTTTTCATTAAGAAAGAGTTCAGTGGACATCGAATCATCACAGAAGTGGTAGCAATAGCAACCAGTGTGAAGATGAAGAATACATGGCAGCACCTAGACAGACAGAATAAAGAGTCAGTGAGGCAAAACACCTTTTCAATCAAAGTTGTAAAAATGCACAAACTAAACCTGCTAATCTCAAACGAGTAAGTAAGTGAAGGACACGAGTATTTGTGCTAACATAATAATTTTCCTCAAAGCAACTAAACAATTCTCTAAGTAGGTACAAATAAATAGCAAATGTTATCACAAATTACAAAAACAAAAATATTCCCACGAGTTTTATTACTTACATATGTAACTACATTTTAACTCGACAAAAATTCACACGAAATAAACTTAGGTAAATACACAACAATCTAAATGACTAATGAAAGGGAAGCAAGAAGCAAAAATACGTCTTGTATTAAGTTAGACACTTACTCACAGATGAGTTACGTTGCTTTGGTGCAAGTCCTAAGTGCAAGTAACTATCATGCCAAACAGGCCAGGCCAAAAGCCAAAAATTGTGTACAGTCCGTCTATTGTAACCAATTGTACAAGGTGAGCCAGAATATACACAACCACAAACTAACACGGCAATCCTTTATCTATGCCAAAGTGATTAGCAATTTATCGTTTTTGATAATAATATTCCTAAATAGTGCTTCTAAATTATATTTTCCTTTTTTTGAAATTATATTTTACTTCTATTTTATATTTTTGCATATGAAATTGCTAATTATTTTGACTAACTGTATAATTTTGTTACATTTTTATTAAATTTAGAAACATCTATTGCTTCAAATTGGCATTAAAAATATTTTAGTAAAAAACAGTAAAATTTTCTAAAATTAATATTTTTGACAATTTTTTAAAAACTGTAAATCAATTTTTTACTTAGTATTTTATTACGATTTTGCTGAATATCAGAATGAATTAGGTTTTTCTAAAAATGCTCTAAATTTTCTAACCAACTTAGTAAGAAAGGAATTTAGAAGGTACAAAAAATAAAACTGAAGTAGTATTGTACAGTTGATGGGTGTTTTAAAAGTAGAGTAACGAAGCGTGGCTGACCAGGTATAAAAAGTCAGCTACCTTGTGCATGTCTACATAAGTGAATCGCTAGAATATAATAAAAAATGATATAAGAACCGGTTAGTTTACGTCACAGTCACTCTTCTCTATTGTATAGTGAACAAGTAGGTTAGGATGTAATAACATAGCATAGTCAACATAATATAGCGAGAGGTATAACATAATGTCTCTTATACTCCTAGCTTTGTTCATGTGATGATTGCCCAGATAGCAAAAAACTAAAATATTCAGCGAGCCAGTTGCTGGCTGCTCTCCCCTTGCCAATTATTTTGCTTTCATTCCGTACTAAAGCTATATGGATATGTCATTTAATTTTATATAATGTCTCCCCAAACTGCCTGCCCTCACGGAGCCTATCATTATTTATTTCTACCAACAAAAACTAGATCTATACGTGAATTATTGACGCACACAAGTAATCCAGAAACTCACTCGCGTATAAAGCAGAAAATCAACAGCACCGTACTAAATGTCATTTTCATGCTATTTCTTTGAGACTGCCTAGTTATATGTATCCTTATTTTAGTCTTACATCATGCAGGAAAGAAATAAATATTATTTCTTGCGTTTATATTATTCATACTTCAAATATACTAAAATGCTATAACAGAAATAATCCATTTATAATAATAAACCCTTCTTAACAATAGAAAGAAACTCGGAATTAAATTGGAGAAAGCCTGACACAAATATACTCAACGTTCTAATATTTCCCCATTTATTTTTCGCATACTTATATCTATACACATCGTTGTTGGGTAAACCATGCTAAATTCAGAGTTAAAATTATTTTTAGAATGTAAAGCACATTTCTTTTTGTTATCTAATTGTGGAATAGTCTATTCTGTATATACCAATCAATAATAATCTTACATAGGATGGTAATGTAGGGATGATATATACTAACAGACATAATACTATCTATATAATGATTCAAGTTTCAGGTACTTCTTCCAACCAACATTTTCCCCCTGGCTATTCCTTTATTATGTATCTTGTTGGTACCTGTTATATAATAATAGAGATAATAGCAATAATAATATATCATCTTCGTTCGTCATAGAATAGGATCTTTCCTTTTTCATGTAGATACATATTTAACGTGTGAAAAATAATTCCTATGTGAAAAGATGAGTAATATTAGATAGAACTTTTCTCAGAACTAATATAAAAAGATTTCTCAGGATTAGACAACTCATAATAATACTACGTAACCGATCCAATGCAGTCTAACTTATTGCTGTAATGCATTATAAAACAATTTCTTTCACAGTCAGATCAGAACTGTTAACAAACAAGGCAAAGATACAAGAAATTAAAAGTGGTTATTGGATTTATTTTTAAAATACAACGACACCTGTAAATAGGAATTCAAACTACAAAGAAATTGTTGGACTTATTAATTTTGTGAGGCACATTGAGAATTCTATTCACTTTCCAAGACATAACTTAGGAATATCATAATGCTTTGGAAAGACTAGTTTATTGCTATATTATAACGAAAATCTTATTTAGATCAATAAATATACTTATACATACATCCATGTAAATACCTACCTAGATGTGGTAGGGAGGGCACAATGCAGTCATAAAAAATTCTTGGTGAGGAAAGATTGTTCCGGAGGTAGAATAGGAGCTGATTAAATATTTATTTGATTTCATTTAAAGAATTAAGTGAAGAAAAAGGTTGATAAAAAGGTTTCGGAGAATATCTGTCTTTTCTTATGTTGATTTTTAAAATATTGTAATGTTGCTATGGGATATTATATTGTGAAAAAAATTAAAAATCGATGATCAAGATTTTGAATAATGTAATAATGATATACAGTTTGTACGAATTTAAACGTCTAAAACCGCTTTTTTCAGCTGTGTTCCTTCAATTTTTTAGCAATGTGAAATGAAGGTAATGAGTGAAAATAATTATTAACAAAAAATTGTTAAACAAATCTATGATACAGTAACCGCTAAGAAGGGAAAAGGTATTAGCTACCGATTTTAGGGTTTTTAGGATCAAAATAACCTAACTCGGCGAGACTCCTCACCATCCTCCAATATCCCAAACACAGTGTTGTCAATGTTAGTGTACCTGATGGTGGACATTATTTGTTGCTGTGCTTGGTGTAGTATTGATGCATTGTATCTTAATCTTAAGTGCTTAGTAGACGTGTTCCACCTTAAGTTCCTGCATGCGTGTTATACGCATACGTACACAATCCATATATTTATATGGTATTGGTCTTAGAACATAACGCATATTGCCCCATTCATGACGATGCGTATGCAAAGCATAGGGAATAATGCTGGCTATTAAAGTGACAGATTGGAAAAAGTACAAGAGTATCTCATATTGGACATGTATTAGAGACTGTCCAGTATGATATTGGCTTTAAAACACTAAAATATATTGCTACAAGTACTACATTTGGATATTTACATGATGATGCCAATGCAAAGCATAAGGAACAAGCAAAATATTTGCATGTAATAATAGTTAATTAAAATGAAGGAAACATGCAAATATAGAAAGTCTTCGACTTGGGCTTGTCTATTTGAAAGTTAAACCAACCGTCATTTTCCTGCCCATAGTGCTAAATCAAGTGTTTGATCAATTTTGAGTCTAAAATGGATAGTACTGGAAATCATAAATTTATATTTGGTGACAAAATTGGACTTTTACTGGTGTACAATAATTTTCTGTATAGAAAACGAACAATGTACAAGAGTACCTCATATTGGACATGCATTAGAGGCTGTCCAGTATCTGTTACCTATAAAGGTGGAATACCGATGCATTGCCGAGATAATTTCCATGTTCATCCGATAGAATTAGATAATATTAAGATTTTAGAATTTAAAAATAAATTGAGAGAAAGATTAAAACAAAACCCGCATTTGCAGTTATTAGACATTTACAGGTAATTGAACTTAAATAAAGATTCACACTGATACTTGGTACGTCGTAATTAAAGTTATTAGCGTAAAGTTAAATATTTATTTACAGAGATGAACTCTCGAAAGTGGAACCACAATATAGAACTTTGATGCCACAATTTTATACGTTACGTTCAACTTTATATGAATACCGCAGCTCAGTTTTGCCAAAAATACCAAAAGATACAGGTGTACTAACTCTCAGTGGAAAATGGACTACAACAGTGGACAATGAACAGTTTCTGCATTGGGATGAGCAAATAAATGGCGCAAGAATTTTGGTAACGTTAAATACTGCACCTATTTTAATTGAATTTTTTTACTTTTAGAGTTAATTGTTTGACATACATGCAGATATTTACAACATGCCAAAATATATTGCTACTCTGTAAATCAGTTACTGTTTTGATGGATGGAACTTTCCGCGTTGTTCCTAAATTATTTAAGCAACTGTATACACTACATGGTATTGTAAATAATAAGGTAAACAAGTAATTGAGAATAGAAAATATTACTACTTTTTAAATGTTTAGAGCACTAAAGAAAATAAATTAATGCTTATTTTTCAGATATTTCCTTTGGTATATTGCCTATTGCCCAATTTGAAAGCGGATACATATGTGCGGGTGCTACATGCAATATCGACTTTAGCAAATCGTCAGAATTGTATATTTAAACCGCCAAATTTTCAGTTGGACTTTGAAATTGCAGCAATTACGGCAATTCAACGTGTCTTTCCATTTTCAGCTATAAAGGGTTGCTATTTCCATTTTTGCCAATCAATTTGGAGAAAAGCGCAAGAGTTAGGCCTGGCAAATCGTTATAAAGAAAATAGTGAAGTGAAACAGTGGGTACGATTAATATTGGCTTTACCCCTTGTCCCACTCTATTTTTTGGATGAAGCATGGCTTTTTATCGCATCTGAAGCTCCTGATATATTGCAATGTACAAATATGCAAGATTACATTGTAGAAACGTATTTAGACGAATCTAACGCAAGGTTTAAAAGGTAATTACATTGCTTCCTAACATTACTGTGTTATAGTAAAGTGCATTTGTTGTATGTATATTGCAAAAATTATTACTTCTTAACATTTTTTGCCAGATCTATGTGGAACCATTATTATACTGATTCACATAGAACTACAAATGCACTTGAAGGATGGCATTCTCAACTAGGACGAATGATACAACGTGCACACCCAAGTGTATGGTTGTTAATACATACATTGAAACAAGATCAAGTTTATACTGCGGTAAAGATTGCACAGGCAATAGATGACAATTTACATCTACAAATAAACAAGAAATCTATCTCCAGGGATATTAGCATTAATTTATTAAAAAGTGAACTAGCTGTTGGTAATATCTCTTTAGAAAATTATATGGTAAAAATTATACGACTAGCTCCAGGGAAAAAAATGTAGATATTATCTAGAATATATTTTATGTCAAAAGCAGTCAAGTGTTTTTGGCAAAATGTCGTTTTGTAGTGACGTAGTTTTATAATGTTAGTTTTTGCAGTTCTGTAGTATTGAGTAGTATTGTAGTACTTTTAATGAAAAATGTAAGTGCTTTAATTTTTACGCAGTAATTTTATTGTAAATGATTAAAAAATTATGTAGTTGAAAATTTTTATTTAATTTATGTATATAGGTATTATAATTTAATTAATAGGGAACTTTGACTGGTTGATTACCATAATAATAATATAAACTAAAACATTATTTGCTTGTTAGAACTACTACACCAGTAGTACATGTAGTACATTTAATAACTTTAAAACTGTAATATATACTACCGCTCCTTACCGCAATGTGTATTGACTATTGACAATAATGTAACAACCTAGTAAAGCACACGATTTCGTGGCAACAATGTTGTGTTGGGCTTCTCTTTCCTTTTACCTGCTACCTGGCTAAGCCGCTCGAACAATGCAGGGATTAGTATAATTAGGTTTGTAAAGGGTTGCAAGGAACAATAGGAAAGAAAAGGTTTAGCTAGATTTGGACTTTACCCATAATAATACTACGTAACCGATCCAATGCAGTCTAACTTATTGCTGTACTGCATTATAAAACAATTTCTTTCACAGTCAGATCAGAACTGTTAACAAACAAGGCAAAGATACAAGAAATTAAAAGTGGTTATTGGATTTATTTTTAAAATACAACGACACCTGTAAATAGGAATTCAAACTACAAAGAAATTGTTGGACTTATTAATTTTGTGAGGCACATTGAGAATTCTATTCACTTTCCAAGACATAACTTAGGAATATCATAATGCTTTGGAAAGACTAGTTTATTGCTATATTATAACGAAAATCTTATTTAGATCAATAAATATACTTATACATACATCCATGTAAATACCTACCTAGATGTGGTAGGGAGGGCACAATGCAGTCATAAAAAATTCTTGGTGAGGAAAGATTGTTCCGGAGGTAGAATAGGAGCTGATTAAATATTTATTTGATTTCATTTAAAGAATTAAGTGAAGAAAAAGGTTGATAAAAAGGTTTCGGAGAATATCTGTCTTTTCTTATGTTGATTTTTAAAATATTGTAATGTTGCTATGGGATATTATATTGTGAAAAAAATTAAAAATCGATGATCAAGATTTTGAATAATGTAATAATGATATACAGTTTGTACGAATTTAAACGTCTAAAACCGCTTTTTTCAGCTGTGTTCCTTCAATTTTTTAGCAATGTGAAATGAAGGTAATGAGTGAAAATAATTATTAACAAAAAATTGTTAAACAAATCTATGATAAAAATTTATTACCTTCAACTTTTTCACAATTTTCATATTATTCAAATTAGCTCCACACATATCGGGCACAATATAGGCGTCAAAATCAAAAAGACATCTTCACGATTATTTCAAATTTTTGTCACAGTTGTAAGTTGCTTTCCATCATCAATTTCAAAATTGTAATTGACGTTACTTCATACTTATATTATGCCCTGATTCAGGGTAAATGAGCTGTTGAACTAACGAAAAAAAAGTAGGCAGATTTTCGTCTTATTTTTTATATCGATGAATCAATTTCGGACATCGAGGATTTTAAGAAATGTTGAATGTGATGTTTAGAAAATTCTAATTTTGTGTCCAGGACTTTCAAGTGCAAGACTGTTTAAATTAAGCGGAAAATGCAGCCCCGCCAAATATCGGGGATCTTGAAATTATTTCTTTTCATTTCGCATGCATTCTTTGGAAATTCTCTGGCTGGCAACTTACTGGCTTGCATCCTGTATAAGTTACATACAGTTAGTTGGCGTGCCTTTCTTCTCCGTTAATTTTCCCACAAAAGCCATTAACCTTTAATGTACGGAAATTAAGTTCCTTTAAAGTTGACTACGGCTACACATGACACAATGACACTGTCATGATTGCTTTCGAAGTAATTTTACAATTACCTAATCAATAGTTTCGTTGGATGATGTCTCTAGTGAATGAATCGGTCATCCTAAATCGTTTTGTCATGAATGTAACAATGTAACTGTATCAATCCTGCTCTATACATACACCTACAGCTGTAAATTATAAAATATACTTGATTTCTGTCTTTTAAGAGCTCAATTCTGTTAAAATAAACTTATCTGTGGGACTTATACGTATAGTAATATGCAATATGCAACACTAGTCTCACGTTACCCAGCCATGCATAGAGATAGACACGTATTTGAATTTTACTCTTTTACAATCATACAATTTTTGTCAGTTTTCTCACTAAAATTTTAATGAACATAATGTTCTCAACGCATAGCTGGTTAGCTACTAAATTGAGAGTATTAGTTTTCTCATGATAGTAATCAGAAATCCAGAGAAGGCTTTCTCGAAATAATTGGGGTCAAGTATCGAGATAGATCAAACCGCATGCCAGAAGTGTTACAGTAATATTTCAGTAATAACAGTATAATTGTTACAGTAATAATATGTTCTATTAATAAAAAATTATCCATCCTTCAAAAACTGATGCTATGCAAATAAGCTAATTAAAATGAAAACAATTTAGTCTTAGCACTTCCATAGCACATGGGACAAAATTTAGTACCCAAATAATGTTTTCAATGATGTACTCCAAATCAGTTTACCCGAAGTCCACTATTATCAAAATGCCTTTCCTGGGTAACTTTGGAAGTCACCCGACAAAGGCACATAACGTGTGGTGGACGTCGGGAAAACTGCTTTGGGGTACAAATATTAACCCCTCCATGATATTTGCTTATACGACCCCGCAAAAGTTGGAACGGTGATTGGTTCTAGTACTTGCCGTTTTGTAGAACATTGGAATAATACGTTAAAATAAAACAACGTGTTATTTTACTTTTATTACTTAAAACATAGTTCACAGTAATTATTATGATATCAATTACAACGAGCATAGCAATATCTCTCTTTTAAAAAAGGTTAGTAGACATAGTGGCATAGAATAACAATTTTTTAAATAATAATGATTTCCGCAGGAAATTGAACAGACGTCCAAATGGTGACAAGTACAAAACCTGTAATCATTTCAGACCGACGCATTATCTCTTGATTACAGTTTAATGTCCATGCAAATACGTTTGGTTATCTTTTCTACCTCGTTGACGTTTAAAAATCATATGGATCCTATTAGAATTTGACTTAATACATACGAACGAGTGTTCTCATATTTCATGACAATGATCCCTGTACTCCTAAAAAAATTTAATTGAAATCATGCAATAAAATAAATGCAGAAGAATTGCCAATACCTAGAAAAGTGTTCAGTGTCTAATGGCACCTCCCCTCCCCCCCAAACAATCCTGGCATTAATGAGTCAATTGGAGAAACCAAAGAAATTTTAAAAATCCAATAACAATACAAACATTAGTGAACAAATGCTTAAAAATTCTGCATCATTAGAAAATTAAACCTAATAGCTTTTACTGGGCACAAGGTCTTCAATATCTTATTTTTTTTTGAAATTGCATAATTATTATATTGATCTAATAAGCGAGAATAGTAAATACCAGCAATGCAATGTTGTTACGATATGAGTGCGATTATTTTTGAATATTGCTTAAAAATATGTTTTGTTTTTTTAGTTTAGTTTGTAAAATTATTTCCAACCAGCCTCCACCATTTAAGTTATTGGATAGTATACATGACTCTTTCAGAGAAATTAAATAATTGACAGTGTAAACGGCGCGGCGAACGATTTCTATTACGATTACTGCTTTATTATAATAGGTCTACATCGTTGAATCGACAGGTTATGAATGGCAATCTCTCAATCTCTTTTCGTTTTAAATATCATCATACTTGATTTGCACAATAGGTTTGCCTTATATGAAAAAAATCTATTGTTTTTGCCTTACAATAGTAAACTATCCATCCATGTAATCTTCCAAAAAGTATTTCGTTGGCCAATATAAAAGGAATTTTCATTCAATTATTAGAATAGTCAACATTTATCTGGGGAAGCCGCGTATACTTCATTTCATCTACTTACATCTAATCTATGATGTCGTTTTCTCAAAGAATTGGCAGCAGATTGGTTTTGGTTATGTTTATTGGCATATTATTTGTGTACACAACAGCAACTGCTGCGCCGTCAAAGGATTACTCTAAAATTTGTGCTGATCATCCACCCACGCAGACGTCTAAAACTAACAATGAAAGCAAATGGGTAAGTAAAATTAGTAAAATTATTGAAATTTTCCATTTGAAATATTCTGCATGCTTATTTCTTAAATCAATTTGATTATGAACTGAATAAATCGTTATATAATTTATATTTGAATATTGTTGTAGTCGAATGCAGATAAAACAGACAAAAGACATATTCATTTTGCCAGCAAAATTGCCCGAATGCGAATTGCAAGTGTTCTCAAAGGAAAAGCTGTGGCTGTGGATGCACAAGAAGATTACTCTAAAATGTGTCCATATGCTACTATAAAATATTTACAAGGACATCTGGAAATTGATTTATATGGCTATGGAACCAAAGAGGTCGATTACGTCTGTGCTGTAGCTGCTGGAAACAAAGGAGCCTTAAACTGCTCGATAATTCACAACAATGGTTACGGTAAGCAATTGCGTCTCTACTAATTAGTCGAATTTTAACCATGTTAACCTTAATCCGTCCAAAGAACAGGTGTTAACACTTCCCTTAGAAAATCTTGTAAATCGAAGGTCCCTTTACACCAAACGTTGACTTTATGAAAACAAAGAAAACTTCCCAAATTCTGCTTATTTCCGAGCTTAGTGCATCCCTTAAATGCTTAAGAGTTTTTCCAGCATCAGTTTTAAAATACATTGTTGAAATTTAGGCCAATTTAGATCAAAATCGAAAGTTTTTAATTTATTCAACTATTTCAACTTTGAAATATTTTGCAACATTTAGAAAATTGACCACTTTCAGTTCATGATTGCAATTTGAAAAAAAACTACACAGAATTACAATAAGTGGCCAGAATTTCCAGTATGTATTATTTATTTTCAGAAATTAATTTAATAGTGACGGATTTCTTAACAAATCTCTTAGTACAATCTCTAATAATTAGTTTTACCTTTTAGTATAACTTTTGTGGTATTTTTACAGCTATGAAAACAGTAATTTATCCACATTACGAAGGCAGAATTACGACTGTCACGTATTGCTTTGATGATGGAGAAGTAGGCTGGGTACTATGGTCCAACCATGGCGATCTAACTCAGGAAGAAGAAAAAATAACAATGAAATACCTTCAATCTATTGGGTTTGATATTAATGACAAGGTTCCTATGACTATTAGCTCTTGCGATAAAAAATTGCCTTGAAAGTTTTCTTTTCTCGGAACATTGAGTTGCGATGTACCTGCATCATAAAAACCATATTTACAATATCCCTACTTACAATTTTGGCATTTCTTATTTATTATATTATGCAGAAGGATTCTTTATAAAAATAAAATTTCATAATTAGTAACAAAGTAAACATTGAATTTACCATAGCTGCATATTTAATTGAGGTAGATTTGGATATATTCATAAATTATAAAAGGGCAAATAGGAATCCTTCCTTATGATAGCCAGAAACTACTGAATTGTGTATTACATCAAATTAAAAATAGACATTTTTAAATTTATGTTATTGATTAACTGAAATTTTGGATTTTGTATAGCAGTCTAAGCGAATAATCTTAATTATGGAAAATCTTGGCAAGAGAGATAGGGATTTTATTATTGGTTGCCCCATTATTTGAAATTCTAGATGATATAGTTCTACATATAGATCCTTTTTAGTTAGACGTTTTATGGAAATTTCGATTTGGGGTATTTGGCCAGCGTTTTTATAGGGTACAATATTGGCTAAAAATAATCTATAGTAGATAGACCAACCCTTGGGAAACAATTGTCTGCGCACTATTTACTCTCCATTTTAATTTTCAAATTATTTAGAAATCGAATTTGACTTAATTAGGACATATTTGATCCAATCACTATAACTTGCTATACTGCCAAAAATGCACCAATGGTGGAGGAGCTAACTTTAAAATCAGGCATTTATCAAAAATTGATTCAGATTTTTCGTTAAATTGTTTGGTTGGAAATTCTTCACCTCCGTGACGAAAGAAATAGTGAAAAGTTGGTCTTGTAAGGGAAAACATGTTCATCGAATACATGTTTCAGCATAAGCTTAGCAATAAGATCCAGTTTCCTATATTATATATTATGTAATTAAATTATAGTCATGGCCATAAATCATGTAAAGCATAGATCTCAAAGTAAGTACTTATAGAATCATGTTATAACCCCAGTTCTTGCATATATTATACTATACGGATATACGTTCAGATTTTCACATCATGCAATAGTTCGTTGTTGTTCGTGTAACACGAACAGACTATAGGTAAGGTAGGTACACGCATCGTGTACCGTACCTAGTCTACTTTTGGTATGCAGCCCAGTTCAATGCTTTCATTTCCATATATTTGGCTTCTTTGTGACCGCTAGGCCGCTATTCTATTTATTCAAACCAAAGATATTTTTTGTACGATATTTGAAACAATATTAAATTACATAAATGCACAAGATATCGATACGCTAGGTACAAAATGTGGTATATGGAAGATGATGTAATTTTTGTAGGTAATTTCAGTGATATTTGTAGATAACGATTTGTTTACGTTCAGAGCGTTAGAGAAACGTTTTAACTTTACTACCTAGCCACTAAAAATACATAGTCACACAACATGCAGAAAACCATAATAGAATTGGAACAAACTCGTTAGTTGAAACATCTATCTATTTACACTATATAGGAAAATTTTCATAATGGACACTCCAAATCAACTGTTGAAGGTAAAGATTAATTTTACTTAGTGCATCATTCTAAAAAAATTATCTGATTAATTATTGTTATACTTATTTACCACTTATTATTGTTATATATGGGAGGATTTCTCTTGCACGTCCTTTTAGAAGTCACCCGCTGGCCGACCAAATATTTATCCGACCTCAAAATATAAGTGGAAATTTACATATATGCACTGTATCCGTAAAAATCCGTATACACTCCCACCAAATATTAGGTCACCAATAATACCAGCTTAAGCCAGTAATAAAAATTTAATAAAATTTAATTTTTCGGATTAAATTGTGCAAATTCGGATTTTATGTATTATTGGTGAACTAATATTTGGTGGGAGTGCGAGTGTAATTGTAATTGGATACAGTGTATTTGCATCCACTATTGTGTTGAGGTCGGATAATTCTTTTGTTGGCCAGCGAGTGATTGCTAAAAGGACATTACAAGAGAAATAATGATATTTACTTCATTTTCAGGTACCTTCACCTTCTAAAATAGAAAAAAGGTCAATGGAAAATGAAAAGGACGGTGACCTTTATAAGTCACTTGGGGACATTGCCATCGCCTTAGATCCGGATTTTGACAAAAGTCAAATCTGCAAAGTGTCATTAAATTTGAAAAAAATTGGACGAGAGAAAAAGTTGGCTTTTCTTTTGGAAAATGTGTTTAGTGTTCAAGAATGCAAGGATCTTATTAAGTTTTCGGAAAAGGAAGGCTACACCACAGCATTTCTAAATAATCACAAAGGAGGGGAAATTTATAATCCTGACAAGCGAGACAGTCTTCGGTGCATCATTGACAACAAGGAATTTGTCCGGATTTTACAGGACAGGATTTCTGAATTTATTCCGGAAACATTTCTAGGAAAGGAGCTGGTGGAAATCAATGAGAGACTCCGATTTTTAAGATACGATCCCGGAAACCAATTCAAGATGCATCGAGATGGGGCTTACTCGAGACCCGATGGCTCTGCTCGAACTTTAATCACTTTGCAAATATATTTAAATGAAGGATTTAAAGGAGGGGAGACGACTTTTTTTAAAAACAAATTAGACAGCGACAAAAATATTTTACCCGTTGTTCCAAAAACTGGAATGATATTAGTTTTTCAACATGATATGCTCCATGAAGGGTCCTTGCTCAAAGCAGGAAGGAAGTACACAATCCGAACTGATGTTCTTTACGTGACGGCGTATGCCAAAGCCAAACTATCATCCCCAATGAAAAAATAGTGTAAATTCTATTATATATACACCACTGTGTACATTTCCTTTATATATATCCAGGCTGGGGGAGTTGGGGACTGGGGGAGCTGGCGCCGCCCCTAAATGCAAAGAAATAGAGAATTTTTTTGTCAAAAAACTATAAAAATCCAAAAGTTTTCTCGCGTAAATGTTATAATTTTTAGGTGTGCCCCTACTTAGTCAAATTCCTGGATATGTGCATCTGTATTTCGTACTGGAAATGTGGATAAGATTTATGATAATGAAGTAAAAAGTGGAAGGTTATGGGAAATGGGAAATAGAACCAAAATTGTGGCACAGGAAAAATTCAAATTTGTCGAGTTTATTTCTCATATACCTCCTACCAAGTTTCTTTCTCCAATTAACGAAACGTAATTGGAGTACCAAAAACTACATTTGGGTCGAAAAGTAAACTTTCACCCAATTCAACGTTTTGAATTGTATATTACGTCGTGAATTTGTGTGCCAAATACATTAAAAATATTCTCAACCATTATTTTTATTCATTTTAATGATATAATTTAATAAAATTGCCTTTTTTAATTTAAATTACCTTAATTCTTACGTATCGAATTCTTTGTACAGCACTTTTTTCCAATTACAAATTAGAATTAGGGAAAACACATCATACCTTGCATTTCAGTGTGAATTCGTACTCAACTTTTTTGTTCTCAAAAAATAATAAAAAAATACTTAAAATTCTTATTTTAAAGGTTTGCCCTTCAGGTGCATTAAAGACAGAAAATGGTATACTTTCAGGATTTAATGTAACAATCTAACTCTGTAATTTGACTCTGTGACCTGTTCTCCTCGCAGGCAGGTAAAAGGGGGGTCACACTTCATTGAAATTGTATCGAATTTTTTGTACAGGGCATTATAAGACGTCTAAAATATTCGTTATTCGTTCTTAAAGCACCGCGAATTCTCTATTTTAACATAGGACGAGCAAATGGAGATCATTCAAACAAAAAACAAATAATTCCTAAATAAATCATCCGGCTGTCAGTTGTTTGCCGTGTCACATCACATCAGAAGCCAGAGGGTCACACTATATTTTTTTTATCGATATAGAAGCTTTAGCTATCCAGTAACAAATCCACTTCTTGGTGAGCATTTTATTTATAATTGATAATTATCATAACTCTATGATTTGGATTTGGAATATATTTTAATGAATAGTTTTCCTTTCTCCTTTAAATAAAACGTATATCTACATTCTACATACTATTATAACACACATTATTAATCATTGGAAACATATTAAAGACAAAATTGAAAAAATTATAACCTTTCATATTTTGACAGGTGGGTGGTGCAAAGGCTGAAATAAATTATGACAATGGCAAGCTGTGTACTGTGTTTTAATGAGTTTGACGAAGAAGGTGTACCTTGTCACCCTCCCAAGTTACGTGAACTCTGTTGCAAATATTTGCATTCGTCATTAACACAAGAAACTTTATGCCAATCTAGTTCTAATAATATGCCAGCATTCTGTTTAAAATGTTTCGAATCTCTAGTGGAGCTCGGTGAACTTAATGACCAGCTGAAATTTTATCAAAAAAGAACTGCAGAATTTGTTTTTATTCTGTCGTTGGAAATTCTCCATCGCCGTGGAAATAGCAGTAATATCTATAATAGACCAAACCACGGAACAACCCTACTCGAATTTGACGTTTCTTCACTACCAAATTGCGATTTCAAGAATACTATAGTTTCTGAGGAAATTGAATCAGAGACAAAAATAAATTTTAATTCAAAAGATTTTAATTGTCCGACTTTGGTGATTTCTACTACACCGAACAACGCCAACTCTGTTGAATTCACATTAGAGAAAATAAAAGTGGACACTGACGAACACAACAGGATTGAGGATGAAACTAATGATGAAGTTGATACAATTGAAAATATTGACAATTCTTCATTCGTTGCGAAGGCGAATGAAATCATTTCTTCAGGTTGTACCGGAAACAATGGACTCGTCCCTATGTTGAAACTTCAAAGTATGTAAATAAAAAACTATTACTTCCAGTCTAACAGCAGTACAAATATAGTTTCAATTTTCAATTCCTATCTGAATTTAATAATAAAAAGCTTAATGTTAATAGATTTAATTAGCACTAAGTCACAATCAATCATTTAATTATTTAAATTTTATTTCATTAAAACATTTTTAATCTCTGAATTTCTCCAGGGCTTAATTTTCGTGGCAATGACGGGAAAGTTATACTCATAGGAAGTGATCAGGATGATTTAAATCGTTCCAACGGAAGTATCAGATCACAAACTATGTGGACTAAATCAGATTTCGGGAATAGTTTCAAAATTACTGATAAAAGAAAAAATTCTGCTACTGGAAATTGGTAAAAGTTTCGTTTTCTTTTGTTTTGTAATTTACAAAGTATAGTATTATTGGGTTTTTATAGTTTGGAAGATTTTCCCCGGGTTCCATCTACTTCAGCATCAAACATTCCAGGGTCTTCATCCAATATAACTAATGCAACCTATGCTGTAGAGAATAACACTCGTTTAACTCAGCCTAACAACGATCTCTTGTGTAGTACAACATTGCCAAAAGAAGAATCACAAGTCCACATTGGGGGTCATTCGGGGGACAACCAAATCGACTGTTATGCGAATACAAATCGGTTTAAAAAAAATAGACGTTCATTGAAATCTAAAAATAATTCAAGTAAAAATCCTGTAAAACGAAAGCAAGCTGTGGAAAAGCGTTTTAAATGTGATATATGTGGTTATGCGTCATATTCAAGTTGGAACCTGAAAAAACACAATATCTTGAGACATTCTAATTTTAAGCATTTTAAGTGTAGGGAATGCAAAAAAGATTTCAAAATCAAAGAATTGGTGAAGCAGCACTACAAACATGTTCATTTTGCTCTACAATTTTCTGATGATTGTGTTCTTAAAAATTGACGTACTTATTTAGTTTAATCTATTTGAAGTTTATTATTGTCATAACATGAATGTATGTAAAATATAATTATTATGTATCTAATGTATTTTGGATATATTTTTATATCAGTAATTAGTTGTTTTAATGTAATTTACTACAGAATACAAATGTTTATGTAGCAATTAAAAGAGCAGATAGAAAATACGCTGGACACTTCTATATTATAATCGTAATAGACTTGATATAAAGCAATAAATTTATCTACCTATATATCTATGCATGTATGTCTGGTAGGGCGATCGTAAAAGCAAATTTTGAAATTCAACCAAAATATTGACACTTAAATCGTACGAAATTCAATAGCAGCTCTGCTTTGGTGGCCTATTATAAAAATAATCATTAACTATCAATTCGATGTAAAAAATATAAATTTGATGTCAAAATTTGTATTAACATGCTACTGAATTATTTCCGTAGTTATTGTAGGATTGTTATTTTAAGTGACTACAGTTCAGTGCAAAGTGTAATGTAGTGCACAGTGTTGGGAAATTGACCACTTTTTTGCATTTTGACCGGGCCGGGTGGTCAAAACGGTCAAAACGGCTAAAATGGTCAAAACGGTCAAAATATCAGTATACAGTTACTTAGGCTAGCAAAGCATATTTAAAATATTTAGAGAATGAAATATTACCTAAAACCAATGAAACACTAATCTACTAACATACAAATACAAAATGGTACACTCTAATCATTTTTAACTGCAACCTTTAGAAAGTTATATTTGTTGTTTACTGTTGCAGTAATAGCTACCTTGGTGTCTCAATGTACCCCAAACGGGTATTATGTCCATTTTGACCATTTTGACCGCTTTTTGGGTATGTTTTGACCGGGCCGTTTTGACCGGGCCGTTTTGACCGTTTTGACCGAAAGTGGTTAAAACGGTTTTAACCACGACCCAACCCTGGTAGTGCAATTATGTAAGCTCAGATCTGAACGTATTCATACCTTAACCTTGCAGTGACTTATGGGCGTTTATTAGCCTTGTGAGCTGAACTGCATTTTTGTTCATCTCAATTCATTTTGTCTTTACTTTACCTTTAGTTGTCTCTTTATAAAGTCATATTACTTACTTCTTAAATAAAAGCTTGTATTTCCGTTCACAAATACAACAGTTATTACCGTAACTATTAACTAAGTACGGAATTTATTTTCTGTTACCGTCCCCCATGTCCTCCTTCTAAATACACAGCATATTAGCTTCCGCTCTCCGACATGAAAACTGCTCGACAAAATATCCTTGTGTTCCAAAGATACCGCGTATTTTAATTTAGTTGATGTTTACTTGATTGGAAATTGGAATGGGGAAACTTTTGGTTGTAGTTGCAGGTTTGGACATATTAACATTTCATTTTATGTATTTCATATTTACTTCATCATTCTAAAGAATTTGTTTGGTCTGTCTTAATTTTCTGATATTTAATTAAATCTTATTTCTATTTACTTAGATACAAAACTTTCTATCGTCAATCGTCTAGTCGTCTACTATTCGTTCTTCTGATGAGCTTACATTATGCTGGCTGAAAAGGAAACTTGGCATTCATAAAACATCTTAACGTCTTAAACAATTACCATAATGAAAAATTGTGTTTTATGCTTCAATGAATTTGAAGAAGAAAGCGTAGGCTGCTCCTACCCTCCAAAATTAAATGAACTATGTTGCAAATATTTGCACTCGTCATTAACACAAGAAGTTTTATTATGCCAATACAGCCATCACAATTTGTCATTGTGTCCCAAATGCTTGGATTCCTTGGTGGAACTAAGCAACCTTCATGACCATTTGGAATTTTATCAAAAAAGAATTTCAGAATTGGCTTTTATTCTTTCGTTAGAAATTCTTCACCGTTGTGGAAATAGCGACCAGAATAAAACAAGTCACAAAAGTTCGGAGAAGACGTTAATTAAATTGGACGTTACTGCATTACCAATTTGCGATTTCAAGAAAAACAAGACTGATAGCTCTGAGGAAATTGAGATATCAACAAAGGAAACCAGTGATTCTCATTCTGAAGATGTTTATCAAGATCTTAGTAATGATCCATTGTTTATACCTTCTACGCCGCACCCTAATGTTGACAGTGTTGAATTCTCATTTGAAAGAATAAAAGTTCAAAGTGAACAACCCAGCTGTATTGAAGAAGAAGCCGCGGATGAACTAAATGCATCTCAAAACACTGATCTATATGTCCGAAAGACAAAACAACGCCTTTCGACATGTCAAACCAGAAAGCAAGAAGGATTGATTCCAGTTTTAAAGCTTCAAAGTAAGTGCAAATTAAAAAAAAATCCTTTTCGACTTATCAGGTCATTTTAGTTGTAAAAATATTTTATTCAATATCTAAATTAACACTTTGCTGTTTCAGGTGGCTATATTTTGATAGTTTAGTAGCTAAGTAATTTTGAAATTGTAATTTTGATTCACAGGACTTAATTTTCACGATGGTACAAATAAGGATAATAAATCCCAAAGCATCAGCACTAAAAGCGATTTTGGCGATAATTTCAAAACAACTGACAAAGAGAAAATATTATCATCTAAAAATGGGTAAAGTCAATATTATTATGTGCCTAAGTAACTTTGTTTAATTTTAATATTTAAATCAAACAATTGGTTATTTTTGGAAATGTTAATTTTTTATAGTTCTGAAGATATTCTTAATAGACCATGTTTTTCAATGTCAACTATCAATTCTATCCGTTCGTCAATGTCACCTAATCAACAAATATCCGAGAGTGGTAATAATAGAAACGAAACGACGACATCTGCAACTACATTAATCTTACCTAATAATTTAGAAAAGCAGAACTTACAATTAAATCGATCTATTTGCAAGCTAATACGTTGCTGCCAATGTGATCAAACATTTTCTACGGAGCAAGAATTAAATATCCATGTAGCAGTCCATTGCGAGAAAAGGCTCTGCAAACGTGATGCAGGTGGAAAAATGATTAAAACGAAGGAATGTACTTTAAAGGAAATAGTCCATAAAGCTAAAGGGCCTCAAAAGTTTACAATTCGAAAAAGGAGATTTAAATTGAAGAAAAACTCACATAGAAAAGTTGGCATTGTAGAAAATCCTGTCAAGTGCGATATTTGTGGAACTGAATTCAGTTATAAATATAAAATGCTAATCCATAGAAGAATACACACTGGAGAAAAGCCTTTCAAATGCGACGTTTGTGGAAAGGAATTTACCCAGGAAAATAATCTAATAACGCATACCAAGATTCACATTGGTGAAAGACGTTACATTTGCGAAGTTTGTGGCAAGGGATTTGTCCAGCAAATTAATTTAATAACTCATAGGCAGATTCATTATAAACAGTCTTACTACAAGTGTGATATTTGCTGCAAGGAATTTACAGTAAAGGGTCGCTTAGCGAGGCATGTCAAGATCCACACGGGAGAAAAACCTTATAAATGTGAAGTGTGTGGCAAGGGATTCATTCGTTCAGATAACCTAGCAGAACATAAAAGGACTCATACCGGCGATAGACCTCATAAGTGTGAAGTTTGTGGAAAAGGATTTGCATTAAAATGGGCTCTTGAAATACATAGAAATATTCATTTGGAGGTCAAACCTTACAAATGTGAAACCTGTGGCAAAGAATTCACACGGATGAATCACAAAATAACTCATAAATGTCGTGTAATGCCTAAAATCACATCTGATAATCCGAGAAAAAAACAGGCTCCCAAAAGGCGATTTCCTTGTGACGGATGTGACTATGTGGCAACATGCAACTCAGATTTGAAAAAGCATAAAGTCTATAAGCATTCTAGTTTAAAAAATTTAAAGTGTAGAGAATGCAAAAAGGACTTCAAAACTAAAGAAGTGATAAGGAAACATTACAAATGTGTTCATTTTGCTCTTGACTTTACAGACGATTGCGTCATTAAAAATAATTGACCAATTTCATGAAATTTAGTCAATTATTTCAGTAGTTACGTAGTATTATGTTTCAGTCAATGTGCACTACGTATTATTATAGTGACAGTTTCATTCCAACTATGCACTTGACCATAATATTTACACATTCTTGTATAACTTCTAGTACATAAAATTTTTTCAAGATTTGTGTCAATTACCTATATTATTATTCATAACTAGGCCACCAGTACTGGTCTTAAATTTCAAAAGATTTCTGTGTCAATAATTTTTGGTTTAATTTTGAAATGAGCTAATATTTACCCAGAGTGTAGTCCATTGGTTTATGTAATACGCATTGCATACGCGCTTGCTAAAAAATGCGCGCACGCATTGCGCGCGCGGTAAAATTGCTTTATCAAGTCTATGATTATAATATAGAGATTCGTCTAGGACTTTGAATTAAAGTTGCAGGAGAAAAGCTTTTTGATAATTGTTAAAAACATGATTTATTGTGAAAATAAAAACAAGTAAGGTAACATAAATTACTCTATGTCATTTTAAATAAACGTTACATAATTTTACAATCATTAGCCGAATACTATTTTTACAATAGAAACACGGAGTGGTCAAGTTTATGTGAGATTAATAGATCCGGTAAGCCGGTAATCATGCAACCCTAATAAGCCACCACCCTCACGTCCCGTACGCAGGGTAGCTTAAAAGCCTAACCTAATCAAACCAGCTAAATTTTTTAGAACCCTCTATGCTGGTCGCTGGTGCTACTTAGTTTATCTGTTTTTATAAATTCTAATAATTATGGTCTCAAATCCCTGACTATACTTTCATGTAAAATTATTTAATGAGTAATTGTTAATGAGTTAGAGGACGAATTTTTGACTATAATTCATATCATACGAGTGCGCGTTCACAGATTCTGGTTGAAGCAAGGCAATGTTTGCACATTTTAAAAATCGCGCAATTAAATATACTATTTCGGGGCACATAATCTAACCTAATGAAAATAATAACATTGGTAGGCATTAGTGCAACCACTATACCTTACGTCAACCCAGATTTCCACATGTACGCCAGACCAATTACGATTTTTTAACTACTTTCGACTATATTCATACATTCGATTTTTTGCAAACACAATAGAAAAAAAATAATTACAAAAATGTGATTGTCTGATAATTTTTCTTTGTTTCAGATAGTATACGTGTAATAGTGTAAATATACCTACCTATATGTTTATGTGCATATTTATTTTTATATCCTATTTATTATTGTAATTCCTACAAATTAAATTTTCATTTTATAGATATTTTATGATATTAATGTCCTATGCATACCAGACAAATCGCGTAAAACGCCAAAAAATAATAAATTGTCTATTGCCTAAATGAATGTCTGTTGACAAACTGCAAATATGAAATATTTTGTAGACAATTGGAACATTTTTTGCACAAAGTGATTGGATATTGTGAATATGAGCTTCGCAGCCAGAACACTGTCCCATTGGATGTCAAAATGGCCTTAAACATTTTATTTTTGGTGACAATAACTGTCGCTTTTTCTGGGGCTACACAATCACCGAACATATTACACGACTGTGCTCCAGGTAAAAGTATCTAATTTACATCTAAGTTTTAATAAGTATCTAATTTACATCTAGTTTTTACAAAATAATATTGGAGTTACAACAATTACAAGTAATTTGTGAAATTCAGTTGAATTAGGATTACTATAAGAAAAACGCTCAAAGCCTGATATGGATATACCTAGATATTAATTGAATTCATTTATCACTTGCTATATTACAGGCACACCGGACGCACCCCCAGTAAACCTTCTTACCGTAAAGAACATAACTATTAAAGGATGTGATAAACAGCCATGTGTCATGTACAAGACGGACACCTACGAATGCAATGCAGTTGCAACTATAAGTAAGTTTGTCCAGTTTTAAAACTTTAGAGTAGACGTGTATCAGGCACGTATCCAGAAATTTGATCAAGGGGGAATTTGGTCAATAATAATTGACCTTTTGTTTATGTCTGGTGAAGCTATGAAGTGTGAAAAAATCGTGTTTGAAAATCGATAGACCACCCACCAAGCTAAATGGGTGTCCTATATTATTTTCTAGTCACGTATCCTTCACAGCTGGCCACAAACAAAAGACCACATGATTAAAACAAACTGGAGAAGATCGCTGAATGGAGTAATAACTTGTCATACATTATCTAATATGATTTCTATCGACTTAAATTAACACATCAGCAATTAAAATATAAATCATATTATGCAGGGTTGCGGTGTCCGAATAGAAAAGTGTGGACAAATCTGGATAAAAGTGGTTTTATCCAGGGTAAAACTAGATTTGTCCTGGAAGAAATTAGTTTTGTTCACTTTTGTCCTGGATAAAAAGAGGACAAAACTAATTTTGGACAGTATAGTATATTTTTGGATAGTTTCTGAACAGAGGCAACCATGGAAACAACATTTTTCTATCCACTAGTTACCCAGTTTCCCCAATAGCGAATATGCAAAAAATTGAAAGAATTCGCAACTCTTGTTTGCAAAGTTTTCTATTAGAAATAAAATATGTAATAAAAAACTTTTTGACTCTAGTTTTATTGAATTAATTGTTTTCATTAGATTTTACCGCGAAATCAATGACTAATACGGTGATAGCATTAACACCAATTGGACCTATTCAAGTAAACAAAGGAGAGATGTGTTCAGTAATAACTAGTGGGTGTGACAATTTGAAGGCTGGATCGGATATGACAGTACATGTTAAACGAAGGATCAATGAATTTATCCCTCCCGTAAGTATATACATTTATTTCTTTTGTTGTATTATTACAATAATATAAACTATCTCAAAATTTTAAAAGTGTTTATGCCTTTGATATAACGGGACAAGTAAAAATTCGTTACATTAACAATGTGGAGGGCAATCAAAGTGCAAAACTCAGAATAATATCAAAAGCTTGTTTTAATAAATTAAAAATTAAATATATGCTAAGTTAGTTACATTTCCAAATATTGTAAGTCGATTGCTTGCTATTCTTAATATAGGTATTAGTAGGAAAGTTTTAAGTTTAAATAAATACTACATCCGATATTCGATATATAATAATTTCGTTACATTTAGTTTTAGCTCCAAGTATTGTTTGCCTAATAAATTGGAATAATGGTTGTATGTCACAGTCATAGTCCTATTTTATATTATTGATAATGATTAGGAAATATCTAATACTATATTTATGATTGGATACATTTTCAATGTAGTACCGAGGAAACGTGCGATTTATCTTCAAAGACGAAAATGATAAACCTCTATTTTGCACCGAAATAAATGTCATTTTGAAAGAAAAGAATTTGGATTTGGGCGATGTGATTGACAGTCTTGGAAAATGACAACTTCTTCTCGATGTGGACATCAAAATATTCATTAACTCAGAATCTTCCAATTTCTTAATTGATTATGGTGGCAAATATTTTTCATAATGAAGTATTAAAACATTGGCCAATGGCCAATATAAAATAAAGCTATCTGTAAAATATAAAAGTATTTTTTACTACTCTGTCATTCAAATGGAACTATTTGGTTTTAAAATAAATATTTTGTCAGTATGCAAAAATGTTTATTGAATTATTTATTTCATGAAATCTCGTTATGCATAGCCCAATGCAGTAAAATTTTATGTCATGTCTACTGCATGTCTTCTTGCCTTGTCAAGTGAAAACATTTGGGAGAAAGGATCCTTTAATAGTATATGGTAAATTTATAATATTTACCCGAAAGAACTGCGACTTGCGTCTGCAAAAACGTTTGCAGAAGATTGGACCGAATTGGACTTTTTTGGACTTTATTGGACCAAATTGGACCGAATTGAACTGAATTGGACTTTTTTGGACCAAATTAACCTTTATTTGACCGAATTGGACTGAATTGGACCGAATTGGACTGAATTGGACCGAATTGGACTGCATTGGACCAAATTGGACTGAATTGGACCGAATTGGACTGAATTGGACCGAATTGGACTGCATTGGATTGAATTGGACCAAATTTGATTGAATTGGACTGAATTGGAGCAAAATGACTTACTAAAATATTATGGCTCAAAATTTTATAAAACTATTGTTTTATCTTTGTTTTCAATATTGAATCATACTGAAAGTCTAATTTATTATATATCTACTTTTACCATTTTTAAGGAAGGAAACTGTGGTCGGAAAAACATCAATGAAATGATTATGTTCAAAAAAAGCTCCATGCGATTTTACAAGATAAAAAAGAAGATAAATATCTACAAGTAATAAAAACACTAGTTGTGTAGATTTTCATTCAGTAAGTTGCCTTAAATCCTATTTAAAGTGTCACTTCCTTTTCACTTCCTCCGCAAAGGATCATGCATAAATAAAACAAATGCGTTGCCCCAGGTGAGGAGAGTTTGAATTTTATGCAAAATTAGTAACTGAATAGTCCTCTTTTTACAAGGAAGTGAAAAGGAAGTGACACTTTAAATAGGGTCTTAGACTTTGCAGGGCTGAGTTTAGGGGTAGGAATATAGTAATTGTAATATAAATGCATATTAGGCCCTAGTGAAAGGGTCCCCAAAGTAAACGGAAAAGCGAATATCGGGGGGAGGCTGAATTTTCATTACATTTTGATATGTCTTAGGATTATTGCATATAGTACAGTGTGATTATTGGCTAAATTTTGTTCAGTGTTGATTTTCATTTTATATGTTATTAATGACGCTATTGTTTTATGAAATGCTGCATATTGGCATAAGACCATTGCAATAACCGAAAGCATAATAAAAACTACTGCATGGATATTTGTTACTTAATGGAAACATAAATAAGTGGCGTGACATATAGACATTTATTGGATAATTATTTTCAATGTTAATTACTGCGATGTTGTCCATTGTACTCAGAGATTTGAAAATGAATTTTCATAATACTTTAATTTTTGTGGCATCATATTTTTGCGTTATCTCTTTTCCTGAAATTTCAGCTTCACAATCACCAAAAATATTAAATGACTGTCCTCCAGGTAAAGTATTTCCATATCATTTGTAGTTGTATATTCTATTAATCGAAGTAATTCCGACTAAAGATGCAAATCTTTGGAAAGAAATATAGGTTTTTTATTTTCAAAAGAAAAATACTAACAGCGTTTGATAAATAATGCTCTTCACAAAATTTTACAGTATAACATGACCGACACAGAAATGTACATTTCTTAGTAAAATTTGATAATTTTTAATTCAATGTTTATTTGTCCCCAGGCACAAAAGGGGCACCGGACAAAAATCTTCTTACCGTAAAGGAATTAACTATTAAAGGCTGCAATCATCAACCATGCGTCATGTACAAGACTGACTACTACGAATGCTACGGGGTTGGAATCATAAGTAATTATCTTCTAAAATGTTTGTAAATATAGTTTAAACCTTTCATGATTGAATGACAGGGCCGCGTCCAAAATGAAATTCGGGAGGGGGGACAAAAAATAACAATGTTCGGGTTATTTTGTATAGTTAGACAATTTTTTTATATTTTTCTCGATTTCGGGGAGAGGGGAACAGTGCCCCCTTGCTGTGCGGTCTTGTTGAATGATATTGCATTTTTGCCGAACTAGATTTTAAAAGGTAGTTTATTTGGACATTGTATAATTTTGCCTTAAATAGCCGATTTCATTAGATTTTACTGCCAAATCAATTACCACCTCGGTATCAGCGCTGACACCATTAGGACCCTTAGACGTATACAAAGGAAGCATCTGTGAATATGTAACCAGTGGTTGTGAAAATTTAAACCGTGGATCTGAAATGACTCTAAAACTTAAAAAACGGATTGACGAATGGATTCCTCCTGTAAGTAAATATTTGCTAGTATTAGTATTTCATTCATTCATTTTTTATAAGCGGCATTTATAAAAAACCAAAATTTATTTATAAAATTCATACATATTAAAACTTTCTGACGATTGATTTTTTAGTACCGAGGAGGACTCAGATTTATATTCAACGACGAAAACGATAAACCTGTATACTGTGCAGAAATAAATGTTATTTTGAAAGAAAAGACTTTGGATTTTGGCGATGTGTTTGAAAATCTTGGAAGATGAGAAATGAGAGTCACGGTTTCTTTTCTTGTTTCGAGGAAGGCAAAATAATGTAGTCGTCAACCAGAAGTCTTTAAGTTACTTTTTTATGATGCCTGATCGTTGTACGTTAAAAAATGAAATATTAAAAATCTGGCTTTTCATTTTAATTGTCACCAATTTCAGTGTTTCATACAATATTTTTTATTTATAAATTATATAGTCTGGCGGCTGAAAAGTCCATTACCTACTTATTATTAGCATTTTATCATTTTTGTTGGCTAAAAACTTTGGCAAAATTGGATTTTATCGGTTTTGCCTGAAGTCTATGGTTTTTAAATGTACTTAAAGAGTCGTTTTTCCGTAATGAGGTCGGATTTTAAAATTCTATGCAACGTGTACATTAAAACATTGTTTATGATAAATTATTGATCTTGGGTGACAAATAATAGCAATAGTATTAATATTTTTACATAGTGGTACTTATTTAGAATTTATCGGACCCTTCGTATACAAAAATTAAGTACTGCTAATATAGGTAAAAATGTAGTGTATCTAATTTTATTGTATGTAGTGTAATATTGCTATTATATCATTGCCAAACAGTTTGTCTCTATACTCGAATGAATTCTTCTCTCCTGTCTAATGACTAGAAGAAAAGAAACAACGGCTTGGTAATAAACTTCAAGTTCAAACTAACCTCCTGGAACAAATTGGCTGCCTAATTATAGATACAGGACTTCCTGACACGTAGAATATCGATTCGTCTGTTATGTCTGAAAATAAATTACAACCCGGATATATATATTTTATTTCTGCACTACTGCACTTACACAAAGAAACGATTACAGAAATACACTATACAGGTCACCCGAGCATAATGGATTTCAAATTTTTTCCAAGTTTTGATTTTGGTGTTTGTAATAAAGACAAGAGACTGCAGTTCATCAGTTTAGATAATAAGTTAAGAGCTCGTTGGAAATAATTACAAACTGTTGCTGCATAGAAACCGTAGAATGACTATAATAAAGTTTCAATATTTGTAAAGCACAAAATGCAGGACAAGATAAATTCAAGTGAAGTTCATTTATGATTGGGAAAAAGAAAAACCGAATGAATTATTTAATAAAAGACATGATTTGACATTGCTGGCTAATTATTTCATGCAAATATTCACACTCTGCAGTAAGAGAGATGAGAAGATTCCAATGATACCACAGAAAATGCCATCTAAAGGGCAGTACATGGCGACCACAGACGCAGCACATATACAGTCTCATTCGCCTATACTATCCTCGGTTGCTACCGTTACAATTTTGCATCCTTCTTCCAATGGTGAATGCCCGAGAAAGGATTTCTTGAAGTTTTGAAAGCCCAAGTTGAGGAGAAACAACTTCTGCCGTTGAAAAAATCGTATTCAAAGAAAAAGTGTAAGGTAAGGACAGCCAAGACGTAGGAATTAACTTGAACATGAAAGTCCACGCGACTTTTATTCTTTGTGGGTATCTGCTTCTCGGATCTTGTATCGCATTTTGGGTAAAAATCAATTTCTTGTTGTCTTTACCAGACTCTTTGTACTTATTAATAAACGTGGTAAAACAGTTAAGATGCAGTGTGAGGAATTCGGTATTTTGGTTACTGAGAAAAATTAAATTACACCAATGTAATAATAAAATATACTTTAGTTGTTATAAGTCTAGAAGAATTGTCTAGAAGTCTATTATTCTATGATATCTTAAGTTTCAGTTTTAACTTTCAACTCACAAAAATGTTTCCGTAAAATTTTTGCCCTTTTTTTAGTAAATTTTCGTGTAGTTTTTTTACGTTTTTAAATAAAAAAAATTCCGACGTATGGTCATAAAAGACATGACAGGTATGTAAAAGTTTGTGTAAGTATATACTACTTAATTATTACCGGGCCTGAAACAAATTGAACATTAAAGATAAAAATATTTGGGTTCAGGGCTTCACTACCATAAATTTCTATGACTATGAAAATCAACCGGAAATCAAATTGATAATTATTGACTATGAAAATCAACCGGAAATCAAATTGATAATTATTGACTATGAAAATCAACAGAAAATCAAAATTGATTAATGTTGACCATGAAAATCAACATACATAATGCACATGTCTAATCTTGATTGATTATGAGTATTAAAATCTACAGAAAATTAAAATCGGTTAATAATGATTATTTAAATTTAAATGAAAACAAAAAATGGAAATTCTAATATAAAATTGAATAAAAATCCAAAATAGATTTTTTCCATCGTCTAATAGTTATTTTCCGGTTTAATTGGCTTTATTATAAAATATCAAATTTGGTAGAAGCGGATTGAAATATTTTATACTATCCGCTAACAATTTATAGGAAATGCCATTGAACTTTTTAATGTCCATTTAATGCCAAATTTTCACTTTGACTATCAAAATGAAGACAAAGTGAGCGCACATTATCTCAGTTACCAATGGACCGATTTACCCCCAATTCAATAGGGATCGTCAGTTGTCCATAGGCATTGCTTTTGCCAAGTTTGGTCAATATCCGTAATTGCTTTCGAAAGTTATCGTGGGGACAGACGGACGGTATTTTGTATTAATTCGATCTGTCCTTTTACATTTGGATTCCCAAAATTTTAACAGCGTTTTGTCTTTTGGAAAGTGGTGAAGACACATATCTTCATCCAGTTTCATGGTTCTATGAGTGTTGTGGCCCAATGAAATAGCACAAGGCATTTTGAAATGCAATTATTAGAATACTATTACAACGTATTTAGTACTTCACTGTTGCCTAAAATAGCACGTTATATTTGAAATCAAAATTACACAAATTTTGCTAAAAAAGCACATCTAAAACGATTAAAACTCATTTGAGTTGTGTTATCATGTGTTGTATTGTACTCGTTTGATTTTGTGAAATAGTGACGTCATGTCCCGCGCTACAATATCCTTGCATAAAAAAAGTGATAAAGTTTTTGACTGGGATCACCCATCTCTATAATATAGTATTCTACCGTCCTGGGTAAAGACTATGTAAGCGCTATGCGGCATTTTAGAATTTGAATATTTTATTCATTGTTTTAAAAATTTCTTTATTTCTTTTAAAATTTAAAAAACTATTAGTGGAAACATAATTGTCTACATCGACTGTAATTACAGTTTTGGTATCGCAAAATGCTACAAATTTGTAGATTGAAATGCATATAGTACTTCTATAATAATTCTGAGAGATGCTGCTTTCGAGTCACCAGTATGTTTTTACTAGATTGCGCGATGTCTACTTTCGGTATACTTTTCTTCCTTGAATTCTAAAATTTGTTTTGTAATAAAGCTTTAACAAAACGTATAACTTAAACCAAAATGCAAAACCAGTATTTCTTAAGTGAAATCAACACAGAAAAGTTGAAATTCTTTCTTTGTCCAAGCTCTGCGCGAGGCCCCCAAAGCGCGAGGCCCTGGACAACTGCCCAGTCTGCCCATTGGGAAAGCCGCCTCTGGGTATTAGGTAATGGTAATGCCTTGTGGTAATGGAGGTAGGAGGATTTTGCGAAATGTATTGGAAATCCGTATAATCAACGTTAACAACATTCTATTCTAAATCCAAGATTTGCAGAAAATTGTGTTTTATTTGATACGGTATTATTTCTTTCTTGATAAAGAGTTGATTAAATAAACTACTTTTAAGAATGTACATTTGTCTGAGTGGATGTTTTTCTGTAAATAATGACAGTGTGCATTTTCATGGGCTTGAGACGCATCGATATTAAGTTACTCATCTACTAATTCTAATAAAAACAGTATACATAATACATAGCCGTATAATCATTATTTCTGTACGGAGTTTTATTGACACGAAAGCGGCTTTTATAGTTGCTTCACACGCATACATTTTTTAAAGCAGATGAGAGTTAAATTTAAATGAGGTATATGCTGATCATTATTGTAAGTTCATTTTTGAAAAACTGATACTTCTTTTAAGTTAAAAGCTCATGGGCCCATAAGTGAATATTTTATGTGTATCGATAAGCCTTATTGAAAGACCTAGTGAATGAAAAATTAACATAAAAAGATTCTGAATGTATTAAACAACTTTTGAATAAATAATGATTTCCGCAGGAAGCCATCAAGAAATGCATCATTGCCGTGATTTCCAACAATTTTCTGTTCTAGAAATAGTTCCCACAAACACGCACGCAAGAACGAAGTACCCACTCCCTCTAATCTGGATTTATTTACAATATCTTGTTATAAATCATTTTTTAGCATGCAACTCATTTTTTAATCTCATGCAATGGTATGGTAAAGTATGGAGTGGATTACAAAGAGAATGGCTTGAAACTTAAAGGCAGACTGCTACTTCATGTGTATAAAGTCTTTTTTATAACATGATTTTCAATTATCAATTCTAGTATGTTTCACTGCGGGCGACATCGAATGATTAAAAAAATACCCTAACCGTTGTTTAAATGAGTGTTGACCATTTCATTGGCATAATAAACTATTGTGGGTGCAAAGGCATTACATTATTACATATGCCTTTGTGCATCAACACTTCATTAATGAAAATCATTTTTATTTGAAATACCATCATTGATCATACTTTTAACACGCACAATGGGTTACCAGATAAAATCTAAATCTATTGTTTCTTACCTTATAATAGCTTACTGTGTCTATTAATAACTAACCTTCAATATACACAGAATTTTTACTCTATTTTGAGAATACTTGCAAGTTGATATTTGCATGAAGATTAAGTTGTAAATGGTACTTAATCTACTAACAAATTCCAAAATCAATTCTATAATGGCCACGCTTCAAAAATTAGATTTTTTCATCTTCGTCTTGATTAGTATATTTTTTGAGTGCGTAACAGCAGTTCCATCTCAAGACTACTCTAACATTTGCATTGATCATCCTCCCACTCAGACAACTAAAACTACCAATGGTAGCAAATGGGTGAGTATAATATTTATATCATGATAAATGTAGTTTAAACGATTACTGGAGAAAAATTCCTAAGCGATTAAAGTTGTACAACTAAGAATTATTACCATGCATTTATTATAATTATTATAAGTAATATTTGATTTAGACGAATGAGGATAAAACGGACAGGAGACATCTTCATTTTGCAAACAAAATTGTCCGAATGCGCATTGCAAGTGTTCTCAAAGGAGAAGCTGTAGATGATGCAAACGAAGATTATTCTAAAATGTGCCCATATGCAACCATAAAATATTTACAAGGGCAAGTTGAAATTGATTTGCACGGCTATGGGACCAATGAAGTTGATTATCTATGTGTATTAGCTGCAGGAAACAAAGGAGCTTTAAACTGCTCAATAATTCATACAAAGGGCTACAGTAAGCAATAAAAATATTTGTTATGTACATGCATATTGTAGACTTTTCCTAAAAGTGGACATTGGAAGTCTTTAAAGTTGAGTTTGCGGATTTTTACTATCACTCTGGATATTTTGCTTATGGTACCTTAAAAAATCATTGTGTTATTTTTTACAGCTATCAAAGCAGTAATTTATCCACACTACGAAGGAAGAATTACAACCACCACATTTTGTTTTGAAGATGGAGAGGTTGGCTGGATACTTTGGTCAAATCATGACGATCTGACAAAGGAAGAAGAGGATACTACAATGAAATACATTCAATCTATAGGATTTGATATCACAGACAAGGTTCCGATGGCCTTTACCTCTTGCGCTAAAATATTTTCCTGAAAGTCCATTCTCAATCAAAACATCAAGACAGTAATTAGATTTAAAATATTTTTCAAAGATCCTACACTGCCAAATCTATATGAGATTCTATTTGACCATCAGCGTGAATAATTTTTGACCGTTTTACATATATTTAAAAATTTTGAATGTCACCGTTGCCTAGTTTGCGTTTATACCATCGGCAATGTCATCTTTACCTATGCAAGAAATATGTGTCATCTAACACATTATGTAGCACCTATGCGTCTGCATAGCATTTTTATCCGCCTTTGCTTTCAATATTTTGAAGAATTAAAGCCAATAAAAATACAGACACAAATAAAAAAATTATTGTCAATAGAACTTCACTTTTTTACACTAAACAAGTTTAATTGCTTCCAAAAATTATTTAGCATAATATTTTCTAATAAAGTAAGTATATTTAGTAATTAAATTTTATATTTAGTAAATTTTTTTGATCTGTTTATTTTCCATGCCTTTTGTCATTGCACTGCAATTTCCTCGAATGTTATTTTTATTTATAGCTTGGTAAGTTTACTTGTGTTTCCTGGTCTGGAAGCTGGAGTGTATACACTTCAGGCAACTCAATATAAAGTCTTATATCCTGCTCCTTAACTCTAATTCATAATAATTTTTTTCCCTATAAAATTCTAAAAATTAATAATAAATTTCTCCCGTCCTTCTTTCCAAAAAGGCTTTATATCCTGCTTGTGCTTATAGCTGCACACTGATATGAACGTATTGGAATTTCCTTATTTTATAATATTTTCGTTGCTACCTTAATTTCGCCATGGCCATGGGTTCCTGACCGAATGTTGTATTTCGTGTTTTTCAGTTGCTAACTTTTCTAAGTTACGTGTAAATGGATCGTTTAGACAGTAAATATAAATATTCTGTAATCTATTCATTACGAACTTGAAGTTAATGATTGCTTAATTTAAATAAAAACTGTAGTTTTGTATCACTTCCAATTGAAGCAAAATGAGTCTAACCGAAGTAAATTTTGCTATTGAAGCTTTTCTTGAAAATATAACTTTCATTGGCAAGAGCACAATTCCAGATAATACAACTTTGTTTAAGACTGCAGAAATTTTTAAACAAATTTTGATAAAAAGTGTAATGAAGGGTTTAAAGACTTTTTCTGAAAATACTTCATTCTCAGTAAATACGACTATTTCTGAAAACAAAGTTTTGTTAGAACCACCGCCACCCGTTTCAGAATTCACATCAAGTAACGGTTGGAGCAACAAACAGGTGGTTTTGATTATCTTACTTGGGCTGATCACGATAATCACCATTTTGGGGAATATCTTTGTGGTTTATGTCTTCGCAACATCAAAACAAAGACTTCAATCGCCCACTCATCTATTTTTGGCAAATCTTGCGGTTTCTGATCTGTTGGTTGGAATTTGGGTAATGCCAATTTTGTCGACTACCACAATTCTTAATTCCAAGTGGATTTTTGGGGAGTTCGTTTGCGCATCGTGGGATTATGTGCACTTCACGCTCTCCGCCACATCAATGTTTTGTTTGCTAGGAGTATCAGTGGAAAGATACATCGGCGTAAGATACCCATTAAATCATAGAAAAATCATAACAAGAAAACGAACCGCTCTTTTGATAGTTGGGATTTGGATTTCTGCTGCAGCAATTATTTCTATTATAATAAGTTGCTGGTCAGTCCTGACTAGTGGATTCGATTATGTTTGCTATTTTAACTATCGGGTCGAGGTGATGCGCTTCGTCGGATTTTTTATTTATTGGATTCCAGTTTCTTGCACTGTAGTGACATGCTTTCTAATTCACTGGTAATAATCTAAGCAACATTTTATGAATTCGTACAATTTCAGCATTTTAGAAACTTAAAAATGTTGTCGTTGAAATTTCATTGTTGGTTTAAACAGGACGTCAAGTAGATCTATATCTAAGACTAAAAGTGGGAATAAAAAATTCGTCTCTGCTAAATTGGAGCAAACAGGACTAACCAAAAGCATCTCATGCATAACTGGATCGACGTTCTTGTTTTACGGGCCTTTGTTTACAGTTTACCTCGTCATTGGCTTCAGTGAATCATTTGAAAGGAAAAACTTGATTCTGATGTTGGCGTGGATACGATATTCTTGCAGTTGTTTCAACCCATTCTTGTACGTTATAGCGGTACCTGGATTTGGGCAGGAGATAAGAGAAAGACTGTTTTATGTACAGGATAATCGGCAAGGCGGACTGATTTTAGATCAAGTGTCCCATCTTACCTCAACGGGTGCAAATGCCGTGAAAACAATATTGAAAACAAATGTTACAATTGAAACCGGCCTTGACCAGTATTGCACCCTTTGTGGGAAAATGGTAGAAATATCTGTAGACAAAAACAATGGTGAATCAGAAATTTTATAAATTGGCCTATTTTCTAAACGATACGTATATAATAATCTGAAATATCTGTTAATTTAGTTCGATGCAAAAACTGCAACCGAAATTTAATATGTGCATCCTGGGTTTTGCCTTCAGCATGGGGAACATCATGCTACTTTAAGTGCCCTAAATGTCCAACAATAAGATACTTTGATGGTAAGGTGTAAAATATATGGTTTTAAAAATACCGATGTTTCATTATAATCTACCCAAATGTTAAATATTATCGCTTTTCATTCCCAAAATACCCCAACGCATAATATCTTTTGAATATTTAATAGAATAATTGCGGAAATTATAACAAAAATCATATACTTAAAGGGTGAATTGAATATAAATATTACAAAATATGTTCTTAGGAATTCAATCTTGTTACTGTCAAATCTGCAACCACAAATTCCAGCCTATTGAAATAGAACTGTCAGAAAAGAAGCATTCAGCACTACAGATGCCAAATTCCGTTGGGAAACCTTCACATATTATTTTCCAAGGCGAAGATGTTGGCACAAGTAAAATACCGAGTGAGAAATCAGATTCAAATACGGATTTCAACTCTGATGATTGCGACCGGTAAGCTTTTTTGTTAATTTACTGCTATTATGATTTTAATTTTACAATTCCTCAATTTCAATCTGGTTTTATGTTTTATTATTATTATTATTTTTAAATAATACGGTATTTGTGGTGGAAACTATATATAGGATTGCACCTGCATTACCCTCAAAGCCGGTTCTTAAAGTTGCATCCAATGACTATGTGGTGAAAAGCAATGTTCTCCGTGTTGGCCAACCTAAGATGAGGCCAAGTCTACCAGCTATGGCGAATTACGATATACTAAACGTAAATGACGCTGAGGGCAAAGAGAAAGCAAAGGTTATTGAAAAACTGAAAGAAAAAGTAATTGTGCCTCTTATAGAACGACGAAGTCGATTGCTTGCAAGTGAAATTAATCCTGTTGAGTTCAAAGAAGCGGATAAACTGGTGGGTGAAAATAGGGATAGCATTATTCAAGAGTTGGATGAAATTGTTTCTCAGTTCAATTTCATATTCGATTTGTTAAATGACAAGCATCCATGATAATGACAATAAAAATTAAAAGCATAATATAATATCAAATATATACACATAAAGTGTATTTTATCATGATATTTATAGAATAGAATAGAAGTTGAGGTTAAAAATTTATTGTTCAGTAAAAAAACAAAATACATTATAAAACATAACGCTAGTAATACAGTTTCTACACTATGTATACTCAAACTCTACTCCTGACCAGACGTTTAAATGGGTTTACCAATAAGGAAAATCGGTTCTACAAGGACAACAAGGAAATGTTTGCGTTAATGTTAATTAGTTTTAAAAATATATAGAAACTCCTCGTTTTTAGTGAGTTTATCATAAACTATAGATTTTCAAGGTCAAATTTATTCCTACGCCTTGATCTTGAATATTGTCGTATTTCATGTAGGTACACAAGGAAACTATGTAGAATGTAGACTGGTTATATATAGTTTAGAAAAATAAATTGCCACGTTATTTTCCTACATACCGCTGTCCACATTTCAAATTGAGTAGACAAGGCAGTAGAAATTGAAATCCGTCATAAAAGTCTTACGATAAAAATATAAATTTCGACAAATGTTAGCAACCATTTCTAAATATCGTAATTGGCTATACGCCACGCCACCAAATAGTGTATCATTATATAATTTCAAACTATTGCCCATTTTATTATCAAAAATTAATTAGGGTCCAATTGTAAACAATAAGCAATCATGCAAAAATAAAGTAATTCAATATTCTCTGAGAAATAGATCACAGTTATTAATGAATTGATATAAAAGTAATTTCTTTGACTATGTCCGGTGAATGAGTAGTAAATAGTGAATGCAATCAATAGATAATTAAATAGAGATAGACGACGCAATATGTAATGTCCCCCTTTAACATACACGTGTTAAACAATGCGTAATGTTTGCACCATTTTTGGACATGCTCCAAATTTATTCCGCGGTCTTAAAAGGTTTATTTATTTTGACTTTCTAGCATTTCTGGCTTTATTTTAGGTGAATTCGCCAGGTAAACTGGCTTTGATTGATATAATTATTTAATTGCTTTGAAGTCCAGAAAAAGGCTTCTGCTCTTTTACCAATGAGGTTATAGTTCTAGGACAGGCTTATGCTTTATGCAACGGTAGTATCATTATTACGTTTTGCGGACCCGTGCCCCGATGATTCGTCGCACTTCAGTCATTTAGCCCATCTCTCTCACATTCCCCTGCCCACTTAATATAAACAGCGGCAGCGAAATATATTACATTCTTTAGACATAGTTTGCGTACTTACTACGAAACTGAAATACAAAATGACTATAACCAGAAGTAATGCAAAGCAAATAAATAAAGCTACCTTGTCAATTCCGGAAAACAAATGATTGTTAAAAGCTTGATTGTAGACAGGATTTCCTGGCACGTGGAACCTAAATTTGTCGATTATAGCACAAGAGAAATAGCATAAGATAATTTATTTCCTCACTTATACACCGACAATGAATATCAATAATTTCTCCCAAATTTTGATTTAGATGATGGTTCTTAACCCAAACGCAAACGATTGCATGTCATTAGTTCACAAAAATTGTGACTTTAACATGATCATATTTCCTGAGTCCATCTGGGAAACAGAATTTTTACTGCGGAATCAAAATCATCAAGCCTGGACTGTTGCGTCATCAAAGTATAACAAAAGCAAATTTGGTCGAGATGAACAAAGTCCACGGGATTTATCAAAGAATTTGTGTACTGTGAATATTTTTATGGAGCCTGATGATTCAGTTTATACATTGCGCCAATATTTTGGGAAGGAGGTGAATCGTCACTCGTCTTCTACATTCATAATGGCTTACGACAGAGAGAAATTCAAAATTGGCAATGAAACTTGGGAATTAGATCTGAGATTGGAATTAACAGCTCCTCTATTTGTATTGGTTATTCACAATGAAACTCATCACTCTGTACTTACAGGACATCTCTACAAAAGAAGAATATTTACTGCAAATATAGAAATATTAGGCGATGATTGGGAAAGGATTTGGAAATCTTTAAACGGACAACTACATGGTATCCCAATCGGTGGAAGAGCTATCTCCTATCCTGACAGCCACAGATTTGGTCCATGGCCAATCTGCAAAGAGCCATTCTATCCATTATTAAAAAAAGGGCAATACCATTGTCAAGCTGAATTCAGAGCTGTTGAACTCATGGCTACTGCATTAAATTTTACTGCATTTTATTCAAGAAGTGCAAAACCGTTTTATGAAGGCCAATTTTGTGGAAGAATCGAGATGAGTGGAAGTTTTACAAATATTTACCAATTCATATGGTATCAAACGTTATTTATTGAGGACTTTGCAGAGCTTACTCCTTATTACTGCGAGGCATTGCCTAATTACCTGGATGTCCCATTGTCAGTCTTAATCCAAAATACATTTGATGGTCCATGCTGGTTCTTCATCCTCTCTCTATTTCCAATTTCATTATGGCTTTTATCTTCGACAGATTCCTCCTTTACTAAGAAATTGGGATGGGTTTTTATGTCTTTAGTCGCTGTTCTGTTAGACCAAGGATTTATCACCAATAGTAAAAAGAGTCTTTACTTAATAGTAGTTATTACAGGAAATCTTATATTACTATTTGCCTGTAACTAACGCTAACTTGCAACACAACCTTCGTATTACTAAGCTAGAGAGTCGTCTCAAAAAATACTCGAAGGACCAACCTTAAGTAGGTACAACTACTACTTAAGGATTTTTCTTTATTAATAATGCTTTTCTACTCAATGATCAAAAATGCACTAGTCCCGTGATCTTCATTCACACAAAAACTCAGTTACACTTTATTTCACAAAAACACAATTAATTAATCCACAAAAGATCTTCAGATCCACAATTAATAAGTATCGTACTTATTATCTCAATCAAGCTCAGGGCGTACCATAAAGCCAACTTAGCACAGACTTCTTCTAATGCTAATCAATCCATTTATCTAAAATGGTACGAAGAACTTCACACCTTAGCAAGTCTCTCTGCTAAAATCCTTTTTCAAGGTGGTACGAAGAACTTCCCACTTAGCAAGTCTCTCTGCTAAGCCATTTCTTCAAAACGTATGCAAAACTTCACAAACACTTTTAGCCAAAACTTTAGCTAGCTTTTAGTTAGCCATTCCAAGTTGGCTAAACGTACCAACGCCTCCACTCAGAAATTCTCAGACAAAACTTTAGTTAGCCTTTAGTTCAAAAGGCTAAACACACCAACTCCTCCACCAGAAACTTCTGAGAACGAGACTACACGAGCAACCTTCAGAAAGAGACTTGGAACTTCCCAAGAAAGACTACCACAGCAACTTCCCGAACGAGACTGACTCCGTTTCACAAGGAGCTCATACTTATACCCCGAGTGCGGACGTTCAAGCACAGGGGTCAACTACTCCAGTTACACACACTCAACACATTCAATTATACATAAGGGGTCGGTGCCGACGTACTAGCAACCTCCCTACTCCCCACTTTTCCAACATCATAACATAGCATACACAATTCAATCGCATTCAATTATACATAAGGGGTCGGTGCCGACCTACTAGCAACCGCCCTACTACCCTACTTTTACAATCCAACAGTATGACATACACAAATCAATCATATGACATATTTACAATTCAATTTTTCCTTAAACTTAATCACATGACATTTACAATTCACTCACATGACATTTGCAATTCACTCACATGACATTTTAACAATTTAATATTACTTACACATAATCATATGACATCTTTCTTAAGATCAATCACATGACATCTTTCTTAAGATCAATCTGACATCTTTCTTAAGATCAATCACATGACATCTTTTTTAAGATCAATCACATGACATCTTTCTTAAGATCTATCCCATGACATCTTTCTATTTACCCTATATTCTAAGACATATATTCTTAACCTTTAGTTCAGACAAATATTTTTAACCTTTTTCTCCTAATGGCTAAGTGTACCCCAGCCTCCATCGGAGAATTCTCAGACAAAACTTTAGTTAGTCATTTTTACTAATGGCTAAGTTTGCCCAAGCCTCCATCGGAAAATTCTCAGACAAATATTCTCAGACAAACCATTAGTTAGTAAAGAGTAAATTTGGCTAAATTTGGCTAAAGTGCCCAAGCCTCCGTCGGAGAAAATATTACAGATATTTAAAACTACCGCACACTACACATGCTATACTTGCCGCTCACACTCAAATTTTTACATCTGCATTTCTTTCTGTTTACATGTGATCGGCGGTATAATACTATCCTATCGTAATCGACAACAGTAGTAACTGCTGGATTTTCAATCACAATTCTGTATGGGACGTGGATAACAAGCGAAATAGTCGCTCCTCCTGACAAACGAATATTTTCAGACTTTAAAGAACTCGTTGAAAATAATTACAAAATGTTGCTTCAGAGTGACATGAGGGTCGGTTTCAATGACGATATTAAAATGTCCCTCTTTGTGAAGTACAAAATGCAAGACAAGATAAATTCAAGTGTTTACAATTACAATTGGGAAATTGAAAATCCAAATGAGATCTATAATAAAAACCTAGTTTTCACTTTGGTAACTAATTACTCGCTTCAATTATTCACATTCTCCAATAAGAAAGACGGACTGTACGCCATCCCAATGATACCAAAATGGATGTCATCTAAAGGTCAATGCATGGCAACAAAAGAATCAACACATACAATATCATACGGATATATGTTTATAGGCTGTTACCGCTACCCTTTTGCATCATTTTTTCAATGGGTCATGCGCGAAAAAGGTTTTCTTGAAATTTTGAACGTACAAGTAACAGAAAAACCACGTCTGCCGATGAAACAATCCTATTCAAAAATGAAGTATGAGACCATCCAAAACGTAGGAATTAACTTGCACATGAAAGTCCACACGATTTTTATTGTTTGTGGATATTTACTGCTTGGAGCTTTTATCACATTTTGTGTGGAATTCTTTTGGGACAAAATCATTTCCTTGTTGTCATTACGAAGATGTTTATACTATTTGATGATAAACTCGCTCAAGCTTATGGTATGGAATGTAAGCACATGTTACATGGACATAGTGTTATGGTTATGGAGTAAAAGGAAATAAACCCTGTGTATAACAATAATTTCTTTTATTGTTATATGCCTACACAATGTAGGTCGGCATAATATTTCTTGTAACGTTAGGTTTTTCTATTAAATAAAAGCCAAATGTAATCTAATGTCAAATTAAAATTAAATATAGAATTTTCAGCAGTATATTTGTAATTAGAATCTATTTAATTGTAACGAATATACGTTGACATTGTAATTCATGAGGGATTACAGATTGTGAGCATAACACTGTTCAGCATCAAAGTTAAACATGAAGAACAGCCATTTTAGCTAACAAATTTACGAGAGACTTAGAGTAGTTCTAAAAACATGATTATGTTGAGGGAATTGAAGAAAACCAAATCATTAAACTTGAACTGGAAAAGTTAGACGATGTATTGTACGTTGTGCACGGTTGTATGCAACATTTTCTCATGCCAATCCATTAAATATTGGAAACTTAGATTTAGAAAATTACTTCAAAAGAACTCATAATAAGGATATACATACCCACATAAACTCCAATCTTTGAATTAATAATTAATTGAATGATCCCTTTCAGAACAGTCAACATTCTTCTCGAGATGATTCTTGTGACCAACAAAAGCTGGTGAACTATAGTTGTAATTTTGGAATAAAATATTATTGATGTCTCAATGTTCAATTTATTTAAAGTGCCAAAATTACAACTCAATATTATAACAATACTGCTCTCCCATTGCAGGCACCGAAAATATTTAACATTTAGCATACATAGCATATGATTGTTACATATTTTACTCCATCAGACGGCCCGACTCGTTCCCATAAATCCATCTGTGATTTTCAAATTTTAAACTTTTTATAGTAGGTTAGAGGGTTAGTGCCCGAATTGCTTAAAATTAGTATACATATTCATTTTTCCTATTATATATAATGTATTCAGATAATTTATTTTTAAATCTCAATGTTTTTACATTGTTTTAATTCTAAAGGTAGGTTATTTTAACAATTTATTGTGTGATGTTTTACTGTATTCAACATAATATTTGTCCTAAAAGGGTGCTTAACCAAGTCCCGAGCTTGTCTGGTTTTTCTTTCCTTATCATGGAATACATAACAATTTGCCATTGACAAAATAGGCTAATTATAAGCTATTATCTTATATACACTCGACAGTGTGAGATAGTCAAGTCTTTCTGTAACAGTCAATAGGTGTTTTTCTAGAATATTCCAATAATCTATTTTATCATGTTGTTTTTTACATTCATGAGTTAGTGCATTTTGACTTAAACCTGTGTTCCAGTAACTTTTTTTATAGAATTTATTTAAGTTTGGGTTTTCGTACGTCACTAACAATGCATTTATTTTTGTTTGTAATTTACCTAGTTTTTTTTCTTTGCTGGACCCCATATCATTAGTGCATAGTCCGTTATTGCGTATATGAAAATGTTTACCAGTTGGGTAAATATTTTCAACGGGACCATACGTTTTATTGTGTGCAGAGCTTGTATTGCTCTTATCAGTTTACCTTCCACCACTTTAAAGTGGGCATTGTATTTAAGATGGGGATCCAACGTGACCCCGAGATATTTGAATTTATATACCCTCTCTACATTCACCCCATTGCAGGTCATACTTGCTTCTTCATGCACATTTTTATCGTGTTTTGGGTGAAACACCGAATATTTTGTCTTTGTAAGGTTTAATTACAGACCAACTTGCTTGCACCAATCATTTATGCTTGGTGCAAGCATTTAACTAATGACAACCTATGCACCGCCTTCTTATCATCCACATCAGCCTTACAGATCGCTAAATCATCTGCAAATAGCATATGTAGAAGATATTCTGCAGCACAAACTGTCTTCACCTGATCAAAAAACATATTGAATAGGATTCCACTTAGTACAGAACCTTGTGGGATTCCTCTATCATATCGAAAAGGTTTAGATATAAAGTGTTTCATATTTGAATTTGAGGAATTGTGACTTTTGTTGTTTCCGTTCAAGAAAAAGGACAACTCTCGATCATAAAAATAATTTTGCATCAATTTGAGATAAGTTTCATTAAAATGATATTTATATTTTAATATATTTAGTAGCCTTTTATGACAGACAAAATCGAAAGCCTTGCGCAGGTCAATATATAGTGTAGCAACCTTGGTAATCTTAATATCAATGTTGCTAGCTATATTGTCTGTAAGCACAGATAGTGCGGTGACGCAAGATCTTCTGCTTCTGTAAGCATGTTGGTTGTCACTCAATAATGCATTACTCTCGAGGTAGCACATAATTTTGCTTTAAATTACGGACTCCAACCATTTACTAAATAATGGTTAATTACTTATCGGCCGGAATGAGTCAGCATTGTTTTTACTGCCCTTTCCTTTATATGAGGGCTTTATGATCGATGGTTTCCATTTCGATGGAAATATTCTAGTACAAAGGATGTGATTAAATACAACCTGCAGTGGTTTTGTTATACCCTTCTTAGTGTTTTTAACAAATATCGATGGAACCTCACTGTCATTCGCATTCGAAAACTTCAATTTTTCAGCTGCCATTGAAATATCATGCTCAGTTATTTTTGTGCATAGCAAGCTACGGAGATTTTTTATACTATCATCCGGTTTATCAGTCTCTTCTGCTTGTGACAGTGAGGTATCATTTTCATGTTCTTTTTTTGAAACTATGAATGTGTTTGCTAAGGCAGTAGCTTTTTTCTTATTATCATATATTTTAGCGTTATCTATGTTTAGAACATCAATAAAGGTTCTTTGACCCATTGGCTTATCATTCCTAATTTGATTAACAATCTTCCAAACATCTGCACTATTCTGACAATTTTTTAAATTGTTAAAGTAAAAGTTTCTTTTAGCTTTATCAACTGCTATTTTCGTTTCATATCTTAATCTATTATACTCCTTGCAATTTTCCGGAATTGGATTTTTATCCTTCTTATTCTTACATTTATTTTTACTTTTAATTAATATTCTTAGACTATCATTTACAATGAGCCATGGAGGAAGTTTGTATTTGTATATACTTGGTTTTACGGGAGCATATTTATCTACTACGCTCATCAGATAGTTTTCTAATTGTTCAAGTTGTTCATTTGAATTTTTATTTTTAAGATTTGTTTCCCAGTCATAATTTGTAATCTCCCACAGAATAGTCGCCATCTACCGTGTTGTGTCAAGACTTTAATAAGAGAAATGGCATGCTATTTATTACTGTGAAGCTATGGTCTAGCCAATCAGCACACTTGATTCAAGTCAGCTGATCCGCTCAGCCAGTCAACACATTTGATTCAACTAGTGGGCAGCGGCTAAGTGGCTTCAACAAAAACAAAGAATTGTCCCATCTTCTATACCTCACTTACTCTCTATTGTTAATCTATGGTAATCTCCTCATTTACAGCGTCCCATTTTATATTTTTATACGGTCTGTAATTAGTTTTAACATTTTCCTGTCTTTCGTGTTTGGTTTTGTATACAGAAAATATGCATCTATGATCCGAGTTAAGGAGTCTCAAATCTTGTCTGCTTTCGGTCCCGGATTTTACTTGCTTATTTTGGTTTTGATTCCAAATTAAGTTATAAATTTTAGGTCGTAAGAACAATTTAACTTACAGTTACTTTTAAAAGGCGTTGTTAGGTCCCATCCCGACGAAATCAAATTATCTGTCCATCACAGTCTGGCATGTTTAATTGTGAAATTTGTCCCTTCTACATTTATATTTATAACGACCCTAAAGTTGAAGAGATTTGGCTACTGGTTTATAGATTTTTGATGTCATTTGATGCAGGTGCATCACAAAAATGCCGCTTAGTTAATCCAAATCTAAACACTTATAAACACTAAACTTATAAGTCAAAGAGCTTTATTTGGCTGCATCATTTGTAAAATTATAATTGAGGGGCCGTATACTATGAACGCCACTTTACTTTTCTGAATAGACCTCGCAAACAATAAGATTAAAAGATAAGAAGACAATGGAAGCCCTCGCTCGACTCGGCTCACCGAGATATATGCGTACCTATTGAAAGAGTGCACAGTGGGTCTAATTCATAAGAAAAGTGGACATAACGGCCCAGTGTAAGGAGTAGGGAGTAGGAGATGGTTGAAGAGCATGAATTACACATTGTAAAGTTACACACAAATAAATAAAGCACAAAACACTCAAAAATTAAACAATTAAAATTTATTTTTAAATCAATATTTTTAAAAATTATAAAGCGAACTGTTTCTAAAAACGAAAACTCACAAAAAACATTTTCTCATAAAAGCCAAATATTTCAACAAACTCGTACAAAAATTGACAATTTCGTTTAAATGTGAGATGTTTAGACCAGTTCACACATAAAACGAAGTTTTAGTAAACTCGAACAAAAAATGACGATTTCGCAAAAATACGAATTGTTTCGACAAACTCGTACAAAAAACGTAAATTTCGTAAAATTGCGAAATGTTTAGACCAATTCGCATTTATACGAAGTCTTCATATAAATGCGAATTGAATCGCATTTATACGAAATTGAATCGCGTTTTAGAAGCAGTTCGCTTTATAATTTTTAAAAATATTGATTTAAAAATAAATTTTAATTGTTTAATTTTTGAGTGTTTTTTGCTTTATTTATTTGTGTGTAACTTTACAATGTGTAATTCATGCTCTTCAAACATCTCCTACTCCCTACTCCTTACACTGCGCCGTTATGTCCACTTTTCTTATGAATTAGACCCACTGTGCACTCTTTCAATAGGTACGCATATACTTCGGTGAGCCGAGTCGAGCGAGGGCTTCCATTGTCTTCTTATCTTTTAATCTTATTGTTTGCGAGGTCTATTCAGAAAAGTAAAGTGGCGTTCATAGTATAAGAACCTGGTATCTCCATACTAAAATTTTGAAACTAAAGTGGTAGTTATTAGTAACCAACGCGTTTTATATGGGAGATATTTTAAAATTTTAGTTGTTACTTGAGGTCAACTTGATATACCAGGTTATTGTACACGGGGTCTCAATTATGTTCAGCGCATATATACATATATCAAGAGAAGGGAGTACAACCCGCACCCTTCCAAAAAATAGTATTTTTTCCAAAATACGCTAAGAAGTTTCAGTATACAACAAATAAGTTTCTTTTCATAGATATTTTTGATGCGTTCCCGTTGATGAAATTAAAATTAGTTAAATTGAATAAAGCAATAGCAAATACTGACTCATTTTATATAAATAGAAATATTGACTCAATTCCTTGCTATAATTCATTATTTCCAGAAAAGAGTAATATGGAATATGGGAAAATGTTTTTTCTAATCCAAATACAGCCAGCACAGATGCAAATAGCAGGGAACGCTAAACCTAAATATACAACCAATAGCAAACTCAAAAATAATTTCAAAGCAACAAGTTTCATGAGGTATACAATTACTGTTGACAAATGAGTAATTTAAATAAAGAAGAGCAATGGGAAATTGGAATAATATGAAAGTTCTCAAAGGTTAACTAAAAGGTAGCCTATTTGCCAATTTGAATTTTGTAGCACAGTTTCGAAACTAAATCGATGTAAAATTTTCTTGTATTTCCCTACCCCTGGACATCAAAAATAATTCAACTAATTATCAACAAAACTGGACAAATAGAAATGGTAGATAGATAAAAGCTGCACTACTATAGGTATCTACATTAAGGAATTAGAAGCCATATAATTAGAAAACATAAAATAATACGATTATTTCCTAACAATGCCCACAATTTATGATTAATGCCAATTTGAGTAAATATCCCGCCCCCCATAAAAATATATTTTGTACTTTCCTTTCTGGAACAAACATAAAGCAGCATTACCAATTGCATTCTCTAGACAAACTGCCGTAGGAACTAATATTTTCTCCGACACATAAGTTAATACAATCCATCGGTATTTTCATGGCTTAATTTACCCGATCTTCCGTCAAATTGAACTACTTTGTGTATATCCCTATACTGAGGTATAAGGAACTATCAATGGTGCACAAACACATTTAAAACAGTACGACTATTTCCTAACAATACCCAAAATTTATGATTAATGCCAATTTGAATACAACTATTTTCCACAAATAACAATATATTTTTACTTTTCTTTCTGGAACAAAGATAAAAGCAGCTAACCAATGGCTTTCTCTAGACAAACCGTAGTAGCAATTAATACATTGTCCAACAGCTAAATTAATACTATCCATTGGCATTTTCAATGCCAATTCGAATACAATTGTTTTCCACACAATAAATATATTACTGTCTGGCTTGATAAAAATCCGAATGACCTTTAGTAACCCCATTGTTGAAAAATATTTTTTGAGTACTATACTTCACACCAAAGTAAAGGAGACATACAGCCTTTAGCGTCGCATTTGATTGTAACCACAACAATATTTATGACACCAAAATAATATATATATTGATGAAAAAATATTTTTATAGGCGGTGATAAACGGGGTTAAGACAGGTCATCATTTGGTTTTTTTTAAAGCCAGACAGTACAATGGTTACCTATTAGACTGCTTAGAATACGAAAAATATAATTTATTTAATGGGAAGTTCACATTGAAAATAGTGTTTAACCATATCGTCGATGCTCTTAGTAAATTCCTGATATCCCTTTATTAACTATTGTAAATTGGTTCCACATTAGAAACCTTTTAATAATAAAATGACAAAATTAGTACATGACGTTCAAATTGAAAATGGTATTTGAACTCTTGAATTACGCTCTTAGTAAATTCGTCGCATGTCTCTACAAATGTTGTACATTGGTTACCTATTAGACTACATAAAATACGAAAACTTTATTTAATTTACGAATTTATTTAATGGGAAGCTCACATTGAAAACAGTGTTTAACCATATCGTCGATGCTCTTAGTAAATTCCTGTTATCACTTTATTAACTATTGTAAATTGGTTCCACATTAGCAACCTTTTAATAATAAAATGACAAAATTAGTACATGACGGTCCAATTGAAAATGGTATTTGAACTTGTGAATTACGCTCTTAGTAAATTCGTCGCATGTCTCTACAAATGTTGTACATTGGTTACCTATTAGACTACATAGAATACGAAAACTTTATTTACTTTACGAATTTATTTAATGGGAAGCTCACATTGAAAACAGTGTTTAACCATATCGTCGATGCTCTTAGTAAATTCCTGTTATCACTTTATTAACTATTGTAAATTGGTTCCACATTAGCAACCTTTTAATAATAAAATGACAAAATTAGTACATGACGGTCCAATTGAAAATGGTATTTTAACTTGTGAATTACGCTCTTAGTTAATTCGTCACATGTCTCTACAAATGTTGTACATTGGTCATCTATTGGACTGTTTGGATTACCAAAACTATAATTTATTTAATGGGAAGCTTACATTGAAAATAGTTTTTAACCATGTCGTCGATGCTCTTGGTAAATTCCTGTGATCCCTTTATTAACTATTGTAAATTGGTTCCACATTAGCAACCTTTTAATAATAAAATGACAAAATTAGTACATGACCTTCAAATTGAAAATGGTATTTGAACTTGTGAATTACGCTCTTAATAAATTCGTCGAATGTCTCTACAAATGTTGTTCTTTGGTCATCTATTAGACTGTTAGGATTACCAAATCTATAATTTATTTTATGAGAAGCTTACATTGAAAATAGTTTTTAACCATTTTGTCGATGCTCTTAGTAAATTCCTGTGATGCCTTTATTAACTATTGTAAATTGGTTCCACATTACCAACCTTTTAATAATAAAATGACAAAATTAGTACATGACCTTCAAATTGAAAATGGTATTTGAACTTGTGAATTACGCTCTTAATAAATTCGTCGAATGTCTCTACAAATGTTGTACATTGGTCACCTATTAGACTGTTTGGATTACCAAAACTATAATTTATTTAATGGGAAGCTTACATTGAAAATAGTTTTTAACCATGTCGTCGATGCTCTTGGTAAATTCCTCTGATCCCTTTAATAACTATTGTAAATTGGTTCCACATTAGCAACCTTTTAATAATAAAATGACAAAATTAGTACATGACCTTCAAATTGAAAATGGTATTTGAACTTGTGAATTACGCTCTTAATAAATTCGTCGAATGTCTCTACAAATGTTGTACATTGGTCACCTATTAGACTACATAGAATACGAAAACTTTATTTACTTTACGAATTTATTTAATGGGAAGCTCACATTGAAAACAGTGTTTAACCATATCGTCGATGCTCTTAGTAAATTCCTGTTATCACTTTATTAACTATTGTAAATTGGTTCCACATTAGCAACCTTTTAATAATAAAATGACAAAATTAGTACATGACGGTCCAATTGAAAATGGTATTTTAACTTGTGAATTACGCTCTTAGTTTATTCGTCACATGTCTCTACAAATGTTGTACATTGGTCACCTATTAGACTGTTTGGATTACCAAAACTATAATTTATTTAATGGGAAGCTTACATTGAAAATAGTTTTTAACCATGTCGTCGATGCTCTTGGTAAATTCCTCTGATCCCTTTAATAACTATTGTAAATTGGTTCCACATTAGCAACCTTTTAATAATAAAATGACAAAATTAGTACATGACCTTCAAATTGAAAATGGTATTTGAACTTGTGAATTACGCTCTTAATAAATTCGTCGAATGTCTCTACAAATGTTGTACATTGGTCACTATTAGACTGTTTGGATTACCAAAACTATAATTTATTTAATGGGAAGCTTACATTGAAAATAGTTTTTAACCATGTCGTCGATGCTCTTGGTAAATTCCTGTGATCCCTTTATTAACTATTGTAAATTGGTTCCACATTAGCAACCTTTTAATAATAAAATGACAAAATTTGTACATGACGTTCAAATTGAAAATGGTATTTGAACCTGTGAATTACGCTCTTAGTAAATTCGTCGCATGTCTCTACAAATGTTGTACATTGGCTATCTATTAGACTGCTTAGAATACGAAAACTATAATTTATTTAATGGGAAGCTCACATTGAAAATAGGGTTTAACCATATCGTCGATGCTCTTAGTAAATTGCTGTTATCCCTTTATTAACTATTGTAAATTGATTGCACATTAGCAACCTTTTAATAAGTTCGTTTAGTCACAAGTAAGGACTATCTGATATTAGGATACAGACTACTCTTTCTAGAAAACTTTGGCGAGAAAAATTTGTAATCTGATGGTCGGATTTTGTAATATATCTGAAAAGATTAGTCTTATCTGCATAACTTATTTTCAGAAAGAGCGTTTATTACCCTTCTACTTATCTTTTTTTTAAAATTTAACGTTTTCAATCACATATTGACTATCAGAATGCTAAACACAGACCGTTCCACTTTTTTAATTTTTTTAAAACAAAATGCATACTTTGCTATTCTAATCGTGTATTATATCTAATAAAAGTTTTTATATCAACTTCAAATATTTTTGGAAAACGTTTTCACTAAACTACTAGGAGTTTTTTCTCAAAATTTGTTCGTTTAGTCACAATTGAGGACTATCTGATATTAGGATACAGACTACTCTTTCTAGAAAATTTTTGGGAGAAATATCCGTAATCTGATGGTCGGATTATGTAATATATCTGAAAAGATTAGTCTTATCTGCATAATTTATTGTCAGAAAATGCTTTTATTAACCTTCTACTTATCTTGTTAAAAAAATTTAACGTTTTCAATCACATATTGACTATCAGAAAGCTAAACACAGACCGCTACACTTTTTTAATTTTTTTAAAACAAAATGCATACTCTGCTATTCTAATGGTGTATTATATCTAATAAAAGTTTTTATATCAACTTCAAATATTTTTGGAAAACGTTTTCATTAAACTACTCGGAGTTTTTTCTCAAAATTTGTTCGTTTAGTCACAAATGAGGACTATCTGATATTAGGATACAGACTACTCTTTCTAGAAAATTTTTGGGAGAAAAATCCGTAATCTGATGGTCGGATTATGTAATATATCTGAAAAGATTAGTCTCATCTGCATAACTTATTGTCAGAAAGAGCGTTTATTAACCTTCTACTAATCTTGTTAAAAAAATTTAACGTTTTCAATCCAATATTGACTTTTAGAAAGCTAAACACAGACCGCTCCACTTTTTTAATTTTTTTAAAACAAAATGCATACTCTGCTATTCTAATGGTGTATTATATCTAATAAAAGTTTTTATATCAACTTCAAATATTTTTGGAAAACGTTTTCATTAAACTACTAGGAGTTTTTTCTCAAAATTTGTTCGTTTAGTCACAATTGAGGACTATCTGATATTAGGATACAGACTACTCTTTCTAGAAAATTTTTGGGAGAAAAATCCGTAATCTGATGGTCGGATTATGTAATATATCTGAAAAGATTAGTCTTATCTGCATAACTTATTGTCAGAAAGAGCGTTTATTAACCTTCTACTAATCTTGTTAAAAAAATTTAACGTTTTCAATCCAATATTGACTTTTAGAAAGCTAAACACAGACCGCTCCACTTTTTTAATTTTTTTAAAACAAAATGCATACTCTGCTATTCTAATGGTGTATTATATCTAATAAAAGTTTTTATATCAACTTCAAATATTTTTGGAAAACGTTTTCATTAAACTACTCGGAGTTTTTTCTCAAAATTTGTTCGTTTAGTCACAAATAAGGACTATCTGATATTAGGATACAGACTACTCTTTCTAGAAAATTTTTGGGAGAAAAATCCGTAATCTGTTGGTCGGATTATGTAATATATCTGAAAAGATTAGTCTTATCTGCATAATTTATTGTCAGAAAATGCTTTTATTAACCTTCTACTTATCTTGTTAAAAAAATTTAACGTTTTCAATCCAATATTGACTATCAGAAAGCTAAACACAGACCGCTCCACTTTTTTAATTTTTTTAAAACAAAATGCATACTCTGCTATTCTAATGGTAAATTATATCTAATAAAAGTTTTTATATCAACTTCAAATATTTTTGGAAAACGTTTTCATTAAACTACTCGGAGTTTTTTCTCAAAATTTGTTCGTTTAGTCACAAATGAGGACTATCTGATATTAGGATACAGACTACTCTTTCTAGAAAATTTTTGGGAGAAAAATCCGTAATCTGATGGTCGGATTATGTAATATATCTGAAAAGATTAGTCTTATCTGCATAATTTATTGTCAGAAAATGCTTTTATTAACCTTCTACTTATCTTGTTAAAAAAATTTGACGTTTTCAATCCAATATTGACTATCAGAAAGCTAAACACAGACCGCTCCACTTTTTAAATTTTTTTAAAACAAAATGCATACTCTGCTATTCTAATGGTGTATTATATCTAATAAAAGTTTTTATATCAACTTCAAATATTTTTGGAAAACGTTTTCATTAAACTACTCGGAGTTTTTTCTCAAAATTTGTTCGTTTAGTCACAAATGAGGACTATCTGATATTAGGATACAGACTACTCTTTCTAGAAAATTTTTGGGAGAAAAATCCGTAATCTGATGGTCGGATTATGTAATATATCTGAAAAGATTAGTTTTATCTTGATAATTTATTGTCAGAAAATGCTTTTATTAACCTTCTACTTATCTTGTTAAAAAAATTTAACGTTTTCAATCCAATATTGACTATCAGAAAGCTAAACACAGACCGCTCCACTTTTTTAATTTTTTTAAAACAAAATGCATACTCTGCTATTCTAATGGTGTATTATATCTAATAAAAGTTTTTATATCAACTTCAAATATTTTTGGAAAACGTTTTCATTAAACTACTCGGAGTTTTTTCTCAAAGTTCGTTTAGTCACAAATGAGGACTATCTGATATTAGGATACAGACTACTCTTTCTAGAAAATTTTTGGGAGAAAAATCCGTAATCTGTTGGTCGGATTATGTAATATATCTGAAAAGATTAGTCTTATCTGCATAACTTATTGTCGGAAAGAGCGTTTATTAACCTTCTACTAATCTTGTTAAAAAAATTTAACGTTTTCAATCACATATTGACTTTCAGAAAGCTAAACACAGACCGCTCCACTTTTTTAATTTTTTTAAAACAAAATGCATACTCTGCTATTCTAATGGTGTATTATATCTAATAAAAGTTTTTATATCAACTTCAAATATTTTTGGAAAACGTTTTCATTAAACTACTCGGAGTTTTTTCTCAAAATTTGTTCGTTTAGTCACAAATGAGGACTATCTGATATTAGGATACAGACTACTCTTTCTAGAAAATTTTTAGGAGAAAAATCCGTAATCTGATGGTCGGATTATGTAATATATCTGAAAAGATTAGTTTTATCTGGATAATTTATTGTCAGAAAATGCTTTTATTAACCTTCTACTTATCTTGTTAAAAAAATTTAACGTTTTCAATCACATATTGACTATCAGAAAGCTAAACACAGACCGCTCCACTTTTTTAATTTTTTTAAAACAAAATGCATACTCTGCTATTCTAATAGTGTATTATATCTAATAAAAGTTTTTATATCAACTTCAAATATTTTTGGAAAACGTTTTCATTAAACTACTCGGAGTTTTTTCTCAAAATTTGTTCGTTTAGTCACAAATGAGGACTATCTGATATTAGGATACAGACTACTCTTTCTAGAAAATTTTTGGGAGAAAAATCCGTAATCTGATGGTCGGATTATGTAATATATCTGAAAAGATTAGTTTTATCTTGATAATTTATTGTCAGAAAATGATTTTATTAACCTTCTACTTATCTTGTTAAAAATTTTTAACGTTTTCAATCACATATTGACTATCAGAAAGCTAAACACAGACCGCTCCACTTTTTTACTTTTTTAAAACAAAATGCATACTCTGCTATTCTAATGGTGTATTATATCTAATAAAAGTTTTTATATCAACTTCAAATACTTTTGGAAAACGTTTTCATTAAACTACTCGGAGGTTTTTCTCAAAATTTGTTCGTTTAGTCACAAATGAGGACTATCTGATATTAGGATACAGACTACTCTTTCTAGAAAATTTTTGGGAGAAAAATCCGTAATCTGATGGTCGGATTATGTAATATATCTGAAAAGATTAGTTTTATCTGGATAATTTATTGTCAGAAAATGCTTTTATTAACCTTCTACTTATCTTGTTAAAAAAATTTAACGTTTTCAATCACATATTGACTATCAGAAAGCTAAACACAGACCGCTCCACTTTTTTAATTTTTTTAAAACAAAATGCATACTCTGCTATTCTAATAGTGTATTATATATAATAAAAGTTTTTATATCAACTTCAAATATTTTTGGAAAACGTTTTCATTAAACTACTCGGAGTTTTTTCTCAAAATTTGTTCGTTTAGTCACAAATGAGGACTATCTGATATTAGGATACAGACTACTCTTTCTAGAAAATTTTTGGGAGAAAAATCCGTAATCTGATGGTCGGATTATGTAATATATCTGAAAAGATTAGTCTTATCTGCATAATTTATTGTCAGAAAATGCTTTTATTAACCTTCTACTTATCTTGTTAAAAAAATTTGACGTTTTCAATCCAATATTGACTATCAGAAAGCTAAACACAGACCGCTCCACTTTTTTACTTTTTTAAAACAAAATGCATACTCTGCTATTCTAATGGTGTATTATATCTAATAAAAGTTTTTATATCAACTTCAAATATTTTTGGAAAACGTTTTCATTAAACTACTCAGGGTTTTTTCTCAAAATTTGTTCGTTTAGTCACAAATAAGGACTATCTGATATTAGGATACAGACTACTCTTTCTAGAAAATTTTTGGGAGAAAAATCCGTAATCTGATGGTCGGATTATGTAATATATCTGAAAAGATTAGTTTTATCTTGATAATTTATTGTCAGAAAATGCTTTTATTAACCTTCTACTTATCTTGTTAAAAAATTTTAACGTTTTCAATCACATATTGACTATCAGAAAGCTAAACACAGACCGCTCCACTTTTTTACTTTTTTAAAACAAAATGCATACTCTGCTATTCTAATGGTGTATTATATCTAATAAAAGTTTTTATATCAACTTCAAATATTTTTGGAAAACGTTTTCATTAAACTACTCAGGGTTTTTTCTCAAAATTTGTTCGTTTAGTCACAAATAAGGACTATCTGATATTAGGATACAGACTACTCTTTCTAGAAAATTTTTTGGGAGAAAAATCCGTAATCTGATGGTCGGATTATGTAATATATCGGAAAAGATTAGTCTTATTTGCAAAACTTATTGTCAGAAAATGTTTTTATTAACCTTCTACTTATCTTGTTAAAAAAATTTAACGTTTTCAATCACATATTGACTATCAGAAAGCTAAACACAGACCGCTCCACTTTTTTACTTTTTTAAAACAAAATGCATACTCTGCTATTCTAATGGTGTATTATATCTAATAAAAGTTTTTATATCAACTTCAAATATTTTTGGAAAACGTTTTCATTAAACTACTCAGGGTTTTTTCTCAAAATTTGTTCGTTTAGTCACAAATAAGGACTATCTGATATTAGGATACAGACTACTCTTTCTAGAAAATTTTTAGGAGAAAAATCCGTAATCTGATGGTCGGATTATGTAATATATCTGAAAAGATTAGTTTTATCTGGATAATTTATTGTCAGAAAATGCTTTTATTAACCTTCTACTTATCTTGTTAAAAAAATTTAACGTTTTCAATCACATATTGACTATCAGAAAGCTAAACACAGACCGCTCCACTTTTTTAATTTTTTTAAAACAAAATGCATACTCTGCTATTCTAATAGTGTATTATATCTAATAAAAGTTTTTATATCAACTTCAAATATTTTTGGAAAACGTTTTCATTAAACTACTCGGAGTTTTTTCTCAAAATTTGTTCGTTTAGTCACAAATGAGGACTATCTGATATTAGGATTCAGACTACTCTTTCTAGAAAATTTTTGGGAGAAAAATCCGTAATCTGATGGTCGGATTATGTAATATATCTGAAAAGATTAGTCTTATCTGCATAATTTATTGTCAGAAAATGCTTTTATTAACCTTCTACTTATCTTGTTAAAAAAATTTGACGTTTTCAATCCAATATTGACTATCAGAAAGCTAAACACAGACCGCTCCACTTTTTTACTTTTTTAAAACAAAATGCATACTCTGCTATTCTAATGGTGTATTATATCTAATAAAAGTTTTTATATCAACTTCAAATATTTTTGGAAAACGTTTTCATTAAACTACTCAGGGTTTTTTCTCAAAATTTGTTCGTTTAGTCACAAATAAGGACTATCTGATATTAGGATACAGACTACTCTTTCTAGAAAATTTTTGGGAGAAAAATCCGTAATCTGATGGTCGGATTATGTAATATATCTGAAAAGATTAGTTTTATCTTGATAATTTATTGTCAGAAAATGCTTTTATTAACCTTCTACTTATCTTGTTAAAAAATTTTAACGTTTTCAATCACATATTGACTATCAGAAAGCTAAACACAGACCGCTCCACTTTTTTACTTTTTTAAAACAAAATGCATACTCTGCTATTCTAATGGTGTATTATATCTAATAAAAGTTTTTATATCAACTTCAAATATTTTTGGAAAACGTTTTCATTAAACTACTCAGGGTTTTTTCTCAAAATTTGTTCGTTTAGTCACAAATAAGGACTATCTGATATTAGGATACAGACTACTCTTTCTAGAAAATTTTTGGGAGAAAAATCCGTAATCTGATGGTCGGATTATGTAATATATCGGAAAAGATTAGTCTTATTTGCAAAACTTATTGTCAGAAAATGTTTTTATTAACTTTCTACTTATCTTGTTAAAAAAATTTAACGTTTTCAATCACATATTGACTATCAGAAAGCTAAACACAGACCGCTCCACTTTTTTACTTTTTTAAAACAAAATGCATACTCTGCTATTCTAATGGTGTATTATATCTAATAAAAGTTTTTATATCAACTTCAAATATTTTTGGAAAACGTTTTCATTAAACTACTCAGGGTTTTTTCTCAAAATTTGTTCGTTTAGTCACAAATAAGGACTATCTGATATTAGGATACAGACTACTCTTTCTAGAAAATTTTTAGGAGAAAAATCCGTAATCTGATGGTCGGATTATGTAATATATCTGAAAAGATTAGTTTTATCTGGATAATTTATTGTCAGAAAATGCTTTTATTAACCTTCTACTTATCTTGTTAAAAAAATTTAACGTTTTCAATCACATATTGACTATCAGAAAGCTAAACACAGACCGCTCCACTTTTTTAATTTTTTTAAAACAAAATGCATACTCTGCTATTCTAATAGTGTATTATATCTAATAAAAGTTTTTATATCAACTTCAAATATTTTTGGAAAACGTTTTCATTAAACTACTCGGAGTTTTTTCTCAAAATTTGTTCGTTTAGTCACAAATGAGGACTATCTGATATTAGGATACAGACTACTCTTTCTAGAAAATTTTTGGGAGAAAAATCCGTAATCTGATGGTCGGATTATGTAATATATCTGAAAAGATTAGTTTTATCTGGATGATTTATTGTCAGAAAATGCTTTTATTAACCTTATACTTATCTTGTTAAAAAAATTTAACATTTTCAATCACATATTGACTATCAGAAAGATAAACACAGACCGCTCCACTTTTTTAATTTTTTTAAAACAAAATGCATACTCTGCTATTCTAATAGTGTATTATATCTAATAAAAGTTTTTATATCAACTTCAAATATTTTTGGAAAACGTTTTTATTAAACTACTCGGAGTTTTTTCTCAAAATTTGTTCGTTTAGTCACAAATGAGGACTATCTGATATTAGGATACAGACTACTCTTTCTAGAAAATTTTTGGGAGAAAAATCCGTAATCTGATGGTCGGATTATGTAATATATCTGAAAAGATTAGTTTTATCTTGATAATTTATTGTCAGAAAATGCTTTTATTAACCTTCTACTTATCTTGTTAAAAAATTTTAACGTTTTCAATCACATATTGACTATCAGAAAGCTAAACACAGACCGCTCCACTTTTTTACTTTTTTAAAACAAAATGCATACTCTGCTATTCTAATGGTGTATTATATCTAATAAAAGTTTTTATATCAACTTCAAATATTTTTGGAAAACGTTTTCATTAAACTACTCAGGGTTTTTTCTCAAAATTTGTTCGTTTAGTCACAAATAAGGACTATCTGATATTAGGATACAGACTACTCTTTCTAGAAAATTTTTGGGAGAAAAATCCGTAATCTGATGGTCGGATTATGTAATATATCGGAAAAGATTAGTCTTATTTGCAAAACTTATTGTCAGAAAATGTTTTTATTAACCTTCTACTTATCTTGTTAAAAAAATTTAACGTTTTCAATCACATATTGACTATCAGAAAGCTAAACACAGACCGCTCCACTTTTTTACTTTTTTAAAACAAAATGCATACTCTGCTATTCTAATGGTGTATTATATCTAATAAAAGTTTTTATATCAACTTCAAATATTTTTGGAAAACGTTTTCATTAAACTACTCAGGGTTTTTTCTCAAAATTTGTTCGTTTAGTCACAAATAAGGACTATCTGATATTAGGATACAGACTACTCTTTCTAGAAAATTTTTGGGAGAAAAATCCGTAATCTGATGGTCGGATTATGTAATATATCGGAAAAGATTAGTCTTATTTGCAAAACTTATTGTCAGAAAATGTTTTTATTAACCTTCTACTTATCTTGTTAAAAAAATTTAACGTTTTCAATCACATATTGACTATCAGAAAGCTAAACACAGACCGCTCCACTTTTTTACTTTTTTAAAACAAAATGCATACTCTGCTATTCTAATGGTGTATTATATCTAATAAAAGTTTTTATATCAACTTCAAATATTTTTGGAAAACGTTTTCATTAAACTACTCGGAGTTTTTTCTCAAAATTTGTTCGTTTAGTCACAAATGAGGACTATCTGATATTAGGATACAGACTACTCTTTCTAGAAAATTTTTGGGAGAAAAATCCGTAATCTGATGGTCGGATTATGTAATATATCTGAAAAGATTAGTTTTATCTGGATGATTTATTGTCAGAAAATGCTTTTATTAACCTTCTACTTATCTTGTTAAAAAAATTTAACGTTTTCAATCACATATTGACTATCAGAAAGCTAAACACAGACCGCTACACTTTTTTAATTTTTTTAAAACAAAATGCATACTCTGCTATTCTAATGGTGTATTATATCTAATAAAAGTTTTTATATCAACTTCAAATATTTTTGGAAAACGTTTTCATTAAACTACTCGGAGTTTTTTCTCAAAATTTGTTCGTTTAGTCACAAATGAGGACTATCTGATATTAGGATACAGACTACTCTTTCTAGAAAATTTTTGGGAGAAAAATCCGTAATCTGATGGTCGGATTATGTAATATATCTGAAAAGATTAGTCTCATCTGCATAACTTATTGTCAGAAAGAGCGTTTATTAACCTTCTACTAATCTTGTTAAAAAAATTTAACGTTTTCAATCCAATATTGCCTTTTAGATAGCTAAACACAGACCGCTCCACTTTTTTAATTTTTTTAAAACAAAATGCATACTCTGCTATTCTAATGGTGTATTATATCTAATAAAAGTTTTTATATCAACTTCAAATATTTTTGGAAAACGTTTTCATTAAACTACTAGGAGTTTTTTCTCAAAATTTGTTCGTTTAGTCACAATTGAGGACTATCTGATATTAGGATACAGACTACTCTTTCTAGAAAATTTTTGGGAGAAAAATCCGTAATCTGATGGTCGGATTATGTAATATATCTGAAAAGATTAGTCTTATCTGCATAACTTATTGTCAGAAAGAGCGTTTATTAACCTTCTACTAATCTTGTTAAAAAAATTTAACGTTTTCAATCCAATATTGACTTTTAGAAAGCTAAACACAGACCGCTCCACTTTTTTAATTTTTTTAAAACAAAATGCATACTCTGCTATTCTAATGGTGTATTATATCTAATAAAAGTTTTTATATCAACTTCAAATATTTTTGGAAAACGTTTTCATTAAACTACTCGGAGTTTTTTCTCAAAATTTGTTCGTTTAGTCACAAATAAGGACTATCTGATATTAGGATACAGACTACTCTTTCTAGAAAATTTTTGGGAGAAAAATCCGTAATCTGTTGGTCGGATTATGTAATATATCTGAAAAGATTAGTCTTATCTGCATAATTTATTGTCAGAAAATGCTTTTATTAACCTTCTACTTATCTTGTTAAAAAAATTTAACGTTTTCAATCCAATATTGACTATCAGAAAGCTAAACACAGACCGCTCCACTTTTTTAATTTTTTTAAAACAAAATGCATACTCTGCTATTCTAATGGTAAATTATATCTAATAAAAGTTTTTATATCAACTTCAAATATTTTTGGAAAACGTTTTCATTAAACTACTCGGAGTTTTTTCTCAAAATTTGTTCGTTTAGTCACAAATGAGGACTATCTGATATTAGGATACAGACTACTCTTTCTAGAAAATTTTTGGGAGAAAAATCCGTAATCTGATGGTCGGATTATGTAATATATCTGAAAAGATTAGTCTTATCTGCATAATTTATTGTCAGAAAATGCTTTTATTAACCTTCTACTTATCTTGTTAAAAAAATTTGACGTTTTCAATCCAATATTGACTATCAGAAAGCTAAACACAGACCGCTCCACTTTTTAAATTTTTTTAAAACAAAATGCATACTCTGCTATTCTAATGGTGTATTATATCTAATAAAAGTTTTTATATCAACTTCAAATATTTTTGGAAAACGTTTTCATTAAACTACTCGGAGTTTTTTCTCAAAATTTGTTCGTTTAGTCACAAATGAGGACTATCTGATATTAGGATACAGACTACTCTTTCTAGAAAATTTTTGGGAGAAAAATCCGTAATCTGATGGTCGGATTATGTAATATATCTGAAAAGATTAGTTTTATCTTGATAATTTATTGTCAGAAAATGCTTTTATTAACCTTCTACTTATCTTGTTAAAAAAATTTAACGTTTTCAATCCAATATTGACTATCAGAAAGCTAAACACAGACCGCTCCACTTTTTTAATTTTTTTAAAACAAAATGCATACTCTGCTATTCTAATGGTGTATTATATCTAATAAAAGTTTTTATATCAACTTCAAATATTTTTGGAAAACGTTTTCATTAAACTACTCGGAGTTTTTTCTCAAAGTTCGTTTAGTCACAAATGAGGACTATCTGATATTAGGATACAGACTACTCTTTCTAGAAAATTTTTGGGAGAAAAATCCGTAATCTGTTGGTCGGATTATGTAATATATCTGAAAAGATTAGTCTTATCTGCATAACTTATTGTCGGAAAGAGCGTTTATTAACCTTCTACTAATCTTGTTAAAAAAATTTAACGTTTTCAATCACATATTGACTTTCAGAAAGCTAAACACAGACCGCTCCACTTTTTTAATTTTTTTAAAACAAAATGCATACTCTGCTATTCTAATGGTGTATTATATCTAATAAAAGTTTTTATATCAACTTCAAATATTTTTGGAAAACGTTTTCATTAAACTACTCGGAGTTTTTTCTCAAAATTTGTTCGTTTAGTCACAAATGAGGACTATCTGATATTAGGATACAGACTACTCTTTCTAGAAAATTTTTAGGAGAAAAATCCGTAATCTGATGGTCGGATTATGTAATATATCTGAAAAGATTAGTTTTATCTGGATAATTTATTGTCAGAAAATGCTTTTATTAACCTTCTACTTATCTTGTTAAAAAATTTAACGTTTTCAATCACATATTGACTATCAGAAAGCTAAACACAGACCGCTCCACTTTTTTAATTTTTTTAAAACAAAATGCATACTCTGCTATTCTAATAGTGTATTATATCTAATAAAAGTTTTTATATCAACTTCAAATATTTTTGGAAAACGTTTTCATTAAACTACTCGGAGTTTTTTCTCAAAATTTGTTCGTTTAGTCACAAATGAGGACTATCTGATATTAGGATACAGACTACTCTTTCTAGAAAATTTTTGGGAGAAAAATCCGTAATCTGATGGTCGGATTATGTAATATATCTGAAAAGATTAGTTTTATCTTGATAATTTATTGTCAGAAAATGATTTTATTAACCTTCTACTTATCTTGTTAAAAAAATTTAACGTTTTCAATCACATATTGACTATCAGAAAGCTAAACACAGACCGCTCCACTTTTTTACTTTTTTAAAACAAAATGCATACTCTGCTATTCTAATGGTGTATTATATCTAATAAAAGTTTTTATATCAACTTCAAATATTTTTGGAAAACGTTTTCATTAAACTACTCGGAGGTTTTTCTCAAAATTTGTTCGTTTAGTCACAAATGAGGACTATCTGATATTAGGATACAGACTACTCTTTCTAGAAAATTTTTGGGAGAAAAATCCGTAATCTGATGGTCGGATTATGTAATATATCTGAAAAGATTAGTTTTATCTGGATAATTTATTGTCAGAAAATGCTTTTATTAACCTTCTACTTATCTTGTTAAAAAAATTTAACGTTTTCAATCACATATTGACTATCAGAAAGCTAAACACAGACCGCTCCACTTTTTTAATTTTTTTAAAACAAAATGCATACTCTGCTATTCTAATAGTGTATTATATCTAATAAAAGTTTTTATATCAACTTCAAATATTTTTGGAAAACGTTTTCATTAAACTACTCGGAGTTTTTTCTCAAAATTTGTTCGTTTAGTCACAAATGAGGACTATCTGATATTAGGATACAGACTACTCTTTCTAGAAAATTTTTGGGAGAAAAATCCGTAATCTGATGGTCGGATTATGTAATATATCTGAAAAGATTAGTCTTATCTGCATAATTTATTGTCAGAAAATGCTTTTATTAACCTTCTACTTATCTTGTTAAAAAAATTTGACGTTTTCAATCCAATATTGACTATCAGAAAGCTAAACACAGACCGCTCCACTTTTTTACTTTTTTAAAACAAAATGCATACTCTGCTATTCTAATGGTGTATTATATCTAATAAAAGTTTTTATATCAACTTCAAATATTTTTGGAAAACGTTTTTATTAAACTACTCGGAGTTTTTTCTCAAAATTTGTTCGTTTAGTCACAAATGAGGACTATCTGATATTAGGATACAGACTACTCTTTCTAGAAAATTTTTGGGAGAAAAATCCGTAATCTGATGGTCGGATTATGTAATATATCTGAAAAGATTAGTTTTATCTTGATAATTTATTGTCAGAAAATGCTTTTATTAACCTTCTACTTATCTTGTTAAAAAATTTTAACGTTTTCAATCACATATTGACTATCAGAAAGCTAAACACAGACCGCTCCACTTTTTTAATTTTTTAAAACAAAATGCATACTCTGCTATTCTAATGGTGTATTATATCTAATAAAAGTTTTTATATCAACTTCAAATATTTTTGGAAAACGTTTTCATTAAACTACTCAGGGTTTTTTCTCAAAATTTGTTCGTTTAGTCACAAATAAGGACTATCTGATATTAGGATACAGACTACTCTTTCTAGAAAATTTTTGGGAGAAAAATCCGTAATCTGATGGTCGGATTATGTAATATATCGGAAAAGATTAGTCTTATTTGCAAAACTTATTGTCAGAAAATGTTTTTATTAACCTTCTACTTATCTTGTTAAAAAAATTTAACGTTTTCAATCACATATTGACTATCAGAAAGCTAAACACAGACCGCTCCACTTTTTTACTTTTTTAAAACAAAATGCATACTCTGCTATTCTAATGGTGTATTATATCTAATAAAAGTTTTTATATCAACTTCAAATATTTTTGGAAAACGTTTTCATTAAACTACTCCAAGTCTTTTCTCAAAATTTGTTCGTTTAGTCACAAATAAGGACTATCTGATATTAGGATACAGACTACTCTTTCTAGAAAATTTTTAGGAGAAAAATCCGTAATCTGATGGTCGGATTATGTAATATATCTGAAAAGATTAGTTTTATCTGGATAATTTATTGTCAGAAAATGCTTTTATTAACCTTCTACTTATCTTGTTAAAAAAATTTAACGTTTTCAATCACATATTGACTATCAGAAAGCTAAACACAGACCGCTCCACTTTTTTAATTTTTTTAAAACAAAATGCATACTCTGCTATTCTAATAGTGTATTATATCTAATAAAAGTTTTTATATCAACTTCAAATATTTTTGGAAAACGTTTTCATTAAACTACTCGGAGTTTTTTCTCAAAATTTGTTCGTTTAGTCACAAATGAGGACTATCTGATATTAGGATTCAGACTACTCTTTCTAGAAAATTTTTGGGAGAAAAATCCGTAATCTGATGGTCGGATTATGTAATATATCTGAAAAGATTAGTCTTATCTGCATAATTTATTGTCAGAAAATGCTTTTATTAACCTTCTACTTATCTTGTTAAAAAATTTGACGTTTTCAATCCAATATTGACTATCAGAAAGCTAAACACAGACCGCTCCACTTTTTTACTTTTTTAAAACAAAATGCATACTCTGCTATTCTAATGGTGTATTATATCTAATAAAAGTTTTTATATCAACTTCAAATATTTTTGGAAAACGTTTTCATTAAACTACTCAGTCTTTTCTCAAAATTTGTTCGTTTAGTCACAAATAAGGACTATCTGATATTAGGATACAGACTACTCTTTCTAGAAAATTTTTGGGAGAAAAATCCGTAATCTGATGGTCGGATTATGTAATATATCTGAAAAGATTAGTTTTATCTTGATAATTTATTGTCAGAAAATGCTTTTATTAACCTTCTACTTATCTTGTTAAAAAATTTTAACGTTTTCAATCACATATTGACTATCAGAAAGCTAAACACAGACCGCTCCACTTTTTTACTTTATTTAAAACAAAATGCATACTCTGCTATTCTAATGGTGTATTATATCTAATAAAAGTTTTTATATCAACTTCAAATATTTTTGGAAAACGTTTTCATTAAACTACTCAGGGTTTTTTCTCAAAATTTGTTCGTTTAGTCACAAATAAGGACTATCTGATATTAGGATACAGACTACTCTTTCTAGAAAATTTTTGGGAGAAAAATCCGTAATCTGATGGTCGGATTATGTAATATATCGGAAAAGATTAGTCTTATTTGCAAAACTTATTGTCAGAAAATGTTTTTATTAACCTTCTACTTATCTTGTTAAAAAAATTTAACGTTTTCAATCACATATTGACTATCAGGAAGCTAAACACAGACCGCTCCACTTTTTTAATTTTTTAAAACAAAATGCATACTCTGCTCTTCTAATCGTGTATTATATCTAATAAAAGTTTTTATATCAAATTCACATATATTTGGAAAACGTTTTCATTAAACTACTCCAAGTCTTTTCTCAAAATTTGTTCGTTTAGTCACAAATAAGGACTATCTGATATAAAAATACAGACTATTCTTTCTAGAAAATTTTTGCGAGAAAAATCCGTAATCTGATGGCCGGATTATCTAATATATCTGAAAAGATTAGTTTTATTTGCAAAACTTATTGTCGGAAAATGCTTTTATTAACCTTCTACTTATCTTTTTTTAAAAGTTTAACGTTTTAAATCACATATTGACTATCATTAAGCTAAACACAGACCGCTCCACTTTTTTAATTTTTTTAAAACAAAATGCATACTCTGCTCTTCTAATCGTGTATTATATCTAATAAAATTTTTATATCAAATTCAAAATATATTTGGAAAACGTTTTCATTAAACTACTCCAAGTCTTTTCTCAAAATTTGTTCGTTTAGTCACAAATAAGGACTATCTGATATTAGGGTACAGACTACTCTTTATAGAAAATTTTTGCGAAAAAAATCCATAATCTGATGGTCGAATTATGTAATATATCTGAAAAGATTAGTTTTATCTGCATAAGTTATTGTCAGAAAATGCTTTTATTAACCTTCTACTTATCTTTTTAAAAAAGTTTAACGTTTTAAATCACATATTGACTATCAGGAAGCTAAACACAGACCGCTCCACTTTTTTAATTTTTTTAAAACAAAATGCATACTCTGCTCTTCTAATCGTGTATTATATCTAATAAAAGTTTTTATATCAAATTCACATATATTTGGAAAACGTTTTCATTAAACTACTCCAAGTCTTTTCTCAAAATTTGTTCGTTTAGTCACAAATAAGGACTATCTGATATTAGGATACAGACTACTCTTTCTAGAAAATTTTTGCGAGAAAAATCCGTAATCTGATGGTCGGATTATGTAATATATCTGAAAAGATTAGTTTTATCTTGATAATTTATTGTCAGAAAATGCTTTTATTAACCTTCTACTTATCTTGTTAAAAAAATTTAACGTTTTCAATCACATATTGACTATCAGAAAGCTAAACACAGACCGCTCCACTTTTTTAATTTTTTTAAAACAAAATGCATACTCTGCTATTCTAATGGTGTATTATATCTAATAAAAGTTTTTATATCAACTTCAAATATTTTTGGAAAACGTTTTCATTAAACTACTCGGAGTTTTTTCTCAAAATTTGTTCGTTTAGTCACAAATGAGGACTATCTGATATTAGGATACAGACTACTCTTTCTAGAAAATTTTTGGGAGAAAAATCCGTAATCTGATGGTCGGATTATGTAATATATCTGAAAAGATTAGTCTTATCTGCATAAGTTATTGTCAGAAAGAGCGTTTATTAACCTTATACTTATCTTTTTAAAAAACTTAACGTTTTCAATCACATATTGACTATCAGAAAGCTAAACACAGACCGCTCCACTTTTTTAATTTTTTTAAAACAAAATGCATACTCTGCTATTCTAATGGTGTATTATATCTAATAAAAGTTTTTATATCAACTTCAAATATTTTTGGAAAACGTTTTCATTAAACTACTCGGAGTTTTTTCTCAAAATTTGTTCGTTTAGTCACAAATAAGGACTATCTGATATTAGGATACAGACTACTCTTTCTAGAAAATTTTTGGGAGAAAAATCCGTAATCTGATGGTCGGATTATGTAATATATCTGAAAAGATTAGTTTTATCTTGATAATTTATTGTCAGAAAATGCTTTTATTAACCTTCTACTTATCTTGTTAAAAAAATTTAACGTTTTCAATCACATATTGACTATCAGAAAGCTAAACACAGACCGCTCCACTTTTTTAATTTTTTTAAAACAAAATGCATACTCTGCTATTCTAATGGTGTATTATATCTAATAAAAGTTTTTATATCAACTTCAAATATTTTTGGAAAACGTTTTCATTAAACTACTCCAAGTCTTTTCTCAAAATTTGCTCGTTTAGTCACAAATAAGGACTATCTGATATTAGGATACAGACTACTCTTTCTTGAAAATTTTTGCGAGAAAAATCCGTAATCTGATGGTCGGATTATCTAATATATCTGAAAAGATTAGTTTTATCTGCATACCTTATTGTCAGAAAATGCTTTTATTAACCTTCTACTTATCTGTTTAAAAAAATTTAACGTTTTCAATCACATATTGACTATCAGAAAGCTAAACACAGACCGCTCCACCTTTTTTAATTTTTTAAAACAAAATGCATACTCTGCTATTCTAATGGTGTATTATATCTAATAAAAGTTTTTATATCAACTTCAAATATTTTTGGAAAACGTTTTCATTAAACTACTCGGAGTTTTTTCTCAAAATTTGTTCGTTTAGTCACAAATGAGGACTATCTGATATTAGGATACAGACTACTCTTTCTAGAAAATTTTTGCGAGAAAAATCCGTAATCTGATGGCCGGATTATCTAATATATCTGAAAAGATTAGTTTTATTTGCAAAACTTATTGTCGGAAAATGCTTTTATTAACCTTCTACTTATCTTTTTTTAAAAGTTTAACGTTTTAAATCACATATTGACTATCATTAAGCTAAACACAGACCGCTCCACTTTTTTAATTTTTTTAAAACAAAATGCATACTCTGCTCTTCTAATCGTGTATTATATCTAATAAAATTTTTATATCAAATTCAAAATATATTTGGAAAACGTTTTTATTAAACTACTCGGAGTTTTTTCTCAAAATTTGTTCGTTTAGTCACAAATGAGGACTATCTGATATTAGGATACAGACTACTCTTTCTAGAAAATTTTGGCGAGAAAAATCCGTAATCTGATGGTCGAATTATGTAATATATCTGAAAAGATTAGTTTTATCTGCATAAGTTATTGTCAGAAAGAGCGTTTATTAACCTTATACTATTTTTTTTAAAAAAATTTAACGTTTTCAATCACATATTGACTATCAGAAAGCTAAACACAGACCGCTCCACTTTTTTAATTTTTTTAAAACAAAATGCATACTCTGCTATTCTAATGGTGTATTATATCTAATAAAAGTTTTTATATCAACTTCAAATATTTTTGGAAAACGTTTTCATTAAACTACTCGGAGTTTTTTCTCAAAATTTGTTCGTTTAGTCACAAATGAGGACTATCTGATATTAGGATACAGACTACTCTTTCTAGAAAATTTTTGGGAGAAAAATCCGTAATCTGATGGTCGGATTATGTAATATATCTGAAAAGATTGGTCTTATCTGCATAACTTATTGTCGGAAAGAGCGTTTATTAACCTTCTACTAATCTTGTTAAAAAAATTTAACGTTTTCAATCACATATTGACTATCAGAAAGCTAAACACAGACCGCTCCACTTTTTTAATTTTTTTAAAACAAAATGCATACTCTGCTATTCTAATGGTGTATTATATCTAATAAAAGTTTTTATATCAACTTCAAATATTTTTGGAAAACGTTTTCATTAAACTTGGAGTTTTTTCTCAAAATTTGTTCGTTTAGTCACAAATGAGGACTATCTGATATTAGGATACAGACTACTCTTTCTAGAAAATTTTTGGGAGAAAAATCCGTAATCTGATGGTCGGATTATGTAATATATCTGAAAAGATTAGTTTCATCTGCATAATTTATTGTCAGAAAATGCTTTTATTAACCTTCTACTTATCTTGTTAAAAAAATTTAATGTTTTCAATCACATATTGACTATCAGAAAGCTAAACACAGACCGCTCCACTTTTTTAATTTTTTTAAAACAAAATGCATACTCTGCTATTCTAATGTTGTATTATATCTAATAAAAGTTTTTATATCAACTTCAAATATTTTTGGAAAACGTTTTCATTAAACTACTCGGAGTTTTTTCTCAAAGTTCGTTTAGTCACAAATGAGGACTATCTGATATTAGGATACAGACTACTCTTTCTAGAAAATTTTTGGGAGAAAAATCCGTAATCTGATGGTCGGATTATGTAATATATCTGAAAAGATTAGTTTTATCTTGATAATTTATTGTCAGAAAATGATTTTATTAACCTTCTACTTATCTTGTTAAAAAAATTTAACGTTTTCAATCACATATTGACTATCAGAAAGCTAAACACAGACCGCTCCACTTTTTTAATTTTTTTAAAACAAAATGCATACTCTGCTATTCTAATGTTGTATTATATTTAATAAAAGTTTTTATATCAACTTCAAATATTTTTGGAAAACGTTTTCATTAAACTACTCGGAGTTTTTTCTCAAAATTTGTTCGTTTAGTCACAAATGAGGACTATCTGATATTAGGATACAGACTACTCTTTCTAGAAAATTTTTGGGAGAAAAATCCGTAATCTGATGGTCGGATTATGTAATATATCTGAAAAGATTAGTTTTATTTGCAAAACTTATTTTCAGAAAATGCTTTTATTAACCTTCTACATATCTTTTTTTTAAATTTAACGTTTTCAATCACATATTGACTATCAGAAAGCTAAACACAGACCGCTCCACTTTTTTAATTTTTTTAAAACAAAATGCATACTCTGCTATTCTAATAGTGTATTATATCTAATAAAAGTTTTTATATCAACTTCAAATATTTTTGGAAAACGTTTTCATTAAACTACTCGGAGTTTTTTCTCAAAATTTGTTCGTTTAGTCACAAATGAGGACTATCTGATATTAGGATACAGACTACTCTTTCTAGAAAATTTTTGGGAGAAAAATCCGTAATCTGATGGTCGGATTATGTAATATATCTGAAAAGATTAGTTTTATTTGCAAAACTTATTGTCGGAAAATGCTTTTATTAACCTTCTACTTATCTTTTTTTAAAAGTTTAACGTTTTAAATCACATATTGACTATCATTAAGCTAAACACAGACCGCTCCACTTTTTTAATTTTTTTAAAACAAAATGCATACTCTGCTATTCTAATGTTGTATTATATCTAATAAAAGTTTTTATATCAAATTCAAAATATATTTGGAAAACGTTTTCATTAAACTACTCGGAGTTTTTTCTCAAAATTTGTTCGTTTAGTCACAAATAAGGACTATCTGATATTAGGGTACAGACTACTCTTTATAGAAAATTTTTGCGAAAAAAATCCATAATCTGATGGTCGAATTATGTAATATATCTGAAAAGATTAGTTTTATCTGCATAAGTTATTGTCAGAAAGAGCGTTTATTAACCTTATACTATTTTTTTTAAAAAAATTTAACGTTTTCAATCACATATTGACTATCAGGAAGCTAAACACAGACCGCTCCACTTTTTTAATTTTTTTAAAACAAAATGCATACTCTGCTCTTCTAATCGTGTATTATATCTAATAAAAGTTTTTATATCAAATTCACATATATTTGGAAAACGTTTTCATTAAACTACTCCAAGTCTTTTCTCAAAATTTGTTCGTTTAGTCACAAATAAGGACTATCTGATATAAAAATACAGACTATTCTTTCTATAAAATTTTGGCGAGAAAAATCCGTAATCTGATGGCCGGATTATCTAATATATCTGAAAAGATTAGTTTTATTTGCAAAACTTATTGTCGGAAAATGCTTTTATTAACCTTCTACTTATCTTTTTTTAAAAGTTTAACGTTTTAAATCACATATTGACTATCATTAAGCTAAACACAGACCGCTCCACTTTTTTAATTTTTTTAAAACAAAATGCATACTCTGCTCTTCTAATCGTGTATTATATCTAATAAAAGTTTTTATATCAAATTCACATATATTTGGAAAACGTTTTCATTAAACTACTCCAAGTCTTTTCTCAAAATTTGTTCGTTTAGTCACAAATAAGGACTATCTGATATAAAAATACAGACTATTCTTTCTATAAAATTTTGGCGAGAAAAATCCGTAATCTGATGGCCGGATTATCTAATATATCTGAAAAGATTAGTTTTATTTGCAAAACTTATTGTCAGAAAATGCTTTTATTAACCTTCTACTTATCTTTTTAAAAAAGTTTAACGTTTTAAATCACATATTGACTATCAGGAAGCTAAACACAGACCGCTCCACTTTTTTAATTTTTTTAAAACAAAATGCATACTCTGCTCTTCTAATAGTGTATTATATCTAATAAAAGTTTTTATATCAACTTCAAATATTTTTGGAAAACGTTTTCATTAAACTACTCGGAGTTTTTTCTCAAAATTTGTTCGTTTAGTCACAAATGAGGACTATCTGATATTAGGATACAGACTACTCTTTCTAGAAAATTTTTGGGAGAAAAATCCGTAATCTGATGGTCGGATTATGTAATATATCTGAAAAGATTAGTCTTATCTGCATAAGTTATTGTCAGAAAGAGCGTTTATTAACCTTCTACTTATCTTTTTTTAAAAGTTTAACGTTTTAAATCACATATTGACTATCATTAAGCTAAACACAGACCGCTCCACTTTTTTAATTTTTTTAAAACAAAATGCATACTCTGCTCTTCTAATCGTGTATTATATCTAATAAAAGTTTTTATATCAAATTCACATATATTTGGAAAACGTTTTCATTAAACTACTCCAAGTCTTTTCTCAAAATTTGTTCGTTTAGTCACAAATAAGGACTATCTGATATTAGGGTACAGACTACTCTTTATAGAAAATTTTTGCGAAAAAAATCCATAATCTGATGGTCGAATTATGTAATATATCTGAAAAGATTAGTTTTATCTGCATAAGTTATTGTCAGAAAGAGCGTTTATTAACCTTATACTTATCTTTTTTTTAAAAAAATTTAACGTTTTCAATCACATATTGACTATCAGGAAGCTAAACACAGACCGCTCCACTTTTTTAATTTTTTAAAACAAAATGCATACTCTGCTCTTCTAATCGTGTATTATATCTAATAAAAGTTTTTATATCAACTTCAAATATATTTGGAAAACGTTTTTATTAAACTACTCTTAGTCTTTTCTCAAAATTTGTTCGTTTAGTCACAAATAAGGACTATCTGATATAAAAATACAGACTATTCTTTCTAGAAAATTTTTGCGAGAAAAATCCGTAATCTGATGGCCGGATTATCTAATATATCTGAAAAGATTAGTTTTATCTGCATAACTTATTGTCAGAAAGAGCGTTTATTAACCTTCTACTAATCTTGTTAAAAAAATTTAACGTTTTCAATCACATATTGACTATCAGAAAGCTAAACACAGACCGCTCCACTTTTTTAATTTTTTTAAAACAAAATGCATACTCTGCTATTCTAATCGTGTATTATATCTAATAAAAGTTTTTATATCAAATTCACATATATTTGGAAAACGTTTTCATTAAACTACTCCAAGTCTTTTCTCAAAATTTGTTCGTTTAGTCACAAATGAGGACTATCTGATATTAGGATACAGACTACTCTTTCTAGAAAATTTTTGGGAGAAAAATCCGTAATCTGATGGTCGGATTATGTAATATATCTGAAAAGATTAGTTTCATCTGCATAATTTATTGTCAGAAAATGCTTTTATTAACCTTCTACTTATCTTGTTAAAAAAATTTAATGTTTTCAATCACATATTGACTATCAGAAAGCTAAACACAGACCGCTCCACTTTTTAATTTTTTTAAAACAAAATGCATACTCTGCTATTCTAATGTTGTATTATATCTAATAAAAGTTTTTATATCAACTTCAAATATTTTTGGAAAACGTTTTCATTAAACTACTCGGAGTTTTTTCTCAAAGTTCGTTTAGTCACAAATGAGGACTATCTGATATTAGGATACAGACTACTCTTTCTAGAAAATTTTTGGGAGAAAAATCCGTAATCTGATGGTCGGATTATGTAATATATCTGAAAAGATTAGTCTCATCTGCATAACTTATTGTCAGAGAGAGCGTTTATTAACCTTCTACATATCTTGTTAAAAAAATTTAACGTTATCCAATATTGACTATCAGAAAGCTAAACACAGACCGCTCCACTTTTTTAAATTTTTTTAAAACAAAATGCATACTCTGCTATTCTAATGGTGTATTATATCTAATAAAAGTTTTTATATCAACTTCAAATATTTTTGGAAAACGTTTTCATTAAACTACTCGGAGTTTTTTCTCAAAATTTGTTCGTTTAGTCACAAATGAGGACTATCTGATATTAGGATACAGACTACTCTTTCTAGAAAATTTTTGGGAGAAAAATCCGTAATCTGATGGTCGGATTATGTAATATATCTGAAAAGATTAGTCTTATCTGCATAATTTATTGTCAGAAAATGCTTTTATTAACCTTCTACTTATCTTGTTAAAAAATTTAACGTTTTCAATCACATATTGACTATCAGAAAGCTAAACACAGACCGCTCCACCTTTTTTAATTTTTTTAAAACAAAATGCATACTCTGCTATTCTAATAGTGTATTATATCTAATAAAAGTTTTTATATCAACTTCAAATATTTTTGGAAAACGTTTTCATTAAACTACTCGGAGTTTTTTCTCAAAATTTGTTCGTTTAGTCACAAATAAGGACTATCTGATATTAGGATACAGACTACTCTTTCTAGAAAATTTTTGCGAAAAAAATCCATAATCTGATGGTCGAATTATGTAATATATCTGAAAAGATTAGTTTTATCTGCATAAGTTATTGTCAGAAAGAGCGTTTATTAACCTTATACTTATCTTTTTTTAAAAAAAATTTAACGTTTTCAATCACATATTGACTATCAGGAAGCTAAACACAGACCGCTCCACTTTTTTAATTTTTTTAAAACAAAATGCATACTCTGCTATTCTAATGGTGTATTATATCTAATAAAAGTTTTTATATCAACTTCAAATATTTTTGGAAAACGTTTTCATTAAACTACTCGGAGTTTTTTCTCAAAATTTGTTCGTTTAGTCACAAATAAGGACTATCTGATATAAAAATACAGACTATTCTTTCTAGAAAATTTTTGCGAGAAAAATCCGTAATCTGATGGCCGGATTATCTAATATATCTGAAAAGATTAGTTTTATTTGCAAAACTTATTGTCGGAAAATGCTTTTATTAACCTTCTACTTATCTTGTTAAAAAAATTTAACGTTTTCAATCACATATTGACTATCAGAAAGCTAAACACAGACCGCTCACCTTTTTTAATTTTTTTAAAACAAAATGCATACTCTGCTATTCTAATAGTGTATTATATCTAATAAAAGTTTTTATATCAAATTCAAAATATATTTGGAAAACGTTTTCATTAAACTACTCGGAGTTTTTTCTCAAAATTTGTTCGTTTAGTCACAAATAAGGACTATCTGATATTAGGATACAGACTACTCTTTCTAGAAAATTTTTGGGAGAAAAATCCGTAATCTGATGGTCGGATTATGTAATATCTGAAAAGATTAGTTTTATCTTGATAATTTATTGTCAGAAAATGATATTATTAACCTTCTACTTATCTTTTTAAAAAACTTAACGTTTTCAATCACATATTGACTATCAGAAAGCTAAACACAGACCGCTCCACTTTTTTAATTTTTTTAAAACAAAATGCATACTCTGCTATTCTAATGGTGTATTATATCTAATAAAAGTTTTTATATCAACTTCAAATATTTTTGGAAAACGTTTTCATTAAACTACTCGGAGTTTTTTCTCAAAATTTGTTCGTTTAGTCACAAATGAGGACTATCTGATATTAGGATACAGACTACTCTTTCTAGAAAATTTTTGGGAGAAAAATCCGTAATCTGATGGTCGGATTATGTAATATATCTGAAAAGATTAGTTTTATCTGCATAAGTTATTGTCAGAAAGAGCGTTTATTAACCTTATACTATTCTTTTTAAAAAACTTAACGTTTTCAATCACATATTGACTATCAGGAAGCTAAACACAGACCGCTCCACTTTTTTAATTTTTTTAAAACAAAATGCATACTCTGCTATTCTAATGGTGTATTATATCTAATAAAAGTTTTTATATCAACTTCAAATATTTTTGGAAAACGTTTTCATTAAACTACTCGGAGTTTTTTCTCAAAATTTGTTCGTTTAGTCACAAATGAGGACTATCTGATATTAGGATACAGACTACTCTTTCTAGAAAATTTTTGGCGAGAAAAATCCGTAATCTGATGGTCGAATTATGTAATATATCTGAAAAGATTAGTCTTATCTGCATAACTTATTGTCAGAAAGAGCGTTTATTAACCTTCTACTTATCTTGTTAAAAAAATTTAACGTTTTCAATCACATATTGACTATCAGAAAGCTAAACACAGACCGCTCCACTTTTTTAATTTTTTTAAAACAAAATGCATACTCTGCTATTCTAATCGTGTATTATATCTAATAAAAGTTTTTATATCAAATTCAAATATATTTAGAAAACGTTTTCATTAAACTACTCCAAGTCTTTTCTCAAAATTTGTTCGTTTAGTCACAAATAAGGACTATCTGATATTAGGATACAGACTACTCTTTCTTGAAAATTTTTGCGAGAAAAATCCGTAATCTGATGGTCGGATTATGTAATATATCTGAAAAGATTAGTCTTATCTGCATAATTTATTGTCAGAAAATGCTTTTATTAACCTTCTACTTATCTTTTTAAAAAAGTTTAACGTTTTAAATCACATATTGACTATCATTAAGCTAAACACAGACCGCTCCACTTTTTTAATTTTTTTAAAACAAAATGCATACTCTGCTCTTCTAATCGTGTATTATATCTAATAAAAGTTTTTATATCAACTTCAAATATTTTTGGAAAACGTTTTCATTAAACTACTCGGAGTTTTTTCTCAAAATTTGTTCGTTTAGTCACAAATGAGGACTATCTGATATTAGGATACAGACTATTCTTTCTATAAAATTTTGGCGAGAAAAATCCGTAATCTGATGGCCGGATTATCTAATATATCTGAAAAGATTAGTTTTATTTGCAAAACTTATTGTCAGAAAATGCTTTTATTAACCTTCTACTTATCTTTTTAAAAAAGTTTAACGTTTTAAATCACATATTGACTATCAGAAAGCTAAACACAGACCGCTCCACTTTTTTAATTTTTTTAAAACAAAATGCATACTCTGCTATTCTAATGGTGTATTATATCTAATAAAAGTTTTTATATCAACTTCAAATATTTTTGGAAAACGTTTTCATTAAACTACTCGGAGTTTTTTCTCAAAATTTGTTCGTTTAGTCACAAATGAGGACTATCTGATATTAGGATACAGACTACTCTTTCTAGAAAATTTTTGGGAGAAAAATCCGTAATCTGATGGTCGGATTATGTAATATATCTGAAAAGATTAGTTTCATCTGCATAATTTATTGTCAGAAAATGCTTTTATTAACCTTCTACTTATCTTGTTAAAAAAATTTAACGTTTTCAATCACATATTGACTATCAGAAAGCTAAACACAGACCGCTCCACTTTTTTAATTTTTTTAAAACAAAATGCATACTCTGCTATTCTAATGGTGTATTATATCTAATAAAAGTTTTTATATCAACTTCAAATATTTTTGGAAAACGTTTTCATTAAACTACTCGGAGTTCTTTTCTCAAAATTTGTTCGTTTAGTCACAAATGAGGACTATCTGATATTAGGATACAGACTACTCTTTCTAGAAAATTTTTGGGAGAAAAATCCGTAATCTGATGGTCGGATTATGTAATATATCTGAAAAGATTAGTCTCATCTGCATAACTTATTGTCAGAAAGAGCGTTTATTAACCTTCTACATATCTTGTTAAAAAAATTTAACGTTTTCAATCCAATATTGACTATCAGAAAGCTAAACACAGACCGCTCCACTTTTTTAAATTTTTTTAAAACAAAATGCATACTCTGCTATTCTAATGGTGTATTATATCTAATAAAAGTTTTTATATCAACTTCAAATATTTTTTGAAAACGTTTTCATTAAACTACTCGGAGTTTTTTCTCAAAATTTGTTCGTTTAGTCACAAATGAGGACTATCTGATATTAGGATACAGACTACTCTTTCTAGAAAATTTTGGGAGAAAAATCCGTAATCTGATGGTCGGATTATGTAATATATCTGAAAAGATTAGTCTTATCTGCATAATTTATTGTCAGAAAATGCTTTTATTAACCTTCTACTTATCTTGTTAAAAAAATTTAACGTTTTCAATCACATATTGACTATCAGAAAGCTAAACACAGACCGCTCCACTTTTTTAAATTTTTTTAAAACAAAATGCATACTCTGCTATTCTAATGGTGTATTATATCTAATAAAAGTTTTTATATCAACTTCAAATATTTTTGGAAAACGTTTTCATTAAACTACTCGGAGTTTTTTCTCAAAATTTGTTCGTTTAGTCACAAATAAGGACTATCTGATATTAGGATACAGACTACTCTTTCTAGAAAATTTTTGGGAGAAAAATCCGTAATCTGATGGTCGGATTATGTAATATATCTGAAAAGATTAGTCTTATCTGCATAATTTATTGTCAGAAAATGCTTTTATTAACCTTCTACTTATCTTGTTAAAAAAATTTAACGTTTTCAATCACATATTGACTATCAGAAAGCTAAACACAGACCGCTCCACTTTTTTAATTTTTTAAAACAAAATGCATACTCTGCTATTCTAATGGTGTATTATATCTAATAAAAGTTTTTATATCAACTTCAAATATTTTTGGAAAACGTTTTCATTAAACTACTCAGGGTTTTTTCTCAAAATTTGTTCGTTTAGTCACAAATAAGGACTATCTGATATAAAAATACAGACTATTCTTTCTAGAAAATTTTTGCGAGAAAAATCCGTAATCTGATGGCCGGATTATCTAATATATCTGAAAAGATTAGTTTTATCTGCATAAGTTATTGTCAGAAAATGCTTTTATTAACCTTCTACTTATCTTTTTTTAAAAGTTTAACGTTTTAAATCACATATTGACTATCATTAAGCTAAACACAGACCGCTCCACTTTTTTAATTTTTTTAAAACAAAATGCATACTCTGCTCTTCTAATCGTGTATTATATCTAATAAAATTTTTATATCAAATTCACATATATTTGGAAAACGTTTTCATTAAACTACTCGGAGTTTTTTCTCAAAATTTGTTCGTTTAGTCACAAATGAGGACTATCTGATATTAGGATACAGACTATTCTTTCTAGAAAATTTTGGCGAGAAAAATCCGTAATCTGATGGCCGGATTATCTAATATATCTGAAAAGATTAGTTTTATTTGCAAAACTTATTGTCAGAAAATGCTTTTATTAACCTTCTACTTATCTTTTTAAAAAAGTTTAACGTTTTCAATCACATATTGACTATCGGAAAGCTAAACACAGACCGCTCCACTTTTTTAATTTTTTTAAAACAAAATGCATACTCTGCTATTCTAATGGTGTATTATATCTAATAAAAGTTTTTATATCAACTTCAAATATTTTTGGAAAACGTTTTCATTAAACTACTCGGAGTTTTTTCTCAAAATTTGTTCGTTTAGTCACAAATGAGGACTATCTGATATTAGGATACAGACTACTCTTTCTAGAAAATTTTTTGGAGAAAAATCCGTAATCTGATGGTCGAATTATGTAATATATCTGAAAAGATTAGTCTTATCTGCATAACTTATTGTCAGAAAGAGCGTTTATTAACCTTCTACTTATCTTGTTAAAAAAATTTAACGTTTTCAATCACATATTGACTATCAGAAAGCTAAACACAGACCGCTCCACTTTTTTAATTTTTTTAAAACAAAATGCATACTCTGCTATTCTAATGGTGTATTATATCTAATAAAAGTTTTTATATCAACTTCAAATATTTTTGGAAAACGTTTTCATTAAACTACTCGGAGTTTTTTCTCAAAATTTGTTCGTTTAGTCACAAATGAGGACTATCTGATATTAGGATACAGACTACTCTTTCTAGAAAATTTTTGGGAGAAAAATCCGTAATCTGATGGTCGGATTATGTAATATATCTGAAAAGATTAGTCTTATCTGCATAACTTATTGTCAGAAAATGCGTTTATTAACCTTCTACTTATCTTGTTAAAAAAATTTAACGTTTTCAATCACATATTGACTATCAGAAAGCTAAACACAGACCGCTCCACCTTTTTTAATTTTTTTAAAACAAAATGCATACTCTGCTATTCTAATAGTGTATTATATCTAATAAAAGTTTTTATATCAACTTCAAATATTTTTGGAAAACGTTTTCATTAAACTACTCGGAGTTTTTTCTCAAAATTTGTTCGTTTAGTCACAAATAAGGACTATCTGATATTAGGGTACAGACTACTCTTTCTAGAAAATTTTTGAGAGAAAAATCCGTAATCTGATGGTCGGATTATGTAATATATCTGAAAAGATTAGTTTTATCTGCATAATTTATTGTCAGAAAATGCTTTTATTAACCTTCTACTTATCTTGTTAAAAAAATTTAACGTTTTCAATCACATATTGACTATCAGAAAGCTAAACACAGACCGCTCCACTTTTTTAAATATTTTTAAAACAAAATGCATACTCTGCTATTCTAATGGTGTATTATATCTAATAAAAGTTTTTATATCAACTTCAAATATTTTTGGAAAACGTTTTCATTAAACTACTCGGAGTTTTTTCTCAAAATTTGTTCGTTTAGTCACAAATAAGGACTATCTGATATTAGGATACAGACTACTCTTTCTAGAAAATTTTTGGGAGAAAAATCCGTAATCTGATGGTCGGATTATGTAATATATCTGAAAAGATTAGTTTTATCTGCATAATTTATTGTCAGAAAATGCTTTTATTAACCTTCTACTTATCTTGTTAAAAAATTTAACGTTTTCAATCACATATTGACTATCAGAAAGCTAAACACAGACCGCTCCACTTTTTTAATTTTTTTAAAACAAAATGCATACTCTGCTATTCTAATGGTGTATTATATCTAATAAAAGTTTTTATATCAACTTCAAATATTTTTGGAAAACGTTTTCATTAAACTACTCGGAGTTTTTTCTCAAAATTTGTTCGTTTAGTCACAAATGAGGACTATCTGATATTAGGATACAGACTACTCTTTCTAGAAAATTTTTGGGAGAAAAATCCGTAATCTGATGGTCGGATTATGTAATATATCTGAAAAGATTAGTCTTATCTGCATAATTTATTGTCAGAAAATGCTTTTATTAACCTTCTACTTATCTTGTTAAAAAAATTTAACGTTTTCAATCACATATTGACTATCAGAAAGCTAAACACAGACCGCTCCACTTTTTTAATTTTTTTAAAACAAAATGCATACTCTGCTATTCTAATGTTGTATTATATCTAATAAAAGTTTTTATATCAACTTCAAATATTTTTGGAAAACGTTTTCATTAAACTACTCGGAGTTTTTTCTCAAAATTTGTTCGTTTAGTCACAAATGAGGACTATCTGATATTAGGATACAGACTACTCTTTCTAGAAAATTTTTGGGAGAAAAATCCGTAATCTGATGGTCGGATTATGTAATATATCTGAAAAGATTAGTCTCATCTGCATAACTTATTGTCAGAGAGAGCGTTTATTAACCTTCTACATATCTTGTTAAAAAAATTTAACGTTATCCAATATTGACTATCAGAAAGCTAAACACAGACCGCTCCACTTTTTTAAATTTTTTTAAAACAAAATGCATACTCTGCTATTCTAATGGTGTATTATATCTAATAAAAGTTTTTATATCAACTTCAAATATTTTTGGAAAACGTTTTCATTAAACTACTCGGAGTTTTTTCTCAAAATTTGTTCGTTTAGTCACAAATGAGGACTATCTGATATTAGGATACAGACTACTCTTTCTAGAAAATTTTTGGGAGAAAAATCCGTAATCTGATGGTCGGATTATGTAATATATCTGAAAAGATTAGTCTTATCTGCATAATTTATTGTCAGAAAATGCTTTTATTAACCTTCTACTTATCTTGTTAAAAAAATTTAACGTTTTCAATCACATATTGACTATCAGAAAGCTAAACACAGACCGCTCACCTTTTTTAATTTTTTTAAAACAAAATGCATACTCTGCTATTCTAATAGTGTATTATATCTAATAAAAGTTTTTATATCAACTTCAAATATTTTTGGAAAACGTTTTCATTAAACTACTCGGAGTTTTTTCTCAAAATTTGTTCGTTTAGTCACAAATAAGGACTATCTGATATTAGGATACAGACTACTCTTTCTAGAAAATTTTTGGGAGAAAAATCCGTAATCTGATGGTCGGATTATGTAATATATCTGAAAAGATTAGTTTTATCTGCATGATTTATTGTCAGAAAATGCTTTTATTAACCTTCTACTTATCTTGTTAAAAAAATTTAACGTTTTCAATCACATATTGACTATCAGAAAGCTAAACACAGACCGCTCCACTTTTTTACTTTTTAAAACAAAATGCATACTCTGCTATTCTAATGGTGTATTATATCTAATAAAAGTTTTTATATCAACTTCAAATATTTTTGGAAAACGTTTTCATTAAACTACTCAGGGTTTTTTCTCAAAATTTGTTCGTTTAGTCACAAATAAGGACTATCTGATATTAGGATACAGACTACTCTTTCTAGAAAATTTTTGGGAGAAAAATCCGTAATCTGATGGTCGAATTATGTAATATATCTGAAAAGATTAGTTTTATCTGCAAAACTTATTGTCAGAAAATGCTTTTATTAACCTTCTACTTATCTTTTTAAAAAAGTTTAACGTTTTAAATCACATATTGACTATCAGGAAGCTAAACACAGACCGCTCCACTTTTTTAATTTTTTAAAACAAAATGCATACTCTGCTCTTCTAATCGTGTATTATATCTAATAAAAGTTTTTATATCAACTTCAAATATTTTTGGAAAACGTTTTCATTAAACTACTCGGAGTTTTTTCTCAAAATTTGTTCGTTTAGTCACAAATGAGGACTATCTGATATTAGGATACAGACTACTCTTTCTAGAAAATTTTTGGGAGAAAAATCCGTAATCTGATGGTCGGATTATGTAATATATCTGAAAAGATTAGTTTTATTTGCAAAACTTATTGTCGGAAAATGCTTTTATTAACCTTCTACTTATCTTTTTTTAAAAGTTTAACGTTTTAAATCACATATTGACTATCATTAAGCTAAACACAGACCGCTCCACTTTTTTAATTTTTTTAAAACAAAATGCATACTCTGCTCTTCTAATCGTGTATTATATCTAATAAAATTTTTATATCAAATTCAAAATATATTTGGAAAACGTTTTTATTAAACTACTCTTAGTCTTTTCTCAAAATTTGTTCGTTTAGTCACAAATAAGGACTATCTGATATAAAAATACAGACTATTCTTTCTAGAAAATTTTTGCGAAAAAAATCCATAATCTGATGGTCGAATTATGTAATATATCTGAAAAGATTAGTTTTATCTGCATAAGTTATTGTCAGAAAGAGCGTTTATTAACCTTATACATATCTTTTTTTAAAAAAAATTTAACGTTTTCAATCACATATTGACTATCAGGAAGCTAAACACAGACCGCTCCACTTTTTTAATTTTTTAAAACAAAATGCATACTCTGCTCTTCTAATCGTGTATTATATCTAATAAAAGTTTTTATATCAAATTCACATATATTTGGAAAACGTTTTCATTAAACTACTCCAAGTCTTTTCTCAAAATTTGTTCGTTTAGTCACAAATAAGGACTATCTGATATTAGGGTACAGACTACTCTTTCTAGAAAATTTTTGCGAGAAAAATCCGTAATCTGATGGCCGGATTATCTAATATATCTGAAAAGATTAGTTTTATTTGCAAAACTTATTGTCGGAAAATGCTTTTATTAACCTTCTACTTATCTTTTTTTAAAAGTTTAACGTTTTAAATCACATATTGACTATCATTAAGCTAAACACAGACCGCTCCACTTTTTTAATTTTTTTAAAACAAAATGCATACTCTGCTCTTCTAATCGTGTATTATATCTAATAAAAGTTTTTATATCAAATTCACATATATTTGGAAAACGTTTTCATTAAACTACTCCAAGTCTTTTCTCAAAATTTGTTCGTTTAGTCACAAATAAGGACTATCTGATATAAAAATACAGACTATTCTTTCTAGAAAATTTTTGCGAGAAAAATCCGTAATCTGATGGCCGGATTATCTAATATATCTGAAAAGATTAGTTTTATCTGCATACCTTATTGTCAGAAAATGCTTTTATTAACCTTCTACTTATCTGTTTAAAAAAATTTAACGTTTTCAATCACATATTGACTATCGGAAAGCTAAACACAGACCGCTCCACTTTTTTAATTTTTTTAAAACAAAATGCATACTCTGCTATTCTAATCGTGTATTATATCTAATAAAAGTTTTTATATCAACTTCAAATATATTTGGAAAACGTTTTCATTAAACTACTCTTAGTCTTTTCTCAAAATTTGTTCGTTTAGTCACAAATAAGGACTATCTGATATAAAAATACAGACTATTCTTTCTAGAAAATTTTGGCGAGAAAAATCCGTAATCTGATGGTCGGATTATGTAATATATCTGAAAAGATTAGTTTTATCTGGATAATTTATTGTCAGAAAATGCTTTTATTAACCTTCTACTTATCTTTTTAAAAAAGTTTAACGTTTTAAATCACATATTGACTATCATTAAGCTAAACACAGACCGCTCCACTTTTTTAATTTTTTTAAAACAAAATGCATACTCTGCTCTTCTAATCGTGTATTATATCTAATAAAATTTTTATATCAAATTCACATATATTTGGAAAACGTTTTCATTAAACTACTCCAAGTCTTTTCTCAAAATTCTTTCGCTTAGTCACAAATAAGGACTATCTGATATTAGGGTACAGACTACTCTTTATAGAAAATTTTTGCGAAAAAAATCCATAATCTGATGGTCGAATTATGTAATATATCTGAAAAGATTAGTTTTATCTGCATAAGTTATTGTCAGAAAATGCTTTTATTAACCTTCTACTTATCTTTTTAAAAAAGTTTAACGTTTTCAATCACATATTGACTATCAGGAAGCTAAACACAGACCGCTCCACTTTTTTAATTTTTTTAAAACAAAATGCATACTCTGCTCTTCTAATCGTGTATTATATCTAATAAAATTTTTATATCAAATTCAAAATATATTTGGAAAACGTTTTTATTAAACTACTCCAAGTCTTTTCTCAAAATTTGTTCGTTTAGTCACAAATAAGGACTATCTGATATTAGGGTACAGACTACTCTTTATAGAAAATTTTTGCGAAAAAAATCCATAATCTGATGGTCGAATTATGTAATATATCTGAAAAGATTAGTTTTATCTGCATAAGTTATTGTCAGAAAGAGCGTTTATTAACCTTATACATATCTTTTTTTAAAAAAAATTTAACGTTTTCAATCACATATTGACTATCAGGAAGCTAAACACAGACCGCTCCACTTTTTTAATTTTTTAAAACAAAATGCATACTCTGCTCTTCTAATCGTGTATTATATCTAATAAAAGTTTTTATATCAACTTCAAATATATTTGGAAAAAGTTTTCCTTAAAATACTATAAGTCTTTTCTCAAAATTTGTTCGTTTAGTCACAAATAAGGACTATCTGATATAAAAATACAGACTATTCTTTCTAGAAAATTTTTGCGAGAAAAATCCGTAATCTGATGGCCGGATTATCTAATATATCTGAAAAGATTAGTTTTATTTGCAAAACTTATTGTCGGAAAATGCTTTTATTAACCTTCTACTTATCTTTTTTTAAAAGTTTAACGTTTTAAATCACATATTGACTATCATTAAGCTAAACACAGACCGCTCCACTTTTTTAATTTTTTTAAAACAAAATGCATACTCTGCTCTTCTAATCGTGTATTATATCTAATAAAATTTTTATATCAAATTCAAAATATATTTGGAAAACGTTTTTATTAAACTACTCTTAGTCTTTTCTCAAAATTTGTTCGTTTAGTCACAAATAAGGACTATCTGATATTAGGGTACAGACTACTCTTTATAGAAAATTTTTGCGAAAAAAATCCATAATCTGATGGTCGAATTATGTAATATATCTGAAAAGATTAGTTTTATCTGCATAAGTTATTGTCAGAAAGAGCGTTTATTAACCTTATACATATTTTTTTAAAAAAATTTAACGTTTTCAATCACATATTGACTATCAGGAAGCTAAACACAGACCGCTCCACTTTTTTAATTTTTTTAAAACAAAATGCATACTCTGCTCTTCTAATCGTGTATTATATCTAATAAAATTTTTATATCAAATTCAAAATATATTTGGAAAACGTTTTTATTAAACTACTCTTAGTCTTTTCTCAAAATTCTTTCGCTTAGTCACAAATAAGGACTATCTGATATTAGGGTACAGACTACTCTTTATAGAAAATTTTTGCGAAAAAAATCCATAATCTGATGGTCGAATTATGTAATATATCTGAAAAGATTAGTTTTATCTGCATAAGTTATTGTCAGAAAATGCTTTTATTAACCTTCTACTTATCTTTTTAAAAAAGTTTAACGTTTTCAATCACATATTGACTATCAGGAAGCTAAACACAGACCGCTCCACTTTTTTAATTTTTTAAAACAAAATGCATACTCTGCTCTTCTAATCGTGTATTATATCTAATAAAAGTTTTTATATCAACTTCAAATATATTTGGAAAAAGTTTTCCTTAAAATACTATAAGTCTTTTCTCAAAATTTGTTCGTTTAGTCACAAATAAGGACTATCTGATATTAGGGTACAGACTACTCTTTATAGAAAATTTTTGCGAAAAAAATCCATAATCTGATGGTCGAATTATGTAATATATCTGAAAAGATTAGTTTTATCTGCATAAGTTATTGTCAGAAAGAGCGTTTATTAACCTTATACATATCTTTTTTTAAAAAAAATTTAACGTTTTCAATCACATATTGACTATCAGGAAGCTAAACACAGACCGCTCCACTTTTTTAATTTTTTTAAAACAAAATGCATACTCTGCTCTTCTAATCGTGTATTATATCTAATAAAATTTTTATATCAACTTCAAATATTTTTGGAAAACGTTTTCATTAAACTACTCGGAGTTTTTTCTCAAAATTTGTTCGTTTAGTCACAAATGAGGACTATCTGATATTAGGATACAGACTACTCTTTCTAGAAAATTTTTTGGAGAAAAATCCATAATCTGATGGTCGAATTATGTAATATATCTGAAAAGATTAGTTTTATCTGCATAAGTTATTGTCAGAAAGAGCGTTTATTAACCTTCTACTTATCTTGTTAAAAAAATTTAACGTTTTCAATCACATATTGACTATCAGAAAGCTAAACACAGACCGCTCCACTTTTTTAATTTTTTTAAAACAAAATGCATACTCTGCTATTCTAATGGTGTATTATATCTAATAAAAGTTTTTATATCAACTTCAAATATTTTTTGAAAACGTTTTCATTAAACTACTCGGAGTTTTTTCTCAAAATTTGTTCGTTTAGTCACAAATGAGGACTATCTGATATTAGGATACAGACTACTCTTTCTAGAAAATTTTTGGGAGAAAAATCCGTAATCTGATGGTCGGATTATGTAATATATCTGAAAAGATTAGTCTTATCTGCATAACTTATTGTCAGAAAATGCGTTTATTAACCTTCTACTTATCTTTTTTTAAAAGTTTAACGTTTTCAATCACATATTGACTATCGGAAAGCTAAACACAGACCGCTCCACTTTTTTAATTTTTTTAAAACAAAATGCATACTCTGCTCTTCTAATCGTGTATTATATCTAATAAAAGTTTTTATATCAACTTCAAATATTTTTGGAAAACGTTTTCATTAAACTACTCGGAGTTTTTTCTCAAAATTTGTTCGTTTAGTCACAAATAAGGACTATCTGATATTAGGATACAGACTACTCTTTCTAGAAAATTTTTGGGAGAAAAATCCGTAATCTGATGGTCGGATTATGTAATATATCTGAAAAGATTAGTCTTATCTGCATAATTTATTGTCAGAAAATGCTTTTATTAACCTTCTACTTATCTTTTTAAAAAAGTTTAACGTTTTAAATCACATATTGACTATCAGGAAGCTAAACACAGACCGCTCCACTTTTTTAATTTTTTAAAACAAAATGCATACTCTGCTCTTCTAATCGTGTATTATATCTAATAAAAGTTTTTATATCAAATTCACATATATTTGGAAAACGTTTTCATTAAACTACTCCAAGTCTTTTCTCAAAATTTGTTCGTTTAGTCACAAATAAGGACTATCTGATATAAAAATACAGACTACTCTTTCTAGAAAATTTTTGCGAGAAAAATCCGTAATCTGATGGTCGGATTATGTAATATATCTGAAAAGATTAGTTTTATTTGCAAAACTTATTGTCAGAAAGAGCGTTTATTAACCTTCTACTTATCTTGTTAAAAAAATTTAACGTTTTCAATCCAATATTGACTATCAGAAAGCTAAACACAGACCGCTCCACTTTTTTAATTTTTTTAAAACAAAATGCATACTCTGCTATTCTAATGGTGTATTATATCTAATAAAAGTTTTTATATCAACTTCAAATATTTTTGGAAAACGTTTTCATTAAACTACTCGGAGTTTTTTCTCAAAATTTGTTCGTTTAGTCACAAATGAGGACTATCTGATATTAGGATACAGACTACTCTTTCTAGAAAATTTTTGGGAGAAAAATCCGTAATCTGATGGTCGGATTATGTAATATATCTGAAAAGATTAGTCTTATCTGCATAATTTATTGTCAGAAAATGCTTTTATTAACCTTCTACTTATCTTGTTAAAAAAATTTAACGTTTTCAATCACATATTGACTATCAGAAAGCTAAACACAGACCGCTCCACTTTTTTAATTTTTTTAAAACAAAATGCATACTCTGCTATTCTAATGGTGTATTATATCTAATAAAAGTTTTTATATCAACTTCAAATATTTTTGGAAAACGTTTTCATTAAACTACTCGGAGTTTTTTCTCAAAATTTGTTCGTTTAGTCACAAATGAGGACTATCTGATATTAGGATACAGACTACTCTTTCTAGAAAATTTTTGGGAGAAAAATCCGTAATCTGATGGTCGGATTATGTAATATATCTGAAAAGATTAGTCTCATCTGCATAACTTATTGTCAGAAAATGCTTTTATTAACCTTCTACTTATCTTGTTAAAAAAATTTAACGTTTTCAATCCAATATTGACTATCAGAAAGCTAAACACAGACCGCTCCACTTTTTTAATTTTTTTAAAACAAAATGCATACTCTGCTATTCTAATGGTGTATTATATCTAATAAAAGTTTTTATATCAACTTCAAATATTTTTTGGAAAACGTTTTCATTAAACTACACGGAGTTTTTTCTCAAAATTTGTTCGTTTAGTCACAAATGAGGACTATCTGATATTAGGATACAGACTACTCTTTCTAGAAAATTTTTGGGAGAAAAATCCGTAATCTGATGGTCGGATTATGTAATATATCTGAAAAGATTAGTCTTATCTGCATAATTTATTGTCAGAAAATGCTTTTATTAACCTTCTACTTATCTTGTTAAAAAAATTTAACGTTTTAAATCACATATTGACTATCAGGAAGCTAAACACAGACCGCTCCACTTTTTTAATTTTTTTAAAACAAAATGCATACTCTGCTCTTCTAATCGTGTATTATATCTAATAAAAGTTTTTATATCAAATTCACATATATTTGGAAAACGTTTTCATTAAACTACTCCAAGTCTTTTCTCAAAATTCTTTCGCTTAGTCACAAATAAGGACTATCTGATATTAGGGTACAGACTACTCTTTATAGAAAATTTTTGCGAAAAAAATCCATAATCTGATGGTCGAATTATGTAATATATCTGAAAAGATTAGTTTTATCTGCATAAGTTATTGTCAGAAAGAGCGTTTATTAACCTTATACTATTTTTTTTAAAAAAATTTAACGTTTTCAATCACATATTGACTATCAGAAAGCTAAACACAGACCGCTCCACTTTTTTAATTTTTTTAAAACAAAATGCATACTCTGCTATTCTAATGGTGTATTATATCTAATAAAAGTTTTTATATCAACTTCAAATATTTTTGGAAAACGTTTTCATTAAACTACTCGGAGTTTTTTCTCAAAATTTGTTCGTTTAGTCACAAATGAGGACTATCTGATATTAGGATACAGACTACTCTTTCTAGAAAATTTTTGGGAGAAAAATCCATAATCTGATGGTCGAATTATGTAATATATCTGAAAAGATTAGTTTTATCTGCATAAGTTATTGTCAGAAAGAGCGTTTATTAACCTTATACTTATCTTTTTTTAAAAAAAATTTAACGTTTTCAATCACATATTGACTATCAGGAAGCTAAACACAGACCGCTCCACTTTTTTAATTTTTTAAAACAAAATGCATACTCTGCTCTTCTAATCGTGTATTATATCTAATAAAAGTTTTTATATCAACTTCAAATATTTTTGGAAAACGTTTTCATTAAACTACTCGGAGTTTTTTCTCAAAATTTGTTCGTTTAGTCACAAATGAGGACTATCTGATATTAGGATACAGACTACTCTTTCTAGAAAATTTTTGGGAGAAAAATCCGTAATCTGATGGTCGGATTATGTAATATATCTGAAAAGATTAGTCTTATCTGCATAATTTATTGTCAGAAAATGCTTTTATTAACCTTCTACTTATCTTGTTAAAAAAATTTAACGTTTTCAATCACATATTGACTATCAGAAAGCTAAACACAGACCGCTCCACTTTTTTACTTTTTTAAAACAAAATGCATACTCTGCTATTCTAATGGTGTATTATATCTAATAAAAGTTTTTATATCAACTTCAAATATTTTTGGAAAACGTTTTCATTAAACTACTCGGAGTTTTTTCTCAAAATTTGTTCGTTTAGTCACAAATGAGGACTATCTGATATTAGGATACAGACTACTCTTTCTAGAAAATTTTTGGGAGAAAAATCCGTAATCTGATGGTCGGATTATGTAATATATCTGAAAAGATTAGTCTTATCTGCATAATTTATTGTCAGAAAATGCTTTTATTAACCTTCTACTTATCTTGTTAAAAAAATTTAACGTTTTCAATCACATATTGACTATCAGAAAGCTAAACACAGACCGCTCCACTTTTTTAATTTTTTTAAAACAAAATGCATACTCTGCTATTCTAATGGTGTATTATATCTAATAAAAGTTTTTATATCAACTTCAAATATTTTTGGAAAACGTTTTCATTAAACTACTCGGAGTTTTTTCTCAAAATTTGTTCGTTTAGTCACAAATGAGGACTATCTGATATTAGGATACAGACTACTCTTTCTAGAAAATTTTTGGGAGAAAAATCCGTAATCTGATGGTCGGATTATGTAATATATCTGAAAAGATTAGTCTTATCTGCATAACTTATTGTCAGAAAATGCTTTTATTAACCTTCTACTTATCTTGTTAAAAAAATTTAACGTTTTCAATCACATATTGACTATCAGAAAGCTAAACACAGACCGCTCCACTTTTTTAATTTTTTTAAAACAAAATGCATACTCTGCTATTCTAATGGTGTATTATATCTAATAAAAGTTTTTATATCAACTTCAAATATTTTTGGAAAACGTTTTCATTAAACTACTCGGAGTTTTTTCTCAAAATTTGTTCGTTTAGTCACAAATGAGGACTATCTGATATTAGGATACAGACTACTCTTTCTAGAAAATTTTTGGGAGAAAAATCCGTAATCTGATGGTCGGATTATGTAATATATCTGAAAAGATTAGTCTTATCTGCATAATTTATTGTCAGAAAATGCTTTTATTAACCTTCTACTTATCTTGTTAAAAAAATTTAACGTTTTCAATCACATATTGACTATCAGAAAGCTAAACACAGACCGCTCCACTTTTTTAATTTTTTTAAAACAAAATGCATACTCTGCTATTCTAATAGTGTATTATATCTAATAAAAGTTTTTATATCAACTTCAAATATTTTTGGAAAACGTTTTCATTAAACTACTCGGAGTTTTTTCTCAAAATTTGTTCGTTTAGTCACAAATAAGGACTATCTGATATTAGGATACAGACTACTCTTTCTAGAAAATTTTTGGGAGAAAAATCCGTAATCTGATGGTCGGATTATGTAATATATCTGAAAAGATTAGTCTTATCTGCATAACTTATTGTCAGAAAATGCGTTTATTAACCTTCTACTTATCTTTTTTTAAAAGTTTAACGTTTTCAATCACATATTGACTATCAGAAAGCTAAACACAGACCGCTCCACTTTTTTAATTTTTTTAAAACAAAATGCATACTCTGCTATTCTAATGGTGTATTATATCTAATAAAAGTTTTTATATCAACTTCAAATATTTTTGGAAAACGTTTTCATTAAACTACTCAGGGTTTTTCTCAAAATTCTTTCGCTTAGTCACAAATAAGGACTATCTGATATTAGGGTACAGACTACTCTTTATAGAAAATTTTTGCGAAAAAAATCCATAATCTGATGGTCGAATTATGTAATATATCTGAAAAGATTAGTTTTATCTGCATAAGTTATTGTCAGAAAATGCTTTTATTAACCTTCTACTTATCTTGTTAAAAAAATTTAACGTTTTCAATCCAATATTGACCATCAGAAAGCTAAACACAGACCGCTCCACTTTTTTAATTTTTTAAAACAAAATGCATACTCTGCTATTCTAATTGTGTATTATATCTAATAAAAGTTTTTATATCAACTTCAAATATTTTTGGAAAACGTTTTCATTAAACTACTCGGAGTTTTTTCTCAAAATTTGTTCGTTTAGTCACAAATGAGGACTATCTGATATTAGGATACAGACTACTCTTTCTAGAAAATTTTTGGGAGAAAAATCCGTAATCTGATGGTCGGATTATGTAATATATCTGAAAAGATTAGTCTTATCTGCATAATTTATTGTCAGAAAATGCTTTTATTAACCTTCTACTTATCTTGTTAAAAAAATTTAACGTTTTCAATCACATATTGACTATCAGAAAGCTAAACACAGACCGCTCCACTTTTTTAATTTTTTTAAAACAAAATGCATACTCTGCTATTCTAATGGTGTATTATATCTAATAAAAGTTTTTATATCAACTTCAAATATTTTTGGAAAACGTTTTCATTAAACTACTCGGAGTTTTTTCTCAAAATTTGTTCGTTTAGTCACAAATGAGGACTATCTGATATTAGGATACAGACTACTCTTTCTAGAAAATTTTTTGGAGAAAAAGACGTAATCTGATGGTCGGATTATGTAATATATCTGAAAAGATTAGTCTCATCTGCATAACTTATTGTCAGAAAGAGCGTTTATTAACCTTCTACATATCTTGTTAAAAAAATGTAACGTTTTCAATCCAATATTGACTATCAGAAAGCTAAACACAGACCGCTCCACTTTTTTAATTTTTTTAAAACAAAATGCATACTCTGCTATTCTAATGGTGTATTATATCTAATAAAAGTTTTTATATCAACTTTGAATATTTTTTGAAAACGTTTTCATTAAACTACACGAAGTTTTTTCTCAAAATTTGTTCGTTTAGTCACAAATGAGGACTATCTGATATTAGGATACAGACTACTCTTTCTAAAAAATTTTTGGGAGAAAAATCCGTAATCTGATGGTCGGATTATGTAATATATCTGAAAACATTAGTCTTATCTGCATAATTTATTGTCCGAAAATGCTTTTATTAACCTTCTACTTATCTTGTTAAAAAAATTTAACGTTTTCAATCACATATTGACTACCAGAAAGCTAAACACAGACCGCTCACCTTTTTTAATTTTTTTAAAACAAAATGCATACTCTGCTATTCTAATAGTGTATTATATCTAATAAAAGTTTTTATATCAACTTCAAATATTTTTGGAAAACGTTTTCATTAAACTACTCGGAGTTTTTTCTCAAAATTTGTTCGTTTAGTCACAAATAAGGACTATCTGATATTAGGATACAGACTACTCTTTCTAAAAAATTTTTTGGAGAAAAATCCGTAATCTGATGGTCGGATTATGTAATATATCTGAAAAGATTAGTCTTATCTGCAAAACTTATTGTCAGAAAATGCTTTTATTAACCTTCTACTTATCTTTTTAAAAAAGTTTAACGTTTTAAATCACATATTGACTATCAGGAAGCTAAACACAGACCGCTCCACTTTTTTAATTTTTTTAAAACAAAATGCATACTCTGCTCTTCTAATCGTGTATTATATCTAATAAAAGTTTTTATATCAAATTCACATATATTTGGAAAACGTTTTCATTAAACTACTTCGAGTCTTTTCTCAAAATTCTTTCGCTTAGTCACAAATAAGGACTATCTGATATTAGGGTACAGACTACTCTTTATAGAAAATTTTTGCGAAAAAAATCCATAATCTGATGGTCGAATTATGTAATATATCTGAAAAGATTAGTTTTATCTGCATAAGTTATTGTCAGAAAATGCTTTTATTAACCTTCTACTTATCTTTTTAAAAACGTTTTAAATCACATATTGACTATCAGGAAGCTAAACACAGACCGCTCCACTTTTTTAATTTTTTTAAAACAAAATGCATACTCTGCTATTCTAATGGTGTATTATATCTAATAAAAGTTTTTATATCAACTTCAAATATTTTTGGAAAACGTTTTCATTAAACTACTCCGAGTCTTTTCTCAAAATTCTTTCGCTTAGTCACAAATAAGGACTATCTGATATTAGGGTACAGACTACTCTTTATAGAAAATTTTTGCGAAAAAAATCCATAATCTGATGGTCGAATTATGTAATATATCTGAAAAGATTAGTCTTATCTGCATAATTTATTGTCAGAAAATGCTTTTATTAACCTTCTACTTATCTTGTTAAAAAAATTTAACGTTTTCAATCACATATTGACTATCAGAAAGCTAAACACAGACCGCTCCACTTTTTTAATTTTTTTAAAACAAAATGCATACTCTGCTATTCTAATGGTGTATTATATCTAATAAAAGTTTTTATATCAACTTCAAATATTTTTGGAAAACGTTTTCATTAAACTTGGAGTTTTTTCTCAAAATTTGTTCGTTTAGTCACAAATGAGGACTATCTGATATTAGGATACAGACTACTCTTTCTAGAAAATTTTTGGGAGAAAAATCCGTAATCTGATGGTCGGATTATGTAATATATCTGAAAAGATTAGTCTTATCTGCATAACTTATTGTCAGAAAATGCGTTTATTAACCTTCTACTTATCTTGTTAAAAAAATTTAACGTTTTCAATCACATATTGACTATCAGAAAGCTAAACACAGACCGCTCCACTTTTTTAATTTTTTTAAAACAAAATGCATACTCTGCTATTCTAATGGTGTATTATATCTAATAAAAGTTTTTATATCAACTTCAAATATTTTTGGAAAACGTTTTCATTAAACTACTCGAAGTTTTTTCTCAAAATTTGTTCGTTTAGTCACAAATGAGGACTATCTGATATTAGGATACAGACTACTCTTTCTAGAAAATTTTTGGGAGAAAAATCCGTAATCTGATGGTCGGATTATGTAATATATCTGAAAAGATTAGTCTTATCTGCATAACTTATTGTCAGAAAATGCTTTTATTAACCTTCTACTTATCTTGTTAAAAAAATTTAACGTTTTCAATCACATATTGACTATCAGAAAGCTAAACACAGACCGCTCCACTTTTTTAATTTTTTTAAAACAAAATGCATACTCTGCTATTCTAATGGTGTATTATATCTAATAAAAGTTTTTATATCAACTTCAAATATTTTTGGAAAACGTTTTCATTAAACTACTCGGAGTTTTTTCTCAAAATTTGTTCGTTTAGTCACAAATAAGGACTATCTGATATTAGGATACAGACTACTCTTTCTAGAAAATTTTTGGGAGAAAAATCCGTAATCTGTTGGTCGGATTATGTAATATATCTGAAAATATTAGTCTTATCTGCATAATTTATTGTCAGAAAATGCTTTTATTAACCTTCTACTTATCTTGTTAAAAAAATTTAACGTTTTCAATCACATATTGACTATCAGAAAGCTAAACACAGACCGCTCCACTTTTTTAATTTTTTTAAAACAAAATGCATACTCTGCTATTCTAATGGTGTATTATATCTAATAAAAGTTTTTATATCAACTTCAAATATTTTTGGAAAACGTTTTCATTAAACTACTCAGGGTTTTTTCTCAAAATTTGTTCGTTTAGTCACAAATAAGGACTATCTGATATTAGGATACAGACTACTCTTTCTAGAAAATTTTTGGGAGAAAAATCCGTAATCTGATGGTCGAATTATGTAATATATCTGAAAAGATTAGTCTTATCTGCATAATTTATTGTCAGAAAATGCTTTTATTAACCTTCTACTTATCTTGTTAAAAAAATTTAACGTTTTCAATCACATATTGACTATCAGAAAGCTAAACACAGACCGCTCCACTTTTTTAATTTTTTAAAACAAAATGCATACTCTGCTATTCTAATTGTGTATTATATCTAATAAAAGTTTTTATATCAACTTCAAATATTTTTGGAAAACGTTTTCATTAAACTACTCGGAGTTTTTTCTCAAAATTTGTTCGTTTAGTCACAAATGAGGACTATCTGATATTAGGATACAGACTACTCTTTCTAGAAAATTTTTGGGAGAAAAATCCGTAATCTGATGGTCGGATTATGTAATATATCTGAAAAGATTAGTCTTATCTGCATAATTTATTGTCAGAAAATGCTTTTATTAACTTTCTACTAATCTTGTTAAAAAAATTTAACGTTTTCAATCACATATTGACTATCAGAAAGCTAAACACAGACCGCTCCACTTTTTTAATTTTTTTAAAACAAAATGCATACTCTGCTATTCTAATGGTGTATTATATCTAATAAAAGTTTTTATATCAACTTCAAATATTTTTGGAAAACGTTTTCATTAAACTTGGAGTTTTTTCTCAAAATTTGTTCGTTTAGTCACAAATGAGGACTATCTGATATTAGGATACAGACTACTCTTTCTAGAAAATTTTTTGGAGAAAAAGACGTAATCTGATGGTCGGATTATGTAATATATCTGAAAAGATTAGTCTCATCTGCATAACTTATTGTCAGAAAGAGCGTTTATTAACCTTCTACATATCTTGTTAAAAAAATGTAACGTTTTCAATCCAATATTGACTATCAGAAAGCTAAACACAGACCGCTCCACTTTTTTAATTTTTTTAAAACAAAATGCATACTCTGCTATTCTAATGGTGTATTATATCTAATAAAAGTTTTTATATCAACTTTGAATATTTTTTGAAAACGTTTTCATTAAACTACACGAAGTTTTTTCTCAAAATTTGTTCGTTTAGTCACAAATGAGGACTATCTGATATTAGGATACAGACTACTCTTTCTAAAAAATTTTTGGGAGAAAAATCCGTAATCTGATGGTCGGATTATGTAATATATCTGAAAACATTAGTCTTATCTGCATAATTTATTGTCCGAAAATGCTTTTATTAACCTTCTACTTATCTTGTTAAAAAAATTTAACGTTTTCAATCACATATTGACTACCAGAAAGCTAAACACAGACCGCTCACCTTTTTTAATTTTTTTAAAACAAAATGCATGCTCTGCTATTCTAATAGTGTATTATATGTAATAAAAGTTTTTATATCAACTTCAAATATTTTTGGAAAACGTTTTCATTAAACTACTCGGAGTTTTTTCTCAAAATTTGTTCGTTTAGTCACAAATAAGGACTATCTGATATTAGGATACAGACTACTCTTTCTAGAAAATTTTTGGGAGAAAAATCCGTAATCTGTTGGTCGGATTATGTAATATATCTGAAAATATTAGTCTTATCTGCATAATTTATTGTCAGAAAATGCTTTTATTAACCTTCTACTTATCTTGTTAAAAAAATTTAACGTTTTCAATCACATATTGACTATCAGAAAGCTAAACACAGACCGCTCCACTTTTTTACTTTTTTAAAACAAAATGCATACTCTGCTATTCTAATGGTGTATTATATCTAATAAAAGTTTTTATATCAACTTCAAATATTTTTGGAAAACGTTTTCATTAAACTACTCAGGGTTTTTTCTCAAAATTTGTTCGTTTAGTCACAAATAAGGACTATCTGATATTAGGATACAGACTACTCTTTCTAGAAATTTTTGGGAGAAAAATCCGTAATCTGATGGTCGGATTATGTAATATATCTGAAAAGATTAGTTTTATCTGGATAATTTATTGTCAGAAAATGCTTTTATTAACCTTCTACTTATCTTGTTAAAAAAATTTAACGTTTTCAATCCAATATTGACCATCAGAAAGCTAAACACAGACCGCTCCACTTTTTTAATTTTTTTAAAACAAAATGCATACTCTGCTATTCTAATTGTGTATTATATCTAATAAAAGTTTTTATATCAACTTCAAATATTTTTGGAAAACGTTTTCATTAAACTACTCGGAGTTTTTTCTCAAAATTTGTTCGTTTAGTCACAAATGAGGACTATCTGATATTAGGATACAGACTACTCTTTCTAGAAAATTTTTGGGAGAAAAATCCGTAATCTGATGGTCGGATTATGTAATATATCTGAAAAGATTAGTCTTATCTGCATAATTTATTGTCAGAAAATGCTTTTATTAACTTTCTACTAATCTTGTTAAAAAAATTTAACGTTTTCAATCACATATTGACTATCAGAAAGCTAAACACAGACCGCTCCACTTTTTTAATTTTTTTAAAACAAAATGCATACTCTGCTATTCTAATGGTGTATTATATCTAATAAAAGTTTTTATATCAACTTCAAATATTTTTGGAAAACGTTTTCATTAAACTTGGAGTTTTTTCTCAAAATTTGTTCGTTTAGTCACAAATGAGGACTATCTGATATTAGGATACAGACTACTCTTTCTAGAAAATTTTTTGGAGAAAAAGACGTAATCTGATGGTCGGATTATGTAATATATCTGAAAAGATTAGTCTCATCTGCATAACTTATTGTCAGAAAGAGCGTTTATTAACCTTCTACATATCTTGTTAAAAAAATGTAACGTTTTCAATCCAATATTGACTATCAGAAAGCTAAACACAGACCGCTCCACTTTTTTAATTTTTTTAAAACAAAATGCATACTCTGCTATTCTAATGGTGTATTATATCTAATAAAAGTTTTTATATCAACTTTGAATATTTTTTGAAAACGTTTTCATTAAACTACACGGAGTTTTTTCTCAAAATTTGTTCGTTTAGTCACAAATGAGGACTATCTGATATTAGGATACAGACTACTCTTTCTAAAAAATTTTTGGGAGAAAAATCCGTAATCTGATGGTTGGATTATGTAATATATCTGAAAACATTAGTCTTATCTGCATAATTTATTGTCCGAAAATGCTTTTATTAACCTTCTACTTATCTTGTTAAAAAAATTTAACGTTTTCAATCACATATTGACTACCAGAAAGCTAAACACAGACCGCTCACCTTTTTTAATTTTTTTAAAACAAAATGCATACTCTGCTATTCTAATAGTGTATTATATGTAATAAAAGTTTTTATATCAACTTCAAATATTTTTGGAAAACGTTTTCATTAAACTACTCGGAGTTTTTTCTCAAAATTTGTTCGTTTAGTCACAAATAAGGACTATCTGATATTAGGATACAGACTACTCTTTCTAGAAAATTTTTGGGAGAAAAATCCGTAATCTGATGGTCGGATTATGTAATATATCTGAAAAGATTAGTTTTATCTTGATAATTTATTGTCAGAAAATGATTTTATTAACCTTCTACTTATCTTGTTAAAAAAATTTAACGTTTTCAATCACATATTGACTATCAGAAAGCTAAACACAGACCGCTCCACTTTTTTAATTTTTTTAAAACAAAATGCATACTCTGCTATTCTAATGTTGTATTATATTTAATAAAAGTTTTTATATCAACTTCAAATATTTTTGGAAAACGTTTTCATTAAACTACTCGGAGTTTTTTCTCAAAGTTCGTTTAGTCACAAATGAGGACTATCTGATATTAGGATACAGACTACTCTTTCTAGAAAATTTTTGGGAGAAAAATCCGTAATCTGATGGTCGGATTATGTAATATATCTGAAAAGATTAGTCTTATCTGCATAACTTATTGTCAGAAAGAGCGTTTATTAACCTTCTACTTATCTTGTTAAAAAAATTTAACGTTTTCAATCACATATTGACTATCAGAAAGCTAAACACAGACCGCTCCACTTTTTTAATTTTTTTAAAACAAAATGCATACTCTGCTATTCTAATAGTGTATTATATCTAATAAAAGTTTTTATATCAACTTCAAATATTTTTGGAAAACGTTTTCATTAAACTGCTCGGAGTTTTTTCTCAAAATTTGTTCGTTTAGTCACAAATGAGGACTATCTGATATTAGGATACAGACTACTCTTTCTAGAAAATTTTTGGGAGAAAAATCCGTAATCTGATGGTCGGATTATGTAATATATCTGAAAAGATTAGTTTTATCTTGATAATTTATTGTCAGAAAATGCTTTTATTAACCTTCTACTTATCTTGTTAAAAAAATTTAACGTTTTCAATCACATATTGACTATCAGAAAGCTAAACACAGACCGCTCCACTTTTTTAATTTTTTTAAAACAAAATGCATACTCTGCTATTCTAATGTTGTATTATATTTAATAAAAGTTTTTATATCAACTTCAAATATTTTTGGAAAACGTTTTCATTAAACTACTCGGAGTTTTTTCTCAAAGTTCGTTTAGTCACAAATGAGGACTATCTGATATTAGGATACAGACTACTCTTTCTAGAAAATTTTTGGGAGAAAAATCCGTAATCTGATGGTCGGATTATGTAATATATCTGAAAAGATTAGTCTCATCTGCATAACTTATTGTCAGAAAATGCTTTTATTAACCTTCTACTTATCTTGTTAAAAAAATTTAACGTTTTCAATCACATATTGACTATCAGAAAGCTAAACACAGACCGCTCACCTTTTTTAATTTTTTTAAAACAAAATGCATACTCTGCTATTCTAATAGTGTATTATATCTAATAAAAGTTTTTATATCAACTTCAAATATTTTTGGAAAACGTTTTCATTAAACTACTCGGAGTTTTTTCTCAAAATTTGTTCGTTTAGTCACAAATGAGGACTATCTGATATTAGGATACAGACTACTCTTTCTAGAAAATTTTTGGGAGAAAAATCCGTAATCTGATGGTCGGATTATGTAATATATCGGAAAAGATTAGTCTTATTTGCAAAACTTATTGTCAGAAAATGTTTTTATTAACCTTCTACTTATCTTGTTAAAAAAATTTAACGTTTTCAATCACATATTGACTATCAGAAAGCTAAACACAGACCGCTCCACTTTTTTAATTTTTTTAAAACAAAATGCATACTCTGCTATTCTAATGGTGTATTATATCTAATAAAAGTTTTTATATCAACTTCAAATATTTTTGGAAAACGTTTTCATTAAACTACTCGGAGTTTTTTCTCAAAATTTGTTCGTTTAGTCACAAATGAGGACTATCTGATATTAGGATACAGACTACTCTTTCTAGAAAATTTTTGGGAGAAAAATCCGTAATCTGATGGTCGGATTATGTAATATATCTGAAAAGATTAGTCTCATCTGCATAACTTATTGTCAGAAAGAGCGTTTATTAACCTTCTACATATCTTGTTAAAAAAATTTAACGTTTTCAATCCAATATTGACTATCAGAAAGCTAAACACAGACCGCTCCACTTTTTTAATTTTTTTAAAACAAAATGCATACTCTGCTATTCTAATGGTGTATTATATCTAATAAAAGTTTTTATATCAACTTCAAATATTTTTGGAAAACGTTTTCATTAAACTTGGAGTTTTTTCTCAAAATTTGTTCGTTTAGTCACAAATGAGGACTATCTGATATTAGGATACAGACTACTCTTTCTAGAAAATTTTTGGGAGAAAAATCCGTAATCTGATGGTCGGATTATGTAATATATCTGAAAAGATTGGTCTTATCTGCATAACTTATTGTCGGAAAGAGCGTTTATTAACCTTCTACTAATCTTGTTAAAAAAATTTAACGTTTTCAATCACATATTGACTATCAGAAAGCTAAACACAGACCGCTCCACTTTTTTAATTTTTTTAAAACAAAATGCATACTCTGCTATTCTAATGGTGTATTATATCTAATAAAAGTTTTTATATCAACTTCAAATATTTTTGGAAAACGTTTTCATTAAACTACTATAAGTTTTTTCTCAAAATTTGTTCGTTTAGTCACAAATGAGGACTATCTGATATTAGGATACAGACTACTCTTTCTAGAAAATTTTTTGGAGAAAAAGACGTAATCTGATGGTCGGATTATGTAATATATCTGAAAAGATTAGTCTCATCTGCATAACTTATTGTCAGAAAGAGCGTTTATTAACCTTCTACATATCTTGTTAAAAAAAATGTAACGTTTTCAATCCAATATTGACTATCAGAAAGCTAAACACAGACCGCTCCACTTTTTTAATTTTTTTAAAACAAAATGCATACTCTGCTATTCTAATGGTGTATTATATCTAATAAAAGTTTTTATATCAACTTTGAATATTTTTTGAAAACGTTTTCATTAAACTACACGGAGTTTTTTCTCAAAATTTGTTCGTTTAGTCACAAATGAGGACTATCTGATATTAGGATACAGACTACTCTTTCTAAAAAATTTTTTGGAGAAAAATCCGTAATCTGATGGTCGGATTATGTAATATATCTGAAAACATTAGTCTTATCTGCATAATTTATTGTCCGAAAATGCTTTTATTAACCTTCTACTTATCTTGTTAAAAAAATTTAACGTTTTCAATCACATATTGACTATCAGAAAGCTAAACACAGACCGCTCACCTTTTTTAATTTTTTTAAAACAAAATGCATACTCTGCTATTCTAATAGTGTATTATATCTAATAAAAGTTTTTATATCAACTTCAAATATTTTTGGAAAACGTTTTCATTAAACTACTCGGAGTTTTTTCTCAAAATTTGTTCGTTTAGTCACAAATGAGGACTATCTGATATTAGGATACAGACTACTCTTTCTAGAAAATTTTTTGGAGAAAAAGACGTAATCTGATGGTCGGATTATGTAATATATCTGAAAAGATTAGTCTCATCTGCATAACTTATTGTCAGAAAGAGCGTTTATTAACCTTCTACATATCTTGTTAAAAAAATGTAACGTTTTCAATCCAATATTGACTATCAGAAAGCTAAACACAGACCGCTCCACTTTTTTAATTTTTTTAAAACAAAATGCATACTCTGCTATTCTAATGGTGTATTATATCTAATAAAAGTTTTTATATCAACTTTGAATATTTTTTGAAAACGTTTTCATTAAACTACACGGAGTTTTTTCTCAAAATTTGTTCGTTTAGTCACAAATGAGGACTATCTGATATTAGGATACAGACTACTCTTTCTAAAAAATTTTTGGGAGAAAAATCCGTAATCTGATGGTCGGATTATGTAATATATCTGAAAACATTAGTCTTATCTGCATAATTTATTGTCCGAAAATGCTTTTATTAACCTTCTACTTATCTTGTTAAAAAAATTTAACGTTTTCAATCACATATTGACTATCAGAAAGCTAAACACAGACCGCTCACCTTTTTTAATTTTTTTAAAACAAAATGCATACTCTGCTATTCTAATAGTGTATTATATGTAATAAAAGTTTTTATATCAACTTCAAATATTTTTGGAAAACGTTTTCATTAAACTACTCGGAGTTTTTTCTCAAAATTTGTTCGTTTAGTCACAAATAAGGACTATCTGATATTAGGATACAGACTACTCTTTCTAGAAAATTTTTGGGAGAAAAAGACGTAATCTGATGGTCGGATTATGTAATATCTGAAAAGATTAGTTTTATCTTGATAATTTATTGTCAGAAAATGCTTTTATTAACCTTCTACTTATCTTGTTAAAAAAATTTAACGTTTTCAATCCAATATTGACTATCAGAAAGCTAAACACAGACCGCTCCACTTTTTTAATTTTTTTAAAACAAAATGCATACTCTGCTATTCTAATGGTGTATTATATCTAATAAAAGTTTTTATATCAACTTCAAATATTTTTGGAAAACGTTTTCATTAAACTACTCGGAGTTTTTTCTCAAAATTTGTTCGTTTAGTCACAAATGAGGACTATCTGATATTAGGATACAGACTACTCTTTCTAGAAAATTTTTGGGAGAAAAATCCGTAATCTGATGGTCGGATTATGTAATATATCTGAAAAGATTAGTCTCATCTGCATAATTTATTGTCAGAAAATGCTTTTATTAACCTTCTACTTATCTTGTTAAAAAAATTTAATGTTTTCAATCACATATTGACTATCAGAAAGCTAAACACAGACCGCTCCACTTTTTTAATTTTTTTAAAACAAAATGCATACTCTGCTATTCTAATGTTGTATTATATCTAATAAAAGTTTTTATATCAACTTCAAATATTTTTGGAAAACGTTTTCATTAAACTACTCGGAGTTTTTTCTCAAAATTCTTTCGCTTAGTCACAAATAAGGACTATCTGATATTAGGATACAGACTACTCTTTCTAGAAAATTTTTGGGAGAAAAATCCGTAATCTGATGGTCGGATTATGTAATATATCTGAAAAGATTAGTCTCATCTGCATAACTTATTGTCAGAGAGAGCGTTTATTAACCTTCTACATATCTTGTTAAAAAAATTTAACGTTTTCAATCACATATTGACTATCAGAAAGCTAAACACAGACCGCTCCACTTTTTTAAATTTTTTTAAAACAAAATGCATACTCTGCTATTCTAATGGTGTATTATATCTAATAAAAGTTTTTATATCAACTTCAAATATTTTTGGAAAACGTTTTCATTAAACTACTCGGAGTTTTTTCTCAAAATTTGTTCGTTTAGTCACAAATGAGGACTATCTGATATTAGGATACAGACTACTCTTTCTAGAAAATTTTTGGGAGAAAAATCCGTAATCTGATGGTCGGATTATGTAATATATCTGAAAAGATTAGTCTTATCTGCATAATTTATTGTCAGAAAATGCTTTTATTAACCTTCTACTTATCTTGTTAAAAAAATTTAACGTTTTCAATCACATATTGACTATCAGAAAGCTAAACACAGACCGCTCACCTTTTTTAATTTTTTTAAAACAAAATGCATACTCTGCTATTCTAATAGTGTATTATATCTAATAAAAGTTTTTATATCAACTTCAAATATTTTTGGAAAACGTTTTCATTAAACTACTCGGAGTTTTTTCTCAAAATTTGTTCGTTTAGTCACAAATGAGGACTATCTGATATTAGGATACAGACTACTCTTTCTAGAAAATTTTTTGGAGAAAAAGACGTAATCTGATGGTCGGATTATGTAATATATCTGAAAAGATTAGTCTCATCTGCATAACTTATTGTCAGAAAGAGCGTTTATTAACCTTCTACATATCTTGTTAAAAAAATGTAACGTTTTCAATCCAATATTGACTATCAGAAAGCTAAACACAGACCGCTCCACTTTTTTAATTTTTTTAAAACAAAATGCATACTCTGCTATTATAATGGTGTATTATATCTAATAAAAGTTTTTATATCAACTTTGAATATTTTTTGAAAACGTTTTCATTAAACTACACGGAGTTTTTTCTCAAAATTTGTTCGTTTAGTCACAAATAAGGACTATCTGATATTAGGATACAGACTACTCTTTCTAGAAAATTTTTGGGAGAAAAATCCGTAATCTGTTGGTCGGATTATGTAATATATCTGAAAATATTAGTCTTATCTGCATAATTTATTGTCAGAAAATGCTTTTATTAACCTTCTACTTATCTTGTTAAAAAAATTTAACGTTTTCAATCACATATTGACTATCAGAAAGCTAAACACAGACCGCTCCACTTTTTTAATTTTTTTAAAACAAAATGCATACTCTGCTATTCTAATGGTGTATTATATCTAATAAAAGTTTTTATATCAACTTCAAATATTTTTGGAAAACGTTTTCATTAAACTACTCGGAGTTTTTTCTCAAAATTTGTTCGTTTAGTCACAAATGAGGACTATCTGATATTAGGATACAGACTACTCTTTCTAGAAAATTTTTGGGAGAAAAATCCGTAATCTGATGGTCGGATTATGTAATATATCGGAAAAGATTAGTCTTATCTGCATAATTTATTGTCAGAAAATGCTTTTATTAACTTTCTACTTATCTTGTTAAAAAAATTTAACGTTTTCAATCACATATTGACTATCAGAAAGCTAAACACAGACCGCTCCACTTTTTTACTTTTTTAAAACAAAATGCATACTCTGCTATTCTAATGGTGTATTATATCTAATAAAAGTTTTTATATCAACTTCAAATATTTTTGGAAAACGTTTTCATTAAACTACTCGGAGTTTTTTCTCAAAATTTGTTCGTTTAGTCACAAATGAGGACTATCTGATATTAGGATACAGACTACTCTTTCTAGAAAATTTTTGGGAGAAAAATCCGTAATCTGATGGTCGGATTATGTAATATATCTGAAAAGATTAGTCTTATCTGCATAATTTATTGTCAGAAAATGCTTTTATTAACTTTCTACTTATCTTGTTAAAAAAATTTAACGTTTTCAATCACATATTGACTATCAGAAAGCTAAACACAGACCGCTCCACTTTTTTAATTTTTTTAAAACAAAATGCATACTCTGCTATTCTAATGGTGTATTATATCTAATAAAAGTTTTTATATCAACTTCAAATATTTTTGGAAAACGTTTTCATTAAACTACTTCAAGTCTTTTCTCAAAATTTGTTCGTTTAGTCACAAATGAGGACTATCTGATATTAGGATACAGACTACTCTTTCTAGAAAATTTTTTGGAGAAAAAGACGTAATCTGATGGTCGGATTATGTAATATATCTGAAAAGATTAGTCTCATCTGCATAACTTATTGTCAGAAAGAGCGTTTATTAACCTTCTACACATCTTGTTAAAAAAATGTAACGTTTTCAATCCAATATTGACTATCAGAAAGCTAAACACAGACCGCTCCACTTTTTTAATTTTTTTAAAACAAAATGCATACTCTGCTATTCTAATGGTGTATTATATCTAATAAAAGTTTTTATATCAACTTTGAATATTTTTTGAAAACGTTTTCATTAAACTACACGGAGTTTTTTCTCAAAATTTGTTCGTTTAGTCACAAATGAGGACTATCTGATATTAGGATACAGACTACTCTTTCTAAAAAATTTTTGGGAGAAAAATCCGTAATCTGATGGTCGGATTATGTAATATATCTGAAAACATTAGTCTTATCTGCATAATTTATTGTCCGAAAATGCTTTTATTAACCTTCTACTTATCTTGTTAAAAAAATTTAACGTTTTCAATCACATATTGACTACCAGAAAGCTAAACACAGACCGCTCACCTTTTTTAATTTTTTTAAAACAAAATGCATACTCTGCTATTCTAATAGTGTATTATATGTAATAAAAGTTTTTATATCAACTTCAAATATTTTTGGAAAACGTTTTCATTAAACTACTCGGAGTTTTTTCTCAAAATTTGTTCGTTTAGTCACAAATAAGGACTATCTGATATTAGGATACAGACTACTCTTTCTAGAAAATTTTTGGGAGAAAAATCCGTAATCTGTTGGTCGGATTATGTAATATATCTGAAAATATTAGTCTTATCTGCATAATTTATTGTCAGAAAATGCTTTTATTAACCTTCTACTTATCTTGTTAAAAAAATTTAACGTTTTCAATCACATATTGACTATCAGAAAGCTAAACACAGACCGCTCCACTTTTTTACTTTTTTAAAACAAAATGCATACTCTGCTATTCTAATGGTGTATTATATCTAATAAAAGTTTTTATATCAACTTCAAATATTTTTGGAAAACGTTTTCATTAAACTACTCAGGGTTTTTTCTCAAAATTTGTTCGTTTAGTCACAAATAAGGACTATCTGATATTAGGATACAGACTACTCTTTCTAGAAATTTTTGGGAGAAAAATCCGTAATCTGATGGTCGGATTATGTAATATATCTGAAAAGATTAGTTTTATCTGGATAATTTATTGTCAGAAAATGCTTTTATTAACCTTCTACTTATCTTGTTAAAAAAATTTAACGTTTTCAATCCAATATTGACCATCAGAAAGCTAAACACAGACCGCTCCACTTTTTTAATTTTTTAAAACAAAATGCATACTCTGCTATTCTAATTGTGTATTATATCTAATAAAAGTTTTTATATCAACTTCAAATATTTTTGGAAAACGTTTTCATTAAACTACTCGGAGTTTTTTCTCAAAATTTGTTCGTTTAGTCACAAATGAGGACTATCTGATATTAGGATACAGACTACTCTTTCTAGAAAATTTTTGGGAGAAAAATCCGTAATCTGATGGTCGGATTATGTAATATATCTGAAAAGATTAGTCTTATCTGCATAATTTATTGTCAGAAAATGCTTTTATTAACTTTCTACTTATCTTGTTAAAAAAATTTAACGTTTTCAATCACATATTGACTATCAGAAAGCTAAACACAGACCGCTCCACTTTTTTAATTTTTTTAAAACAAAATGCATACTCTGCTATTCTAATGGTGTATTATATCTAATAAAAGTTTTTATATCAACTTCAAATATTTTTGGAAAACGTTTTCATTAAACTTGGAGTTTTTTCTCAAAATTTGTTCGTTTAGTCACAAATGAGGACTATCTGATATTAGGATACAGACTACTCTTTCTAGAAAATTTTTTGGAGAAAAAGACGTAATCTGATGGTCGGATTATGTAATATATCTGAAAAGATTAGTCTCATCTGCATAACTTATTGTCAGAAAGAGCGTTTATTAACCTTCTACATATCTTGTTAAAAAAATGTAACGTTTTCAATCCAATATTGACTATCAGAAAGCTAAACACAGACCGCTCCACTTTTTTAATTTTTTTAAAACAAAATGCATACTCTGCTATTCTAATGGTGTATTATATCTAATAAAAGTTTTTATATCAACTTCAAATATTTTTGGAAAACGTTTTCATTAAACTACTCGGAGTTTTTTCTCAAAATTTGTTCGTTTAGTCACAAATGAGGACTATCTGATATTAGGATACAGACTACTCTTTCTAGAAAATTTTTGGGAGAAAAATCCGTAATCTGTTGGTCGGATTATGTAATATATCTGAAAAGATTAGTCTTATCTGCATAACTTATTGTCAGAAAGAGCGTTTATTAACCTTCTACTTATCTTGTTAAAAAAATTTAACGTTTTCAATCACATATTGACTATCAGAAAGCTAAACACAGACCGCTCCAATCCACACTTCTAATAAAAGTTTTTATATCAACTTCAAATGTATTTGGAAAACGTTTTCATTAAACTACTCTAAGTCTTTTCTCAAATTGAGGTATTAGAAGCCATAAATGTTGCACAAAAACATTTAAAAAATACGACTATTTCCTAACAATACCTAAAATTTATGATTAATGCCAATTTGAATACAATTGTTTTCCACACATAATAATATATTATGTACCTTCCTTTCTGGTACAAAAATAAAAGCAGCATAACCAATTGCTTTCTCTAGACAAACTGTAGTAGGAATTAATACATTCTCCAGCAGCTAAATTAATACTATCCATCGGTATTTTCATGGCTTATTTTACACGATTTTTCGTCAAACTGAACTACTTTGTGTATATCACTGTATTAAGGTATTAGAAGCCATAAATAATGCATAAAAACATCTAAACCAATACGACTATTTCCTAACCATACCTAAAATTTATGATTAATGCCAATTTGAATACAATTGTTTTCCACACATACTAATATATTATGTACTTTCCTTTCTGGTACCAAGATAAAAGCAGCATAACCAATTGCTTTCTCTAGACAAACTGTAGTAGGAATTAATGCATTCTCCAACAGCTTAATTAATACTATCCATCGGTATTTTCATAACTTATTTTACACGATTTTTCGTCAAACTGAACTACTTTGTGTATATTACTACATTGAGGTATTAGAAGCCATAAATGCTCTTTATTTTCTGCTTTTAAAATCCCTAGAAACTCTTTTTTGAACAAGAACCGCTGAAAGAACGATGCAAAACGGTAGCGGTAACAACTTCGAAATATATTGGCGAATGGTGATGTTTCTGCTACTTCTTTGGTTATCATGCACTGCCCTTTTGATGACATTTTCTTTGGTATTAATGGGACGAAATACTCTTCATATTTCTGGGCACAAAGAGTGAATAATTGTAGGTATTAATTGCTTATTAAGGTGCATACGTCGGAATTTTATTTATTTGAAAACCCAAAAAAATTACACAAAAATTTCTTAAAAAAGGGCAAAAATTTTCTTAAAAATCAGCTTAAAATCGCAAAAGCAGCTATAAATAATCGACTCCAAATTTTTGTTATGTTGAGTTGAAATGCTACCTACATTCCTAAATGTATTTAAAACTGAAACTTTAGATATCATAAGATAATAAATGTACGCAGGGTATTAGTGAATCAGAAAATTTTAAAAAAACCAGCCAATGTTCAGCACATATCCAGAGGGGGGAACTGGAGGACCCCGAGCCTCCCACTAAATTTTCAAAAAATGATGATTTTTTTGTCAAAAATAGTTACAAATCCAAAATATTTTCGCGCTACAATATATTTTGGTGTGTCCCCAAAGGTGGGACTTTTTAATAATTGTATTACTTAGTATGGCTGTTTGCTACTGAAATTATGAATTTGTATGGCAGGGTTAGAAGTTAGTGTTAATTTATGGGTTATGTTTATGGTATACGGTTTATTTTATTCTTGTACAAGATTTCCTTCGGGTTCATCAACGAAAATACTATCAAGTCAAAAAAATACCCAACAAATGCACACATTCTGTATTGAAACATAAAACATATTTTCAGACCTATTGCCATGTAGATGTATTTTCAAACAAATTAATACCAACAACATTGCCATACAAATTCATATTTTCAGTCGCAACCAGCCATATACAAAGTAACACATTTATTAAAAGGTCCCACCATGCAAAATTCAAATCTGTCCCATGCATACGTGTTAATATAAAAACCATTTTCTACTGTTGTTTTGAAGTGACTTTTTTATCAATTTTTGGGTCTCTTTAGCTGTAGACAATACAAAAAATTACAAATACTCAATAATTTGTAAAAAAACATCATGAAAATGCTCAAAAAAATTTCTTGGTAAATTTTTTTTCTTTCAAAAAATATTTACTAAAACTTTAATTTTTTTAAAACCAAAAAATGTAAAAAAGTTTTCTAACACTTTTATATTTTTGAAATCCTTAGGGCATGAAACGTCGAGATACAAAATCTCACGACTCTCAGATCAGTCTGTAAAAAGTTTATATAAATAAAATTCCGACGTCTGTTAAGGTGTAGGTGTAGCTTGTATCAGAGTTTTCATTTCTTTTTCCCAGTCATAAATGTAAATACTTGAATTTATCTGGTCATGTAATTTGTGTTTTGCACAAATGGAAATTTTACTAAAGTCATTGACACCAATTCTCGGGTCTGTCTGCAGTAACAGTTTATAATTATTTTCAACGAGTTCTTTAAAGCCCGAAAATATTCGTCTGTCAGGAGAGGAGAAGCAACTATTTCGCTTGCTATCCACGTACCAAATAGAATTGTAATTGCAAATCTAGCTGTTACAACTACCAAGTAGAGACTCTTTTTACTATAGGTGATAATCCCTTGGTCTAAAAGAACAGCGACCAAAGACATAAACTTCCAATCCAGTTTTTTGATAAAGGAGTAATCTGTCGAAGCTAAAAGCCATAATGAAATTGGGAATAGAGAGAGGATGAAGAACCAGCATGGACCGTCAAATGTATTCTGAATTAAGACTGACAATGGGACATCTAGGTAATTAGGCAATGCCTCGCAGTAGTATGGATTATGATCAACAAAGTCCTCAATAAATATTGTTTGATACCATTCGTAGTAATATATCTTTGGATATGAATCACCCATTTCAATTCTTCCACAAAATCGGCTTACAAATAACTTCCTTGAACTTCTTGAATAAAATGCAGTGAAATTTAATGCCGAAGCCATGAGTTCAACAGCTCTGTACGTAGCGTAACAAGAGTTTTCTCCTTTCTTAAGCGATGAATAAAAAGACACTTTACAGTATGGCCACCGCCCAATACCGTGGCTGTTTGGAAAGGAGATAGATCTTCCTCCAATGGGAATACCATGCAGATGTCTATTTAAAGATTGCCAAATCTTTTCCCAGTCATCCCCTCAGATTTGTATTTCGGGGACAAACCTTCTGATTTGTAAATATCTTCTATGAATACAGAGTGATGAGTTTCATTGTGAATCAATACAAATATAGGAGCTGTTAATTCCCATCTCAAATCCAAGGCCCATTTTTGATTTACTGGTTTGATTTTATTTCTGTCGTAAACCATTATGAATTTCGAAGATGAGTGACGATTTACCTCCTTTCCAAAAAATTGACGCAACCTATACACCGAATCATCTGGCTCCATCATAATATTCACATTGCACAAATTCTTTGACAAATCCCGTGGATTTTTATCGTCCCAGACAAGTTGACTTGCTGTTCTGGACTTGGACGACGCTACAGTCCAGGCTTGAAAGTATTGATTCTGTAGTAAAATATTTGTTTCCCAGATTGAATTAGGAAATATGATCATATTGAAGTCATATTTTCTGTATGATAATGGCAATGAATTACTTGTCTTAATAACGATCACACAAATCAAAATTTGGGAAAGCTTTACGAAATCCATTTTGCTCGGGTGGCCTACAATGTCTGTCTCGTCAATGTATAAATGAAAAAATAAAATATCCAGGTTCCAATTTCTCCGCAGGAATATTCAACAAATCGATGTTACACAAACCCGGAAATCCTCTCCAGTTCCACATGCCAGGAAATCTTTAATTCATACACAGTTAGGAAATCCTCTTTACTTCCATGTACCAAGAAATTGCTCTTTATGTTTTGACAGAAACTTTACCGGAAATTAATTTGGATCCGGCTCACATTCAAACATGCATACACTGGAGAAATTGATAAATTATTGATTTTATGTGTTGATATGCATTCCAGCTGAACATTGGAACATTTTGGTTTTCTAGTAGGCGAGTATAAGGAACTTCTTTATGTAGAATGTAATAATATCGAGATTTAAATAGTATAAGTTTTGTTTGAAATGTGTACAATATTCTCTTTTGCCTAATTATAAATTATTACATTATCATTTTTGGGTCCCGCTTTCAACAATGCATGGATATATGGAAGTCCTGGAGCATTGGACGGAATTGAAATTGATGCAATGCACGTAACTTTAAACTGTAACTTACCTAACTATATATTTTAATGTTAAAAATCGACAAATCGTGTCATGATTCCCATATTGCCCATATTTTATTATCTAAAATTAACTGGAATTTATTTGTAAAGGATGCAATCCAAAATAAAATTAAACATGTTTCTTATTACAATCTGAAGACAAGTTAGAGATTTAATAAATGAAAAATATTACAAACCCGGTTCGACATATAAAAGGACTAAAGTAAGATATACATAAAAGTATGAACATACGGTATTTTGCTGTTACGCTTCATTTCATTCTGGTAAACTCTTTTATGGCCTAAATTCAATTTCCCGTTAGGTACTTTCTATAAATACTAGCTATCATTGAGTACTGCATCAACATTAAATATAAGTAAACACCGCTAAATCCTACCATAGTGACTCCTAAAAACCAGAGCAAAGTGTACAAACCATACAGACGGTGCTCAAATTATTTTACAGTGAATATGAAAAGATTATTTGTAATACTCATTTTTTTTTCATTTCAGGAATTAACTGGGGCATCGCTTGGGGTGATATAAGTATGATATAAATATATCCTATCATTTTCGTTGAGTCTATAATTGTAAAATTTAATTTCCAAAGTATTTTAATGAAGTGGTAAATATTGTAATTGTTTTGATTGTATAATTTTTAGAGAAAGGACGGAGACGATATCATGAACGCCCCAATTCTACATTAATGAATACAAAAACTAGTGCAAATCGCTTGATTAATGGTGAAGAAACTCCCATAAATTCTTTGTGCTTTGGAATGGAAAGTAATTATGGTGTATCATTTTACGGATTCAATACGTATTTCCAACTCCTTAATTTTAGCCCCGAATGTTTCGTCGGACCTGCATATGAAGTCACTAAGTACGATATTTATTCAACATAATTCATTTACATTTAGACTTATTTTATAAGCTTAAAATGTATATATCAATTTACAGTACAGCAAATATTCCTCCAACAGTAGTTGACTACCCTTGGTTCACTGCAATGTGTCCTCGTACTGTATGCGACTTAAATTTTCACTCGGACAAAATCATTTTGAATAGTAATCCTTACTATGATCATAATAAAAACAGACACGACATTTCTATTTTTAAGGTAAACGTTTTATAAAATATACATATAACTTGCTATATACACTCTTACTACCTTTATTTATGTCATTATATTTCTTCCTTAAAGATTATACTACAATAAATGGAAGTTCTAGCCATTAGGACGATATTATTTTATGCTACTAAATTTCTCAACACAGATCTATATGTAAATTCACATAATTGATTTTCAGCATGGGGGATCATATTCTTGTTTAATGAACCCGTTTTTAATATTACAAAACTTAAATCTACAAACAAAGACTTTATCATATAAAATAAAATATTTCACAAGCACATATCTAATTCTTTCTAGACAAAAGGGTCTGTATACAATCATGGGTGTGGAAACCAACCGTTGGAACCAGCTTGGATATCATGTGATAAGGATGGTCCGCCCAAAAATTACGCTGATTGTTTTATTGCGTCTTTTGGGGGCATAACCAAAGCACAATATTTGACGTCCCCAGATATACTTCCAAATAAAGTACAAGCAAAGATTCTTAACGGTGTCCAATGCCAAGCAGCGTCAAACCAAATGGCAGATATCGAATATGATGTCAAGAATACCATTTGTACAACAGGACTGGATGGAAAACCTCCGCTTTGCATTGTAAGTTATTTTGAACTAATTTTTTATTTTGCTTTGAAATAAAAATGCAGCTAAAATTTTTAATTAATCCATGAGTAATAATTTTATAAGTAAAAAATCAAAATCTGGGAAACGACAGGAAACAAGCTTAACCTTAATTCAAAATATTACAATTGGATATAAATAAAGACATAAAATTTATGCATGTTAACTTCTGCATTTAAAAAATATAGTATGACGACCCTTTCATGTTTTGTAAATACTGGAAAACCTACGATGGAGTTACCAATGGATGGGCATCAAATACCGGTTGGAAATCTAATGCTGATCAACAGTCGCCAAGTAAAGGAAATAATGGATGGGGATGGAAACCTATGGAAAGACAGAATTTATTGGCCGTTAGTCACTATCAAGATTATTGTGGCAGTAAGCCCGAAGATTGTGGAGCTAGTCCTGGTGTGCATATCTATTTGAAATACGGATCTCCTTCATATCGTGATTTGTTCGGCAAATGTGGCTACTACTGCAGCGACAATTTGAAGCCAGGTTACCGATGTAGAGGAAACCCTCCCAAATCCCTAGGACATGTCTACTGCTTTCCAGAAAAGATAACTGAACACAGTCATGGGTGGACTCCCCAACCAAATCACAAAGAGTAACTTTTAGCAATGATCTAAATAAAATGTAAAAATAACTTCTTATCAAACTTCTTATTAGATCTCTTTTATCATTTTACAATTATGTATTAATACTCCTTTATGAAAATTATACCAGAATTTTGTACCAGGGTTGTAGTTCCGGTTTTTTAAGGGTTGGGACGCGCATATTAGTTTAGTGCAATTCATAGCTTATACACAAATACACAGAAAGTTTTTCCAAAATAGTGGATATAGTAGATATTATATTTATACGACGGCTGTATACGTAAATTTTTAGTACAATCATGTGATTGCTTTGCTTTTTTGCTTTATGTTTTTATTCCGAGATGTATGTGAGTCTATTTTGACTACCATTTTGTTGCCTTTCGTGAACGAATTGAGTAAGTGTTTATCACTCACTGTTTCTAGATAAGAAGCCGATATCCTTTCAGTTTCATTTGATATCTTTAATAATTACTTGATAAATAAAATGCTTGTCGCAATTCGCAAAACACTTTGATACGGTACGCCGTACGCCACTTTGTAATTACAATTAAGTTGATTATTCATTGATATGAAAAAATAAAGTTACAGTGACAGAATAATTTACCATTTATTATTGTTTTTAAAATCAGCACATTACAGTTAATAATCAATGCATGTATATCTAATCTGTCAATTGACGTCTTTTGCAAAGCAAACGAATAACTATAGAAGCAGTTATATGAATGTCACATTATAAAACTGTTTGGCGTGGACCCTAGTTCTAGTTCTAGAACACTAGTTTCCATGGCTATAAAATCAGAATTAATACCCAACTGGTCCATGCATATCTGTGAGATGCGATTGCTTGTCCAGATGTGGACCAGTTGGCCATGTTTGCCCATCAGGGTCCGTGCCGTGGCACGGTGTCATAAATAAATAACCTCACTAATGGCATTATAACATAATTTAGGGTCATAACCATGGACTCAGGGAATTACAAACCGTCACTGTCCATGGATGGACTTTGGGCATTTCAGCAGGGAAATGGTCCCACTTTATAGTTTTATAATTTTAATTTGCCTTAAATATCAACTAGTTTTAAAGAAATTTTCTACCTAAAGAGAGATTCTTGACAAATACAAAAATGCATGAGGTTATAAAACATATTTGTTTTGAACAAGGATAGAACAAAATCATGGATGGACCGCAGTGGGCATTCTAGGGTTAAAAGCAGACTTAAAATCGAATTTCACAAACATTTATTTTAAACAAGGAGAGAGAAAATATAATGTTGTTACTAATCTTATCTATCAAGGTGTACTTTAAAAAACTGTAAAAATTTCTATGCCAATCTTGACTAATAAACCGATCAAAAACCAATGGAACTATACTACATAATAATGCATTTTAAAAACCCAACAACTGTACCAAAGATATTTTTAATACGAAATACATTAATGATTATGAAATAACATTAACGCAAAATTTCTTCAAATTCTACAAAACATAATTTACATCGTATCGGTTGCTTGATCAGATTTTGTATCAAACATATCGGGGTAAAGATAGGTATCGATTTTCCTGTTACAACCTTTTAATATAGATTTAATATTTCCAACAAATGTTTCGTTTGCTACTAGATAATGATATTTGCGAGTGGATGTGTAGCATAATGCGTATCCTTCGAAATTACTTTCATTGTACAATGTCCAATTAGACCATGCGGTAGTCACGAGTGATTTGGGAATAAACGGAACATTGGTATATGCTGGTTTGTCAATTACTATTTCGGTTCCTTCCAAATTACTACCACTGTACAAAGAAATACTTTCGATATCCGTATCCGATGGTCCTTTATATCGAAGAGATCCAATGTTTCTCATCCGCGTAGAATTCAAACAGTAAACATAATCGTCTGCCCAACGGGAAAAATCAAACCCCGAAAAGTTTTTATCAGTGTATGCATTCCAGCTGTAAATTAATTAAATATTGACACAATAAATAATAATTCGCCAAGATAATTCAGATTGTCAAGTTCAAAGTTATTATATTTTTTAAATTAACAGACAAAGATAACTCACTATCCCTGGACACAATAGGAACTGCTGTTGGAAATGATTTTGGGTGCCAGGGAAAGCAAATCGTCTACCTTTTCCCTCACAGTGACGGAATTCCCGGATTGGCCCACTCCGGAATATATTGTAAACTCATTTGGAAAGGAATAACAGAATGAAATTAGAAAACCAAAAGTTAAAGTTTGTCGAATCATGGTCTTTAACTTTTAACAAAATATATGCAGTGACAAACAGTGTGGCTGAATAGAAATAGTAAGAATGGAAAATTGTTGAGTTTATATACTACACATGTAGTGTAATGTCGAACAATACAATCTGTCAAGTACTTTGTTTTGACATTTCATTCTATTCTATACAAAAATGAGTAGTGATTGCGATTAAATAAAGTACAACATGGAATACACTTACGTTTGGTATTGCATTGTTACATTTTATACGGTGTACAAAATTTACCACTTTTGAGGCATTTTTACCATCACAGTGGTAAAAATGCACTTAATGGTATAAATGCATTTAATGGTAAAAATGGTAAATATTTGAGACTGATAAGACAGCTAAGTACATACAGATATTAGAATTTTTAAAATATATAGATTTTAAAACTTTACTTTCTATGAAACTTCCCATTAGTCTCTTAATTAGTTATCAAATTAATCAAGTAAATCTTACTAAAACCAAGATTACATTTGGTATTGTCAAATTAAAATTGATTTGAAGGCAATTTACTTGCAAATAATTTCTCAATCGGCAATTAAGGGCTATTGATGGTCGAATCTAACTCTGATTGATGAAAACTTAGCAATTAGTAACAACAATCATCAGCTGCTAAGCTATTTCATACTTTGGCACCTTGAATTGTATTCAAAATCTAAACACGAAATTTAAACGAAACAATTTTTACCATTTTTTACCATTTTTACCACTTACCACTACTTTTTAGGTGGTGGTAAGGTCCGGCTGGGTGATATAAAATTTTTATATCACCCAGCCGGTTTACTGTCAAAAGAGAACTCTGTCTGGCTTTTATTAAATAATTTAAATAACCAAAAGTGTTTGTATTAATTTTAACCATCTATATACTACTTTCAAGAAAAGCTCGTAGACTGTCTACTATAAGAAGTTTGGGACAAATAATGACTTCATTCGGTTTGACATTTTTAAATTTGGGTTTTGTTCATTGTTAGAGTTTTTACATAATACAGCTGCTACAGTAAATTGTATACGACGTTTCTTAATTGCAATTTTCGGCTTAGTTGCACTCTCGCAAACTCAACTGCATGAATTTTGTAAATGAAAACCCATTTCATTAGTTCAAACACAAATAATGACAGAGTTCAGAACTTATTGTATTGGGTTTAATTTGTAGTCCATATTTATTAATAAACATAATTTGTTTCAACCATAATGAGTTACATTTACATTGCATTAATTAAAACATGGCCTTCCGTAACTCTATTACTTATCAGAAAATTACCTCTAGATGCATACCTAGAGCTAAGGATAATATAATTATCGTAATGAAGATCTATATTTTAACTGTATATTATACCGTAATCCAGGGTTGCTGTGGATGAAAAAGAAGGGTTGAATGAATTGGTTTCTTTCAATGTTAAAATTAGAAAAATGTCAATTTCTGTCAATCAATTTTGTTCAATGGACCAATTTAATCTTGGAAAATTAAACTTTCGTCCAGACAAAAAGGAATTTTGCCTTACCTGATTAAAATTTTACTATCATTAAATTTAAATTAGTTTTGATATGTTAACTATGTAAATGTTATAAATTGTAATGATAATCCATTGCCAGCCCACACCGCCCATCACGATTTCTAATTATCAAGTGCAATGCTTGTATCATCATTACACAATAAAGAGATTACAATTGTAATCAGTAATGAAGGTAAGTTTAAAACATATTTTTATAACTTAATAATATTCATTTACATTTATAACATTGCATACATATATAATTTGGTTTTTAATAACTTTGTTAGCACTATGTCGAGTGGTTCCCTTCATCTTGGTTTTCTTGAAAGTTTCATTGGGCTCTATCAAAAGAAAACATTATTAATTTTGATTACAACCTGCACTGATGAAAATCATTTGTATTTTTTAAACAGAAATTAAGATGAAGGAATGGGTAAATTCCAATGTATATAATGGTGTATAAAAATATATCAAGTGCCAATATTCCTAAATACAAGTCAATCACATAAGGTTTAATTTATGGTATAACTCTTATACCTGGACACAAAACATAATAATTCTAAAACAGTATAACCAGAGGGCAAGATACAATTTTTTTGAATTAGCTACAATTTAAATGTAGGAGTAAAAATTCTATTTAATTGCCACTTCGAACTTAAACTGAGATATATGGCCGACAATTGTTTAAGGCAGGTCTCGACAATAGTAAACGTTTTGGTGCAGTATTATCATCAATTTGATTAAGAGGGTAACTTATTTTCATCTAGGTTACGAATTTTAATACAATTTTGGTTTAAATATTTGAATTATAAAACTTTAATCTGTTTATTGTGCATTACATCATCATTTGGTTTTTAATTTAAGCAATTTTGTACTCCGTTTGGAGTTATTTTTTTTAAAGATTTTAGTTTGTTTGGTCGAGTGTTCGGGACTTGGCTAAAAAGACTAGAGGACTTAGATAAAAGTATTTATAGGACCCAGCTAAACTCAGTCCCCTAGACCAGACTAGTCTAAGTGACGATATTCAAGTGGACTTGATGACTTCATTATAAAATGCGTAAAATTAAATTGCACCGACCAAATTATTTGGTCGGTGCAATTATTATTCGGGCCTAAAGGAGAACTGCCGCTTCTTAGGTACTTATTTACCACATAAAAAATTGTTTGAATAATCTTTGTTTGAATACCAACCTTTTGACATCATTTCGCAGGCCCTTCGTGTGGAACGTCAATTCCATGTCATCCATAGGATCCATTTCAATGCAATGTTGATTCATCATTACCCTTCTGACAGGATTATTACGCCTGAATTCTTCTAGTTCGCCTAAACGTCTCTGGCAAATAGATCTGATTTCCGTGTACAGAGGGCGTTCTTTTGCAATTGGATTCCATGTCTTCACTATATATAGGTATCTAATAAAATAATAATTATGTCATTTATTTATCAAGTTAAATGAATGCCAATCAATTTATTTGGTTTTCTATCCGTAATTAACTACGATAACTCATAAACGGTTCGAGATAATCAAGTGAAGACTACAGGAACAAAAAATCCTTAATTTGTGCAGAAATTAAAATAATTGTGGCATTATCTATTTTGGTTCTATTCATTTTAGCTGTTCCTAAATTGCAAAAATTTTATCTTGTACAATGCTTTACAAACATTACAAATGCACAATCAATTAAGAAAATGCGTTTCATAGATTAATGTGGTAATATTGAAATTACATGTCATCAGGACAGGCTTTAGGTTTGCCCATTCGCATTCCTCCTGAAAGTTGTTCTATAAAGTCAGTAGAGTAATTGCAACCAGCAAAAGGAACCTCTCCAAGGGAATAAATCTCCCAAAGTGTCACTCCAAATGCCCAAACATCCGACTGAATGGAGAATTCCAAACGTTTTAGAGACTCCAATGCCATCCACTTAAAGGGTAAGGGCATCTAGGAAAAACCATAATGTTAGAATACAATTTAGGATTTTTTAATTAATTATCATATAAGCTATTATATTGTACCACTTATCTGTTGCAAAGTAAATTTCAATAAACTAAGTTAATTACCCTTGTAGTCTTCACATAATTCGAAAATTCGAGTAACTGCCTGGACAAACCAAAATCACCAATTTTGGCTTCCAAGTTTGCATTCAGGAGAACATTTCTTGCAGCTACATCACCATGAATAACCTTTGAGGTGAGCGAGAATTTTGTAATTCGTTAGGTATTAATTACAAATTTAACCAATCGTTATTATTTTGTTAGCTTATACAATAGAAAATATTTACTCTCTTTTCTGCAAGATATTCCAGCCCATCCGCAATATTTATGGTCCATTTCAGTAGATCTCTACTAGTCATGTTGTGTGCATTTCCGCTTACACTTATATTTTCACTAAGATAAAACGGATAATGGCATTATAACATTATTTTTATGGTTATTTTTAAATAATTTACCGCAAATGGAGTAATAAAAGCCTCCGGCGTATTGCCAAGATACTAGCATTTATTAAGGAACAAAGCCTTATTTGAATAATGAATAATTGCAAAAATAAAAAATAATTATCAGATATTTAAGCAGTAATTTGTATCTTGTACGGTTTCAGCATTTAAACACTGCATGTATATGTATGAATTGTATGATAGCCCCGAGGTTTATTATGAAGACTGTATTCAGATTATAAAATGTTTAATACAATCCTACGTTTGTAATAGCATTTTCGGTTGTGAATATGTTTACTTACTATTTATTAAGACCAGTTATGGGGTCACAGAATAAATCCTGAAAAGTATTTCTGGAAGACGACAGAAAATTTAGAAGATCACCTTGTTCACAATATTCGAGGGCAATTAAAACGTCACCTATTTAAAGATAAAAGCAGATAAATAAACAACGATATACTAATTTGCGGTTCAACTTTATATATTGTGATGTAAGACTCTTACGGTTTTTTATATTTTCTGTACACGCTCCTTTAAGAGATACAATATTTTTGTGTGGGCCAATATAAATCAAAACTTTTATTTCAGACAGCAATGTTTTGAAATGCTCAACACTGACTGTACTGCATACAGTTTTGATCGCTACCACATCACTTTTTAAGGTGCTTAAATTTTCATCCGATTTCAGGAATCCTTTGTAAACCATTCCGTAGGCACCTTCTCCCAATTTATGATTTTCCTCTGAATAATAAACCAATGCAATATATATCAAACAATGTAAAATTGGTTGTAAAAATGGAACTGAGTTAATGATGGTTTTTGACTAGATCTTGCATGATTTTGTAATGTTTTGCATCGTTTTAAAACTAATTGAATCCTAGTATTACGTTTTGCATCTTTTCCGAACTTTTTGGAAAAATATTTATATGAACGATAATTACTTGTGTTAATGGGAGGACTAAGGATAGATTTGACTTTCCTGGTTGCACAACCACAACGTAATAATTACAAGCATATACCACTGAAGGATTTTTCAGTATATGTATCAAAATTATCTGAACGTACCGAATTTTAGTTTTTGTCTTGGAATTTCGTAATTCTGATTGTAGCCCAAACAGCCAATTTTATCAGGAGTATTTAGATAGTCAGTTTCTGTAGCAAACAATTTCGTCTTATTTCCTTCTAAAAATTCAATGACTTCGAGTTCTGTTAGACTTCGAATAAGATCGTCTTGATATTTTATTTTCTTCCAGAAAATAAATCCAACAATGAGAAATATTAAGACGGCGACTACAAATAAACCTATCACGATTCCCACCGTTCGATTCTTTGAGTCTGGAAAACATATTATTTAATTAATATAATATTTTGACAGATAAGATTGAAATATTCTTGTCTTATACGTTATACCATTTATAGTAACTTCAATCCTTCGGATGTACTTTCCTAAGATATTTTCAGCTTCGCATATGTACGTGCCTTGGTGTGAATGACTCATTTCTTGGAAACGGATTTCTGTATATCCAATACTTTGGTGAATATCCAGGTTTTTCTATAAAAGCAAAATATGCATTAGCTTAGAATACAATTTTAGACCTATAAAAAATAAATTTACACTAATATGCCAAGTGGAGATTAAATTAATATTTTCTAATTTTGGAAATTCTTAGACACGGAATATAGTTTAGACATTGATTTTGGTACCGCATACTTTAAAGGAAAAATAATTGTAAGGCATTTTGGACTTTTAATTTGACTCAAAGCACATTCACAGTAATACGTTGCAAAGAAAAGCGAACGGAGAACAATAGCTAACGTTTTACATGACTTTTTTGAAACTTGGAGCCATAAGGATAACAAAAGATGCAAAGATGATGTGTTCAGAATTCACAATATAGAAATCATCATAGAAATAAAGAAATTTTGTTAACAAAACTTGGGCACTTGTCGTTAACGATTCATTCAACAGCCACATAAACTGTTTCACAGTATTTTAACGGCTTCTTTTTATCACCATTATTTTTCATAGTTTTTGTATTGTAAAATTTACATTTTACCAAAGGAGTTGATATCCATTTTAATGTCGGAATCGGTCTTCCCTCGCCACTGCATCGTAGGGTTTTATTCCTATCCCCCAAATAATATTCCTCATTTGTCGTCTCTTCAGAAATTGATGGTTTCAAAGTATCTAATACAAGTAAACCATGTCATTATGTAAAATAAAGAAAGTAGCGAAGATTGTATTATGACTATGACCTTTAGTCTTGTGATCCTGCCAACCTAGTCCAACGAATAATAACGAGCTATCTCACAATGTTTTATTTAGGGGTAAACTAAAGTTACAGCGCCTTTTTGTATTGAAATCATGCTCAAAGGAAAAGGGTTTTTTTTGATATTTTCACAATTTTAAAATTGATAAATTACTTTACACCCTTATATTACCTTCAGGAACTAATTAGCTCATACCTATGCTTGAATTCTTGTGCCAACAGAAAAATTAGCTAATCTATAAAGCTGTTTCACTACTAAATATTTATTTTAGAGATTTTCTTTTATCAATTGGGCAAAATTGGATTTTCCCTCTTGGACCCACAATTTGCTAAATTGGTGTAAAGAGGGATAATAAAAGATAAATATTTATATCATACATTGAAATACAGTGGGAGTTAAAATAAGAATGAACTCGGTGCAACAAAAACAGCCGTTTTGCAGTAATTTTGCTCAGTACTATATTCATTATCACTATGACTACAGCGTCAATGCTTGTGTTGGTGAATTGTGAATAATAAAGTATAGTACTCAGAAAGCTAACCGCATAACGGCCGTTTTTGTCGTATCGAGTTCATTCTTATTTTAACTCCATTGTACATACCGTCGCGAATAAATATGGAGCTTGATTTATTGGTCCAATCTGTCGTATTCCAAACAGCTCCAATGCAAATAACGCTTGTCATCATGGAAGTAGTCGCTTTAATTTTGCTGCTCAGTGTCATTGAATATCCCGTTTCTTTCAGGACTGCTGCATCTTTATGTTTAGAATCAGAGGCAAATTAGCATTGGAAAAATCGTCCTTTAAAGAATGAAAAAGCTAATATCCTTTACTTTGCTTGGTACAGGAAAAAGTCTATACAATTTTTCGTTTGGTGACGGATAGCTTTACTAGGTTTTTAACTATACCAAACCTAAAAAGCATGTATCAATTTAAAAGTGGATAGAAAGTCTTAAGGACGGCTTTTTCCGTCCTTAAGGGACGATATGTCATAAATTGTAGTATGTTAATAAATAGTATATATAGGTAGTACCAGTAAATAGTTGCAGCGTTCCATTTACAAACTGAACAGCTAATTGGCAACCGTAAGAAAAGTAATAACGTGAAAAGGTGCATTCAACTACAAATTCTTCTCCAACGAATACAGAAGGTCTGTCTACATCAATTCCAATCATCGTGTCCGGGATGATGTCTGACCAACGAAAATCTATTCATGAAAAAATATATATGCACTAAAATTTTCGATTTTCTTCAATGGAACAATGAATTTAATTGTTTTCCTTTACATGTTTGAGTTTTTCCTTCTGTTGGCAATGACACAATAAAATGCTGTGCTAAAAGCAACCCAAAGCTTTTGCAGGTAATGAAGCGCCCTCCATATAATTTAGCACTTGGAACATCTCCTGCACATTCTTTTGTACGGTAAAAGTCGTAGGATTGATTTATAGAGAAATTGTGATATTCTAAATTCAAACATTGGGTGCCCTATATAAAACGAGTCATTAGTATAATGTTAGTGAATTTTAATTAAGTACTAATACAGTAGAAAATAGAAAAGAGATTTGCCTTATTTGCAGCTCCGAAATAATTATTACAATGCATTGCAGTAGAACAAGAATGAAAATCCTCTGGAATAAATTGCAGGTCATTGTTTCCAGTATTAACATTTTTGTAACATTGCCAGCAAGGACTGACGGAACCTTCCACAGTTAAATTGTAGTAGTACGCGGTAGCTTTGCATTGTGAAGATGGTATGGGGGAAGGTTGAAAGTCTTAAAAATAAATTCAAAATAAATTAGATATTTAAAAACTTTTTTGAAAATATTTATGTGTGTAAATTGTTGGCGATCATATTTCCTCACGGAAGGGTTATCGGTCAAATTATATGCCAAAGGGTAAATTGTAGGTGTTATTTTGTGCAGGTGACGGATTTCACAAAGTCGATAGGACTTTTGCGGTATTTTTGGTATTATTTTGTAAATTATTTTAAAATTCCATATAATTATATCCAATTATATTATAGCAATATTAAAAGATTAAAACTTACATGTGTTTTGCTTTATTTTAAAAATTAGAATGTTGCGCACGAATTCAGTGTTTTCTGGAATTTCCATCGACACGGCAGTAGTCCAACATTCCTTTCTTGGTTCAAGTGTTGATTGACAGGAAAAATTTACAGAATTGCAAATTCTTTCAGTTCTAAATTTGAGAGTTGCGGTGTATTCGTAAGTTGATGTATTAAAAAAATTAGTAAAGTTTCGATTAACAAATGCATTTTTAATCATTCCTCCTCCGTCCTCATTCTATGAATTGATATATAAAAGACAATTAATTATTTTTTGTCGTACAAGAAATCAAAATTATTGACATAAAATTAAATTTAATATTTTGAAATATTTTTTGTTTATAATATTTTTGCTTAGGACTACGACACTAATTACACCAACAGAGGTATAACAAGCAAATGGATGGAAAATGATTTCCTGTAACTATATTAATTTTTTGCGTACTTTATTTTTCTATTTATATAACTTAGGACTATGAAACTTCAAAAATACCTCATGGTAATGAACAATCCATTCAATGGGATAAAAAGCTTTGCAAATCAAGTCAACTTTGGCAAAGTTGTTGGAGACGATTAAAGTTGTATCATTTTCAATGTCAAAATCACCATTTCCATCATTTTCGATGAGACGTGCTGTCAAATTCACTTTTGGTCTTGAGAGAAAACTTGGTGGACAGTCGGCGCTATTGCCGAAAATAAAAAATTGCAAAAGAAAAAACCAACTCAACAAAATGCACATATTTATTGCACTAATTATAATTTGTTGAAGCAATGTCGTTCGTTCTGTAATCATACACTGCTTCTAATAACTGAGAGAGAGTCAATACAGTCACATTATATTTATACAAGTAATTGCTTAATAAATTTTTAATGTTATTGACTTTTAACTTTTATTTTCCTGGAGTTATTTAATTAAGGAAGGAAGAAGACGACGCCGAATTCGTTGACATGAATCTTAGCAATTTTCCTTGCAATTTAATATAAAGGGAAAATAGTTTTGTAATGTTGAGATAAGTTGGGATTTTTGGAAAAAAATGTGCAGCATCAAGAGCAAATTCCTATCAGTGAATCTAAACAACAGATTGCGTACCATAACAGAAACAAGAAATTGAAGCTAAACTATTCTATAATATTCGCTATAGTGGCAAGAAACTTATATTGGTACCTAACTTTACAATCTTAGAATCTAATGGACGCCCAGGGAGTTAATTATAAAAATGCGGTCACTGCCATCTAATTATTGTCTTTTGGTTTTTTAAAGTTTATTTTATTGTTTAGCATTTATTGGATGTTAAACAATAGGATCACAATTTCACCTCGCCAAAATTGTGTTTTAGCCGGTTTTTTGTTTTATTTTTACAGGGCCATTTCGTCCAATTTTGCCAAAGTTGGAGTTAACCTTGTCCCTATAATATTGCATTGTATTGCAATGCTAAACACGTACTACTACACTTGTACTGATATATACGCGTGTGAATCAACTGGTTTTCTATTTAACTTTTCCTGTTGATTTAACGATTGCCTTTCAAATCGCAACTTGCTATTCGTATAACATAAATTGATGCAATCGACAATAATCTGTTGAATATAGTTGCATAAATTGTTCCAACAATAGTGGAAAGTACTAACTATAATTATAAATAATTGAGTCAAATGGGAATGAACTTATTTGTTTTCTTGATAAATTTCCTAACTTGTAACTTCTTACAGACATTCACTTCCCAATCGCAAACAAATTTTCGTCAATAAATCAAAAACTTTTTGTCAACACCAATTTTCTATTTTGTCACCACAACCAATCTCATTTTGTAGTATTTTGTTAACAGCCTTTTCATTGAATTAATTAGATTAAAAGTAAAAATCCTTAGTCAATCAATCTTAGGTATGACGACCGCAGCCTCATAATAATGACGACCGAAATTCAGACATTAGACTTAATACCTCTCTAGGCTTTAAGCTTTTTCACTTGGTCTTATTCCTCCCCTAATGAGTACTACAAACACAAAATAATTAATATATCGGCTCGATGAACGGTTTTTGAAATAAAAAAACACATGCGCAGTTAATTTATCTCTACTGAAATTTTTTAAATTAATGCACGTACTCTGTTTATTCCAAATATTCCATTTTTTGAAAAATACAGGGGTGAAATATTTCAAAAATTTACTTCTTTATTTCCTCAAAATATTTAAAGTGCCATGTCTGGATTACTTCTACTATTAAGCATAAAGTAAATACCTACCTTCCAATTTGAAATTTTGTTTTTCTTTTGATTTTCATCATTTCTGTCGAAATTTGATACAGAAACAAAAGTTTGCATAATATCGTTAAAAACAATTTTCTACAAATACATCCTCTTCCATTGCTTCACAAGGCCAACTAAACATCTTAAAAAAGCTTAACCAGGATCACAAGTGCTGTCAAAATGGCCAAAGGACTTGCATCCTAGATGTGTTAAATCGATTTGAAATAATAATCTCAACTTTTGTCATGAATGCATTATAATTGAACAGGAAGAAGTCTTACGAAATGGGATTATGGAACCTATTGCTTAAGTTTAACAGGCAAAATTAAATAACCTAATGCATAGACTAGGAAAACAATGTGAATTTACGTGGATAATTTTGGTAAATATTTAATACAGGACGGAATGTAATTTTACGTGCTTATTGCTTAAGCCAGGATGAAACCAAATCTGAGTACACTTTTACTTTTTATTCACCCCACTTGCAACTTCTATGCTACTTTGCACAGGAAAATGTTTATATTCAATCAGATGGGATTTCACCATAACCAAGATTAGTTGAGCGTTAAACGCACTACCACTACACTTGACTGCATTATCAACAGTTTACTTCAGACTGTTGATATATATATTTGCTGCCATTTCATTTTCACTGGGCTTGCAAATAAACCGGTTTTACAAATCTTCATTTTTTATTCATTTGCATTTAGTGCATTCTATTCAAACGTCACTCGCTGCACGATTAGTAAACAATTGTAAATGCAAAAATGGCATTTGCAGTTTCAGGCTGATATTGTTGTTAAACAACAAAGGAATGTATATAGAACTGCAAAAACTACTATAAATAATTGTGTCAAAGGAAAATGAACTTCTGAATCTACTTCGTAGAAGATATCATGCTGTTTTCCTAGCATTCCAAGTAAGCGATGTGTTTGTGTAACTATTGATACCTAAAAAACAAGTTACTGAAACAATATTACCTTTAACCAAAGGAAAATGATGGTTTCATAAATGGATACTTTATTATTGAATTCTAAAGCTAATTATTTATTGATAACATTGCTTTAGCATCATCCTTTACTTTATGCAAGCATATAGTATTATAAAATTTTTACGACTTAAAGCAAATGTTAAATAATACATTTGGTTTAAATTAAAGTATTTCACGATATATTTTCTGATTTATTTTACAAAGTAAAATGCAATTGCAAAAACCTTTATTTATGTCGTATGGTATAAATGCAGTTTCAAAACAAATTATATTTTTAAATATACCAGAAATTAATAGATTTTTGAAATGTAATATTTGTAGCTGAAATCGCGAAAATTTGATGAATTTCAAAGGTCCCATTTCGCTACCCTGTTCAGATTCAATCTTGAATACTATCCTTTCCAATCCTGTTTAGTAAGTAAGATTACATCCATATATAAAAATAAGAAATTGTATGTGAACACAAGCATTTTGCAGGAGACTGTTATGTTAATCACATCTAAAATAGCAAAAACCAACAAATAGTGTACTTAAATTAAAAGTGGCCAGTTCAGTAAGTAAAATTTCTTTGAAATTATATTACAAATATTGCAACCATCGTTTAAATTTTCACGTCGGTATTTTTTATTGTGTTAAAGTGCCACATTTTAATTTTCTGAAGATAGGTAAACTTCTTCCCAGCATCTAAAATGCAATCGTTGACGAGATTGGTACTAGTATTGATTGCCTTTACGGTGGTTATGATGGCCGTTTGTAAATCTGTGGATGGAAATGAAGGCCATGAAAATGACAATCTTACCAGCATTATTACTCGGATAAAGAGACAGCAAAATAGATACTGCCAGCATTGTAGACCATGTTACTGTGGTGATACTGATTGCCGTAAATGTTGTACTTGCAATAATAAGAATGAAACTGTATCTTGATCTTAGTCTAGAATATAGAATGCAGTCCCAAAAATAATAGTTAAGAATAATAAATATCTGTATCTGTATGATATCTAAATATCTGTATCTGTATGACATCTAAATATCTGTATCTGTATGATATCTGTATGACATCTAAATATCTGTATCTGTATGATATCTGTATGATATCTAAATATCTGTATCTGTATGATATCTGTATGATATCTAAATATCTGTATGAATAAATAATATAATAATAGTTTACATTACACTAACAATTTCAATAAATCAATATTTATTCAATACTATGTCAACTATTACTAGTTTTCATTTTAACTTTTATCAAAAATTTTAAATGTGTTCAAATATATTTTTCAAGCATATTAAGGGCGTGTAGGGAATTTACATACCAACGGATAATTTACTACGGGAACCACAACAATAGATACACACTATGGAGTTCTTGCATCGTGGGTGGTAGCCATTGGTTCACGTCCAGTAGTAAAATTTCACTTGTTATTAAAATGTACCCAAATGTATAATCAGAAAAAAAGTGGTTCCGTGATTGTAGTGAGCAATAAAATATAGCAAAAATTCAATAAAAAATAGGAAACAACTTTTTTTGAATTTGAGTCGGCAAACGTGAACAAAAATTCAGGATATATTTCTTACATTGTTACGGCAGATCTTCTCTATGCTACTGGGTGGGATGGATGACGTTGGTACTTTCCCTAACCGTACTTATAAGACTAAATAAGGTTTCATTCCCTAAGCTCATTTCTCCTATGCAAGATGTGAATACTTCAAGTATCTCGATTAACACTCCATAATTCAGATACAATAATTTATTAACTTGAACCACAATAATTACAACACTCTTTATGAACTAACCACAACTCCTGCAGGTAATATTCCTGCTACTCAATCTGTACACAGGCTCAGGTCTCAGTCAATCGGACTAGATAGGCTCTCGGTTCTCCTCATGTAGATTGGCTCTTTTTATAACCTTTCTGACGTCTGTTGTAGTCGTAGTCGTTGAAGCATATAATGTAAAGTAGTCTCCCACTATGTACATTATAACACATATATTTCCCTCCTCCAAATCATATTTAATTAATATTATATTTTGACAGGTGACTGAAATATTCTTGTCTTATACGTTATACCCTCTATAGTAACTTCAATCTTTCGGATGTACTTTCCTAAGATATTTTCAGCTTCGCATATGTACGTGCCTCGGTGTGAATGACTCATTTCTTGGAAACGGATTTCTGTATATCCGATATCGTGGTGAATATCCAGGTTTTTCTATATAGGTAAAATATGCAATAGAAATGAAATGTTTTAGAATGCCATTTGATACCTTTAAAATAATTTACACGAATATGCTAAATGGAGATTAAATTAATATTTTCTAATTATGGAAATTTGTATACACGGAATATAGTTTAGACATTGACTTTTATACCACATACTTTAAAGAAAAGTAAATGTAAAACTTTTGGAGTTTTACTTTGACTCAAAGCACATTCATGGTAATACGTTGCAAGGAAAAACAAACGGAGAACAATAGCTAACGTTTTGCATGACATTTTGAAATTTGAAGCCATAAGGAAAAAAAATGCAAAGATGATGTGTTCAGAATATTGAAATTATTATAGAAATATTAAATTATAGAATATAGAAATTTGGTTAATAAAACTTGGACAATTGTCGTTAACAAATCAATCAACGGCCTCACTAACTATTTCATAGTATTTTAACGGCTACTTTTTGTCACCACAATTTTTCATAGTTTTTGTATTGTAAAATTTATACTTTACCAAAGGAGTTGGAGCTGATATCCATTTTAATGTCGGAATCGGTCTTCCCTCGCCAGTGCATCGTAGGGATTTATTCCTTTCCCCCAAATAATATTTCTCATTGGTCGTCTTTACCGAAATTGACGGTTTCAAAGTATCTAATACAAGTAAACCATGTCACCATGTCAAATAAAAAAAGTAGCGAAGATTTTATTATGACCTTTACTCTTTTGATCCTGCCAACCTAACCCAACGAATACTATAACGAGCTATCTCACGACATTTTATTTAGGTGTAAACTAAAGTTACAGCGACTTTTTGTTTTGAAATTTTTGGTTTTTTGATATTTTCACAATTTTAAAATTGATTAATTACTTTTCACCCTTATTTTATCTTCAGGATCTAATTAGCTCATACCGATGCTTGAATTCTTGTGCCAACAGAAAATTAGCTAATCTATAAAGCTGTTTCACTACTCAAAATATTTTAGAGATTCTCTTTGTCAATTGGTCGAAATTAGATTTCTCCCTCCTGCGGACCCACAATTTGCTAAATTGGTGTAAAGAGGGATAATAAAAGATAAATATTTATATCATACATTGAAATACAGTGGGAGTTAAAATAAGAATGAACTCGGTGCAACAAAAACAGCCGTTTTGCAGTAAGTTTGCTCAGTACTATATTCATTATCACTATGACTACAGCGTCAATGCTTGTGTTGGTGAATGGTGAATAATAAAGTATAATACCCGTTTTTGTCGTATCGAGTTCATTGTTATTATAACTCCATGGTACATACCGTCGCGAATAAATATGGAGCTTGATTTATTGCTCCAATCTGTCGTATTCCAAACAGCTCCAATGCAAATAACGCTTTTCATCATGGAAGTAGTCGCTTTAATTTTACTGCTCAATGTCATTGAATATCCCGTTTCTTTCAGGACTGCTGCATCTTTATGTTTAGAATCAGAGGCATATTAGCATTGGAAATATCGTCCTTTAAAGAAGGAAAAAGCTAATACCCTTTTCTTTGCTTAGTACAGGAAAAAGCCTATATCCATTTTTCGTATGGTGAAGTAAATAGCTAAACTCCACTAACGAGCGTATGGAATAGTCTTTTAGGTGTAGCAAACCAAAAAAGGATGTTGGCTTTTTCCTGTATCAATTTAAAAGAGGATAGAAAGTCTTAAGGACGGCTTTTTCCGTCCTTAAGGGACTATATATCATAAATTCTATATACAGGGTTAGTCAGTTAAGACAGTATGGGATTTTTACATGTATTTTAATTTCGCCGAGGTTACAAAGATTATCCCCATACAACTCTATAGGGTAAGACTTACTGGGAAAGCCGCATGGAGGAGGTGGTAACATAAAGAATTTGTAAGCTTTATGAAATTAAAATACATGTAAAAATCCCATACTGTCTTAACTGACCAACCCTGTATAGGTAGTACCAGTAAATAGTTGCAGCGTTCCATTTACAAACTGAACAGCCAATTGGCAACCGTAAGAAAAGTAATAACGTGAAAAGGTGCATTGAACTACAAATTCTTCTCCAACGAATACAGAAGGTCTGTCTACATCAATTCCAATCATCGTGTCCGGGATGATGTCTGACCAATGAAAATCTGTTCATGAAAATATTTGTACTAAAACTTTCCTATCTTCCATCAATGGGACAATGAATTAAATTGTTTTCCTTTACATGTTTGAGTTTTTCCTTCTGTTGGCAATGACACAATAAAATGCTGTGCTAAAAGCAACCCAAAACTTTTGCAGGTAATGAAGCGCCCTCCATATAATTTATCACCTGGAAGATCTCCTACACATTCTTTTGTACCGTAAAAGTCGTAGGATTGATCTCTAGAGAAATTGTGGTGTTCTAATTTCAAACATTGGGTGCCCTACATAAAACAAATCATTAGTATAATGTTAGTGAATTTTAATTATAAGTTCTAATTTATTAGTAGAAAAGAGATTTGCCTTATTTGCAGCTCCGAAATAATTATTACAATGCATAGCAGTAGAACAAGAATGAAAATCTTCTGGAATATATTGCAGCTCATTGTTTCCAGTATTATCATTTTTGTAACATTGCCAGCAAGGACTGACGGTACCTTCCACAGTTAAGTTGTAGTAGTACGCGGTAGCTTTGCATTGTGAAGATGGTATGGGGGAAGGCTGTAAGTCTTAAAAATAAATACAAAATAAATTAGATAATTAAAAAAAACTTTTTTGAAAATATTTATGTGTGTAAATTGTTGGCAATCATATTTCCTCAAGGAAGGGTTATCGGTCAAATTATATGCCAAAGGGTATATTGTAGGTGTTATTTTGTGCAGGTGACGGATTTCACAAAGTCGAAAGGACTTTTGCGGTATTTTTGGTATTATTTTGTAAATTATTTTAAAATTCCATATAATTATATCCAATTATATTATAGCAATATTAAAAGATTAAAACTTACATGTGTTTTGCTTTATTTGAAAAATTAGAATGTTGCGCACGAATTCAGTGTTTTCTGGAATTTCCATCGACACGGCAGTAGTCCAACATTCCTTTCTTGGTTCAAGTGTTGATTGACAGGAAAAATTTACAGAATTGCAAATTCTTTCAGTTCTAAATTTGAGAGTTGCGGTGTATTCGTAAGTTGATGTATTAAAAAAATTAGTAAAGTTTCGATTAACAAATGCATTTTTAATCATTCCTCCTCCGTCCTCATTCTATGAATTGATATATAAAAGACAATTAATTATTTTTCGTCGTACAAGAAATCAAAATTGATATAAAATTAAATTTAATATTTTGAAATATTTTTTGTTTATAATATTTTTGTTTAGGACTACGACACTAATTACACCAACAGAGGCATAACAAGCAAATGGATGGAAAATAATTTCCTGTAGCTATATTAATTTTTTACGTATTTTATTTTTCTATTTATATAACTTAGGACTATGAAACTTCAAAAATACCTCATGGTAATGAACAATCCATTCAATGGGATAAAAAGCTTTGCAAATCAAGTCAACTTTGGCAAAGTTGTTGGAGACGATTAAAGTTGTATCATTTTCAAAGTCAAAATCACCATTTCCATCATTTTCGATGAGACGTGCTGTCAAATTCACTTTTGGTTTTGAGAGAAAACTTGGTGGACAGTCGGCGCTGTTGCCGAAAATAAAAAATTGCAAAAGAAAAAACCAACTCAACAAAATGCACATATTTATTGCACTAATTATAATTTGTTGAACCAATGTCGTTCGTTCTGTAATCATACACTGCTTCTAATAACTGAGAGAGAGTCAATACAGTCACATTATATTTATACAAGTAATTGCTTAATAAATTTTTAATGTTATTGACTTTTAACTTTTATTTTCCTGGAGTTATTTAATTAAGGAAGGAAGGAGACGACGCCGAATTCGTTGACATGAATCTTAGCAATTTTCCTTGCAATTTACTACAAAGGGATAATAGTTTTGTAATGTTGAGATAGTTAGGATTTTTTGGAAAAAATGTGCAGCATCAAGAGCAAATTCCTATCAGTGAATCTAAACAACAGATTGCGTACCATAACAGAAACAAGAAATTCAAGCTAAACTATTCTATAATATTCGCTATAGTGGCAAGAAACTTATATTGGTACCTAACTTCACAATCTTAGAATCTAATGGACGCCCGGGGAGTTAATTATAAAAATGCGGTCACTGCCATCTAATTATTGTCTTTTGGTGTTTTAAAGTTTATTTTATTATTTAGCATTTATTGGATGTTAAACAATAGGATCACAATTTCACCTCGCCAAAATTGTGTTTTAGCCGGTTTTTTGTTTTATTTTTACAGGGCCATTTCGTCCAATTTTGCCAAAGTTGGAGTTAACCTTGTCCCTATAATATTGCATTGTATTGCAATGCTAAACATGTACTACTACACTTGTACTGATATACAATGATATATATACGCTTGTGAATCAACTGGTTTTCTATTTAACTTTTCCTGTTGATTTAACGATTGCCTTTCAAATCGCAACTTGCTATTCGTATAACATAAATTGATGCAATCGACAATAATCTGTTGAATATAGTTGCATAAATTGTGCCAACAATAGTGGAAAGTACTAACTATGATTATAAATAATTGAGTCAAATGGGAATGAACTTGTGTGTTTTCTTGATAAATTTCCTAACTTGTAACTTCTTACAGACATTCACTTCTCAATTGCAAACAATTTTCCGTCAAAAAATCAAAAACTTTTTGTCAACACAACCAACCTCATTCTGTTCTATTTTGTTAACAGCCTTTTGATTGAATTAATTAGATTAAAAGTAAAAATCCTAAGATAATCAATCTCAGGTATGACGACCGCAGCCTCATTAAGCTTAATGCCATTAAAATTAAAGTAAACAACATAAACTTAAGTCTAATTTATTATGGGTCCAAGCAAAGTATTTTTCCATTCAATTGGAAGAACAATGAATCATATGGTACTACACAAAAGGCTTGCTTCGACCAGAACTCGAAGCCGATAAAAACAACGTGTGAGGTCCAACTACACTACTACAATTCTGCGGGTACTATTTCATATCCGAAGCACGTTACGATTTGCCGACAGATGAATGCTACTTGATTACAGATTGAGCTCAATGACCATTTAACCGAATGCCTACATAGGTGACAGTACAGTTGAAAAGTATAAGCACAAAATGATCTTTGGCAATTACACTGCCTATATTTCACCCGATGGCGATAAGAGTAAAGTCGATAAATTACGAGTAAATTCGATAATTTACTGGTAAATTCGATAATTTACTGGTAAATTCGATAATTTACTGGTAAATTCGATAATTTACTGGTAAATTCGATAATTTACTGGTAAATTCGATAATTTACTGGTAAATTCGATAATTTACTGGTAAATTCGATAATTTACTGGTAAATTCGATAATTTACTGGTAAATTCGATAATTTACTGGTAAATTCGATAATTTACTGGTAAATTCGATAATTTACTGGTAAATTTGATAATTTACTGGTAAATTCGATAATTTACTGGTAAATTCGATAATTTACTGGTAAATTCGATAATTTACTGGTAAATTCGATAATTTACTGGTAAATTCGATAATTTACTGGTAAATTCGATAATTTACTGGTAAATTCGATAATTTACTGGTAAATTCGATAATTTACTGGTAAATTCGATAATTTACTGGTAAATTCGATAATTTACTGGTAAATTCGATAATTTACTGGTAAATTCGAAAATTTACGAGTAAATTCGATAATTTACTGGCAAATTCGAAAATTTACGAGTAAATTCGAAAATTTACGAGCAAATTCGAAAATTTACGAGTAAATTCGAAAATTTACGAGTAAATTCGAAAATTTACGAGCAAATTCGAAAATTTACGAGTAAATTCGAAAATTTACGAGTAAATTCGAAAATTTACGAGCAAATTCGAAAATTTACGAGTAAATTCGATAATTAACTGGTAAATTCGATAATTAACTGGTAAATTCGAAAATTTACGAGTAATTTCGAAAATTTAGAGTAAATTCCAAAATTTACGAGTAATTTCGAAAATTTAGAGTAAATTCCAAAATTTACGAGTAATTTCGAAAATTTAGAGTAAATTCCAAAATTTACGAGTAATTTCGAAAATTTAGAGTAAATTCCAAAATTTACGAGTAATTTCGAAAATATACGAGTACAGTATACAGTCATCACATTCGGCTATTCAGTCATTACATCATTTGCATTCAACTCAATATGTTAAGTACATACTAATCATCAGTCGGCAAATAGTAGTGGGCTTCGGGTATGAAATCTTACCCGCAGTGTGGTAGTCTCATAGTACAGTAGCCGGCTTCGAGTTCTGGTCGAATCAAGCCTTTTGTGTAGTACCATATCGTCCCTTAAGGATCGAAAAAGCCTCTATCCACTTTCAGATTGGTGGACGAATAAGCCTATATCCATTTTTTGTTTGGTGGACGAATAAGCCTAAATCCATTTTTTGTTTGGTGGACGAATAAGCCTAAATCCATTTTTTGTTTGGTGGACGAATAAGCCTATATCCCATTTTCGTTTGGTGGGAAATAGCCTCCGTCATCTTACAGCCTTACGTAAAGTTGTCGGGGCACAGTAAGAATAAACAAGTTGATGAAATGAAGTATTTATTATTTTTATGTTGATACTTGAAATATATCATGCTAGAATGTACATAAGCATTATAAAATTTTAGCTAATTACACAATAAGACAAAAACAAAACTTTTAATGACACAAATTTGTATTTTGATATTGGATAAAACTGAACTGGCTGGAAGGAAGAATGAAAGTTCAATATTTCCGCCGCCCATATTAACAATGTATCAATACACACCCCCCAAAAACTTAACAAGCAAAGCTGCAAGAGGATAGAGGCTATTTCCTGCACCAAACGAAAATGGGATATAGGCTTATTCGTCCACCAAACAAAAAATGGATTTAGGCTTATTCGTCCACCAAACAAAAATGGATATAGGCTTATTCGTCCACCAATCTGAAAGTGGATAGAGGCTTTTTCGATCCTTAAGGGACGATATGATTCATTGTTCTTCCAATTGAATGGAAAAATACTTTGCTTGGACCCATAATACACAGTAGCTGTGTATATTAGACTTAAGACAAGGAATTAAACCTAATGCCGAGCGAAATTCAGACATTGGACTCAATACCTAGGCTTTAAGCTTAAATTTCACTTGGTCTTATTCCTCCCCTAATGTGTACTACAAACACAAAATAGTTAATATATCAGCTCGATGAACTATTTTCATTACCTATTTCATGGTTGCTTTTAGATACATCATTTATAATTATTATTCAGACCCAGCATTAATTTATTATTTCAAGAAATTTTGCTTAAAAAATGAAATATTTAAAATTAATGAAATAAGTACCCACACGGGCAGTAAATTTGAAATTTTTGAAATTAAGGCCACGTACTATATTTATTTATTTCATTCCATTTTTTGAAGAATATAGGGGTAAAATATTTCAAAAATTTACTTCTTTATTTCCTCGAAATATGTCAACTGCCATTTCTGGATTACTTCTAGTATTAAGCATACAGTCGAAACCAATCTTCTGATTTGAAATTTGGTTTTTTTTTCGATTTTTATCATTTCTGTCCAAATTTGATACAGAAACAAAAGTTTGCATAATATCGTTAAAAACAATTTTCTACAAATTTGTTCTCTTCCATTGCTTCACAAGGCCGACTAAACATAAAGCTTAACCTGCATCACAAGTGCTGTCAAAATTGCCAAAGGACTTGCATCCTAAATAAATCGATTTGAAATAATATTCTCAACTTTTGTCATGAATGCGTTATAGTTGAACAGGAAGAAGTCTTACGAAATGGGATTATGGGACCCATTGCTTTAGTTGAACAGGCAAAATTAAATAACTAAATGCATAGACTAGGGAAACAATGTGAATTTACGTGGATAATTTTGGCAAATATTTAATACAGGACGGATAATTTTACGTGCTTATTGCTTAAGCCACGATGAAACCAATCTAAGTACACTTTTACTTTTCATTCACAACACTTGAAACTTCTATGCTACTTTGAACACGAAAGTGTTTATTCAATCAGATAAGATTTCACCATAATCAAGATTAGTTGACCGTCAAACGCACTACCACTACACTTGACTACACTATCAACAGTTTACTTCAGACTGTTGATATGTTGTTGCTGTCATTTCATTTTCGCTGGGCATGCAAATAAACCGGTTTTACAAATTTTCATTTTTTATTCATTTGCATTTAGTGCACGCTATTCATACGGATCCAGGAATTTTCACATCTAAAGTTTTACACCTTGGGGTAGTGAAGTTTTACAACCAGCCACTGCAGTTTTACAACCATGCACTGCTGTCTTACAACCATGCACTGCAGTTTTACAACCAGCCACTGCAGTTTTAGAACCAGCCACTGCAGTTTTACAACCATGTACTGCAGTTTTACAACCATGCACTGCAGTTTTACAACCATGCACTGCAGTTTTACAACCAGCCACTGCAGTTTTACAACCAGCCACTGCAGTTTTACAACCAGCCACTGCAGTTTTACAACCAGCCACTGCAGTGTTACAACCATGCACTCAGTTTTACAACCATGCACTCAGTTTTACAACCATGCACTCAGTTTTACAACCATGCACTGCAGTTTTACAACCGCCACTGCAGTTTTACAACCGCCACTGCAGTTTTACAACCAGCTACTGAGGTTTTACAACCAGCAGCTACAGTTTTACAACCTTACAAATGTAATGGTTAATAACCTTACGAAGTTTGGTTAATAACCGAATGAATAGTGCATTATGGTAAATGCTCAATTCAAATGCAAAAGGTAGGTAGAGATTATGATTGTATTTACATACAATGAAAGTAAACTTGTAGAAGAGAAATCGGAACTGAAGTGCAGTACAGTTTAGACATTTGACGCAAAAAGTAGCACAAATGGCTAGTTTTGTGAAATCAGTTAGAGGAAAAGATAAGTTAGCTTTCCGTGGTTTCGTTTATTGTTATGTGAAGGATTATAAGCATAGTGCTTCTTATTGGGTATGTGAGGGAAGACCTAATAATTAAATAAATTTATGGGCCACTTGAGAAATGAAGCAACTTACCGCGGCGACAAAATACTGATTGACTCTCATCAATGGAAAGCGTCTGCAACAGTATACGTAGACATAGATGATAGGTTGAAAAAGACCATGGCTACATACAATACAGTGGAAGTCGCAATTTTCGGCCGCTCAATTGCTCATTTGCTGAAAAATCACCACAAAGATAAAGGACTAAAGAAAAAAAACAAAGCGTCGTAAATTATAAGATTGAATAACATACGTTTACATATTACTCAACCTTATTTGTCATTGACCATGTTTTCATTTTTCATTGACTGTTTTCTTTACTTTAAATGCATTAAACAACCTTTCAGAAATATAAACCATATCACTTCGTCTTAATATAATTATTAAGCATTTATTTAGGTTTTACGAAACTTTGAGTTATTTATATTTGCAAGGTTGTAAAACTGCCGTATGTGGTTGTAAAACTGCAGTGGCTGGTTGTAAAACTGCAGTGTATGGTTGTGAAACTGCAGTGGCGGGTTGTAAAACTGCAGTGTATGTTGGTAAAACTGCAGTGGCTGGTTGTAAAACTTCACTACCCCAGGATGTAAAACTTTAGATGTGAAAATTCCCAATACCATTCATACGTCACTCGCTACACGATTAGTAAACAACTGTAGATGCAATAATGGCATTTGCAGTTTCAGGCTGATATTGTTGGTAAAAACAAAAGGAATGTATATAGAACTGCAAACACTACTATAAATAATTGTGTCAAAGGAAAATGAACTTCTGAATCTACTTGGTATAGAAGATAGCATGCTGTTTTCCTAGTAATCCAAGCGATGTGTTTGTGTAACTATTGATACCTATAAAACAAGTTACTGAAACAATACCTTTAAAGTGAAAATGATGGTTTCATAAACGGATACTTTATTATTGGACATTGGACTCTAAAAGCTAATTATTAATTGATAACTTATAACTTAACTGATAACTTATCACGTTTTTACGAATTAAAGCAAATGTTAGATAATACATTTGGTTTATAGTATGTCACGATATATTTTCTTATTTTCTTTACAAAGTAAAATGCAATTGCCTTTATTTATGTCGTATTGTATAAATGCAGTTTGAAATCAAGTTCAATTTTTTAAATATACCAGAAATTAATAGATTTTTGAAATGTAATATTTTTATCTGAAATCACCAAAATTTCAAGGGTCCCAAGTCGCTACCCTGTTCAGATTCAATCTTGAATACTATCCTCTCCAATTCTGTTTAGTAAGTAAGATAACATCCATATATAAAAATAAGAAAATGAGTGGGATCACAAGCATTATGCAGGAGACAGCTATTTTAATCACATCTAAAATAGCGAAAACCAACAAATAGTTTACTTCAATAAAAAGCGACCAGTTTGGTAAGTAAAATTTCTTTGAAATTATATTAAATATTGCAACCCTCGTTTAAATTTTCACGTCCGGATTTTTTATTGTGTTAAATTGCAATATTTTAATTTTCTGAAGACCAGTAAACTTTTTACCATCTAAAATGCCGTCGTTGACGAGATTGGTGCTAGTATTGATTGTCTTTACGGTGGTTACGATGGCCATTTGTAAATCTGTTGATGGAAATGAAGGCCATGAAAATGACAATCTTACAAGCATTATTACTCGGATGAAGAGACAGCAAAATAGATACTGCCAGCATTGTAGACCATGTTATTGTGGTGCCACTAATTGCCGTAAATGTTGTACTTGCATGAAAAAAAATGTAGTTTGATCTTAGTCTAGAATATAGAATGCAGTCCCAAAAATAATAGTTAAGAACAAATATTTGTATCTATATGTTTACGTTGCACTTACAATTTCAATAAATTTATATTTACTCAATATTATGTCAACTGTTACTACTTTTCAGTTTGACTTTTATCAAAAGTTTTAAATCTGTTCAAATATATTTTTTAAGCATATTAAGGGAGTGTAGGGACTTTACATACCAACGGGTAATTTACTACGGGAAGCCCAACAATTATGGAGTTCTTGCATCGTGGGTGGTAGCTATTGTCTCACGTCCTGTAGTAAAATTTCAGTTGTTAATAAAAAGTACCAATGAATAATTAGTAAAAAGTGATTCCGAGATATTAGTAAGTCGTTAAAATATAACAAAAATAAAGTAACAATAAGTTATAATAAGGAAACAACCTTTTTTTGAATTTGTGTCGGCAAACGTGAACAAAAATTCAAGATATATTTCTTACATTGTTACGGCGGATCGTTCCTATGCTACCGGGTGGGATGGATGACACTGGTACTTTCCCTTACCGTACTTATAAGACTAAATAAGGTTTCATTCCCTAAGTTCATTTCTCCTATGCAAGATGTGAATACTTCAAGTATCTCGATTAACACTCAATAATTCAGATACAATAATTTATTAACTTATAATTACAACACTCTTTAAGACGAACTAACCACAATTTCTGCAGGTAACATTCCTGCTACTCAGTCTGTACACAGGTTCAGGTCTCAGTCAACCGGACTAGGCTCTCGGTTCTCCTCATGTAGATTGGCTCTTTTTATAACCTTTCTGGCGTCTATTGTAGTCGTAGTCGTTGAAGCATATAATGTAAAGTAGTCTCCCACTATGTGCTAGCTATATACATTATAACACATATTTCCCTCCTCCAAATCAAAATTTTCCAATTGAATTTTTGATGATTTAAAAAATTATTTTCGAAAATTAACCATTCATACTCGTCTTAAAAATCTTGGTGGATTCTGAAACTGAAAACCGCATTTCTTAATGTTTCGCCGATTTCACTTATAGCAATAATATTCGTTAGACGTCCCCACACCTCCTTAACCATTCTTTAATTGCAAATTGCACCCAGCAGCCGGTAACAGGAAATAATTGAAACCTGTATTAAGATAGAACCAGTCACTGTTTACCAGAGCGAAATATAAAGTTGGTTTCCGACAATCCGAATTTATGATGTTCGCCCTTAACGACATCTTATCATAGGTTTCTAATTTAGTTCGAAAATCAATTTAATTCTACTTAATTACTCATTTTAATGTAACTTTATGACTGCTTCAACATTAAACCCCTACAGACTAGCCGAGGAATATGAAACAGGGTTGACTAGTTGATGAGTCGCGGATTAAAATGTAAAAAAAAGTGGAGATAGCCATGTCATGGTAGATAGTCATACTATACACTATTGTTAATACTCCTCCCGAAAATGTGACCTTTCATCGTGATTATATGCATCCAAACTGGATTTAGGTGTCAATGATTGAACACTTATAATGGTTTTTTATTGCAATAATCTGAAATTTTGACTATTTTTGAAACCATTTTGAATTTTAGCCACTGGCCAAAATATTTTTTCCACTACTATTATAACCACTAGCCAGAGGATAGTTCATCAATGGTCACTCGTCTGACTAGTTACTGAAAACAATGCAGTGCTAAAAAGGTGTAAGAACTGAAAAATAAATGTTTTCAATAATGTACCCAAAGCAGTTAACCCGAATGCCACTACACTGAAAGTGCCGTTGTCGGTTACCATCGGAAGGCACCCGACAAAAGCCATTCGGTGGACGTCGGGTAAACTGATTTGGGTTGCATTATAAAAAAACATTAATTGGTGCATCTTGAAATAGTAAGATAGATCTTAGATTTCGCATGGTAATTTTGCCTAAAATAATTGTATGCGTTGAACCGATGGTCGTTTAAAATGCAAGTGAGATTGTAAATATTTGAGAAAATATACACAAAGAGAAAGGCTAACGAATAACGAAATAGACATTTATTTATGAACATGATGAAAATGGATTGCCAACTAGGAAGAAACCTACTTATTTAGAAATAGACAGGAGGAAGTGAAAGTGTAAATGCAAAAATCTTTTATTACATCTTCCTATGCAGCAGTTACACAATGAAGATACAAGTGAATCAATGACAATAACAAATGCAAAAAGTTACCGCATCTTCATATAGCACCTACGCAATAAATATTCAGTTGGTTTTATCATGCTGCATAAATGAGATAAACCGGTTGTTGTCCATCCATTGAGGCATTAAATTTAAATTAGATACTTTTTATTTTGCTTTGTGGTAAAATAATCTCATTAGGAATCGACTGCTTTAGTCCGTCGGTTGTTGTCCCAAAATCTGTGCAAAAATGACTAACAGAAAATATTTTTTGGCATTTGTGTTAAGCTTTATTGTGAATTTTGGTCAACCACACTATTACGGTTACAATAATGAAGTAGAACAGACTCAAGCCTTCCACTCGCCAGTCTCATTTGTAGAATTTCGGGAGGGTGCACAAGAAAATATAGCTTTGAAGTATTTTGATTTGTTTTTACCAACACCAGCCAGGTCCGGCGGGTCTTCTTTTTCAGCGCCCGATAACAGATTTGAAAGTGTATACTCCAAGAAGTACGAAAAGGAATTGCAAGAAATTATTAGAAAGTGTCCTCCAGATTCATTTTTTGCCAGTTACAATCCAAATCATGCAGCTGCAGTAGCCCAATTGGCAAAAATATTTGAAAGTATGGGAAATAAATTATTATTAAATCTTTTTATCAATTGCAGTTAGTGAAATTGTTTAAAATTATTTGGTATTTTATAGAGGAGCTGATTTTTACAAGGATGTTGGACCTGGCTAAGGAATTAAAAAATGACCCAAGGATTCATCCTTCAGTTTGGTACTCAGCCTTGATAATTAGTCAAGCAGTTCATATGCCAGAAACGCTGGCATTTGAGCGACTTAGTCCAATTTACTCATTTGTATCGAACTTCTTCCCCACGAGCGCTATGAATGTAGCTACTCGAAATGCAAATGCACAGGTGCCCTTAAAATGTATTTAAAATTTTTCTAGCAATAATAGCGCGTAATTTGAAACAGTGGAAAATATTATTTTCATTTTTGTAGGGATGTGCACATCTAAATGAAGAATTTGGAGATGATAATGGAATTGAAAATCGTCTTTGGTACTTTCGCGAAGACGTCCAATTGAATGCTCAGTCAGTAATTGTTATTATTATTTTCATTTTAATAGCCACATTGAATTCATGTTTATTTGTTCAGTCACTGGATTTGGCACCTACTCCATCCTACAAACAGCTCGCGGAAAATCCATCGTCGCGGAGAGTTTTTCTACTTCTTTCATCACGAAATAACAATGGCAAGGTATTTTGGAGATATATTGTTTATATTTTACCTACGGATGTTATGCTGCAATAATCAAGCACGTATCCAGAAATTTGACCTAGGGGGGGCACACTAAAATAAATTAGTAAATCTGAAAATTTTTTTGGTGTTTAACCTTAGTTGACAAAAAATCGTTTTTTTGGGACCTCAGGGTGGGCCCGTGCCCCCCCAGCCCCCCTCTGGATACGTGCTTGGCAATAATAGACTGTAAAACTGATCTACTAACCTTTTTACAATTAAATTTTATCTACCTAAATTTTAAGTTGAAATATAGCAGTTTTAAATTCAATTTGCAACAAATTTTAATGTAGATATGAAGCAGAAAGAATTTCAAATGATCTGACATCTGTGATTCCCTTTAATAATCGCACTAATTCAGGGCTTGAAGAAGGATACAATTCCCATTTGAACCAGGATATTGCTTCAGTATGCTATCCACCACGACCACCTTTCCATAAATTGGATGTAAGCATAAATTATCTTTAGAGTGAATCCGTCTATAGACAACCACTCGGCTCCCAGCGTTTTGCTTGCGCGCCTTGCACTGCAAGCTATATACTGGCTGGAAACGTTCCAGGGTTTCCATACGCGGCAGTGCAACCACCACGTACCATGCTGATATTTATGTGAGATCAATGAGTTTAGCCAATTATGTATGTCTTCTATGTAGTCATTTATATCAGTAACATATAGCCATATATGACTAATATATGGCCATATATACCCATATATACCCAATATAAAGCTATATATTCCTAATATATAACTCTATAAGCCCAATTCATACATATATATGCCCAATATATACCTATATATGCCCAATATATACCTATATATGCCCAATATATACCTATATATGCTGAATACATACCTATGTATGACCAATATATACCTATATGTACCTATATATTCCCAATATATAGCTATATATGCCCATTATATAGCTATATTTGCCCAGTATATACCTATATATGGCTAATATATACCTATATATGACCAATATATACCTATATATGACCAATATATACCTATATATGACCAATATATACCTATATATGACCAATATATACCCATATTTGACCAATGTATACCTAATATATACCTATATATACCCAATATATAGCTATATATGCCCATTATATTCCTATATATGACCAATACATACCTGTATTTGACCAATATATACCTATATTTGACCAATATATACCTATATTTGACCAATATATACCTATATTTGACCAATATATACCTATATATCCCCAATATGGTCCTATATATGTCCAATATATAGCCATACATACCTAATATATACCTATATATACCCAACATATAGCTGTATATGCCCATTATATTACTATATATGCCTAATATATAACTATATATGCCCAACACATACCTATATATGGCCAATATATACCTATATATGTCCAATATATACCTTCATTTGCTCAATATATAGCTATATGTACGTATATATGCCCAATATATAGCTATATATGCCCAACACATACCTATATATGGCCAATATATACCTATATATGTCCAATATATACCTTCATTTGCTCAATATATACCTATATGTACGTATATATGCCCAATATATAGCTATATATGCCCATTATATAGCTATATATGGCCATTATATAGCTATATATGCCCATTATATAGCTTTATATGCCCATTATATTGCTATATATGCCCAATATGTAACTATATATGCCCAATATATACCTATATATGCCCTACATATACCTATATATGCCCAGTATATACCTATATATGCCCACTATATACCTATATACGCCCAATATATATCGATATATGCCCAATATATAGCCATAAATTTCTAATATATAGCCATATATGTCTGATATATTGACATATATGCCCAATATAGGGGCATATACGCCTAATATATAGGCCTGTATCCCTAATATATAACAATATATGTCTAATATACGCATCTGTTAATTATCTAAACATTTTAATATAAGTAGATGGGTTGGAAAACCTATTTAATATTTTAATTAACCAGTTTCATTTTTATGCCATTTATGAAACCCTGGACTAATTTTGTTCGAAAATAGTCATTTTTTGCCAAACTTTGAACGACAATATCTCCGGCGTCCCACAATTGCCCACGGCGGAATAAATTGCATCTGTTTCTTCAGATTCCCGTTATTCCGATTCAAGTCAAACTTCCATGGGCAATTGTGGGACACGCTTGTTATTCTCAATTGAAAAAAATTTGGAAATTTTGATCTATTTCGAAAAACGCGAACAATGAGAAATAAAATTTGTTTCTATACTAATCTACAATACCCATTTGTATTTTTAAAAAATATTTCTTACTGATACCTTGCACTGTTACTGAGATATAATCATCTCATTATTTAGTCACACATGATTTTCTGTAATTTCTGTTTACTTTTACCCCCCTTGGGAGGGGTTTAGAGATTTTTAGAAAATGTTTGAACCACTTATTCTTGTAGTTTTTGACATTTCTGATTTTTTGAGACTATACTTATGGTAATCTAAGATGTCGATTTTATTCATTGGTTGTCCATAGATGGATTCACTCTTTATTCCTTTATGTAGAAACAATGAAACAAGGTAGAACTATAGCTTTCAATTTTCCGCTCGAATTAAATTTGCAAAAATTTTTATGTAATAAATATCAAAATTAAATGGAAATGATCGAACTGTTATATATTTGTAATATTAACCCTTAATCATCATTTCAAAATCTGTATTCCAAGTTGGCTCTGCATGTGGACACACATTTTTATCTGACCTAACCTAATGAACATAATAACATTGAGAGGTATTTGGGCAACCTCTAGCTCTGCCTTACCTGTGCTTCTTTTTACTGTTCCCTAAATTAACATTTTTTGCCACCTTAGCCATTCTTTTTGTAAAACTAAATCGAGTGGGTACTTAAATAACATTATTTTAGCAATCTGTTGTCAACATTATTCGATCGTAAAATCACGAATCAGTGTATTTTTTACTTGCAGTCTACACTGAAAGAACAATTTTATTCAGACTTGAAGGAAATGACTGTATTTAAAGATCGTGTTATTGGTAAAATAATCGCTGGAAACGTTATCAAGGTACAACCACCTTTTATTAAAATCGTTAAAATATCGGTTGAAAATGAAGTCATTAATTATAGAAAAGTGAATGCATCCTAGAAGAATTAACATACTCGTACACCACTGATACTACAACCACCAGAAAATGCAGAGTACCAGTCCCAAAGAGCACGACAGATGACATTAATATTTTGGGTGAATTATCCGAAAGTTCCAATTTTTCAATTAGTAACGATTATTTTGGACATTTGGGATATCACGGCGAAGGTCATTTTATGTTCTCCCAATTGATTGACAATTTTGGAAACGTAAGTTAACAAAAGCATTTTTAATGTTAATAATATTCCCTCAACTTTCATTTTCAAAAATCCAAATAATCTGAGCACTATTTTCAAATAATTTGGCCTTATACTTAAAATAGCTGCAAAATTTTAATTAAATTATACTTAAGTATACTTAAATTAGGTAAAATCTGTGACTATGGAATAACTTCATCCTTGAAAATTTTAACATATTTTGTTATCGTTCAAATGTGTTGAAACGAAATCCAGCTCAAATCCAGTTTGGATAAGAGCTATTAATCATATATGAGCAGAGGATAAATAACAGACCTCTTATCCCCAAAACTATGACATTAAAAACCGTTAAGGCTGGTTTAGTGAAATTTTTGTCCATTTTGAAATTGAACTCCAAATTTTTCTTCCAAACCTTCTCTTCATTTGCTGACTTCTACTTCTACTATGTGTTAGTAAAAGTAGTATTGTGTATGAATTTAAGAGATGTGTATGAAAAAAAATTTGAAATTCGATATTGAATCTCAACTAATGATAACCTATGCAGAAAGGGGAATGTAAAAAACAGTTTCTTTCCGATTTTTGATGCACCGCCCCCTTCCCGCAGGACACACCCCCCGAAGGTCGAAAAGCATATACAAAAAATCTCGGTAACTACTGGACCGATTTGGATGAAATTTTTTTTTAATTAAATGAGATAATATTTGCCCCAGGGGTTCTGCGATTCATTTCAAAATTCGAACTCCATCATTCAAAATAAATTTCAAAATTTTGAAAAAAGTCGTTTTTTTGAAATTTATTGCTTATAGAGCAAATCTTACTGTAATAGCTATACAAACAGCCAGTTATCATATTACATCAATTTGACCTTTGAAAATGTCAAAGGTCAACTTTTAGAAACGCTTCAATATATCTTGTGTGACCTATCAATCAGCATCTAAATAACTCAAGCAGAACAATTATGATGTAAAATGACACAAATTTTGTACCAGTAATAGGTCAAAGGTCAATTTCTATAAAATAACAAAAATAACATTGTCACAAATTGATCTTTGACCTTTTACCAGTAACAAATTTATGTCATTTTACATCATAATCGTTCTGCTCGAGTTATTTAGATGCTGATTGATAGGTCACACAAGATATATTGAAGTGTTTCTAAAAGTTGACCTTTGACATTTTCAAAGGTCAAATTGATGTAATATGATAACTGGCTGTTTGTATAGTTATTACAGTAAGATTTGCTCTATAAGCAATAAATTTCAAAAAAACGACTTTTTTCAAAATTTTGAAATTTATTTTGAATGATGGAGTTCGAATTTTGAAATGAATCGCAGAACCCCTGGGGCAAATTTTGTCTCATTCAATTTAAAAAAAATTTCATCCAAATCGGTCCAGTAGTTACCGAGATTTTTTGTATATGCTTTTCGACCTTCGGGGGGTGTGTCCTGCGGGAAGGGGGCGGTGCATCAAAAATCGGAAAGAAACTGTTTTTTACATTCCCCTTTCTGCATAGGTTATCATTAGTTGAGATTCAATATCGAATTTCAAATTTTTTTTCATACACATCTCTTAAATTCATACACTATTCTGGAATATTAATTTTTTTTTTAAAAGATGTTATTTTTGCTTCATTTTCATCAAAAACTGTAAATTTGTTACCTGCGCACATATGATAGCTTGAAATACGGTTGTATAACATTTGAAAGCATTTACAAAGACGGGCCCAAAGGGCGCTGGTTGGTAATGGTAAGTGGATTTTGTTGGTAAGGATACTTTTAAATTGGTTGACGATAATCTGGTAACCCTTGTAGCATACTAGAAAACGGGATATAAATGTCAAACACGTTTCTTGTATTGGGCGGCTTTTTGCATATTTTTAATGAGGCAATTTAATGGGTTCTCAAAAATCATGTTAATTATATCTCAACATCCCCGGCATGTTTATGGTTATTGCAGAGCTCGTCCCAGATTAATTGCAATAATAGGATGTTGTAATGGACTATTCTATGGCAATTATAGTCAGTCTGTCTGTCTGTTAGCGCGATAACTCAAAAACGGTTTGAGATAATCAATTTAAGCTTTCTGAACGTAATGTAAAGATGAAAACCGAGATCGAGTTCGAAAATGGACAAAATCGGACACACTCCCTGCCTGTGGGCATGGTCCAAAAGTTATCGACATTGTAGAACTTCATGATATAGTTCGTTCAAAAAGGTTATTTGTTAGGTCATGTCAAAGTCAGGTCACACGTGTCAAAATATCAATGATCATTAAAAAAATTCACTAAAAACGTCATGTAACATCAGATTTAATCAGTTCAAACTTTCTATACGATTTCACACCACATTTTTGCATCCATTTGGACATGGTTTATTACTGATTGATAATAATTAGTTTGTGCTCATCAGCTACAAGCTTTTGTTGAAGCTCTAATATTAATGTGTTTTTCCAATATTGTATTATAAAATGGACCCAATCAGAAAAATTTTCCACGGTGTCATAGAATATCCAATTAAATGGCTTTAAATATAACATTATCCAACATTCTCTCACAGAACGGGAAGCCGAAAGCCTGCATAAGCTCAGTCAATGCCCGCGGTGGAAACTACTTAAGAAGGAAAAGAAATGCCAAAAGCCAAAATGAATTGACAAACACATACGGCATACGTGCAACTGTAAGCATTTCACAAAACTTGGAAATTAGCTAAAATTATAACACTTTCAAATCAGCTGAATCTAATAATGGTTATTTTATGAACATTTTTTTAAAAATTTATAGCAGGTGAACCAACCACCTGCTGGGGTGATGGTAAGTAGAACTTCCAAGGTTTGGTAATCTCCGTGGTTCCTATTCTACATTAGATTGTGACTGCGAAATTCTAGGAAGTATATTGCCGTTATTATGTAATCGTGCATAAATATACACCGAACTAGCAGTTATGGCAATTAATAAATGAAACTTGATTTTAAATCTAACAAAGCATTGGAGCCACCGAGATTTGGCAATTAATATCAATCATACTCCACATTTTGTTAAATTGTAAATACTAATAATAATTAATACAAAATAGGGAAACCTTCCAACGGCAATGAGAGATCCTTTGTTCTACAATTGGCACAAATTGGTCGATATTGTGTTCGATGCGTACAAAGTTACTAATTTGGTCCCTTATCAACTTTTCCAGGTAAAAACTCCTTCTTCTACAAATACCGTTTTCAATTAATAATTACACTGATGAATGCGTACAATATTATGATTGGAAATACTGTCAGAACCAACACATGGGGGCAAGACTGATACACTAAAATAAACTTAATTTTAAAATAAATTTGACCTAAGCATATTTTCTTAGCAAATTTAATTAGTACTTGATTGAAAGTGTCTTCAAAATATTTTGAAAATTCACAGGGAGAAAATCCGTTAGTGTTCAAAGGAATTAAAGTTACAGGTGTTCAAGTTGTTTCTGATGAGCGTGGTGAGGAAATTAATCGTCTCAGAACATTTTGGGGTCATCGTCGTTTTACTTTAAAAGAGGGTCTGAATTTTGGCTCCAGTCGCCAGGCAACTCAACAAGAGGGGCCTCGGAACATTAGTATTTGCGCAAAACATTTGGACCATGAAGAATTCACATATCAAATCGAAATCGTAAATTTTTTCATCAAATTAATTTTATCATCACAAATGTCAGTGAGTCCAATAAATTCGATAGCTTTAATACTTGTTATTAGGAAAGTCAATTTAAAAACCCAATAGTTGCGACTGTGAGGATATATATGGCGCCAAGATTTAAAACATCAGAGGAAATTGAACGATTTATAATGACCGAACAACGAAAACGGTTTTTTGCCATGGATACTTTTAAAACAACTTGTAATTTTATCTATTGACAACTATTAATAGAGTTGATTGAATTTTCTGTGGCTACAAACTAAAACTAATTATCACAAAATTTAACATTTTAGTGACATGGGGTAAGACTGTGCTAAAGAGAAATTCAAAGGAGTCTGCATTAACGGTACCGTGGCCAGCAGATTCAATGTCAGAAATTCGCGAAGAGATAGAGTCTGGTGTTCAAATGAATAGGGTTAAATGTGGATGTGGATATCCTCACCATCTTCTGCTTCCAAAGGGGACCAAACAGGGAATGACTTTTGACCTTTTTGTAATGGTGACCAACTATGCTGAAGACAAAGTTGAAAACCCACCCAAGCTACGGCGGCAACAAAACTTAAAAATTCCTCAATGTTTGTCAAGCCATATTCATTGTGGAGAATTCGGAAAAATGTACCCAGATTCAAAACCAATGGGCTATCCTTTCGACCGAGTCCCTTTCTTAGTTCCGACTGAGGTACTAACATTATCAGGAAAGTACGAAACTAAACATCACCCAGTTTCTTCACTCGAAGACTACGTTCAACATATTCCTAATGCGGCAACAACCAAGGTGATCACTCTAAATTGACGATACGTTAATTAAAGGCTTTCCATTAATTGTTTTGTTTAATTTGGTTTTAGATTAAGATTATCCATCAAAATGAGTTTAGAGACCTAGAAGTTTTTTATGAAGAACCATCAAATGGCGCATTTCCTACATATTTGTAATTGTAGTATTATAGCTAGTTATTTATACCAATCATCCCCACTTGTTTGACCGTAGATCATACACTTGATGCTGTTTTAATGTAATCTTGTAATTTACTTCTGCCAGTGTCTGATATATTATTTTCTTATCTCTTTGGGAAAACAACTTCTGATCTGTGCCTATATAGAGAAGGATGTGAACCCTTCGTAGGATGGAATTTTTTCCTCTGTTTTTACGGGAGTTAATTTACCAACTTTCTGTTCCACTACTATTTTAGTTATTGTGCACTTATAATCAACTGTCAACAGGTTTCGCAAAATAATTTGTAAATCTTCGTTTTGCTTTGTTATACGATGTACAAACTTTATAATGAACCTCGTACAGTCGTTAATATGTAAACACATGGATGTATTAAACCACCAAGTGTCGTTACAAGGATTGAGAGCAAATGGAAAGTGCATAAAACTTGAGTCAAAGTGAAATGAACTTCTTAATTTATTTGGTAGATATCCTGATTGTCGGATAGATTTCCAAGAAATGCAAATGCATCTTAAGCAGTAACTTTTGATACCCAAGAAACAAGTTGCAATGAAACAAGATCATGTCTATTTAAATGAGGGTTTCAGAAATGGTTTATTTGATATGTAAATTTTAGATTCACTGTTGTACTAAGCATATTTTTTATTGTTTATTATTAGAATATAATATACAATTATAACGTAAATAAATGTTAATTTTTATGCAATAAAAAGTCTTTATATGAATTTAAATAGGTTGTTCAAACTGGATAAGTTTTCATGTACAAATTAATTTTAATAAATACTAAAAAAAATAAAATGATTGGGTTAATCGATTTTTAATAACTGGCACATGGCTTATCATTTTTCACTTGTATTAAATCTCTTTGAAAATTGAGATTTATAAAATCATCAGCATGGTACCCTGTTACTTTTACCTGTCCTATTGAAAGCTGTTTTTTATGGTACAGGAATATATATATAACGCCCGCAATGGTGAATAAAACATATAAAAGTGATTCTACTCATATAAAATATGAGTAGAATCACAGTGGTGGCTACAAACTTAGTTAGCAAAACCAAAGCGTCCATTGTATATTACATTGCAAAATAGCAACTAATACTTATAGTAAAGTATTCTAGTACAACTGTCAAATATGCTATATACGTGAGCTATGGTGTTCAAGCTACTGGTCATTTAGCATTTAAATGAATATACAACTACATTTACATCCATTGTAAATCGGTTGACTTATACATACATTAAACTATTGCTGTCACATTCACATTATATTATCTCCATACAATGTGAAAGAGAAGCAAGTGCTAGAGGCAAGTACAAGAAGGGAGCACAACATTTTCACAAACCCTATACAACTTACTTTTTACCTGCTCCAGACTTTCTACCTGCGCCCGATGTTTTCGACCTTTTCTAAAATTAAACCTCTCTCGGCTTATCGGCTTACGGCAAACTAACACACACCCCTTTCGAAATTACGAATATAAGTACTTACATATTTAATTGAATTGATATTTTTAACTACTTACTTTAGTCAAGTAGGGATTGTCAAAAAATGCTAATTTAATTAAATTTTTTGACAATCCTTTACATAAATACACAAGTTTTTGCTGTTTACATTCTTTTCCACCCAAATCAGGCAATAAGACAGACATTAACCTAATGCCGAGTAAAATTCAGGCATTATACTTAATACCTGGCATTTTTAGGCATCAAGCTTATTGCCTAGGCATTAAAAAGCTAAATGCCTGAAATTACTTATTACCGTTAACACCTATATGGAGAAGGATGTGAACCCTTCGTATGATAGTAGAGGGAAATTAATATACGTATCCGAATTTCTTTGTAAACTGTCAGTAGTTCTAGTTCGGTATATTATCGTATTACTATTCTGTATGTTTCTCACAATTGGTAGCCAGTCACCAAATTAACATGAATAGATATTGAAATTGAATTGTCTCTAATACCTGTCTGTGTTATTGTGGAATAGTTAAAAGCTCCTATATTGGTATACATGTACAGAAATGTTTTATACTGCTCTATGGTACAATGGCTCGAAGAGAACTTTGAATAAATATTTAGCTATATTGTGTATAACTAATTACTACATGATGGGTTAACTGCATAAGTACATTGAAAGCTTATTACCTAGGCAATGAGTAATGAAACATTGTTAAGATTTTCAACTTAAAAGACCATTATTGCTGAACAAAAAATGTAACAGAAATGGCCTTTATATTTTACTATCTATTTTAAACTGCGTATCTCAACGTTTCGCTTAATGCATGACTTCAATAATTGCCTGTAACATAAATGGATGTAAATATTATATCTTAAGTTACTTAAATTACAATAATTAAGTACTGAACTCTATAACTAAATTGATTTAACACGACAACGACAACATTTACAACGAATGTCCAAAACCAATTTGGTCATTTGTTCTTGTTTTGACGAGAGTTATTTACCAAATTTCCGTTCCAGATAATTTTAGTTATTGTGCACTTATTATAATCAACTGTCAACAAGTTTCGCAAAATAATTTGTATATCTTCGTTTTGCTTTGTTATACGATGTGCAAACTTTATAATGAACCTCGTACAGTCGTTAATATGTAAACAAAAGGATGTATTAAGCCACCAAGTGTCGTTACAAGGATTGAGAGCAAATGGAAAGTGCATAAAATTTGAGTCAAAGGGAAATGAACTTCTTAATCTACTTGGTAGATATCCTGATTGTCGGATAGATTTCCAAGAAATGCAAATGTGCATCTTAAGCAGCAACTTTTGATACCTAAGAAACAAGTTGCAACAAAGCAAGATCATGTCTATTTAAATGAGGGTTTCAGAAATGGTTAATTTGATATGTACATTTTAGATTCACTGCTGTACTAAGCATATTTTTATTTTTTATTATTAGAATCTAATATACAATTACATCGTTACCTACCTTAGATGTTAATTTTTATGTAATAAAAAGTCTTTAAACAAATTTAAATAGGCTGTCCAAACTAGATAAGTTTTCATGTAAAAATTAATTGTAATAGATACTGACAAAATATTAAATCATTGGCTTAATTTTAAATAACTTGCGCATGGCTTATCATTTTTAAATTGTATTAAATCTCTTTGAAAATTGAGATTTATAAAAGCGTCAGCATGAAACCCTGTTACTTTTACCTATACAAAGCTATTTTTTATGGGACAGGAATACATATATAACGCCCGCAATGGTGAATAAAACAAATAGTCTGCTATAAACTGTTAATACAATCGCACCAAAAATATCTGAAACTTTCTTAATTTTCACTTAAATATTTGGTAAGAAAAAAGTTTAAATTCTATTCAAAGATATTTAATTCTATTCAAAGACATTTAATTCTATTCAAAGACATTTAATTCTATTCAAAGACATTTAATTCTATTCAAAGACATTTAATTTTATTCAAAGACATTTAATTCTATTCAAAGACATTTAATTCTATTCAAAGACATTTAATTCTATTACAATCACGGCCTGATTTTGGGAAGTATATTTATTACATTTTGCAGAGAAAACTAATCATTATTTTCTTTTGTAGATTGGACATATTTTCTATTACCATCTGAAAATGCAATCGTTTGCGAGATTGGTAATAGTATTCATCACCTTGGAGGTAGTAACCATTGTCGTTTGCAAATCTGTAGAAACAAATGATGGCGACAATGATGTAAAAAGTTTTTATACTCCGTTGGTAAGAGAAAAAAGACAAGGTCAAAATGGATACTGCAAAAATTGTGTTCCAAGAGATTGTGCGTGTAAGATAGGTGAAACAGTGAATGAAAAGTGTTCAAATTGTTGCCACTGCCAAAAGAAGTAAACAGCTATTAGGGCATGCTAATGTAGAAAGTGGCATTGACAAGACTTTCTCGGCCAACCGAAAGCTTAGACAACCGACATTTATGATTTATGTAAACAAGTCAATTATATAACACCAACTCTTAAATAAATAAATTCAAATTAAACATTATAAATTTAATGGATAAAAACAAAAGTATAAGAATCTTTTGACCCGGTGGAAAGCATATAAATTTATTTTTCTATACTTTATCATGTGTTGGTTTCATTTCTCATTCATTTCATGAGTGTTTATCCGTATAAGCATGTAATGTATGTAAAAGGGGTTGGCACAGTTATCTAACAGCATGCAGTATTTAGAGTTTTTCAACAGCCAGGTTGCCATTAAAATACTTCCAAGTCGACAGCATACAGGTGCTATACAGAACAAGGACGTATAGAGGGATGGGCTTTAAGGGCTGAAGCCCCCCCTCCCCCCGAAATCCAAAAAAGGGAATTTTTTCTTGAAGTAGCAAAAAATTTCGCGCTCCGCGAGATTATTTGCCATTTTAAAACTTTTTTGACTCATTTTCGTTAGAAAAAATGCCTAAAAATGCGAATATATAGGATTAAAATTTCTATTGGAAGTCTTAGCCCCCTCCGAAACTCAGTTCTGCATACGTGCTTGATACAGAAATAGGGATAACAATATAAAAAGGTTTTATTACCTGTAGTATCGTTACATTGACATATTAAGGAGTATTAGTATGAAATGCTATTTTTACAAATCTCATAACACTGATCATGTTACTATTAAAATGTCAGTTTCGCATATTCCGCTTAGTTTTCATTATTACTTATTTCTGCGCCCTACAACAGCTGCTGAAATCTCTACTAGTAGCTGTATAGTAGTGCTGAAGTGAAGGGAACTTATCTATCGCACGAAAATTAATTCATGCCAACTTAACGTCTTTAATTTCTTCGCTCGAGGGCAAAAACAACACACAGGTAATCAATCCAGACTACTCAAGGTCGTTTAATCGGCAACCTTGCTTCGGTTTATCTTTTCACAAATGCAAATTCTATTGCAACCGGTTTTAGTTAAAATGTCTTAAAGCGTGGCAGCATGGTTATTGAATCAATAAGGTTTAAAAGTACTCTTTACTTACTCTTTGGACAGTGTTTCAAAACTTTTATATGCTAAAATCACTTGTTTTATGTTAAAATTTAATAAAATAACAGTTTATAGACTGATCTGGTAGTTTGATCTGAATGGAGTTAAACCAAATAGCTAAATTGGCGCTTTAGGAGTTTAGGGTTACTAGGAGCGATGCTGACATTCTAAAATGTCCAATAAAAATGTATTTTGTATTCGAAAATACTCTAGGAGGCAATGTTTTTAGTAAAAACATTGCCGGAAATTTTTAACTTTTTTCAAAAAAAACTGAATTTTAAAGTTTGTGTACAAATATAAATTAACATTTTCTGTTTATCTATTCGACATAATGTATTTTCAGTGATAATGAGAAATGGCATGGTGAAGTATTTCGATATTGCTTACTTGTTCATTACTGATGTTCAGAATAAATACAGTTCTGCCATACTAATTTTGAAAGGTGTAAGATTGGTAGCAACAACCATTTTATTGAACTATTGAGTGCAATGTATTCATTTGTATCCCAATTAGGACATTTCAAGCCATAAAAATGTATTTTTGCTCGATATAATCATGAGTTGTTAAATGCTCACGACTAGTAGTTGTATTTAGTTAGGAGGTAATTGGGTGTTTCAGATGAGGTTGTCAATAAGCATTTTAATCAATGTTGGTTCACTTTATAGAATCAGATTAATGAACGTGATGAAAATAGATAGTCAACGAGGAAGAAACCTATTTAGGGACAGGTGTGATCGATTACACAAAATGCACTACATTACATAATCAATTCCTGCATCTTGTTTTGCAGTACCTATACATACGCAACCAAAATGTAATTGATCTAGGTAAGAGGAAAGAAACCTGTTGTGGGTCATTCATTGAGATATATTTGATCTTGCATTGTAGTAAAATAATCTCATTAGAAATCGACTGCTCTAATACATCGTTTGGCTTTCGTTGAAAGCTCTTTGAAAATGGAGAATAATAAATTTTTGTTAGCTATTTATTTTACTATAATTGTTAATTTTGTAGTAGCAGACTATTACGGTTACAATCCACAACAGCAATATTTATTGTCACCAGTTCCAGCAGTATCATACTTATTGCCCCAGGTGTCTCCACCAGAAGAAAATCTGGATTTGAAATTTTTTGAATTGCTACTATCAGACCCAGATATACCTAAAGTGAGATCGTCACAAAGTGTTCTTATTGAATCCCCATATCACCCCAACTTACTTTCAGGCTACTCCTATTATAGCGCTGGACAAATACTGCAAACTCCAGTCATTGAAATACAGAATGATCTGAATAAAATATCGCAAAAGTGCTCAAGAAATTCCGTCTATACGAGTTACGATCCTGATCATGGCGAGGCAGTCGCTATTTTGGAAAATGTTTTATTCAAGACTGCTGGTACCAAAATTTTCCATTATTAGTATTTACATTAAGTAAATCGCTTCTTGCATCGCATTGTTTCGAAATTATGAATTTAAGTACTTTCGTACGTAATTAAATTGATAGTTTTGACTACTTAATTGAAAAATTTCAATCGAGTAAGGTTGGGTTGTCAAAAATGTCAATTGAATTAAATTTTTCGACAAAAAATAGCTAAAAGGTAAAGTGAATAATGAGTGTGAGTTTATTAGTAATAAATAAATGTATTATTTAGTGAAATAAAAATAATTATTCATTGGTCGGTGTTTGATAGGCCGGGATTTTAAACGAATGCTGAATCTGGCTGGGGACTTAAAAGCTCGTCCAGAGATAAATACTGCTGTTTGGCACGCGGCCGTAAGACGTTATCAAGCAATTCATATGCCAAAAACGCTTTCATTATATGAGAAACCCAGCTCAATTTACTCGTTCCCATTGAATTTCTTCCCGGACCGCGTTATAACGGCAATTACACAGGTGAAACAAAGTTTCAATATATTTCATACGTATTTCAAAATTGTGAATATTTGTATTCATTTCTGAAGGATGTTGTGATTCTGGATGAAACGTTTGGAGAAGATAATGGAATTGAAAATCTTCTATGGTACTTTCGGGAAGATGCCCAATTGAATGCATAGTAAGTACTAATACACTACAGCATCTATAAGTTAATTTCGGAGAGGGCAATGATGTCATACATCCATATTAATTAGGAATATTTGCGCTAAGACCTGTTTTCTCTAAAATTAGTCAAAAAGAGGCTAAAAATCACATAAAATCGCTCGAGGCGCGATATTTTTTGGTATTTTTAGATAAAATTCTTTTTTCTTGGATTTGGGGGTGGAGGATTTTCCCCCAACGCCCCCTCTAAATACAACTTTGTGCTAACCTTTTTATTAATCTTTCACCTCTTTAAGCAAGAATTCCAGATTTCGAGTGGGAAATACCACTAACGGGAAATTTGCCGCTTGGAAATGTGGGTACAGACTAAAAAACTACAATGGTACAGAAATTGCGACAAAATTTTTAAACTTATTTTCCCATATTTCCCACTTAACTCTGCAAAACCTAAAATAGATAACCTCAGGGCATAGAATGTTTTTTATGTTTGGCTAAATGTGATACTTGCCTGGAATCTTACCATGAGATTTTATTGTATTCAATGAAATAAATCGATTGCCTATTTTAAACCACAATCGACCCCGTTAGTAAATACATTTTCCTAAATCTTATAACAGCAATAAATAATATATAGTTTTTGATTGCCATTTTATTACCAAAGCCACAACTTTCAGCAGGCCCTGTTCACTTTCATGTTATATTTACCAAGCACGTATCTAGAAATTTGACCTAGGGGGACCCAATTAAATAAATTGATAAAATTAAGGCATATTCGCGCAAAGCGCGAAAATTTTTTAGCATTTTAACCAAAAAATTGCCCTTTTCTGGATATTTAGGGGGGCCTCGAACCCCCCAGCCCCCCCTCTCTATACGTTTTCTTATTTAAATTGAAGTAGCTAATGATTGATAATTTTTTGTGCCTTCAGTCATTCCCTTTGGCATAGCCATTATCCTCAGTTCCCGAATAGATCAGATGAAAATTCAAACCAAGCAATTATTTCTCGCCGTGGAGAAGCTTTCTATTTCTTTCATCACGAGTTGATGGCAAGGTAATTATTAATGAAAAATAACTCAAAGAAAATAAAAATGCATAATCAATAATTTTTAAATGATTTTGAACTTCAAATCTAAAAGAAAACTGTGTTGTTTGACATAATAACTATGTAGTTTGTATCAACACGCATCAGTCAACCGAAACTTTAACAATCATAAATTACAATATTAAATAAATTTTGTAATAGATATGAAGCAGAAAGAATTTCAAATGGCTTGCCACCTGTGTCTCCTTTAGATATGGATGAAACATCTCCAATTGAAGGAGAGTATAACCCTCATTTGATCATGAATGTCAGCCACATGTGGGCACCTCGAAAGCCAATCCTACAGTTGTCCGTAAGTCAAAAAATCTACAACACATCGCGGCCAAAATGTAATATTCACATGTTACGTAAAATAGTTAATCCTCCCGGTTTACACAATAGTACCAAAAAGGTACTATTGTGTTATACCAAACAATCCCGTATATCATATAAGCGTTCCAATTCCTATTTTTTTTCTTATTAAGTTTACAATCAAGTATAAAATATTATTTGTTGTAATAAAGCAATTATTTTTTCAAAATTGTCTACTCTTACTCTCATCAAAAATTTAAAAGGCAAATACAAGATTCACGATAAAGCTCGTTGGATTTTGCTTGATTGTTATGATGATTTAACATTCTGGGGTTGTCACTTAAAGACATTTTCCTGCCTTTGGTTGATCTGACAAGTAGATGTTTACTCTCTACACTATTAAAATATTTCAACCATTAATTAAATTTTTTTTGCTTAGAGTGCACTTACCGAAAAAGGTCAAACATTGTTGAAGACGATGATTAAGTTGAAGGAGAATGTTATTCGCTCCCTAAAAGCTGGGTTAATTATTAAGGTAAGTTTTACCAAACTTTTGAATAAATAAATTGATTATAATTTTACAAGTTTTATAATTTCATAATTATAGGACAATGTCTGTGGAGTACAACAACTATTGGACTATATCATTGGCACCAAAGTCACTACTCCATGCAACGGCAATATTAAACTTGATTCGATCACTGATAATATTAATATTATTGGAGAAAAATCGGAAGCTTCCGATCAGACAATAAATCCTACGTTTTATGGAAGTAAGGGGTATCACAGCCAAGGTCACTGTATTTTGTCCATGGTACAGTCAATTATCCTTCCTGGAATAGTAAGTTGTTTTCAAAGTCATAATAAAATCATTATAAATTATGAGTATGCGTTTCAAAATCATTTTCTTTGGTATAAGAAATGAAATTATCAAGTTTTCATAAATAAACGCTAGGTTCAATTGCTGCAAAAAATCGCATGCAGAATGCTGGGCGGAAGAACTGTTTTTAGATCAGAAAAATATTATGGGTTGAAGCAATACATTTTTTATAAATGAAAACAAGTTCTGATACTTAAAAGATGTTTTGGATGGCATTATGTTCTGAAACAGAAAACGTTAAAAGTGGCAATAGCATCTGCATTTTGTTTAAAGTTGCAATATTTTATTTCTTATAAATGATACGAAAACAACTTGGAAAAAGCCACAAATAACGTAAACTATATTTTTTTAAATCAAGTAATACTAATATTTATTTGTGTCTGATTTGCCATCAAACTGACTTCAGTGGCCTTATTGCTTTATAGCCATCGTATTTTTCTCAAATGAAGAAAAATATGTTGATTATCGATGATGACATCTTCACTTTTATATTTATGGCAGTCATCGTTTATGGACTTGGTTAGGTATCCGTAATAAATAAAATCTATTTACTTGGTCTGGTTATGAGTGACGGAAGAAAATCAGGAAACTGAAACTGCTAATTAATATGCTTCTTAAGAGCCAATACTTTTTTCACAATAAGTTACAAAAACATCAGGCTGCGTGTGGCTATAAAAAATTACTGTTTTTGTACTGGTTCGCAAATTTCGAGTAAATATATGTAAATATTAAATATTGAATTTAGCAAACTAAAGCTTATATAATATTTTCCGTTTCGTACTTTCAAAAAATAAGTAAAATAATGTTTTAATTTTACAGGATCAACGTGGAGTCACAGTCATGGTAAGAAGGATTTCGAATTCATAGACCAATGCAATGTCCAAGGTTAACTTTACACACTCTCTGAACTAGCTGTTTTAATAACGACCAGTAAATTGTGGTAAAATGAATGTAAAAAAGTACAGATAGCGGAGATATTTATTTTTACTCAATGCTTTAAGTCATTATGTACAAGCACGTATACAGAACTGGGCTTACATTAGGCTAATAAGTTAAATGTAGCATAACCGTAAGGGTCAGAGCTATAGGTGGGACAGAAATCGTTATCTGTGTTAATATTATGCAACACACAACTGACATTAGATGTTCAACACAATTTTTGTAAAGAAAGAGTGTTCAAAATTTTTTTAAATTTAATTTTTTGTACAGTGGTTTCAGAGCTTTGATGAACTTGTTTAAAAAGTTAATCTTAAATATGATAGAGTAACAAACTCATCCCTACTAGGAAAAGGAATGTCTTCCTATGTGCACACAAACTTAAAAATGTTGATAAAAAATCAATTGAACATATAGGGAGAATTGTCAACGGCGCTGAGGGATCCAGTCTTCTACAATTGGCACAAATACGTCGATAATTTGTTTGGGTTCTACAAAGCTAAATATTTGCTTCCTTACTACCCTGATATGGTACGGCGTTACTTTAAAAACATTTTCACATATTCTTTTCAGCAGTTATAATTTATTGATGTTGTAAACTAAAGTTTATAAAATACTAAATTCCAAGATGGTAGTACATTTTGGATAAGTGAAATCGTCATGGAGGTGAAGATTTTTGGCAGTGCAATATTGTATCTTAGATAGTAATAATTATAACTGTTCAAAAAATGTTCAATACTAAATGAATTTGGGAAACTTTGTCAAAAAATTACAGGGCAATGACCAATTAGTGTTCCCAGGTGTTGCTGTTAAAAACTTTCACGTTGCTGATGATAAAGAGGGAAAAATTAATCATCTGCATACATTTTGGAATTTTCATCGGTTTGACATAGGCAGGGGTCGTCAGGATAAATTACAACCTGCGAATGTTAGTATTTGTGCAAAACATTTGGACCACCAAAACTTTACATATTACATCCGAATGGTAAATAATTCAATTAGTTTTCACCGCAAACATCTGTTTAGTCTCTAATTCTGGGATTTTGGTTAATAGCAAAGTGAATACGAAGTACCAATTTATGCAACGGTAAGGATATATATGGCACCAAGATTCAAAACAAAGGAAAAGGACCGTTACACAATGAATGAACAACGGACGCGGTTTTTCACCATGGACATATTCAAAACTACATGTAACCTCATTTTTGATTTTTATAGCAGTTTATTATGTATTTTGGTAATAAATCCTTTCTGAAGTCATTTACATTTGTCCATCTCCACCTGAATGACATTGACGTTATGTCACGGGGTTGGATCGTGGTTACAATCGTTTCGACCACCCCTGGTCAAATTTCAAAGAGTGGCGCAAGGAAATGTGCGATGAAATCAAAAAAAGGAATTATGTTTTAAAATTAAAAATATCAAAAATTTTTTAATAGATGTTTTCGACGGCTTTGTAGCTTTAAATGTGTTTATTATTTAATTTTACTAATATCTATTACCTATGACATTTTTAGTGCTACCGGGTATCAGCGATATAATCAGAAATTCCAATGATTCAGAATTAACTGCCCCGTGGCCAAGGCCCGTAGAAGAAGTTCTCAAAGAAAAGAAAAGTGGTGGCGGGGTCGAGAGAAAGGTCGACTGTGATTGTGGATATCCTCATCATCTTTTACTTCCAAAGGGGTCACCATATGGAACGACTTTTGACCTTTTCGTGATGGTGACTCCTGATAACCTTGAACTAGAAAAACCGCCACTTTCCTCCTTGGGCTACTCAGGATATCAAAACTACGAATTGCCTGAATGCACGTCAGCGCATATTCACTGTGGAATTCCAGGAAATACGTTTCCAGATCCAAAACCGATGGGGTATCCTTTTGACCGCGTCCCGTTCTCTGTTCCAAGTTACGTACACCAATCAGGGCAGTTTGAAACTCAACTACGTCAAGTGTCCTCTTTAGAAGAGTATGTTAGCCACATACCTAATGCAGCTACAACCCCGGTAATCCATAAAACATTTACCTAACATTCCCCACCAATTTTGAAAAATTCTTTAGGGAAAAACGGGTGATGGTAAAAATTGTATAATATTGTAACCTATTTGATGCAATGATGTACACACACATTCAATAAGCTTTAATACTAATGTAATATAGTATTCGAATTTTAACGTGCAATTTTCAATGAAAGTAAGGCTAAATTTCTTTGATTTCAGCAAGATTTTGCTGATTTATTTTATCGATTATGAAAAGTAATGACCGTAATTATTATAGTTGACTTAAACTATTTCTGGTGATACAATAACGATTTAATTATTTTTTGAATACGCCGTGATATGCTATTTTAAATTTCAATAATGATCCATCCAAATAATTATTACTATTTTTTATCAGGCAACATTTACAAAAAGTAGCCGCTTGTTACCGCTTATGGTTATAAACTACCATCAAATATACTTATGGCTTGTAAACGTATTTTATAATATATTACACTTTATTTACTTCAAACTTTTATAATTACATCTTAATTATTTTTTATTTAGGTTCTGATTGTCCATCAAAATGAACAAAGAGGATTGGAAAACTGTATCTATCAACCGCATTGGTCATAAACTGAACCTTTTCTTTCTGTTGTTTTAATCCCATTACATTGTGTTTCATTTAGGGTTAGTATCGTGATTTCTACTTTTAGAAAGCCCTGACATGTCTCTATGTCTTTGTCTTTGCGGGCGGGTCTGTCAATTATTGTGCGTTAGTGAATTAATCACACATTAATCTACGAGATGACTCATGTATGCACACAGATATTATGTCTTCCTCGTTCATTTCACTCGGAATTAGTCACTCACTAATAATAGTTTGATCACTCAATCGATGTACAAATTATGGCGTGTTGACGAATGAATAGTAAATTAACGAAATCCATCTTTCCAGTTTTTGGGTTTAATGAATGTGTTTGTCTTCCTTCTGTTCTAAACTAGACTTATGAACTATAAGGCAAGAAAGTGGGGCAACACCCTAAAAAAGGCGAATATCTAAAACAGGTGTAGAATAAAAACGATGTATAGCAGTACCGTATTAAGAAATGGATTTCGGAAGGAGTAAGGATGTCACAAAGCGATAATATTAAGTATATTTGGCACCATTTGTCAAAAATGATGCACAATGCACAAATAGCCATAAATGACAAAATCGTAGATATCGTGTAGTCGAATATATTCACATTTCTTCAAATGTTATATTACTTTCTCCTGTGTTCGTATTTTTGTAGTCTATGTCTAATAAAACTTTTCAAGTCACTTTAAACGAATAATAAATAAACGAAAAGCTGTACAAATTAACAACCACAAAACAAGACAATTTTTTTCCTTATCAATTGCAATTTGGTGGATAACAAATGTAGTGTGACGACTGGGGATAGCTACATTTGACCGATTTGGCACAAAATTTAATAAAGATTATTGAAAATTTAACTTGAAGTTTTAGATAAAAATGAGATAAAAAATCGAGTTCAAAAATATATTTTGAGGAGTTAGAAAGAATGCACTTCATAATAACTTCAAGAAAACCATATTTGATTGTTTCACAACTAAGTTGGTAATTTAATGTACTAAACTCAATTGCCAGGTTAGATATATTCAGATATAACTTTACTGCTGCTCTGTTGTAGTAAAACTATAATGACATATTATTGTAGGTAGCAAATGCCCTTTTTGTAGTGAATACTATACTGCCCTTTTTCTGCTAGAATACTTAAATTACGTTAATAGATAAGAATAAAATAGGTTGAAAAAAATGCATGCACAAAAATAGCAAACACAGTACTGTCACTTAAAGTATGATAATAATTAACCCATCCGTTACGGAATTAATTGTTTTGAGACTCGGATTTGATATTTCAGTATCACACTACTTTGGGGTAGAGAAACATTTTTTACATTGATCATATTATTGAAATCTGCAAAGCTCCCGAGATAATGCCCGTTACCATATGGCAACGCTAGGAACATGTGGGGTCAAAAATAAATGTTACACAAAATGTGGAATAAATATAATTCATGGCAAATGTGTTCAGAAATCGACTAAAATATGACATTGTGTCAACATTTATGAAAATCAGCACGCATGCATATAGCAGGGGGCGGGGTGGACATTGCGCCCCACCCCTAAATCTAAGAAAAAGAGAAGATTATTCCCAGGAAAAAGCCAAAAATAGCAAAAAATTTTCGTGCATTACGCGAATATGTCCCATTATTTTTGTTTGCGCCCCCTTTTAAATTTCTGGATACGTGCTTGGAAAGAAGCAAAGCATTTTTCGCGCAAACCGACGTCACACTTCCTGTACATGTCACGACTTTTGTTCACATCGTCATCTCTTATTGTCGACCCTCTGTGCAAACGTAATATTCATTTGAACATTTGTAAGCTTGGTAAAACTAACGACGTCAACTAATTAATGATAGCGTATCCAGAGTCTGCCTAGTCCCGTAAAATCTAACCCATCCCAACCCTTTCGACTCCCTTCCAAGGGATACTTCAAAAGAAGGGGGACTGGATTTAGGCAGCGGGATCTCGTTACCCCAATTGTCCCCCTTGTGTCTGTTTCTGACGTTGCACCCGTGGCCCCAAGTTTGGCCACTTAACCTATTACCTTAATTTATTTTCCTCGTTGCCTCAAGTGTTTCTAATGTGCTTTCCGATCTATTGAATTTTTTGCCAGCACCCCTGTGCCCCCAATATAGTGCACCTACACTACTATTTACTACGCTTGAGGCGACGGCGGCAACGAATCCAATAGAAACATAGGCACATTAGATTAATATAGAAGCACTTGGAGTGACGGGGAAAATATTAATATAATAACTTAAGAGGCCAAACTTGGGGCAACGGGGGAGGGGACAATTGGGGCAACGTGATCGATGCCTAAATCCATCCTAAAAGTGATTCGGTGGGGGTGAAGATGGGTGGCGATTTGTTCAACGGGTCGATATCTATCCAAATCCAGTGGGATCTCATTTTGCCCCAACCTCCCCACCCACCATCTAAGGGGTGGGGGGGGGTTAGGATAGTGACCTCCAGGTTATTTCGATAAAGAATCGATGAAACAATTGGGGTCATGACTAAATACAGTTTGATATAGAGGTGGTTTGGTCCCAACTGTCACACACAGCTTGCTACACTCTAACTGACATCACATCTTCCTAGAGTATCCAAATGGTAACATTGACGCTTGCAGCGACACGGCGCTCAAAGCGTTTTGTAAATTTTGTAATTTAGTCTATTTTTGACAATTATGGATACTGAAAACACATTCTAAATACTAACAGGGATAAGATTATTTCCCATTTCGTATTTATTAATTTTTGAAAAAAAAATCCTTAATTTTGCCGACATGATTCGGATGCATAAATTCGAAATTTCATAAAAAATCGAAGAAAGGACAAAATGTGATACTTTTTTGTAAAATGTGGAAGGACATGCATTAGGGATGATTCATAAGTGGCGGCATGCATATTATTTTATCTTGTCTACAAAATAAAAATATTTGAGTTAGATGTCCTTGGCTGTTACCATATGGTTACCGTAGTAAGGAACGGGTTAAGCAAATTATGATTATTATGTTTATTTGTGCAATTATTGTACATTCGTAAAATAGAAACAGCATAATTCTACTACTACTGATGCTACTGATACAACCATAGATTAAATTATCACAAGCAAGAAAAACAGTGTACAAAATGTATTTAAGTTGACGTTGGTTAATAATCTGTAACATTTATTGTGATTTCTTTTATGCTAGCTGGCCATACTACTTACTTCCATTTCTCTTACGCTACGACGTACATAGGTCTACACGATTTCGACTTAATCTACACTAACCTGCTTAACTTTATCCTACTTAATGGCATATATAAAAGCGTACTACGGTTCAGGTTGTCAGCATTTGAGATCCAATAAAATCTCTCTCACTACAAATAAATCGTCAACTCAAATAACGGTCACCACCGTTATAGCTGGAAGAAAATCTTTCAATTTAAGAAATACAAGTTATCATTTAATATTAATTAATGTAACTACAAAAAAAGCCAAAAAATTTGCCCAAAATGGAATTTAACAAGTTCAAAGTGTTAGTTCTTGCACTGCACATTGCCTTGGTTCTTTTGGGTAAGCACATCTTTGTTATGCTAAATCATTATTTAAAGCATTCGCCTTTAGCTGTTTTATAGTGTATATGTTACAGGAAATTTGTACAGACCGGACATTTAAAAATGCCTAGGACATATGTAAAATGGAAAACCAAAATTTTGATTTTTAACGAACCTAACCTAATCTAAATCAGTCAAAATTACATGAAAGCACATTTGACAGTCATAAAGTTGTTTTAAATTAGGTTAGGTTCGTTGAAAATCAAAATTTTGGTTTTCCATTTTACATATATCCTAGGCATTTTGCATATGTCCGGTCTGTACAAATTTCCTATAACATATACATTAGATATGATTTTGTTCCCTCTTCAGAGTACCACAGTCACTAACAAATATTACTGGAGTCAAAGCACTTTTTTATAGTAGGGATTACTTCATTACATGACATGACTTTGAAGGACAAAAAGAACCTAACTACGTCAATTTTTACCTCTTTCTAATCCTTGAATCCCTACCCTTTTTTTAAGGTTGGATTCTTAGCTAAATGGAAAACTTGACAATTTCGATTCTAAAATTGAGCCGTTCTACAACAGCTACAGAGTCGAAAAATACCTCGTTGAAAAGCCAATTAAATAACTTGGGTGATAGAGGTCCACAAGTTTGCAATTTTTATTTTAGTAATAAAATATCTCCCCTTATGGGGAATAAGGGTACAGATATTAAACACAGCGGACCTTCATCACCCAAGTTTTTATCTGCCATTTACAACGAGATCTTACTTGACTCTGTAGCTGTTGTAGTTCAGGCTGTGGACAGTCACAAAAGGTCACAATGATGACCCATAACTAGACTAAATAAAATTGCTAAATTTTATGAAATGAGATGTTCTACGAAGTGCGAGCGTTGGTGTGTAGGTGGTGGGCTAGCTAGAGTAAGTATTTACATGTGCATTGCATATTGCATCTCAACATCACCAGCAATACCTTTGCTTTCTAGTTGTAGCTATTGCATGCATTCGCTGCTCGGTCGACTAGGGCATATTAGACTAGGATTTTTATAACAGTTGAGCGGATCAATCACATGTTGTAAAAGCTCAACTCTTAGATGGATCACAATTGATGATAAATAAAGCGGGTTGACTGAAAGATGGTGATGATTGAATTGAGTTCTGCCTCAATATTTCTTCTCTACTCACTCACGTAAAAGGAAAAGTAAATAGAGCCCTGGGATTTCTTTGTAAGTTATTTGGCACGCGAATTTCATTGTTATTATTTTTGAAGTTGTTTTATGCGAAATAAATATGGAAATAAACAGTATTCAACAGTGACATTATGCGGTTGTCTAGGATAATAGAGGTAGTTGCCAAGACACTTCCCAATAAAATTTTGTGTTTTTCTGAAAACCTTTCAATATTCGTAAATGGAAATTCGGGCTTCCATGGCTCTAATTCAAATTCCTTTTACAGTAGTTGTACAGGTTGGATCAGTTGTCATTTGACCCTTTCAGAGAAACTCATTTGGACGGAAAATAGTAGAAATTTACATTGAAAGAGTAGGGATTTTTTAGAAAACTGTCTGTAACTTCGGATCTAAAAGAGTAAAGTGGCATATGTCGGCGAGTGGAAGTTGGCAAATTTTATCAGTTTCTCATTACTGTAAAGCACGATTTTCTACGATGTCTATAACTCAAATTATTGTCATTTTACCAAAACACCTTTTTTGACAAGGGGGGAGAATATAGCCAATTTTCTATTATTCATATGTGTAGCTGTATCTTAAATCGTAGCCATACCATAGATACTTCCCCAGAACCTGCCCCTCATTGAATTTCTCCGTATTTTGAACCACCCCTGAACCTTAATATGCGTAACCATTTTGAAATTCACAATTAGTACTGTGGAGGCCTAGTGAAATAATAAACCATGTCCAAATGGATGTAAAAAAGTGGTATGAAATTGCATAAAAAGATTGAACTAATTATTTGACGTTACATGACGGTTTTAGTGAATTTTTTCAATGACCTATGACCTTTTTACACGTGTGACTTGACATGGCCTAACAAAAAACCTTTTAGAGCGAACCATTTCATGACGTTCTACATTGTCAATAACTAAAGTTACACTAATTTTAAATATTTTGACCACGCCCACAGGCAGGGGGTCTCGCTTTTCATCCCTACATCACGTACAGTAAGTTTGAGTTGATTATCTCTAACCGTTTTTGAGTTATCGTGCTAACAGACAGACGGACAGACAGACAGATCAGGCATCCCTATAAAGCGGTGTTGTACACCACTTAATAATATTAATGGAATTCAGGAAGTCTTGGTTTGATGAATGATGAGGTGTGAAATCACACAAAACACGCATCGTATACCCCAATGTATTAAATCTGCCACCAGTCGTATCAGGATTTTTATAATGTTTGCGCGGGCCTATTTTATGGTGTAAAATCTTAATGGTTAAATGGGACGAATTTAACCTAAAAGAATTTTCAACATACAATAGACCCGCTCAAGCATTATAAAAATTCAGATACGACTGGTAGCAGTTACTAGGCTACGATGCGTGTTATGTGTGTGAAATGGCTTCACTGAGCCATTTTGTCTATATAATACATTGCGATATCGCACGGAGGAGCAGAGCGAGGCCACAACACAACCACTTTCCTCCGGGGCAGGAGCAATATTATTTTTACGATCCTCCCGTACTCCAAACCAAACTCATTGACCCCATGCGCCATTTGGAGAGATTTCCGAACTTTTTGAAGGTGTTCAATCTGAAATCTGCTCTTGAAATCTACAATACGACACCTGGGAAAATAATGCGGCAAGTCTGTAAAGACGGCCTCCTTAATGTTAAATGGTATGGCCAACATTGCCCATTTAAATATTCGGTCTTTCTTTTTTATTTTTATACTGTATCCTACGATTTGAGCACACTGCACATTGTGGAACCCTCGTGTAACGTTTTGGTCGAGCTAGAATGAGCTTAGAAGGCAGAAGGACATTAGCTCTAAAAGTGGGTATCCTACAAATGTTAAATTTCGAATTTGAAATCGCTATAACTGTAACACCGCACCTCGTCGGTCCTTCTAACTTATAGATATGGTCAATTTAGACTAGACGATTCTAATGATGTAAACATCATCTAATTGTAACCAATTGACATACATCTAAAATCAATTCAAAAATCTAAGTAGGGAATTGCGTGGTTAAGCTAAAGCCCCGCCAGATAGCCTCTCAGATATAATTGTCCTCACAACCCCTATTAAACACCTCTATGTTCACTGGTTTAATTCGTTAAAAAGTTAAGGTACATTGGATTTTCAAAAATATTTCAAAAAATATTGCTCGGTGATATTAACAAAAACTTATCACAGTGCCTTATTTGCCAAAAAAAATCATTGACTTAGACATTAATTACACCCTTTGTTTTTTTACATCTATGCATGAGTAGGCGATAAGTTCAAGCATATATACTTACAACCAAATAACAAACAAATATTTTTCCATGCAATTAATTTTTGTCCTTTGAACAGTTCTTGATGGACTTGTTAATAATGTGGAGTGTCAGCCTGGGTGTGGATGTTTAAGCTGTCGAGAATTATGCCGTTATGATGTAGGTCGCGAAAAATCTGTTTGCAGAACTTCATGCCTGATTGCACAATGGCTTCATCAACAACAAGGGAGCTGTGCATGCTGATTGCTGATATGTCGTCTTTTCCTTCCATAGATTATCTTAACATTTGAACATATAATCTATAATCTAGTATAACAAAATGTAACCTATTTATATGTGTCAATTTTCATTTAATAAAGATAGTAATTCTATTTTAATCAGTGATTAAAACCTAGTAGTCACAATTAATAAAAAAAGGAAAAAAGTCAACAAGGATGAGGTATGGTATTCAAAAAAGGATACATTTGGTTTCCCTTTTTCCCAATCGTAAAACGTAAATATTTGAATTTATCTTGGCCTGAATTATGTACTTCACAAAGAATAAAACTTAACTATTGATTTCAAAATTAAAACCAATAATGCATTTGGATAATAATAGTGAGTAGTGGTCATGCATGGGTCATTGCCAGTCGAGTGCATTCAATAAAACTCCAATTATTCAATCTATAGTAATCGTAATAAATAATAAGTAAAATGAAATAAATGCTTGCCAAAATATTTTGTTTTACATCAGACATGGCATTTATTTCATTTTTCAGGAAATATTTCTTGAAAAGTGAAATATTTGAAATATTTCGCGAAAAATAAAATAAATGAAATTTTTGAAATAAAGGAAATAAATTAAACGCGCATGTGTATAGACATGCGCAGTTAATTTATTTCACTTGAAATAAATTGAAATAAATGCCATGTACCCTATTTATTTCATTTATTTCAAATATTTCATTTTTCAAGGAAAGCGTGAGTGAAATATTTCGCGAAATATTTCAAAAATTTCACCTATTTATTTCAAGCGAAATATTTCAAGTGCCATGTCTGTTTACATGCTCTTTCAATATAATCCTTTATAGATGTGTTCCATATTATATTATATTTATTGTTTATAGCAAAGTCCCATTCGACTAAAGAAATTTAAAATATCAAGATTATTTAGTAGTTTATTTTCCACTCGTTTTGGATACCTACATTATAACATAACTACATGCTATCTTACAAACTATGATATACTGTTGGGAATATATCGCAGTGTACCCAGCAATGCAATGAAGTGGGAATGCAAACACGAAGAAGAAAAAGTAGTGTCTTACTGTATTGTGTTTGATATAAATGGTATACATCTAACTTAAACTAAAGGAATTGTTCATAGTGTTTTTAAAAGTCTATGCATTTACCACAATATCAAATAAAGAATTGCCATTAAAGCCTTTTTGAAACCGTAAAATATATTTTAGTAGTGAAATCTTTCTGTTGAAATATTATATCGATTTACGTGTGGGCCTATAACACTGAAAACAATTTTTGTTGTTATGTTGATATAATTCTGCCTTTCTCAATAAACATCCTTCCCTGTATCCTGCCTTAACACTCCATCCCAGTTGTTTTACCCAGTTTATCAGTAAGTACAGTGAGTTGGATAAATAAGCCAAGGAAATAATTCGGGGCCAAAAGATTTCCACACAAAATGTAAGAAAGGATCCGAGAAGTAAATATCCACATAGAATAAAGATCTTGTTGATTTTCATGTGCAAATTAATTCGTACGTCTTGGTTATTGTCATAATTCATTTTCGAATGAGAATGTTTAAACTTTAAAAACATTTTCTCGTCTACTATTGCTTTAAAAATTTCAAGAAATCCTTTTTCGATGATAAACGATTGAAAAAACGATGCAAAATGGTAGCGGTAACAACCGTAAAATATATAAGCGTATGGTGATGCTTCTGCAACTTCTTTGGTGACCATGCACTGCCCTTTAGATGTCGTCCATTTTGCTATATTTGGGACGGTATATAATCCATCTTTCTTACTGCAGACAGTGAATAATTTCAGGGAATAGTTAGTTAACAAGACAAATTCATATCTTGCATAATATAATTCATTTGGTTTTTCAATTTCCCAATCATAAAGGAAAACATTTGAATTTACCTTGTCCTGCATTTTGTACTTGACAAAGAGTAACAATCTACTATAGCTATTTATATTGGTTCTCATATCACTCTCCAGCAGAAGTTTGTAATTATTCTCAACGAGTTCTTTAAAGCCTGACAATATTCTTCTGTCAGGAGGAGCAACTATTTCGCTTGTTATCCAAGTCCCATACAGAATTGTAATTCCAAACCCAGCTGTTACTACTATTAAGTAGAGGCTCCTTTTACTATTGGAGATAACTCCCTGGTCTAAAAGAACGGCGACAAAAGACATAAACATCCAATCCAGTTTTTTGGTTAAGGACAAGTCTGTTGAAGCTAAAAGCCATAATGAAATTGGGAATAGAGAGAGGATGAGGAGCCAGCATGGACCATCAAATGTATTCTGAATTAAGACTGACAATGGAACATCCAGGTAATTAGGCAATGCCTCGCAGTAGACAGGAGTAAAGTCTTCGAAGTCTTCTATAAATATTGTTTTAAACCATTGGTGGTAGTAGACATTTTCTCCAAAGGTTCCATGCATTTTGATTTCTCCACAAAATTGTTCTATTGAAACTTGAATTGAAGCTTTTGCATACAACGCAGTGAAATTAAATGCAGCGGCCATTGACTCAACGACTTTGAATTCAGCATGACAAGGGCTGCCTCCTGTTTTTAATTTTGGATAATACGGCTTTCTGCAGTATGGCCATGTTGCATAAAGGCTGCGTTTTGGCAGCCAGTTAGGTCTTCCTAGAATTACGATGTTATGCAATTGTCCATTTAAAGAGTTCCAAACCCCGTTCCAATCTTCACCCAAGATTTCTTTATCGGCAATGAATATTCTTCTTTTGTAGAGATGTCCTGTTAGTACAGAGTGGTGAGTCGCATTATGAATAACCAATACAAATAGAGGAGGCGTTAGTTCAAATCTCAGATCTACTGCCCAATTCTGATTTCCAGGTTCAAATTTATTGCTGTCGTAAACTATTATGAATGTAGAAGATGAGTGGCGATTCACTTCCTTCCCAAAAAATTGAAGCAATGTATATACCGAATCGTCTGGCTCCATCAGAATATTCACATTGCACAAATTATTTGACAAATCCCGTGAACTTTGTTCATCTCGACCAAATTGGCTTTTGTTGTAATTGGATGAAGCAATAGTCCAAACTTGATAGTATTGATTCCGCAGTAAAAACTCCGTTTCCCAGATTGAATGACGAAATATAATCATGTTAAAGTCACAATGTTGGTATGATAATGGCAAGCCCTCGCTTGTATTAACAATAAACATCCAAATCAAAACTTGGGAAAGCATTTTGAAATTTATCTTGCTCCCATGGGCAGAAACGTTTCTTTTCAATTGCGGTGACATTGTGTAAGTGAGGAAACACAATATCTGAGTTACAATTTCCCTTCTGGAAAAATCGACAAATCGATGTTCCATGTATATATGTTGATGTCGATATTCCAGGAAATTCTTTCTACTTTCACATGCCAGGAAATCTTTTCTACTTTCACGTGCCAGGAAATTCTTTCTACTTTCACGTACCAGGAAATTCTTTCTACTTTCACGTACCAGGAAATTCTTTCTACTTTCCCGTGCCAGGAAAGGAAAGCTTTTCTACTTTCACGTGCCAGGAAATTCTTAAAAAAATTAAAAAGTAAAATTGTATATAGATTTACCCAACTCTCACATAAATTGACGGTCCTGTATCGATACATTTCATTTAAAATTTTCATTTAGAAGATTCTGCAAAAGTACATAAAAGCGTTTCAAAATACACACAATTAATTTAAAACCGTTATAACGGAAGAAATCTTGGGTATAGCATTCTACACTACAAAAACACCAACCTAGTGACTATGGTAAATGGTTTGGCAAAAAATGTTGGAACAGGCGAATAAATGAAGAGAAGTATTTTTTGTTTATTTTTATTATTATTATTTATTCATTTGTCGATGATGTGACCACTGGTTTTTACATCGTGATATTAACATAACTATTAATATTATTTTTTAATTAATGCTTAAGTAAAACATGCTTGTTCATTAGCAAAATGTTGATGAATGAAATATTGGGTTTAACTGCAGGTCAAAAAAGGTTAACCATTTATTGCTTTAGCCATAAAGCTTCAACTAGTTTCTCAGAATGCTGCGGACAATCAAAAGGTGGAAATGTCTTATTGTAAAATTACTGTTCTAAACACTTAATTTTGACTTTGATAGACGATTGCAGACGTTTCTGTATCTGCCAAATAAAATTTCGGTTAAATGGCAGGTAGATAACTCTTTTGTGAAAAAGAACCCGAAGAACGGTAACATCCTGTTATTCTCAGAATTATAAATAGTATAATTCAGGATATAACAATGATGCGCATGAAATCGTACGTAGGTACACTTTGATTGAAATTGAGGCAGAATTTGAAATTCAAGAAAATGTCGAAATATTTAGTAGCTGTAAAGCGAATGTTGTAAATTGGAAACGACTGAACAATAAATAGCGGGTCTTATTTACTATTTACATAGATTATTAGACATTTTTATTTACATATAGGGCCTTATTTTCGACTTGATTGAATTACTACGATTACTCAAAATTAAAGTATATTTCTAATAAGGGAGGACAAAGCTGTTGATCAGCGGAATACAGAAAAGAGGTTCCCCACAAAAATGTCTACCGGTTATTACATGTCATGTTATTTGTCATTTAGATACACTTCTAGAAATTCGTACACAAACCATACTGAACCAATTATGTGGCTTTTGACTGGCGGTAGTGAACTATCCATCAAGTAAGAGATTAGGTAAAATAACTCTCTTCCTTTCCGGCGTATCAAGATATATAAAACGCTATTGACTTGTTTCAAATATATGGAAGACAATTACACTATTGTACTAAAGTCACTTAACTTTTGGTTATTACGCGACCATTATTGTTATATTCTCTAATGTGTAAATACCAAGCCTATATAGTAGAACAAGTTAAGTTGAACTTGTGGGACCCGATTATAAATCGATTTAATAATAATGGCATACGTTCTTGATACTTCAGCTATTATATTATTTACCAATTCAAAAATACTTCACGAAATCATTGAACTGTAGGACTTACATAGTAATAATTTGTTTGCGTTTGTTACTCTATAGTTTTAAAATATTCTCTATTGTTTAATACAAGGATACCGATTGACAATATCGCATACGTCTGTTCCCAAACAAATTAAAATTTATTTAATTATATTACACTGATTACACTCAGCATTACACCACTTACACCAGGTATCTAAAACTAATGACAATGACCTTTCTTTTCCAAGATTTTTGAAAAACAGTAATCAAAATAATAAAAAGCGGTAGGGAATCAATAATTAACGTATTTATAATCACATATTATTATATGGCATACTAAAATAAAATAAAAGATCATATACAGCCATCGACAACATCGCATACATCCGTCTCCAAACAAAGTTGACAGACAGATTTTGGTGCTGCTGGAGAAAGCATTACAGTTCCGTTGTTATTTGTATTCATGTACTCATAGACGGTGATTTTGGCTTTATATTGGGAAGAAATTTGGTGTATAATGTATACAGGAAGATTCACACATAAGACTGTCTGATTGAGATAATCGTAGTAAATATTCATACGGGTTGCCTGTTCCTTTACTTCCATGTTGCCGATGACAACCGATTTTGCCCTATCTTCTAATAAGCTAGTGACCCCCTCTTCATCAAATACATAACCGGCGGGAAGATTCACCTCTGCAACAACATCTCCAGTCTGGTCTTCATTAACTGAACTTAAACAAAGTTGAAGATGAAATGTGTCGTCTGAATTTTCGTCGGGTTTCATCCACTGCAATATAAATGTCATTTAAAAATCAATAAAATTGCAGTTTAGTATGATCGGAGGAAAATTAGTATAAAATGTATCATCAACAAAACTGAAACATGTAAGGATTCAGATATCTACTCCATTATGTTTTGTTTTCGTATTTCAGTTTGAAATAGTAATTGCTACATAAAACAAACAAGATTGAAACTTTGAAAAAATTGTATTGTCCCCACCTTCATTTTGATTACAAACAAAGAGTCATTTTTGGAAAGTTTTGCACGATGTTTGTGTTCTTCATATTCCATGTAGAAATGACCTTTACCTTTAAAAATGAAATTAAGCGTTTTACTCTTAAGGGTAAAATACCTCTACCATAAACCTGTTTGTACTTGTGAAGATCATTATTATGAAATATATATATATATCCATTTTTGAATTTTTTTAATAGTATGTTTGTAGGTAGATTGAAATCACAAAGCTTATTAAATGTACTCCAACTCTAATTCCAGTCTTAAATTACTAAATAATGCCAACTTACTATTATTTAGTTGTTCGCCGGATAAATTAGACTTTTCGATTAGATTTTTAATATACCCGGAAACGGACTTCACTATGTGTAACTGCAAAATAGACATTCAATATTATATAGTATTACATATTCATTATCCATTACTTACGCCATTTAAAATGTTTATTTCTACCTCCGCTTTAATGCCAATAATTTCCACTCTTGTGTAATTGTCCAAATATTTAATATTTGTTCCCAGGTTTTCGATTTTTTCTACAATTTCAGCATCCATGTTGTCTATCTTTTGAATTACAGCATCCATCTTGTCTATATTTTGAATTACAGCATCCATCTTGTCCATCTTTTGAATTACAGCATCCATCTTGTCCATCTTTTGAATTACAGCATCCATCTTGTCCATCTTTTGAATTACAGCATCCATCTTGTCCATCTTTTGAATCACAGCATCCATCTTGTCCATCTTTTGAATCACAGCATCCATCTTGTCCATCTTTTGAATTACAGCATCCATCTTGTCCATCTTTTGAATTACAGCATCCATCTTGTCAATCTTTTGAATTACAACATCCATCATGTCCATCTTTTGAATTACAACATTCTTCTTGTCTACCTTTTGAATTACAGCATCCATTTTATCTCGTAGTTGCAGAAAGACAACAAGAACGTTCTCATCAATGTCTCTTTTTCTCACAACATTTTGTTTGACGCTATATAAAAGAATAAGTGAAAAATAAAACTGGAAAACAGTTTTTCCTTTTTGCGGCATAAAGATACCTTCTTTGTATTAAACCATCTATCCATCCTTTATATCCATAATTTTACTTTTCCAGTTTTCCAATTTATTTTTTAATAATATTTAATAAGATATTTTCATTTATTTTATAATCCAATGTGGTTTTAATTTTCAAATTTATGGTATTACTACACAGTTCAGCCGTGCATGTTTGTGTTCCTGTTGTAAATATATCTTGTATTCATTTCTACTTATTTTCAGAACGCTTAATTCCTCTAAATTTAGAGATTTCTAATATAATGCATTTAAAGTTAGATTCTTACCTGTTGACACAGCTCTCTTCTGTTGTTCCTGAAGTGCATCGTTGCCACAAAAGAATAAAATATACAGAAATTAGGAATTTTAACTTCATTTCTCCTTTAAAGTGGGATACCTAGAAATCAAAAAAGTACTAATTTAGTGGCAATTATAAACTGTATTCTACAAACGATATTTAGAATGTTTACTAAGCTTTTGGGGCAAAACGGTTGTTATTTTTCGTTTTCTGTCCTAGGAAGTTGTTCTGCTGTATTAGAAATGGCAAATTTAAATTAAACGATGTCTTAATTCAAGTGCACATATTCATATGCTACTACGTCCCGTTAATAAACCGATTACTCGATATATAAGGGTTTAGTTAGCAGATAATCAGTATGAAGGTTCCTCCCAGTGCAATATATGTGTCCCATGTTGGAAAATACAAAGTTGAAATTCGCCTTTACCTGCGGTCGGCATAGGCAGGAAATATTTTTGGATTAATCCTGTGAGCTTTACTAAAACTACGCACACCCTATTATAAGATGTAAAACATCAATATACCGTATAGCAAGTAAACCAGTTTTGATAAAAAGGCGTGAGTAGGCTTTAAAGGATATAAGTGAATATTTAATACACTAGGCGGTCACAGGGCCCAGGCTCTGTTAGAAATAAAGCTAGTGTGTATTCCGGGGCAGTATTTGTCCGATTTAAGTAGAATGTAATTCAGATGCATAGATGTTTTATATTAATTCCAATTGAACTTATCACGATTTCTACTTTAGTGGGCCAGGGGTAGAGATTTAACATTGATAGAGAGTCAAAAATAATTCCTAAACTTCGCCTTACTAAGACCGAATCAACTTTTTGGGTTGAAGTAAGAGAGTGATTGTGATAGGTACTTGTGCAACCACTGTCTCACTTCAACCAACTTTTGTTTTTAAATTGAAATGTGGGCATTGGCAACTTACTCCGGTCGCCCACCATGATCACTTTGCTATGGATCTACGGTACTCTGAGGTACTCTCTACCATTATACATACAGCCATTAATTGATAATGGCCAATTTTGAGGTCAAGTTAGCCTTAATTGACAATATAGCGATCAATTAGAAAATTGAATGTTTTTGATTGTAATTTATGTCCCATAAGAGAGTTTGAGCTTTTATATGGGACTTTTTCTTCGAATTGACCTTATATTCCTGAGTTACATTCCTGCCTCAGGCGAGCCCCGATGCCCCCCTCCCCCCTCGCTGCGGCCTTGCTGACCAGATTTAGATTGCATGAACTACTATGAAATTATTGATCGCAAAGTACGAAGTTTTGATATGTACACTGGCTTGAAGTTCTTCTGGCTCGGACGAGTAGGGATTTGACAAATTTAGTGAGCTATTGTGCTTGGTGCTTAGCTGCGTTTTAGAATTGGGGAAAATTAACACACAGAAGTACAAACATACAAACGGAATTGCCACGTGTCTAACTTTTGCCATTTATCTAATAGTAATGACTGCTTATTTTTAAAAATAACTCTTTGGCTCTATATTGCAAATAGAGAAAGGAGGAATACGCCTATTCATAATAGATTGGCTTCATTAAATCTGGTTGGTATATATAATTAAATTAAATTTTTGGTTTCGGTTTGGCTATATTGATCCTTTTACTTGAATAATAAAGGATTAATCTACAAATATTTCCTGCCTGCCGATCGCATGTAGCGTAGTTACAGGTTTGTACTTTGTAACCTGGCTGTGCACAGCTGTGGTACGGATTACTCAGAAACATACGTAAGTACTTTTTATCGGTGACATCTCGTTCCGATTACAGTAATACAAACCCTGTCAATTACGTTTCAGTTTAATATTCTCTGGCGGGCGTTATGGGACCTCGCCCGCAGAATTAGTTTTCCTTATTCCTCTATAACATTCTGATAACTCCACACACTATGCAAATAATAATAAATTGTTGGCAAACAGACGTATACTTTTGATCGAAGTTGTACAATGTAATCTGTTTGTGTTACTCGTCAGCCAAACGTCTACTATTAATATGCACTGGAGACTAGAACATAACTTTACAAAGACATAATTTATTTAAAATGTTTTAAAAAAATATTTTTAGAAAATGATGGCATATTATTATGTAAATTGAAGAACACCGTTATCATTATAAGCAATTTTCTGTCAGTGGAAAAAATGAAAATTTACTGGTGGAATATGCTATCATTTAATTCAATTATTATTGAACAAGAAAGTAAATAATACCCTTGCATAGCAAATGAAAATAATAATGGAAGTATAGATAATAAATAGTTTAACTATGTAACATCTGCAGTTGATCCCAAAATTAAAATTTATTTAATTATATTACACTGATTACACTCACCATTACCCCAGGTATCTAAAACTAATGACAATGACCTTTCTTTTCCAAGATTTTTGAAAAACAGTAGTATCAAAATAATAAAAAGCGGTAGGGAATCAATAATTAACGTATTTATATTTACACATTATTATATGGCATACTAAAATAAAATTAATGATATCATATACAGCCATCGACAACATCGCATACATCCGTCTCCAAACAAAGTTGACAGACAGATTTTGGTGCTGCTGGAGAAAGCATTACAGTTCCGTTGTTATTTGTATTCATGTATTCATACACGGTGATTGTGGCTTTGTATTTAGATGCAACTCTGTGGATAATCTCAACAGGAAGATTGATACAAATAGAAGCCTGATTGAGATAATCATAGTAAATATTCATACGCACTCCTTGCTCTTTTATTTCCATGTTCTTGATGACCTTCGGTTTTGACTTATCGTTAAAAGTGCTAATGACTCCCTCTTCATCAAATGCATAACCGGTAGGAAGATTCACCTCTGCAACAACATCTCCGGTCTGGTCTTCACTCATTGAATTAACGCAAAGCTGAAGATGAAATCCTTCGTCTGAATTTTCATCTTGTCTTATCCACTGCAATAAAAATATCAATTAGAATTCACTAAAATTAGGGTCTTTTATATAACATAATATGAAGTTGGGTAAAAATTATTGAATTTAATATTAATTTAATATTAATATTTGATTAACATATTTATTTTTAAACGCGCAATAATTTTCCTAAAACAGCTTACAAAAAACCTTAAAAAATAAATCTCAATAATCTCAAACCTTGCTTTGGATTTTAAACATAGAGAATTGTGTGGAACGTTTGGAACGGTATTTATGTTCTTCATATTCCATATAACAGTGGCCTTGGCCTTTGAAGGTGACATTGAAAGAGTCTAATCCTTTAGGCAAGACACAGTCCTGAAGCGACCTGGCGTTGCGTGAATTTATATTTAATTTCAAATAGTAGTCGTCATCTGTGGTGATTTCAATATCCATATTATCCGTTGGTTTCAAAATTGTTAAACGTGCATATTTCGCAAGAGCGGTTAATGCTACATAAGTGTCCTGTGTAGACATGAATCCACCCTGGTTATTTCGTACGGAGAGAAGCCACCTGACAATGGGAAGACTGTCTTTGAATGCATCATTTGACTTCCACAGCTGAGAAAGCAGAGCATATCCTGTGATCTCAATGATCATGGGAGTAGTTGCAGATTCTGAAGTTAATGCATCTATCTCATAATGCTTTAAACCACCATCTGTATATTTTGCGAATGTTTCCAGTTTTTCAAAAAACCGATCTTTAGCTGGATGATCTGTGGCATGAAGAGCAGCTGTCACAATAGCGAGACTGTAAGCATCAGATTCTGTGTAGGAAGATTCTTTTGAAATGAAACTGAGACCTTTTAGCATTGCCCCTTCTATTTCCCGTTTGTTACTTTGAGATAGCAACCCAAGTGTTTTAATTTGCGAAAATATCTCAGATATAGCAAGAGTGACATATGCGGTAATTGCATATCTGAAAATATTTTGTTTGACATTTTGTCGTCCAATACCACCAGCCATTCGATTATGTTTTTGTAAAGCGTAAGTTGGGTGCAAATATTTTCCGCCCTCAGTAAATTCTCCAGTAACCGGGTTTTGTTGTTTTATTAGGTATTTCAGACCATTAATTAACACTGTATCATCTATTGTGATGTACTTCTTTGCACCAGAAAAACAACGGAGAATGAACGCTGTCAACCAAGTAGAGCTTGTAGTATCGGTCGAATGATATTTAAATGATCCCGAGCTCGGATCGTAAAATTTCAATTGTAGTTGATAACCTGTTGTTAAATAGTTAATGCCATTTTCCAGTTGAGTTGGTGTCAATATCTGCAAACTATCCAGGTAGTCGAGTGCGATGATATTAGGATAAAATCTGGACATACTTTGCTCTCCACAGCCATATGGAAGTGTTATCAAACTATTTAATTTTGAACTTTCGCTTAGATCCAGAATTGGACCCAAAGTGTCCCCTGTGAACTTTAAACTTTGAGTGTCAGCAGATCGTTTATTCCTAATCCGAATTGTTTCCGTCTTTTGAAAATTGTTCTGGTTATTGGATCGAATCATTACTTTATGACGGAATTCCGGATGGAATTCCCCAGCGGGTATGACATTCAAGGGACGTTTTACAGCATCACCGGCCTGTTCCGTAACTATTATCAAAATTCTAATTTTAAATTCTTTACAATGATTACCTAATATATATATAATTATTGATAAATAGCGCGCCTTATAATTTACTTCATTCTAATTGAACCGCAGGATTTTGCTTCCAAAATGAAATTTTTACATCGTTAATATAATTTTTCTTTTTAAAACACAAACAATCTTTTTCTGTGAGTCATATGGAAAGCAGCGAATAAATGAATTGATATTAAAATATTCTCACCAGCTCTAATGTGGATTGGCAATTGGCCCACTTTCAATGGTGCAATAACAAACTTGACCACATCCACAGTTCTAGGGGCAAGTTTTACATATCTTTTGACGTTTTCCTGCCTCTGCTCAATCGTGTCTACAAATTGGAAATCGATTTTGTTGTTAATAAAGGTGATATTTGCCCAAACCTCTTCTTCTAAGTAGTTATGAACAAGAACTTGTAGTACAAACGTCTCTTTCTTAATCACTGAGTACGGTAGATTGAGAGTGACGAAGAACGGTCGAAATACTTGCAGAATTTCTGGGAACGAGGTAACGGCAAGCCCACTTTTTTCGTTTATGGAAAATGCTGTTGCGTACCAACTTGTTATCGTATCTGGAACATTTAGTATTTTTGGCTGAAAAACTGTTGTTTCTTCCTTCGCCTCCATCTCCTCGTAGATCCACACTTCCGGGAATTCAATACGAGTTCTCCATTCGCCAGTGTGGAATTTGTAATCGAATATCCCTGGCCTGTCCACCGTAGTGTCAGCTTGGCGAGAAACACGGCCAAGCCGTTGGTATAATTTCTGTATTCTTTGCGTTAAACTGTATTTAACGTTGGTTAGAATCACCATTCCATTACGTGTAAAATCAGAAATAAAATCCGCTGTCGATGTCGATGAATCCGAAGACTGAATAGCTCTCCAAAACTGATTGTAAGGTACTTTGGCGGGTTCAAGATCTCCATCATGTTTTTCCGGTGCCAATAACAAAACAGACTGGTCAATTACTCGTAATCCTATCGTTGAATTAGGATGCGTTCGAATTGTAAAGGAAACGTTGTCTGCAGGCATTACTGATTTCTGTGACAGTCTCAGGTCGATGTAATTATTGGTTTCTAAAGTCGTAGAGGCTGAAACAAATTCTTGGCTTTTTTCACCATCAACACCAGTAAAATGATGGATGAAGAAAACAAATAATTTAAGATTAGTGTAAAATCCTTGAGGAATGGTAACATCCAAACGGCCATATACAGCAGGAACATTTGAAACTATTTTGTTTGCCTATTAAATCACATATAGACCAAAATTCATAAATTTCATCATAATGAAATATTTTATAATTTAGAAATGTTAAAATATTGAATGCTATGGCATATAAACCCTCGTTATGCATAACGATTAAAACCATAATTATCCATTTAAATATCCTGGGATTTCTATATCACTATAATATAATTATTGTAATATATTAATATTTACCCACCTCAGTAGCAATAATGTCATCCCCTCCGTAAAGGATGTAGCTTACACGACGGAGAACGGCTTGACTTGCAACAATGTCAAAAGTGTAACTGTTCCCTCTTTGAACTTTATTGATACCATTTTGCTGTTGGGATAAGCTAAGGTATAGTTTTGATGCTGAGTAGAAAAGGCGGGGCACTGGGAGTTTCAAAGTGGAGTCTTTGTATTTAACTGTGATAGAATGAAATTCTGTGCTGGAGTCTGACGGGGTTTGAATTCTGACTGTCGCTATGCCATTTAATTGAATAGCCGATCGTAAATTTTCCGAATCCAAAGTCTGTTTAAATCGTCCTGGCCGGTGTGTTTGAAATTTCGTTTTAATGATCAAAGAAGTTGAATCAGTGTCAGCCTGTGGTAGGTTATCAATGGTTGAGATTGCCAGTTGAAGATCGAGGGGAAATCCAGGTTTAAAAGTGTTGACTGGATTTATCCAAGTAATTTTGAAAGGTTCCGTCTCGTAGACGTAAAGGGAACTTTTCCCAAGATACCACCTCCCAGTTTTGCTCTCTGATACATTTGCTTCTATTTTGTACTCACCGACACTTGTTGGAGCTTCAAATTGAAAAAATATTCTTCCGTTCTTTAAATCTCCAGTTTTTGGGGTTTGTCTACTTTTCTGTCCCGTAGCAAACATAATGACTGAACAATTCCCAGCGAGACTTTTCCCGTACGTGTAGGAGGCTTCTACTTCGACTTTAATTGTACCTGTCTTCCCAATAATCACAAATGGCGGAGGAGTAACCTTTACCAAAAATTTAGGGAGAACGTATTCCTGAACAGAAAACTTTACTTCCTTCTTAACTTCCGTTGAATTAACTGTCACTTTCCAAATACCCAAATTAAGATGTTCAGCGAGGGGCAATTCGAATTTACGAATTCCATTTTTACCCATTGTGAACTTGTCAGTAGTTTTTATTATGGTAATATTCATAGAGTCCTTGATGATAAGGGTTAAAGGGATTGACGAAGTTGGTAAGTTCTTGTCATTCAAAGTTATTATTCGCATAAGAACTACATCTTTTGGTTTATATGCAGGTTTGTCCAGTTGGATAAAAATTGAGATATCCTTAGAGTCTTCGCTGTATTTGGACATCAATGTGACGGGGAATTGATCGTAAACTTCATTTGTAATCACATGAGCCGCGACAATGGAACAAGATTCATAAGACTCGGCAAATAGGTCATCAGTCTGATAGTTTTCAATAATTGCATCACTAAGGTAAAAATCTTCATACTCACCAATTGTTAATTCTTCCCAGGTATCGTCTTCTGTCAATCTGCACTTGAAACTTAATTTTAACGGCGGTGGCAAATTCTTGCTATTCATATCCCGAACTAAGCCGATTTTGTATGTCGAATTATTAAATATTTTGTTTGAAGCAAACACGGTAAACTTTCCATATTCCACTGACCCGCATTGGGAAATAAAGAACCAAAGCCAAACCCAAATAAGAAATTCGAAGGCTGATTTCATCTATAAACATAATTTTATAAATATGGATTTATATTTGTACAAAATACAAGAATATATCATTTTAGCAGAGTACAAGCCAATGAATGTAGGTAACTTACAATTGACCTGCTTCGGAACTTATATCTGTTGAATCTACTATTTCTATATAATATGAATCAAATTATGCTACATACAAGTCAGGGACCTATTCATTTCGTGATAATTATAATAGTATAATAACTTTAAAAATATTTTTTTCTCAATGTTCAATAGATATGGATTAAATATATTGACACTGTTCTCACGACTGTAATACTAGTGCTCAGTAAGAGCTGTGAACTGTGAACACAAGAAAGTACACGCTGGATACTGGTTTAGTAATGAATAGCCGTTTAATTTATACCTAATGCATGTTCTTATCATGTATGCAGTAAGCAAGGTTGCGATTATGCTTTTTTATAAGTTGGGGTTTTATGGGTTTTTGAAAAATAAAACTTGCGTACATGTACACTACCTCCATCTAGTAATGCAAAATATACTATTTTTCTAAGTAGTTAACTCGATCTAGCAGAATTTTTTCAGGATAGTAAAGCAGGACATGCCTATTATCGTGCATTCTATGAAAAAACTGGCAACCCGTTTTAGCACAATTTTCACAAATTTAGCACAAAAAAATGTTTAAAAAGGGGTAAAATGAAAATTTTTTGCGTCGACTTTTTATGACATCCCTAGTATGAATATATCACCAAAAAGCTCATATTTCAAACCTTTTGTTGGTGCTAATTTCACTTCTTTACGCATTTATTTTCCGAGCATTAGCATGAACAGGGCATGAAAATTCCATGGGTTTTTGCTTTTTGTGAAGAAAAACCTAACCCAAAAACCCAACCCAAAAACCCGAGTTTTTCATGCCCTGTCCAAGAATGAGGCACCCGAAACCCGTGCACATTCAGATTTCTCAGCCAAGTATGTTCTTTACGGAAGTAAAAGTGAAATGAGTTTTGGAGGAACTTCAAATTTTATGAAAGAATTACTCGTAGTGGACGTAAATTCCATTTGTATTCATAGTAAAATGTACTATTTACTTCTAACGGTAATAAATGCTTCAAGTAATTTAGCAAATATTTTAACTCCTAGATTAAGCATAAGAAATTACTAAAAAAATTATCATATCAAATGAACCTTCTACTCTAAAAACTTCAAGTAAAAGCATAAGTTATAGCGCTTATACTACCTAGTACAATACAGCATAAGTTTATAGTAATGCTACACCTAGACCCAATTAGCCTTAAATGATTTGTTTCCAATACTAATTAATATTTTTATGCCATACTGTGAAACCTTAAGATAAAAATTACTTTACATTTTTAATGAATGTGTTCAAATTTGTATTGAATTCAAAAAATTATGTATACTGCAAAACAATTACTAAATATTTCTGTACCTGGGAAAAAGTTTCGGGTTATATGATACTTCATGTTAAAGCTCTGATTCTGATTTTAGTTGCCTTGTATGTCATTGCTATAAAAGGCGGAATATTTAGATGAATTATAGTAGGAAATATCGTAACATGGTTCAGGGTCTATTAATTGAAGTTTCATAATTAATTGATATCATAAGCCTTAACAAACTTTTGGTTGAGTTGGTTACGATTTTGTAAATGTATGTGATCTATTTATAGCATAATTATCCTAAGTCGTCAATATAATGGTACAAATTGATACTTTCAGGATTGTCTGCTTGATACTACTTTGAGAGAATTTTGTAATTAATATACACTCGCGATTAACCTGCATTACTGAGTAGTATACTGAAAGTGTATTCATTAATTATTTTTGCATGTCAACTGCGGCGTTGTTATTATTATATATAGAAAGTATAGAGTTGTTATTATAGTCTGGAATATAACTGAGTTCAAATACATAATCCAAAAGATACGCACGATGACACAAAAAAAGCATCATAATTCAGGATGTAATATTAATCTTTTAACAGACGACATACTTGACCGGACATCAGCATCAAATAATATAAGAAACTGAAAAAGGTTAATATGTTTTCTATTTCATTGAGCAGGATGTGAAAGTTTAACACACCGTACCTGTATATATGATATTTAATATCCATTATTATTCTGTCTTATATCTCAACAAACGCCACGTTATACTTTGCATATAATCAAACTTATTATTGGCTGCTGGAGCCTGGATAACTTTTAAGTGTATGTTTTTCACTCTTGTTAAGTTTCATTAATGTGCGTTAATAAAAGTTCATATACATAAACTCATTTACCCGAGTTATTTGTATGCATAAAAAGTATATCTGCTTAAACATCTGCTGATGTTTTATACGTGTAGAGTAGTGTATAGAATATTTTAGCACAGAGAGTTCTATACATTCCGCTACGGTGAAAACGGATCAAGGATCAAGAATAAGACATGCAACTGAAACATATACTTAATTCTCGAATTTATATAAGATTGTTAGATAAAGTTCTGTGAACTTATAAAGTTCTCGAGGTTGGATAATAAATTTTGGCCATACGACAGTTATAAATAAATACAGGATGATAAGTTGGTTTCCCAAAGTGAATTTATTTGCCTAGATCATTGCGTAATCTAAAGAGCAACAGAGCAATTAATGTCATATCGTTTTTCTTTTCTACGAAATAATTAAACACTAATAATTTCGTAATAAGATTATTTACAGCATCTAAATTGTTGTCCATACATTCGCCAAACATTGCTTGTATATGCTAATAGTTGGCCGATACACTGAAGAATAAAATATCGTTTTATCTCTATCCTAAGTTCTTCTTTTCTGCTAACCTCTACTGAGTAAGGTTACTTATACAAATACATAAATTAATAGCAACCTACTTTATAAGCTCAAATTTACCAACTACTTATAATTAATCAAAGTTCATCGCTTTTCTACGAAACTTATAATACAAACACGTCATAGCACTACTGAGAAGGATTCACACAAACATTGTTAGGAATATAAGTATCATCAACGACATTATAATATCATTCTTAAATATTTAATTTTCGTTTGTCCTACATTTCCAAATACCTTTAAAAACCCAAAAATAGTACGTGAAATTTTGATAAGGCAAATTCTTCGTTGTTACCTTTGAGGGAATTCACTCGGAGTAAGTAATCAATTTTTGACTACGTTTAAACTGCGGTAATAATCTTTTTCATTATTGTTATAACTATATAGTTATTAATATTGTAGCATTAAATATTTATATTAAATATAAACTATATTATAGTCAATCATGTACTAGACTATTAGCTACACATTTACCAGAGCGTAGACCATGCGCCACTGCCTCCCTCCCCTAAGAGGGAAATTGTTTATTGGGAGAAACATTTTTGTTGGCCGCCACATTTCTCCAAATTTTCTAAATGTGGAACCAAAATAACCCTTTAGTGGTCATTTATTATTATTGTTACTATTACTGTCATAATTTTTAAAATTGGGAAGGACTAAATATATATTCCTGTGTAAAATTCAATTTCCACACTAAAAATGCAGTTTTCGTTTTTTCAAATCGTGATTTTTGTTTGTTATTGTTAAATATATTCTGTTTTATTCGAAAAAATAAATATTGTTATGTTTATAAATTCATAGTATTTAGTTTTTTTAATACTGTTATACTTTTGTTGACTTTAAATTTGTGTTATTTTTAAATCCATTTGTAGGAACGTCGTTCAACATGAGTAGACACCTTTTGCCTTTGCTTTTCATTTTCATCATTGCATATGTATCGGCAAACAATGATCGTCAAAGAAATACAGCTGATATAAACAAAAATATTTCCCCCGAGGATTCCCCTATAAATAGAAAATCGAATAATAATTGGACACGGTCAACTGATGGTGGCAAAGCCCTCGAAGACTTTAAAGATTGGAAGCAGAAGTTTGAAGAGCAAACAGGTGAAATTTTAATTAATGTAAGGAATGAAATCCTAGACGATCTTGAAATACTGAGACAAGAGTTCGAAAATAATCAAAGCCAATTAAGCAGAGCTAAAACCAGTGCAAGAATAACTCTGAACGAAACCACCCGATGTAGTGACTCTATTACTGGAATCAGTAACTGGTTGAATAAACTTCAAGAAGAAATTGATGATATCAAATCAAAATTAGTTCCGTGGGAATCTCAATCGTATTGGGAATGGTCTTATATTCCTTGGGGGTGGCACAAGAAATATCGTAATGTTTCCCGCCCAATTCCTCCCCCATCATACACTTTATCTAAAATTCAAGTCCTAAGTTCTCGCTTAAATTCCGCTGAACTAGAACTCTTAACAGAAACACAAAATAAATGTAGCGAATCTTTGAAGTTAAAGATTGCTAATATGATGCGAAATATCGAATCGATTAGAATTGAAGAGAGCATTCGTTTGAGAACTGAGACGGTTAATCTCTCCTGCCAAGAAATCATCAAAGGTAGATTTGCAGTAGTCAAAGATCAATTGACAGAGGCAGCCGAGATTGACAATACATTCAATACGACTTTAGTATTGGAGGAAATTTTAAATGAAACTTTGTCATTTGATTTCGATCAACGTTTCTATGTTATCCTGAAATTCTTAAAGACATTGGACACAGTTCTTTTAAAAAGTGGCATGGAATCTCTCCTCCGTTTCATTGATTCCAACAACCACATAGACTCAATGCAATTTCTCAGGCTAGCATACGAATCTAAGTCTGCCTTTGGATACGAATTAAAAGAACATTTTCCAGAAAATATTCAACAATTATTTTGGAGTGGAACGACATGCATTAGAAACAAACTGACTAATAGCTATTTAGAGAGTAGAAATCCAAAAAATATTGCACAGCAGGATACAAATACACTCAATGTACGTGCGGTTAAAAAACCTGAACGTATCACGGACGAAAATACTGGAAAAGTAATATCTACTAAATGCGATTGGGAATTCTATCCCTTAGCAGAGGCTGATTCACTTCATTTCATTATACAGCAAAAAATAAGTAGCAACTCCCGTTGGAATTTAAAAGTGCATGACAGCAAGAAAACTTTGCATGTCAATCCTAGCAATGCCAACCCCTTGACCTGGGAAATCCTTCCACGGGACATTGGACATTCTTTTGCAATTTCAACCTCATCTTTCAATTCAAAGATTTTTATATGCAGCACAACAGAGATGAATAGAGGTAACGTTACTATTGCTCCAATTGACAAATTTAGAATTGAAAGTTATCAGAATTGTAAATGGTACCTGGAAGACATCACAACTGAAGTTTGAATTTCGCGGAAATTTTCAAATCCTGCTGTCATGTAAACATCTTTTAAAATGTAATTATTTTCATTATTAAACTGAATATGTACATCAACCACGGGTATGTAACACTTGCAGATGTTCCCAAAACAAAAATTTATTTAATTATATTACACTCAGCATTGCATAAATAAAAATGTTTTCCAAGTTTTCAAAATCAGTAATCAGAATAATAAGAAGTAGTATGTAATCATTAATTTACATATTTATTTTTACGAATTATTTTTACAATAGCATACTAATAACGAAATAATTATTTCTAATCAGTGATTTAGTACAACGATTGAAGTTCACAACGTTTAGTTCAACATTTGTTTTCATCTGATTTAATTGCAGTTGATAATGCATGAACTTAGTCGAGGTTGAGACTAATTAATTTTATTTATCAGTATATGTACATTGGCATCCTTTAGCATACAATTATAACTATATCTCATTGCCATGCCCTCAATATACGATACAGACGTCCTCTTAATCTGCTCTGGTTTGTGTCATAACAAACTACGACAGATGTATAAGTTTAATTGATATCATTATGAAATATAAACTCATTGTCCGAGTTATTTATATCATACATAAAAAATTATTTTCTTAGGTATCCGCTTATGTTTTATACACGTATAGTTGTTGTTGTGTATCGAATATTTTAGCACGTAAATCTGCATTACTTTACACATATGCATGAGGCCATGCAGTAAAGTGTGTTAAACATCCATGAAAGTTTTAATCTACATTACTTTGTATTCCATCTACGATGAAACCAGAGCAATTAATAAGCCAAAGCTGCAACTGAGACATAATTATATAATTCTCGATGTTATATAAAACTTGTAGTTAGGAGAATCATAATAAGTTCTTTGAACTTATAAAGTTCGCAAGGTTAGATAATAAATGTTGACCAGACAGACGGTAGTTATAAACAAAGACGATACGAAGTTGGTTGCCAAAGCCAATTAGCCAATTCATTTGCCAAGATCATTGCGTAATTCTAAGAGCAGCGGGTAATTAATGTCATGTCATTTTACTTTCTACGAAATAATTAAACACTGATAACTTCGTAATAAGATTATTTATAGCATCCAAATTAAGATCCGTATATTTGCAAAACATAGCTTGTTTATGCTAATAGTATGACCATACACAGAAGAATTAGATGTCGTTATATCTCTATCCTGAGTTCTTCTTTTCTGCTAACCTATACTGAGTAAGGTTATTGATACAAATTAATGGCACTCTACTGTATAAGGTCGAATTGACCCACTACATATAATTAATCAAAGTTGAATGCTTTTCTACGAAACTTATAATTATAAAAACGTCATAGCACTACTGAGAAGGATTCACACAAAAATTGTTAGGAATATAAGCATCATCAACAATATTATAACCTCATTCCAAAACATTTAATTTTCTTTTACCCCACATATCCAAATATCCATAAAAGACTCAAAAAATAATCTCGTAATCATAGTACGTGATACTTTAATAAGGTTCATCGGCATGGTTATACCTTTAATGGAATTCATTCAGAGTAAATAAACAATTTTAAATGAATTTAATCTGCGGTAATAATCTTTTCATTAAATTCATTATTGTTATAATTTTATAACTTTCAATTTTAGTTGTCATTATTGCTTTAAATATTTGGAATCGTTTACCCCTCCCCTGTAGAAAAGATATTGTTAATTGGGAGAAAATAATTTTGTTGACCGACTGCCCCAAATCTTGTAAATGTGTGACCGTATACTGGTGTATTACCAATCACCAAATTAATTAACTCTTTAATGGTTATTTATAATTGCTTTCATAATTGCCACCATTGTGATCTACCAAATAGATTTTCCGATACAATTTCAATTCACATTCTGAAAATTCAGTCTTCATTTTTTTCAACATGCTTCTTGTTTGATAGTGTTAAATATACTGTTTTGTTCAAAGAAATAAATTTCAATACGTTTAGAATTCATAGCATTTATTCATAGTAAAACTTTTGTTGATTTTAAATTTTTTTTAAAAAATTTTGTAGGACTGTCTTCCAAAATGAGTAGATTCCTTTTGGCTTATCTTTTCACTTTCCTCGTTTTTGTATTTGTATCGGCAAAGTACTGACAAAGTAGTATCTACTAAATGCAACTGGGAATTCTATCCCTTAGTAGAGGATGATTCACTCCATTTCATAATTCAACAAAATATGAATGGCAACTCCCGATGGAATTTAAAAGTGCATGACAAAAGACGAACTTTGAATGTCAATCCTAGCAACGCCATTGCCCTAACCTGGGAAATACTTCCACGTGATGTAGGCAATGCGTTTACTATTTCCATCTCATCTTTCAATTCAAATAGTTTTATTTGCAGCACCGCAGAGATGAATGGGGGTAACGTTACCATTGATTTAATTGAAAAAGTTAGAATTGAAAGTTATCAGAATTGTAAATGGTACTTGGAAGACATCCCAAACAATACTGAAGGTTAAATTCCACCATAAATTCAAAGCTCTCCAGTTGTTCAAATTTAAAAGTCTTTAAAAATGTTAAAATTAAACAAAATTTTTGTCATTGTCAATCATATAATATAAATCGAGTCAATTTATCACTACCAACAGATGTTCCCAAAATTACAATTTATTTATATTACACTTAGCAATAAATATGGGGTCTTAAACTTTAATGAACTCGATCCATTTTACAAATAAAAATGTTTCCAAGTTTTGAAAATGGAAATACTAAAAAGCAGTTCTGACTTATCAATTTACATATACTTATTGTTACACATTTTAATGGCATACCAATAATAAAATAGTTATTTCCAATCAGTGATTTAGTACAACTATTGAAGTTCATAACGTTCAGACCTTAAATCTCAATCGCATTTTATTCTTGTTTTCATATAAATTTAATCCGAATTGATAATGAACTTAGTCGAGGTCGAGGCTAATTTATCTTTACCAGCACATTGACATTTTTTAGCATTATATAACTACTAGTAATAGGCCCGTTCTCCGAACGGGAAATGGGTAACCCTTTATTGGGTTACCCATTAAGGGGCCATAAGTGTGCATTATGCATTAAAAAAGCATGAAAATTAACAGATTAAAATTTTTTTTAATTGCTTGCTACATTTCTACAACATCCTACGCACTGGGAAAAATACAATACTTATCGAATCAACATAATAATAGAGTGCCAAATTCAGCATCATTTGACCAAACAGCGAAATTAAAGTAAATGTTTGAAGCCCTTACATTAGCGCCTTTATCATTATATCATTAATATTGAAAGGACATAATATATAATTTTCAATCACTCCGTCATTTTACATTATCCCATCATTGTAAATAGACGTCATTTTAATTAATCCAGTCATTTAAATTAATCCCGTCATTTTAATTAATCCCGTCATTTTAATTAATCCCGTCATTTTAATTAATCCCGTCATTTTAATTAATCCCGTCATTTTAAATAACCCCATCATTTTCAATAACTCGGTTATTTTCAATATCCCCATCATTTTCAATAACTCGGTTATTTTCAATATCCCCGTTATTTTCAATAACCCCATCATTTTCAATAACTCGGTCATTTTCAATAACCCCGTTATTTTCAATAACCCCGTTATTTTCAATAACCCCGTTATTTTCAATAACCCCGTTATTTTCAATAACCCCGTTATTTTCAATAACCCCGTTATTTTCAATAACCCCGTTATTTTCAATAACCCCGTTATTTTCAATAACCCCGTTATTTTCAATAACCCCGTTATTTTCAATAACCCCGACATTTTAAACAGCCTCTTTATTTTATTTTAAACATTTCCAATATTTTAATTAACCTCGTTATTTTACTTAACCCTGTTATTTTAATTAACCCATTTTAATCTTCCTCGTTATTTAGTTTTAAAATATCCCGTCACCTAATCCCATTTACTTAAACGTGTTATTTTAATTATCACTTATATGTTAATTGGTCCAAATATTTTATTTTAAATCATTAATGATTTGACAGATATTCAAAGATGAAAACTGAAGAACCAAAAAATCTATTTCTGTTTTTACCTCATGTTTATTGAAACTAAACTGTTCGTTTCTCGCAGCCCGATCAACCGAGCAGGTGTAGCTAAAGCTAAAGGGAAAGAGAACATGCGCCACCTATGTGGTCGCATTTACAGTGCGTAGTCACCGTAGCCCCTTAAACACGGAGAAGCACGAATGGATAATTGGATTTTCAAAATTCAATTTAAAATCGTAGAATCAAAATATCAAAAATCCGCCACTTGAGGACCTCAGTATTGGTCCTTAGAAGCTTCAAAAAAAATTTGATTGTGATTGGTTGAAAACTGTAGGAGGAGATAGGTTTGGCAGTTTGAGTTTTTCCCTATCCCTCCCATGTTAAAATTTGATTTTCAAAAAATCATAAAACGATTTCTATGAAACCAATCGTTATGAAAATGATCATTTGAGGTTCTGACTATGAGATAAACATCCAGTAAAAATTTGAACCTCGTAGATTGATGCTAAAGGGTAAATGAATTGCTATTATTATATAGATATCTCTTGCAATGCCTTCAATATACGGCACTGACATCCTCTTAATCTGTCCTGGTTTGTTATGACGCATCATCATCGTTAACATGAGCTCAAAACATTTCCGAGTAAGATCAGAGGAGTGGAGTAAAAAATGAAGTCTATTTATGAACACTCAGAAGCATGTAGTTTTCATTTTACAGTTCTTCCCTTTCTGCATTTATTATTAAAGTAAAGGAGCTGCCAGCCGTACCGTTTAAAAATGAATAAATTTACATATCTTCAGCTAGCATGTGCTGTAGTTTTACAGCTACTAATAATGAAGATAAATGTCAACCACGGCCACGTCAACGCTCACGAAGAGGGCGAAGGTAAACATATGTTTATTTATCAGTAATTATCAATAGTTACATAAATTGACAAAGCTAATGGTCACCCAAAACAATTAAAGAGAAATGTACTAAACACTACATATTTCAACTTGTTGCATTTGATTCTTGTCGTAGGATATGTAAAAATGTCAGTTTGAAGCAGTCGTTGAATTAAGACTATAAACATAACTTGGTAAAACTTTTACCTTTATATTCTTATCTCTCTATAGCAATTTCTCCCGGACAAATCAATCCACAGACTTATGTGAATACCAGGTCCCACAATCCAAGAAAGGAAGGTTATAATTTTGATCGTGCAAGAAGCTCAACTACTCCTCAAAATATCTCCAATGACCTTCAGAGATGGAAAAATAAAATGGAAGAAAAAAGAGGAAAAGAGTTGCATGAACTTGGAAAAGAATTTAAAAATAAAATTCAAGACATGCGAAATAAACTGTAATCTAACGAAATATTTATTCAATAAATGTTGCAAGCATGTTTGCAGTTAAATATTCCGAGAAATACGTTCCGAGTAATTATTTATACTCTATATTTAAAATTTAAGAAAACCTCAAATCTTAGGACTTCACGGTTGCAAAATGATTTTAGAATTTATTTATAGGACTTCATAATATTGGCATATATTATCACAGGTTGGCATAATAATTTATTGGCAACGTTTACTTTGATAGGAAACATTCCTATCAAATAAAGCATCGCATTTAAGCAAAAGACTGCCAGTACATGTGATGGGTAATACACCATTCATATTAGTACATGGTAGCATGTAGGAATTACTAAGAAGACGTTTATAATAATCACTAATACAGCTGTCTCAAATTCTAATCTCTTTCTCTTATACATATAAGATTATTTAATAGTTTAATGTACGATTTATGATGTTATGAGCATTACGTAGTTATGAATGTAATCTTAAGTGCAAGTTCGCTTAGATCAGCTCAACGTTTATATGGATTGCTTAATATAAGTTGGACACGTAGCATTTACTTACAAAAATCTCATTTCTGTGAAATGTTTTTGTTTTCAGAATACTTACGCCAGTACTAGTACAAGTTTTACTGAGAATGCTTAAAAGATTACGTAGTAACTAAGCTTAAGGATTTCTCCATATAGGTCATCTGCACTAAAAGAGATCAGAAGTGTAATATCTTAATAAAAATGTCCTGATACATATAAAATGTCGATACTTCTCAAATCTGTCAGTATTATTTGAAAAAGTTGATATAATTTGAATCACTTCAGTTCATTCCATTAGCAGATTCCTGTTTTATAATCAAGATATAAACTATGGTAAGGCAATAACTAATTTTAATTAAAAATACAATATTATTTGATAACAGTATACATAATACTTCTAATTTTTGAAGTTAAATAATAAAAAATGTAGTATTTATTGCACAGCAAAGTACGACCGTTTTGAATCGACTTTTTACAAGTTTTAACCATAACAATATTAATATGAAACAGAAAATGAAACACAAAAACACAAATTTTTTATAACATAAGTATATTAATATGACAAGAATTTTGAAATTTCATACTTTACATGACCATATTAATATTTATTATAATTTTGCAGGAATTTGACTGCAAAATGCAACTCATTTTTTTGTTTCACTCCGTGTTTCTCCTTTTACACATACAACTGTCAGCACAGTCAACAGGGAACAGATATCATGAAGATCCATTTGCTTCCCGTTCTAATGTGAATTCAAGAGAGTCCTACTCAAATGGTAATCTTAGGCCAACGACCGAAATGCCACCTGATTTCCGGAATATTATGACCGAAATAGAAATTAACTTTGATGAGCAAAAACAAAATTTAACTGATATTTTAAACGCCTTACTACTGCCATATGAAAATCGGTTGAAAAACATACGCAACAGAGCCCAAGTTACATCCCGACCGAAAATACAAAAACCATCTTGCAACCCTTTCATTAACGGAATAGATTTCTTGCTAGAAAAATTGCAACACGAGATTGAAGGGATTAGAGCTGACCAAATCATGGATCGTAATTCCACCTCGTCATCAAATTTGGATAAAATTCAAAATCTAAATTCTCGCCTTACAGCTTTGGATGTGGAGGTATCAACTCAAATGGCAAATAATTGCAGCGCACCTTTAGTCACCAAACTTGACCGCATGACAAAGGAACTTCAACTTCTTCATGAAACTGAGGTGGACGACATTAAATACATCATCGTCGAAAGCATAGTCAGTGGCAGATCGGCTGATGAAAATACTCAGATGGGAAATACTACCTTATCTGATATCATAAACAAATATTTGGATGAGAAATTCCCTGACAGTTTCCAGAACATTCTCGATTTCTTAAAGACATCGGATCTAGAGGAATTTAATAGTGGCATGAGACTTTTAATTGAAGCCATGAAATCTAGGGATTTAATAAATACTAATCAATTTCTTAGGTTGGCATACGAAGCAAAGATTTCTTTTGAATCAGAATTAAAAATGGAATTTCCAGAAAGCCATCAGAAATTAATTTGGGGCCGGGCACACTGCATACGCAACAGAATGACGAATCAATTTTTGATGACTGATGAATTTGAATTCCCAGAAAATGAAGCACAAGCTAACTTTAATTCTACGCCGACGGATCACGGTGTACATACGATTAAAATTTCTCAAAATTACAGAGCGGGCATTCCAAACAGTTTTTCTTGTGACTGGGAATTCTATCCACTACTAACTGAAAACGCCCTTCTGTTCGTTATTCGCCAAAATGTCAGTGGTATCGGGGAATGGCAATTGAATGCAGATAGAACAGGAAATGTTCGTATGAGTCCTACTAACGGTACTTCAGATTACACTTGGGAAGTTAGCTTGCAGAACGACGGACAGTTTTCATTTTCCGAAAGTTTACAAGACAATTCCGCTCAATGCAGCATTGAATGTCAATATGTAGAAACCTTTCTTTGTAGCACGAAGGAGAGGTCCAACAGAAGAAATGTTGTCTTCGCCCTTATGGACAACTATTGTAAATGGTTTGTTGAAAACCCATTTGAGACAAACGACCAGCGAAAGAAATAGGCAGTTATTCTATGAGGTGCTAGTAAGCCTAATAGCAATAATAGCGGTGGCAAAAAGGTGAATTAGTAATATTGCGGGGACTTACTCATATTAATAAATAGTACCTATGTATACATTTTCTTCGATATCTTATAATGTCAACGTTCAAATTTTGAAATAAATGTGACACATATTGTGATGCAAATTCTTAATTGCAGAAATAAAATAATCGCAAAAATCATTTTAATTAATTTCTTTACGTCATTTAATTTGTTGAGCGAATGTACAAAATTTTTTATCACCATATTATTTAGTAGCAGCAGCCTGAATAGAAAAGTTCATAACTATTTAATCCATCCATGAATTTTAGGACATGCTCAGAGCAAAAATGCTTTATAACCTTTTTTAAATGTTTCCCTCTGTTAAAGAAAATGCCATTAAATCATTTGGTCTTTAAGGCAAAATAAATTTAGGAACTACTAAGTGGGACCACTTTCCTACGCTAACAGCCGAGGTCCAACATTATGGACAATGATGCTTTCGAGTTCCGCTTCTGATTGCATGTGTGTACAACCCAAATAATGGTGCTGTTTGTAGGGCATATTATTTATGACACCGCACCGTGACAAAAACCCTGATCGTCAAAAATTGTCCACACGTGGATAACCAATCACAACTCACAGCCATATGCGTCGAGCAGTTAGGCATTAACGTTGATTTCATTCAAAACCCGGGCGGACTATAGGGTTATGCTGAACCCGTAGTGGTGCATAGCCTTTATTGGCTGTGACCAAAGCTTTTCTGCCTTCTGCTTCAGGCCTTGTCCAACATACAATACAGGCGAAACAAGTGACTGTAGCGCCACAGACCTTAAGTGGCTATATAGTCATTCGCGGCAGAAAATATAAACACACCAATCAACATGATAAGTGGAGTGCAAGTTGTAGAGTTCTACTATATAGATTTATTTCATTACTAGCCGGTCACAGGACCTAGGCCCTGTTATAAATAAAGCTAGTGTGTATTCCGGGGCAATATTGTACGATGAGAAGAAATTATTTCAGATCAGATGCATAGCTTTTCCTAATTGAACTTTTCATGGTTTCTTATTTAGTGGGTCGGCGTCGGAGGTAGATATTTTACATTCATATGTGTAGGGACTTTTGTTTTAGAAAACTGACAGTATCTCTGGACAGGGAGTTAAGGTACTTGTCTTGTATCATAATTTCAACAATGTAAATGACCAAATTTTAAATTTTCCCGCACATGAAATATAAGCAAATCTACCTGCGGAATTTTTCACTGCGCAACTCGAACAAGACCATTATATTATATAGTGATTATGTCTTCCATTTCCCACATCAGGTCTGGGTCTCTGATCCGCAATTATCCAACTAACAGGCTGGTTTACCGCTTCTAGTCTTATATATTAATAACTCATTTATTTCTGTTGCTGTGATAAAGACCTACGAAACCACCTACGAAAAAGGTGACAAAGTGGGTATTTGTCAAAAGAGGGAAAAGTACTGAAAATTCAAAATGGTTCGGCAATTTTTGAATTCTTTAGCTTTTGCCAATATAATATTCTTTATATACGGAAAGATATTTAAGACCTCTCAAAGTTTAAATTCATGATTAGAATACGTATTTAAAAGATTGGCCAGGTTTTATTTGTTATACTTTATAAATATTACGATTTATATCAATGAATAAAATGATTGTACTATTGTACTACTTTTACTAAATTGGTATATAATTTATAACACTGAAAAACAAGTGAAATGACACTAGTGACCCCCAATAATAACCGATTTAAGAATAATGAGAATAATTACATAGATTCCATCTGATACTAGAGCTATTATAAATACTAACGAATTGAATTGAATTTATTTCATGTGTTTCTAGAATTTACAATCGTACATATATATTACGAGGTTGTGAAAATAAGTTGATGCCTGTAATACATACATGAATACGTTCAATGCACATGGGTCAGTTTACGTTTATCCTTAGTCATGATCAGTGCTAGTTTAGTATTTTTTAATTATCTCGAATATAAGTTTTAGAATTTAATATATACTTAATGATTGAATTATAAGAATTAAATAATATACTCGTGTTCGTCTCATAGTAGTTTTAAAATATTTTCTCTTCTTTTATCATTTACACCCATTGACAATATCGCATACGTCTGTTTCCAAACAAAGGTCGCATACAGTTTTTTTGGACCCTGGAGCAAGCAAGATAACTCCTTTGTTATTAGTATTCATGTACTCGTAGACAGTGATTTTGGCTTTATATTTGGAGGCAACTTGGTGCATAACGTCTACAGGAAGATTCACACATAAGACTGTCTGATTGAGATAATCGTAGTAGATATTCATACGGGTTGCCTGATCCTTTAGTTCCATGTTGCCGATGACAACCGATTTTGCCCTATCTTCTAATAAGCTAGTGACTCCCTCTTCATCAAATGCATAGCCAGTAGGAAGATTCACCTCTGCAACAACATCTCCAGTCTGGTCTTCATTAACTGAACTTACACAAAGTTGGAGGTGAAATCCGTCGTCTGAATTTTCATCGGGTTTCATCCACTGCAATAAAAATATCATTTCAAAATCAAATAAAATCGGCAGCTAAGTATTATTAGATGAAAATTAGTACAAAGTTCAATCAACTACCAAATTTAATGTTTCAGATACTTACGTCATTAAGTTTTTATTTGAGAAATTCAATATTAATTACTATAGAACGAATAATAATAAGATTTTTTGTGTATTTCCTACCTTGCTATCGATTATAAACGTTGAGTCATCTTTGGAACGTTTGGTACGATATTTATGTTCTTCATATTCCATATAGCAGTGACCTTCGCCTTTGAAAGTGACGTTGAAACTGTTTAATCCCTTAGGTAAGACACAGTCCTGAAGTGACCGGGCGTTACGTGGATTAATGTTTAACTTCATCGTGTAGTCTACGTCTGTTGTGATTTCGATATCCATGTTATCCGTTGGTTTCATAACTGTTAACCGCGCGTATTTTGAAAGAGCAGTCAGTGCTACAAATGTATCTTGTGTAGACATAAATCCACCTTTGTCATTCCGTTTAGAAAGAAGCCACTTGACTGTTGGAAGACTGTCTTTAAAAGCATCATTCGATTTCCACAGCTGAGAAAGAAGTGCATATCCCGTGATCTCAATACTCATGGGAGTAGTTGCAGGTTCAGAAATTAATGCATTTATCTCGTAATGTTTTAAACCATCATCAGTATATTTTGCGAATGTTTCCAGTTTTTCAAAAAACCGATCCTTAGCGGGATGGTCAGTGGCATAGAGAGTTGCGGTTACAATAGCAAGACTGTAAGCATCACATTCTGTATAAGAAGAATCCTTGGAAATGAAATTGAGACCTTTTACAATCGCATCTTCAATATCTCTTTTGCTGCTTTGGGATAACAATTCAAGTGATTTAACTTCAGCAAATATCTCTGACATTGCAAGAGTCACATATGCGGTAATTGCATAGCGAAAGATATTTTGACCGACATCTTTTCGTTCAATTCCACCAGCCAAACCGTAATGTGTCGTTACAGCATTGACTGGGTGCAATAACTTTCCATATTCAACAAATTCTCCAGTGCCCGGATTTTGTTTGGATGCAAGAAACTTTAAACCATTAATTAGTACTTTGTCATCTACTGTGATGTATTTTCTAGCGCCGGCAAAACATCGAAGAATGAACGCTGTAAGCCAAGTTGAGGTTTTGGTATTAACCAAGTGATATTTAAATGATCCTGTTACCGGATCGTAAAATTTCACTTGTTCTTGATAACCTTTATTTAAGTTGACAATGCCAGTGGTTCTTTGAGTTGACGTCAATTTGTGCAAGCTGTGTAGATAGTCGAGCGCAATGATATTTGGATAAAATCCTTTCATATTCTGCTCACCACATCCAACTGGAAGGGTTATCAGTTTATTTACTTTTGAACCTTCATTCAGATCCAGAATTGGAGCCAGAGTGTCTCCTGTGAATGTCAAACTTTGACTGTCAACAGATCGTCTGTTCCTAATTCGAATTGTTTCAGTTTTTTGAAAGTTATTTTCGCTGTTTGATCGAACCATTATCTTGTGATTGAATGCCGGTTGCAACTCCCCAGCAGCTATCACATTGAGAGGGCGCTTCAGCGCATCACCCGCCTGTTCTGTCACTGCATTATAAAAAATTACGTATTAAAATTAAAATAATTGTATAAAATTATTATAACTGTATAATTATTAGAAGTATTATAATACCAATACCGTATTATTACTTAATCATGTGACAACATAATAATATTACAAATAACATAATGTTTGATATTGTCATAATATTCTTACCAGCTCTGATATGAATCGGCAATTGGCCCACCTTCAGTGGAGTGATAACAAACTTGACCACGTCTACAGTTCTAGGTGGAAGTCTGATGAATCTCTTTACGTTCTCCTGTTTTTGTTCAACTGTGTCCACAAACTGAAAATCGACTTTGTTGTTTATAAACGTGACATTTGCCCAAACCTCATCTTCCAAATAGTTATGAACTAGGACTTGTAGTACGAACGTCTCATGCTTGATAACTGAGTAAGGAAGATTGAGAGTGACAAAGAATGGTCGGAATACTTGAAGAATTTCTGGAAAGGAGGTAACGGCAAGGCCGCTTTTTTCGTTTATGGAAAATGCTGTTGCGTACCAACTTGTCATCGTGTCTGGTACATTTAAAACTTTAGGCTGAAAAATTGTTGTTTCATTCTCAGCCTCCATCTCCTCATAGATCCACACTTCCGGGAATTCAATACGAGTTCTCCATTCGCCTGTGTTGAATTTGTAGTCGAATATCCCCGGTCGGTCCACCGCAGCGTCAGCCTGACGAGAAACCCGGCCGATGATCTTGTTATACTTTTGTTTCTTTCTTGCATCTTTATCACTTTTTGCATTAGTTAAGATTCCAATTCCATTTCGTGTAAAATCGGCAATAAAATCTGATGATGACATAGAAGAGTCCTCTGGAGATTGACTAGCTCTCCAAAATTGATTGTAAGGAACTTTAGCAGGTACCAAGTCGTCTTCGGTGTTGCTCGGTGCCAATAACAACACAGACTGATCAATGACTCTTAGTCCTATCGTTGAATTAGGATGCGTTCGAATTGTAAAGGAAACATTGTCTGCAGGCATTACTAATTTCTCTGACAGATGCAGGTCGATGTAATTATTTGTTTCTAAAGTCGTAGAGGCTGAAACAAATTCTTGACTTTTTTCACCATCAGCGCCAGTAAAATGATGAATGAAGAAAACAAATAATTTAAGATTAGTGTAAAATCCTTGAGGAATGGTAACATCCAAGCGGCCATATACAGCAGGAACATTTGAAACTATTTTGTTTGCCTAAATTAATCACATACAAAACAAATTTCATAAATTCTGCCATAACAAAACCTTAAATTGTATAAAAATAAGGTAAGTATTAAAATTATGATTATTTATTTAAATGTCCTGGGTTTTTAATCTTATCAGTATATAAATTTTACCTACCTCAGTAGCAATAACGTCATCCCCTCCGTAAAAGATGTAGCTAACATGACGTATAACAGCTTGATTTGCAACAATGTCAAAAGTGTAACTATTTTCTCTTTGAACTTTATTGATGCCATGTTGCTGTTGGGATAAGCTAAGATAAAGCTTTGATGTTGATTGGAAAGGCCGTGGCACTGGAAGTTTCAAAACTGAATCTTTATATTTTACGGTGATGGAATGAAATTCTGTGCTGGAGTCTGACGGGGTTTGAATTCTGACTGTCGCAATGCCATTTAATTGAATAGCCGACCTTAGATTTTCCGAATCCAAAGTCTGTTTCTGTTGCCCCGGCCGGCGTGTTTGAAATTTCGTTTTAATGGTCAAAGAAGTTGTATCAGTGTCAGACTGTGGTAGGTTATCAATGGTTGAGATTGCCAGTTGAAGATCGAGGGGAAATCCAGGTTTAAAAGTGTTGACTGGATTTATCCAAGTAATTTTGAAAGGTTCTGTCTCGTATACGTAAAGGGAACTTTTCCCAAGATACCATCTCCCAGTTTTGCTCTCTGAAACATTTGCTTCTATTTTGTACTCACCGACACTTGTTGGAGCATCAAATTGGAAAAATATTCTGCCGTTCTTTAAATCTCCGGTTTTTGGAGTTTGTCCAATTTTCTGTCCTTCAGCAAACATTATGACTGAACAATTCCCTGCGAGACTTCTTCCGTATGTGTAGGAGGCCTCTATTTCGACTTTAATTGTACCTGTCTTCCCAATAATTACAAATGGCGGAGGAGTTACCTTTACCAAAAATTTAGGGAGGACGTATTCTTGAACAGAAAATTTTATTTCTTTCTTAACTTCCTTTGACTTAACTCTCAAGGTCCAAGTACCCAAATTAAGCCGCTCGGCGAGTGGCAATTCGAATTTACGAATTCCATTCTTAGTAACGGTGAATTCATTAATTGCCTTTATTATGGTAATATTCATAGAGTCCTTGACGATAAGGGTTAAAGGGATCGACGAAGTTGGTAAGTTTTTCTCATTCAAAGTTAGTATTCGCATACGAACTACATCTTTCGGTTTATATGCAGGTTTGTCCAATTGAATAAAAATTGAGGTGCCTTTAGAGTCCTCGCTGTATTTTGACATCAATTTAACGGGGAATTGATCGTAAACTTCATTTGTAATCATATGAGACGCGACAACGGAACAAGATTCATAGGGCTTGACAAATAGGTTATCAGTCTGATAGGTTTCAATAATCTCATCGCTTGAGTCAAAATTATCGTACTCACCAATGGGTAGTTCTTCCCAGGTAGTAACATTGCCTTCGGTCAATCTGCAGTTGAAACTTAATTTTAACGGCGGTGGCGCATTCTTGCTGTTCATGTCACCAATTAAGCCGATTTTATACGTCGAATTATTAAATATCTTCTTTGGAGCAAATACGGTAAATTTTCCATCTTCAACTGATCCACATAGAGAAATATAGCACCAAAGCCAACCCCAGATGTGAAATTTAAATGGAGATTTCATCTACAAAAAAGCAATTGTTTAAAAATCAATCTGGATTATAGAATTTGTACAAAATACAAGAGTATCATTTTATTATAGCAGAAAATGAATACACTTACAATTGACATTGAGTAAGTTGAACTAAAATCAGAAGTTTATAATTAACTGGAATTTACGATACCGGTATAAACCAGAAATAAAATCTGTAATAAGTACAACAACTACAACTTAGAAGCTTAACTTAATTCTCTCTCTGGATATAAATAGCTGAAATAAATGGATACTGTTTTTAAGACTGTATATAGGGCTTAGTAAGAGCTGTAAATTGTAAACACAAGACACAATACAGAATACTGGTTAAGTAATGACTTGCCCTTCAATTTATACCCATCCATGTGTACTTATCGTGTAGTAAAGCAATCTTATTTCGCAGAAATAAAATTCTCTGACGAAAAGACCAATACATGGTAATATTCATGATAATATTAAATACGTCAATCATTTTTCTATTCCTTCTATTTAAAGAGTAATGCGAACTATATACATAGTCACTTCGGTATAATATATTATAATGTCTGTATTGTTATATATATTTAAATTAGGTTTAACATTTCTATGCTTAAAATTTGTAATAAATGCTCCCGAAAATATGCAATAAATTCCCAAAATGATGAGCGCTACGAAATAAGTAACAATTGTAACGCATTTGACATCATAGGAAAAATTGGATGGTTTTGAGTAGGAAATTTTATATCCTGATTCAACATTATTTGATTTTGCTTAATTAATTATAAAGTAAAGCTAATGCATCAATCCTTATCTTTCTATCTGCATTATCCTCCAACTTTTGATTGACTGGCTTAAAATTACTAAATTTATGATGAAGGTAAACACTACGATTTATTTGATAATTTACTATAAAATGTACCGTAATATGACTGAGTGGATTAACACCTTCGCAACAATTATCTTATACTACCAATTATAAAGATATTTTCGAATTGGTTTATAGTTTAGGAATTAGGTTAGGTTAGGTGGCATAAGTAGAATCAGTAATACATTTATTTCATTGTTGGTCGGGGCACATTGAGATATTATTAGTCGTCAGTATAATGATAGAAATTGATACTTCTTAGGATTATCTGCTAATTATTTCTTTTGCAGACCTGGCAGACAGATCTTTGATTAATATAGCATTCACTAAGTCGATGAACCTTAATTAGTAAACTCATCCATCCTGAAGTTTCCAAGAAAGATCATTTTTAGATGTCAACTACGGCAGCAATAATATTATAGTTGGGATATGACTGTGATGTGAAGTGAGGTCAATACATAATCCATCGAGCAAGATTATGTTATATTTCACTTGTGACAAATGACCTACTTGACCTGCCATCAACATCAAATAATATAAAAACAGACTGTAGATTACTCGGTAAAACTTGTTTACTCACTTCCTGAGCAGGACGCCGTATGTGATTAACAATATTATTTATTACCCTATTTGTTTTGAAATTTCTTGGTAATCAACGGAGTTCTCAGAATGCTGCGGATGATGTTGAATGATATTGCTATGAATAAATGAAACCCATACATTTTAATAGGTAAACAGATGGCCATAATTTTTTATTTAAAACTATAAGTTATTCGTATCACGATGTTGGATGCATGCGGATATACCAATAACCATATAGTGTACAGATATATATAGTATTGTATATAGTTATATTTTGAATGCCTACAAATATGATAATAGAAGCGATACATTTTATGAATATTCATGTAAACGAGATGGATTTCGTGTACAAATGTAGTATTATATTATTGCCTGTTTGTACTTGTCTAGACTTTGTCTTAATGGGAGATCGAGATGTGAGATATGAACAAATAATTGTCGTAAGCTCAAAAATGCATAAACTTGGAAATTCATTCCATTTGTGTAGTGATCTAAGGAATGCCGAGTGTATTGTATGGACGAGATGATAATGTGACGTGGAAACTCAATGATAGTTTACTGCAGTACCTCTCATTTCCGTATCAAATCTAAAATTTAATTTGAGTTGTCGGACAATGATTATGAATTACTATGTTAATTACAATTAATTTCAAAAAATGTGAAAAATATTATTCGTTTAAGTTTTTCTTTATGCTGGATCGAGGTCTGTGCAAATATCTGTGCATCTGAGAAAGTCTTTAGAACTGCTTGAATAAGATATACTTACTCATTTACTACATACTTCTTTTAATCATTAAAATTTATTTATTATTTCTGGAAGTCAAATTTCGTTTCCAATTTCCTTGTTTGGAAAAACTAATATGTCATGTTATAAATGCTTTAATTATTTAATTCTTAGTATGTATAGTGAGAGCTGAGAGGTATGGATACCGAGAGGTAATCTATCCTTGAATTAATTTAGTAATTACATTAAACTTCCTTCCATTCAAATTGAAAGTTGCCTTCCATACCGGTAGTCGATTTGTAAATTACAATATATCTCGAGACACTTGGTGATGGGTTGATAACTGCTGTTATATTTGAGCAGTATCTAAAATAATAAAACAAAATTAATTATAGGTAGTACTTATTAGTAATTTTCGAATAAATTCATTAGAACAATCACCATAGTCTAGTAGAACATAAACACACGACTGCCTGTTAATGACGGTTAGGTTGTTATCATTATGTTTACCTGTAGCTTGATTCACGAGGGCCGTGAGGACTGTAATAAGGACGTCCAATGACAACAACGCTTTCTCGGAGAATTGTTAAAGATTCAGCCACACAGTTCGGGGTTTTTGTTGCGTTAAATAACGACAGATTCATATAAATGGGTACGGGCTTTGGATTTATGACAAATGTCACAACTGAATTGGCTGGGGATGCAGTTCTAGCTTGTGGCCAATTGACACTGCCCGATTCTGTATTGTAATGGTAATGGCTAAACGCAATGGACTCATCTATTAAATTATCAGTGCCAATGAACTCTAATTGGAAGCTATTTCTTTTGCCAGGTGCATTGTTGTGTTGAGAAGGGTCAAAGAAGAATGTGACGAAGACAAGCGGCCCATTTACAGTGAAATTTCCGTGATCTCCAGGAAATCTGTTTAGAAAAATTACTCTGATTAGTTTTGATACAATTAGAAATGGGAATAATACAAATAAGTAGGAATAAATTACATTTTTTCTGTATACTGCAACCGAATAGCGGCTGGATTATAAGTAGAATACAAATTATAATACGGCGAAAGTGTTATGAAACTATTGTCCCCCATTTCGTCGTTTTGCAAGCGAAAAGTCACTTTAGATTTCCTATCTGTCCTAACTGTCCAGACGCATCGTATAATTTCATTAGATTGTTCAAAAGAATAATTGATTGTCCCTCTGTCATTAATCAGTATCCCTCCACAGATTTCGACTCGCTTGACTTCCTCAACTACTTCCAAATTCGTGGCATCAGACCTGACAATATCTTCACCTTCTTCTGCTTCTATCATTTCGTCTTCGGGGACAGTCATTTTTTCTATAATCATATTTAATTTTTCCACGTCGTGTTGTATTTCCATTTGAACGGTTTTTAATCTGTCTTGTACGGATACGATTGATTTTTGCTGACGCTCAAAGAAATCCATTTTGCTTTGTATTGATCGTAAAATTTCAGTATTCTAATGGAAAAATAAATAAAAAATCATCCTTTACATAAATATCATAATAATATCATTACACATTTTGATCCTGACATTTTTCGTGCCACAATATTTATTCAATAGCAATAGACAGCTAATCAGCTAATATTCATTCAATCTTTACTAATAATGACTATATTAACAGTTTGTCTTACTCACCTCGTGGACAATATTCTTCAAATTTATTAGATCGGCATTGTTAGCATAATGTCCATATATTTGTGGAGATCGTCCAGGATATTCCATAATCTATAATAGTTAATACGTTAAAGTACTAATGAATGGTAATGAGGGACTTTCTAAAATTTAAATACTGCAGGAGGATATTGTTTTTAACCTAGTTTTCAGAAAGCTCGGAAGCTGATTATTGCCAATGCTACTTTCTACCTGCTGTTGGTGACCACGAGAATTCATTAGTTGTCTTCCTTCTGTATAGCCGTATCCTTGATTATTACCATCACGACGGTGTCCATCTCTAGTGTCAACTCTGTACCTGTAAAATAGGTGAAAATCATTTAGTAAAGTTTGATTTATTGTAAATATAGCCATTTGGAGTAGAACCTTTGCTTTTTAAAAGTTATTTCGACAATTGGCACGCTCGCTCTCTGGTTTAAGATATTAAAATCTCTTGTAGGATAGATTATAATTTGCTAGAATAATAAGTATGGAGTCTATATATAATATTATTTTTTTACAAAGTAAGTATTACTAGAAATGTTTCAGTTAACATACGTAGCTGCAGTTATAAAATAACTTCCGACCATTTTTCGTACACATTAATTGCTCAACTAATCTTTTGAATTTCTAAAACATAAATTCCATGCTATTAAGATCCAACCTTAATAGATTTTAATATTAATTTGGGTATTTTAGAATCACCAAACCCTCAAACTTTACCCAAATGGCTGCATTAATATAATTTGATAAGATTTTTTAATTAATTACTGATCTTGATTTCCATTTGTAGAATATCCTTGCGCTGAGACATGGTATAGTGTAAGACAGATATAGAACAAGTATTTATACATTTTGCATGCTTTGAAACAACTTATTATGGACAAATATATATTTGCTTCTCCAATAACCAAAGAAATGAAATGAATATCATAAATGTCCTATCTGACTTACTTATATATGGCACACTTTTGTAAATTCATTTATAGTCAGTTAAAAATAGATCAGATTACTTAGTATTGTTTATTTCCAACTTGACTTATACATCTACATAAACTCTGCAGATATAGTTAAGTTAAGCTTACAGAAAGAGCTTAGAGAAAATGAATATTGTCGACAGAGGCATTCATTCTAAGTCGTTGCAGTGCCACTTAGTGTTTATCAGGTTCTGCCTTATTTAATCTTTGCGTTTATGGACATCAGTGTATTATGGCACTGTCTTAATTAAATTGAAACTGACAGCTTTATTAGCTTGTTGACATTAATCTGTTTAAAGTATGGTGCTGCTTGCTATATAAGCATTTGTGTTTGCCCTTCAAACAATTTTAATAAACTGATACATAAGCCATTACGTTGTATACTTTTATCTTGTCTCCAGTCTAGATTCTTGATGCTTATATCGCAGTATTATTTAAATTATTTATGTAGTCAATAAATGAATTAATAATAAAAGTTCAATGTTCAAGTAAAAATATTAATTAATGAATTATGATACAATCACCAGTAACATTTTAATGCGCAATCTTGTCTCACTTGGTGTATACCAAATCTATTAAATTCCACGAATCAGTTGACAAAGTTAACCCCCATTAAAACTTAAATGGATTCTGCAATAATTAATTGCCAGAGTAGGAATCAAATATTTACTCTACATATACCTACGTTTGGAATAAAGTATTTCTATTAATATAAAATCTAAATTTATAAGTGTTTTTTACAGGATAAAGTGTTCTGTTTCTTTCCATTTTTGTTATTCCCATGTAGACTATTTCTTTAGCAGCATAGATCCAGCAAGGTAACAACCAATAAAGATTCTACATTACATTACATAAGATAATATTAACTATATTTACATTATATAATGGTTGGAAATTTATTTTACCAATTATGTTATATTCGGTTTTAATTCAAATTTATGTTAATTATTTTACTTTATTATCAAAATTACTTATAGATTAAGCTTGAGGGCTTATAATTACCTTATTATAAACAAATTTGCAGGAAAATACACCATGCAAATGGGTCGACAGCTATGGGGTTTTGCAACCATGTTGCATGTTTTATTAGTAGTATCGACAAAATACGTTGAAAGTTCTAGTGGATCATTACGAAATCTAAATGCCTCAGCGGACATATTCCAAGATGTAGAAAGGACATTATCTCCCATTACCAGACAGGAAATTCAACAAACAGAAATTGAAAAAGCTACAAAATATTGGACGGATAATTTTAGACAGTTAACAGAAAGAATGGTTACAGATTTGAAAGATAAAATAATACTAGATCAAAGAAGAAACTATGTTCAATCATCCAGCTGCAGCAATTCTACAATTGCAATTGATTTTCTGTTGGAAAAAATTCGAAAAGAAATAAATAAGATCAAATGGGAAATAAGCCCACCAGCGAGTAGGAATCGAACTCAATATCAAATGATCCCCCCTCCATCAAATACTTTGAGTAAATTTCATAAAATAAATTCCCGCTTGGACTCTTTGGACGTTGAGCTTTCAACGGAGATGCTTGACAACTGCACTAGTCCTTTGTTTATGAAACTTGGAGGGATGAAGAGTAAACTTCAAACGCTTATGAGAAGTGAGCGAGTTCGTATGATAAATAACATTGTAACGGAATCTGTACCAGAAATCATCAGCGGTAGATTTGACAAGGCGAAGGATCTACTGGAAACGAATGTAGAACCGAATGGCATTTCTATATTTGATTTAGCAATTCATGAAATCGTAAATAAAACTTTGTCTCAAGGTTTCCCTAATAATTTCCAAAATTTACTTACATTTTTAAGTTCTTTCGATCAAGATAAATTTAAAAACAGCATGAAGTTCTTTATCAAGAAAATGAGTTCCAGCGGCCTTAATGGCACTGATCAGTTTCTTAGACTCGCCTACGAATCCAAGAAAGCCTTTGGCTACGAGCTAGAAAAAGAATTTCCAGAAAACTTTCAGCAGCTAATTTGGGGCCGGACTCAATGCATCAGTAACAGAATGACTAATCAATATTTGGTCAGTAGGCACACTGCGGAGAACGGGGGAACTGCATTCCCTGTGTACACGACTAAGCCCTCTCCAAACGATAGAGTAGGGAATCGACAAGGCATATCACAATTTTGTTTATGGGAATTTTTACCGCGGGTGGTCAACAACTTTCTTTATTTCACCATTAGGAAGAATATTAATCAAGATTGGGCTTGGCATTTAAATGTCGGTAGTCAACAGCTTGTACAAGTCATTCGCGAAACCGATACACAGAATGCCATCTGGAAAATCACTCCACAGGATGAAGGACAATCTTTTTCGGTTGCCAGTCTACATCAATCAGTACCATCGAACACTCGGAACGGGAATAATTATCTTTGTAGTACTACAGACAATTACAATCACAGAGATGTTTTTATATCCTCATTAAGTAACTATTGTAAATGGTTCATTGGAAACCTCTTTGAAGAAGCAGAGCGTCAAAACTAACACTTTAAATGTCATATTTTTAACCAACATAGACTAGATACATACTATATGGATATAAATTGGATTACATTTCTATTTCTCTGGTCTATCAATGATAGTTATATTATGATCGATTTTCTGTCAATTTTATTGTTTTTAATGATTGCAAGAAATAAAATATAATAATAATTATTTGGATACGTAACATAATAATTATCATCCAACAAATAAACAGCACTACCATTTAAATTACATTTATGCACTGCTCCGTCAATTCAATACCTATGACCAGAATAATTTTGACAGATCATAAATATAAGCCATAATATAGCCATAAATATTAAATTTAGAATTTGCGGATACTCTCCTTATATATACCGTACAAAGCATTATTTATACTTCCTTTAACCATTTTTCAGAATAAGAAAATTTTCTCGCCCTACATGCTACTATAAATTAGAATGACTTGACAGGAAACGGCTCTAAACTAAAACACAAATGAAATGAAATTTGGAACCATATAAAATATTTTGTACCCTTGTGGTCTTCAGCATATTCAACGACTAATAATTTTGTCCATAAAGTGTATGTACTTAATTTGCCATGAGATTAACAATATAATATGTATAAGCCATGATATAATACAATTAAAAAATTATCCGCTTATGGATTTTACACGCAAACCTGTATTCTTTGTGTATATCAACAGGCACGTATCCAGAAATTTGTCGAGGGGGCTTCAGCCAAAAATAGTGAAAAAATAGGACATAGTATTGTACAATTTTTGTGAGAGAAAAGTTCTCTTTTCTTAAATTTAGGGAGAGAGGCCCTGCTACCCAAGCCCCCTCCTGGATACGTGCTTGCATATCACCACCACCAGTGCCTAAATATCTAGGTAAGTTTTTAATATACGTTACTCCGTCTACGAAGAAACCAGATCACATATCAGAGGAATAGTTCAAAAGTCAAAGCCATAACTTGAATCTTGAACTTGCTCAACTTGCACTTGAAGTTATATAGATAATATATTTTGCCCTAATTAAATATGATTATGACGACGAGTTGGTTGGTTGGACGAGGGTTAACTAACACTATTTGCAAAGGTCAGGCAGAATCATGTAAAGAGTATCGAAATAAGTAGTATCATATCAATTCCAATAAAATGTGTATGCTAATAATAGGGACTGTAAGTAGTAAATGTCATCGTAACTCAATCCTAAGTTCTTCTTTTTTGTTAACTTCTACTGCGAAAGATCATTGATGCACTTATAAATAAATAAATTGTGCTCTATTCCTGGTAAGACCGTATTGAATTACCAAGTAGTACCATAAATGTCGATATAGTTTCCCATATCGAAATATTTCCCCGGACGGGGAATTATTTATTTGGTTCGCAGTGGCCGTGCCCGATGTCATTTGTTTTCCTTGTCAACAGTAAAATAATAGCCTTTGAAATATTGGTAATTAAAAAGTGACTGTACTGCACAAAACAGAGCGAAGACACCTGACTCAAAAATTAGCCAGTTTTGGAATTTAAATTAAAAGGCATCATGCGGCATAATACTCAATGTTTTCGACAGAAGGCAAGACGATATATAACATAATAAGGTGACAATTATCTAAGAAAACTCAAATAGTAAAGGCAGACTTCTATAAAACAATCAATACCCAGAAATTGATCATACCCTAATTGATGAAGATCATATTTACTAGCCTGGGACGACGAAAAAATATACCGTAATAATCGATATAATTCTCCGCGTCAAAATAATTCCCAGGACGGTGAACTATATCGATTTTCTCCCGTAAATTGCAGCCTTCCAAACTATAATTCCCCGGCCAAAACTAAGGGCATTAGGTACGTCGGTACGTGTGCACTTCTATCTAATACTGTATAATATACTACTTATTATATCTTACATACTATAAAATTGATTTAAATATTTTACCTCATTATTCAAATAGTTTTGAAATTTTTCAAAACATTACAATAAATAGTAAGTAACTCATAAAAATTGACTCTTTGGATTATAATTACACGTCCAGGGTATTTTGCCGTTTGGTTACCTATTCAGTCGTGAAATAATAATCTTCAAAACAATAACTTTCCGGGCAATTATACCGATATTTACGGTAATCAAAGTTCACTCCTTTTCTACGAACTTAGTTATCGCAAATACAGAATAGCTCTACTGAGTGAGAAGGATTTACACAAAATTACGGAGAATTTAAGTTTCATGAACAAAATTATATTAACCATTTCCAAACAGCCTTTGTCCTAGATATCAAAATATCTGCAAAACATCAAAAATATTGTAAGCATAACATGGTACGCAAAGATTTTTTATAAAGTTAATCTAATTCGTTACTTTTAAGGGGATCCAATCGGAATAAGTCAATTTTGAAAAAAAACGGTAATAATCTTTACATTATTATTATAACTACAAATATTTCAGATATTTTAGGAAATGTGTTGACTCGCATGTGCATTCTCACTTTAAATAAACTTGTGTTTACTAACTAAATAAAGGCATTTTTTTTCTAAAAGTTAAAAATCGCAAAAAACGCGGAATATCACGTTTTTGAAAAAAATTTTATTGTATTATTATTTTCCCGCAAATATTCTGTCAGTCTATTATTCTATTACATATTACCAGACTCGTTTATTATTTCTTTCCAGACTTTCCCATTCCCTAAAATTGCAATTTACCTTAAAAAGTAAACTTTCCAAAAATATCTTCCCTGATTCACCTACATTGAAAATACAGTAAATCTTTTGAAATTTTGAAAATAAACTGCTACTGTTGCGTAAGGTTGTTAAATTTTATATTTCTGTTTATCCTTAGATATTAGATTAGTCACGTTCACCTCTAAAACTAGATAGTGGTTTGTTTTCTAAAAAGTTTTATTCTCTTGATGATTAAATTGGTCTTTTTTCGAAATTTTTGTAGAAATGCTTTCCAGGATGAGTAGCAGACTTCTTTTATGTTTCATTTTCGTTTGTACTCGAGCATCGGCAGAACGTGGACTCAGGAGCGCTGCGAATATAAATGGAAATACTTCCTCCAAGTCTTTTGGAAATAGAGAGATGAATCATAATTGGGCGCAGTCAACCGATGAACAGGACATTCAGAAAGATATCGAAGACTTTAAAAATTGGAAGCAGAGTTTTGAAGAGGAAACCATGGTGATGGTAAAACGTGTAATTAACGAAATCGAAGACGAACTTGAAAATGTAAAACAAGAATTTCACAAAAACGAAGAACAATTCAGCATAGCTGAAAGCAGTGAAGACATAACACAAAACCAATCAACCGGATGTAGTGACGCTATTATTGCAATTGGTAGCTGGTTGAATAAACTTCAAGAAGAAATCGCTGATATTGATGCAAAGCTGTGGTTACCGACATACTATAATCCCGACCAAATTTCTCCTTCATCGTACACTTTAATTAAAATCCAAAAACTAAGTCGTCGCCTGAATTCAGCTAAATTAGAGCTCTTAACATGCAAAATGTCTGTAGCAACTTATTGAATTTAAGAATTGCTAAAATGGCGCGAAATCTCGAATCGATTAGATTCAAAGAGAGCATTCATTTAAGAAATGACACGGTAAGTCTTTGCTGCCAAGGAATTACCAAAGGTAGATTTGAAGTAGTAAAAGAGCAATTGGAAGAGGCGGCCAAGATTGATAAAACATTCAGCAAGACTTTAGTATTGGAAGAAATTTTAAATAAAACCCTGTCAGTTGATTTCGATCAACGTTTCTATGTCATCCTAAAATTCTTAAAAAAATTAGACACAACACTTTTTAAAAGTGGCATGGATTCTCTTCTACGTTTCATGCATTCCAACAACCACATAGACTCTATGCAATTTCTCAGACTAGCCTACGAATCAAAGTCTGCGTTTGGATTGGAGTTAAAAGAACATTTTCCAAAAAATATTCAGCAGTTATTTTGGAGCGAAATGACATGCATTAGAAACAAATTGACCAATAATTACTTGGAGAGTAGACGACCAAAAAATAATACGCAGCAGGACAAAAATATACTGAATGTGTATGCGAGTAAAGTTCCTCGACGAACAGAAAACGAAATCACTGGCAACATAATATCTACTAAATGCGACTGGGAATTTTATCCATTATTAGGTGACAATTCCATTCATTTTATTATTCTGCAAAATATGAATAGAGACTCCCGATGGAATTTGAAAGTACGTGAAAAAAAGCCAACTCTGTATGTCACTCCTAGAAATGCCAATTCTCTGACCTGGGAAATGTTTCCTCGAGACAATGGAAATTATTTTACAGTTTCACAATCTTATCCGTCTACTTCAAAAACCAATGAATATTTGAGTTTGGATAAGTTTGTCTGTAGTAAATTACATGAACATGACCAGGTTATTATTGATTCAATTGATAACGTTAACCGTCATAAGAATTGTAAGTGGTACTTGATTGAAATCAGTTAAGTAAACTGTAAGTAAAATGATTCTCATAACACCGAATACATGCACTAACTAAACCAATATAATGTGACGTCATGTAGTTAATTAGGCTTTTACTTTAAGTAGAAATAAGGTTCTGTTTGCGTAATATTTAGCATACGTCTTTTATTTGATTGAAATTGTTTTATAGACATACTATAACGGATATAATACAAAAGATCTAATATTGTCAACAAAATAACTGACTTAAAATACGTAATTGGAATTTAGATTAACATTTCATTAGCACTCAGTATTCAGTGCAACCGTCATAAAGCCACGTAAACGAATAATAAAGTCAGTAGAGCAATAAAACTTTTCTCTTCACTCAATCAGAGAGGTAATTGGAATTTAGATTAACATAATTTCATTAGCACTCAGTATTCAGTGCAAACGTCATAAAGCCACGTAAGCGAATAATAAAGTCAGTAGAGCAATAAAACTTCACTCAATCAGAGTTACTCATCTTTCACTCATTCCTTATTATTTAATTATGATGTAGTTTTTATTTTTCGTTGTTATCTCCCCAAATTACAAATGCCTATATATCTGCTACTCTTAACATATTTATGTGGATATGCCCACATTAATGAATTTGAATTTTTTATTTAACATTTATATAAAATGTTTATAGGTATTAAAGACGAATTAAAGTTTTCACACGCAATCTTTAACAATATCGCACACTTTTGTTTCTAAACAAAGTTGACAGACAGTCTTATTGGTTGCCGGAGCAAGCAAGAAAACACCCTTCTCATTGGTATTCATGTACTCATACACAGAAATTTCCGCTTTATATTTAGATACAACCCTGTCTAGGATATCCACAGGAAGATTCACGCAAATGGGTGTCTGATTGAGATAATCGTAGTAAATATTTGTACGGCCCGCCTGTATCGTCACTTCCATATTCTTGATAACACTCGGCTTTTCTTTAGTGCTTCGTAAAACCCTATTGACCCCTTCTTCATCAAATGCATAACCAGTTGGAACATTCACTTCTGCCACAACATCTCCGGTTTGGTCTTCACTGGTTGATCTCACGCAAAGATGAAGATAAAATCCATCGTCTGAATCTTCATCAGGTTTCACCCACTGGAATATCAAAACACATTTCATCTCTTGTAAACAAATTAGTAGATTCTGACCACCTGGCCCATCCCCCTCTGGATACGTGCCTACATTCAATCGTAAGATAGCCTATGAATTAAATAAATCAAAAGTTTTGTGGTAAACACGTGGCCGCTGCAGGAGTTGGCAAGTTAAAAATTCATTCTTTTCACCTCTGGAGAACCAATCATTTACTTTTGTCCTCCGCTTCTAAGATAGGATACATAGAAATAGAACTGCTATAACCAATTATCATTGGGTTTTAAGCAGGTGAATATAGAGTAAAGGAAACTTAATTATTTAACTTGCCTATTCCTAACTTTATACCAAAAGAATAAATAATAATATAGTAATCTGGGACTTACCGAATTTATACTAGTCAAATATTTATAGGGAGTAGGAATCACAGTCTTCACTGTGCTTCTTAAGATTAATACCGAAACAGCTTTACAAAAAAAATTTTTTTCTGCTATGAATATTTAGTAATGATTTCTTCATCAGCATGGACACCTGCCGGAATTATATGTAGAAACTAACTAACATCTCTTACCTCAGCTTTAATTTTAATATGTGAGTCGTCCCTCGAACGTTTATTCTGATGCCTGCTCTTCATATTCCATGTAACAATGACCTTGACCTTTGAAAGTCACGTTGAAGCTGTCAATTCCTGAAGGTAATGTGATATTCTGGAGCCGCATAGAATTATTAGGATTTATATAAATGTCCATCATACTGTCGTTATCAGTCATGATCTTAATATCCATTTTATCGGTTGGTTTCAAAACCGATAAGCGTGCATATTTTGAAAGAGCAGTCAGTGCCACAAACGTGTGCTGTGTAGATATAAATCCACCATTGATATTTCGTTTTGAAAGCAACCATTTAACTATTGGTAAACTGTCTTTAAAAGCGTCGTTTGATTTCCACAGCTGAGAAAGCAGAGCATATCCAGTGATCTCAATGCTCATAGGAGTAGTTGCAGGTTCAAAAGTTGATGAATCTATCTCATAATGTTTCAAACCGCCATCTGTATATTTTGCGAATGTTTCCAATCTTTTAAAAAACCGATCCTTAGCAGGATGGTCAGTGGCATAGAGAGTTGCGGTTACAATGGCAAGACTGTAAGCATCACATTCAGTATAGGAAGCATCCTTGGAAATGAAATTGAGACCTTTTAAAATTGCATCTTCAATATCTCTCTTGCTATGTGGAGATAACAAGCTAAGTGTTTTGATTTCGGAAAATATTTCGGATATAGCGAGCGTCACATATGATGTAATTGCATAGCGGAAAATGGATTGACTGATATTTTTTCTTCCAATACCACCCGCCATATGTCCATGTTTTTGTAGCGAATAGGTTGGATACAAAAATTTTCCCATTTCAACAAATTCTCCAGTGACCACATCTTGTTGCTTTGCCAGAAACTTCAGACCATTAATTAGTACTGTGTCATCTATGGTGATGTACTTCCTTGCACCGGCAAAGCATCGAAGAATGAACGCTGTCAACCAAGTGGAATTTGTAGTGTCTGCCGAGTGATATTTAAATGATCCCGAGTCGTAATATTTCAACTGTAGTTGATAACCTGTTGTTAAATGCAGGATACCTTTTTCTCGCTGACTTGGTGTTAATTTATTAATGCTGTGTAAGTAGTCTAGAGCGATGATGTTTGGATAAAATTTTGACATACTCTGCTCTCCACAACCAATTGGGAGAGTTATCAGTTTATTTACTTTTGAACCTTCATCTAGATCCAGAATTGGAGCCAGAGAATCTCCTGTGAATTTTATACTTTGACTATCAAGAGAACGTTTGTTTCTAATTCGAATTGTTTCTGTTCTTTCAAAATTGCTTTGGTTGTCCGAGCGAATCATTATTTTGTGACTGTATGCAGGATACAGCTCTCCTTCAAGTATGACGTTAAGAGGACGTTTTATCGCATCACCCGCCTGCTCCGTCACTGTTTCCAATATTGAATCAAAAATATTTTAAAAGATGGTCTTTCAGAATAGTGATTGAAAGTTTATCCTAATGATCAATGATAATATATAGAACAAAGGACATGTGGTTGCCAAATATTCGGCAAACTAGACAAAATAATTGGTCAGTGTTTAAAATCATGTTATATTGTGGTTTAGGTTTTTTAAATAATTAAATGACAGATGTGTATTATAATGGTCCTCCAAAGTTAGGAAAATCAGAATAAAAGATAAATGTACTGGTTAAACAATAAATAACATGATATTTTACCCGCCTTGATGTGAATTGGCAACTGGCCCACTTTTAATGGTGTGATAACAAACTCGACAACATCCACTGTTTTAGGAGCAAGTCTAATGTATCGTTCTACGTTCTCCTGTGTCTGCTCACTCGTGTCCACAAACCGGATATCGTTGTTGTTGTTAATAAATGTGACATTTGCCCAAACCTCATCCTCCAAGTAGTTATGAACCAAAACCTGCAGCACAAACGTCTCACGCCTGATCACTGAGTACGGTAGTTTGAGAGTGACGAAGAACGGTCGGATTACTTGCAGTACTTCTGGGAAGGAAGTAATGGCAAAGCCACTTTTTTCGTTTATGGAAAATGCCGTAGCGTACCAACGTGTCATTGTGTCTGGAACATTTAGAACTTTAGGCTGAAAAATTGTTGTTTCATTCTCCGCCTCCATCTCCTCGTAGATCCATACCTCCGGGAATTCAATACGAGTTCTCCATTCGCCTGTGTTGAATTTGTAATCGAATATCCCAGGCCTATCCACCGAGTCACCAGCATTACGAGAACCACGCGTCCAGTTTTTGTGGGGTCTTTTTTTACGTCTGGAACTTATTTTTTCCGCAATAAAGGTGTCAGGACTGATCTTCTCTACAATTATAAAAGTGGCTGCGCTATACTGACCATTCTTCAATTGTCAAAAAATAAAATTAACGATTATTAATTTGGTTTTTTAAAGTACCTTGGTCTGTTTTGGCATTAGTAAGAATGCCAATGGACCATTTGCGTATTCACCTAGCGCCAACTTAACTGACATTGTTCCAACTACTAGTAGCCAACTGAAATAGGCGCGGGTTTTGGCGCTAGGTGAATACGCAAATGGACCATTCCATTTCGACTAAAATCAGTAATAAAGTTGGATCCGGAGTTAGAAAGCGATGATGATGACTCAGAAGATTGGTAAGCTTTCCAAAATGGATTGTATGGAACTTTTTCGGGGTTGATGTCGACAATGTCATTGCCTCGTGCCAATAGTAACACAGACAAGTCTATTACTCGGATAGCGATAGTTGATTTAGGATGTGTTCGAATTGTAAAGGAAACGTTGTCCGCAGGCATTACTGAATTTTGTGAAAAACTTAGGTCAATGTAATTAACCGTTTCCAAAGTCGTAGAGGCTGAAACAAATTCTTGACTTTTTTCTCCGTTAACGCCAGTAAAATTATGAATGAAGAAAATCATCAATCGAAGATTAGTGTAAAATCCTTGAGGTATAGTAACATTCAAATGTCCGTTTTTAGCGGGAACATTCGAAACTATTTTATTTGCCTAAAGTGCAGGACAAAAATGTTAACAATTAAAACATTGAATTTAGTAAATATTTAATAATATTTATTTAGTGAACTATACAAAAATACCGTTAATTTTGACTCAAATTCCGACACCCTAGTTTTACTTTGTGATCTCGGGTTATTTAATATGGATGAATATGCAAATGGGTGTTATTTAAATAATGTGCACATTTAAATATGTTATTGTAATTATAGAACTGTTGAACGGGCGGGACCCATGTTCAAATAATAAATAAATACAATACAATACAAATAATGTGCACCTACCTCAGAAGCAATAATATCATCCCCTGCATAGAAGATATAGCTGACTTGTTTAAGAACAGCTTTGCTAGCAGAAATCTCCAAAGTGTAGTTATTTCCTCTTTGAAATTTATTCATATCATTTTGCTGCTGGGAAATGCTAAGGTATAGTTTTGATATTGAGTGAAAAGCCTTGGGCACTGGAAGTTTCAAAGTGGAGTTCTTGTATTTAACGGTGATGGAATGAAACTCTATGCCGGAGTCTGAAGGGGTTTGAATTCTAACAGTCGCTATGCCATTTATTTGAATAGCCGATCTTAAATTTTCCGGATCCAAAGATTGTGTAAATCCAAACAACTCACGTTTTTGAAACTTAGTTTCAACAGTCAAAGCTGATGCATCACTGTGAGAAGGTGGTAGTTTATTTACAGTTGAGATTGCCAGTTGAAGATCGAGGGGATATCCAGGTTTAAAAGTATTGACTGGATTTGTCCAAGTAATTTTAAAAGGTTCATTCTCGTATACATGTATGAAACTTTTTCCCAGATACCAGCGCCCAGTTTTACTCTCCGAGACATTTGCTACTATTTTGTACTCACCCACCGTAGTTGGAGCATCAAAATAGAAAAATATTCGACCGTTCTTCAAATCACCGATTTTAGGTATTTGTCCAACTTTCTGTTCTTCAGCAAACATAATGACTGAACAATTACCTGCGAGACTTTTTCCATAAGTGTAGAAGGCTTCTACTTCGACTTTAATTGTATCTGACTTTCCAATAATCACAAATGGTGGAGGAATCACCTTTACTAGAAATTTAGGGAGGATGTATTCCTGAACGGCAAAATTCTTTTTTTCCTGAAGTTTCTTTGACACAACGGTAACTGTCCACGTACCCAAATTAAGCCTCTCAGCAAGTGGTAGTTCGAAATTCCGAATTCCATTCTTACCCATAGTGAATTTGTGAGTTTTATTTATTATGGTCATATTCATGGAATCTTTAACTATAAGGGTTATAGGGATCGACGTAGTTGGCAAATTCTTCTCATTCAAAGTTATTATTCGCATACGAACTATATCTTTCGGCTTATATACGGGTTTATCCAATTGAATGAATATAGATATAGTAGCTCCTGATCCGTCGCTATATTTTGATATTAATGTGACAGGGAATAGATCCAATATTTCATTTGTAGTCAAGTGACTGGCAACCATAAAACAATATTTATATGGTTTATCAAATACAGACAGATTATTGGTCTGATAGGTCTTCAGAGTCACATCACTCGATTTTAAATCGGGGTATTCACTTATGGGCAATTCCTGCCATGTGGTAACTTTATATGTTGTCAAGCTACAATTGAAACTTAATTTTAACGGTGGGGGAAAAGTTTCACTGTTTACATCGCCAACAATGCCAATTGTATAAGTTGAATTATTAAATATCTTGTTGGGGGCAAAAATTACAAAGTTTCCCTCTTCAGTTGATTGACAAAGGAAAAATAGTCCCCACAGCCAACCATAAATGTGAAATATATAGAATTCCATCTGAAAAATATAAGTTTACACAGGTTAAGCCTTATTTACACAAATTTGAAATAACATGAAATGGTAGGATACATAAATATACTCAATATACTTACAATTTACAGTCTTTACCAATTTTATATGCCTTCTAATCGAAATTGGACATCGAATAGTGAGGCAATTAAATAGGATTTAGTCTGTTACATGTAGTAATTCTGTGACAAGTAGAATAAAATGATATAGATATTATGTAATGTTTAAACCAAAAACTATTGGAGCCTTTAAAATACGTACTATGTGGACACAAAAGTAAGAGAGTAGTAAATGGTAGTTAGAGTGGCCACTATGCACCAATTTATGCTACCTAAATGTTATCTTTATTAGCTACTAAGTAAAGGAGTATTACTGCAATTACATTTCGTTGAATCAAATTTTTTTCGAGGAGATCGACTTAAACGAGTAAACAGTAATATCTATTCTTTTAACAGTTGCCCTTATATTAATAATTTCTCGTTCTTTCGACATAATATATTCCATACAGTAATACGAATTACATCTGTCCGCGAAAAGATTAAATCTCAGGATTTTGATATAGAAGCATCTTCCTTAATGTAATATGTGAAAAGGAAACTGCAATGCATTAAAAATTATAACATCTTAAAGACTCTGCGATATATGCTTTTGCTATGCAGATAAAAATATTACCGCGTATGATTGAACATTATCTCAAAATTATCCTCGATTAATTTCAGTATTATTCCTATATAGCGTCAGACAGTATACCCATGAATGGGTAATACCCATATATGTTACTTAATTAATTAAAGTCTTTACGACAAGTTTTAACGGAAATAAAAAAATTGTTTAATGGAATTTAATAGGTAGCTGAATCACTGTTTGTTAGGCCAAACACATCTTTTAAACATTTTAGCATCGGGCGACAAGTCGATGGGGGAATCAAAATTATGCAAATTGGTTTTGTGTCCATTTATGGTTAATGTATAAAAATACCAGAAGAAATCAGATCGATGGATTGCCCTATTCCAGAGTTGGTATTCCAGAATAAGGATTATAGTATTATTAATCTTATTCCGCATAACAATTAATAGATAATTCATAATCTTGTACTTTCCCTGCATAATAATTAATCCGTAATTACAAGTTTCTAGACGGACACGGACATCACAAAAACCTCACTAGCACTGTCCCAAGTACTTCGACCTGAGGATATTATGTCATACACTCATACATCAATTCGATAAACTTAACTGTGATTACTGAGTAGTGCAGTTTAGTGGATCATTACAAACAATTCTGAGAAACTCAAAGATAACATTTATATGCAAACTACCCCGTAACGTATTTAATACTTCTATAAATTTATATATAATCGAATTGGATACATGCTTAATGAAAGTAGTAAATGTAAGATGCACAAGACAATTGTGAAGTTGTTAAGTTTAAATGTTATACTCATTCTACAGGAAATAAATTTTCATTACATTATCAGTTGCTTTTAGATAGTGGTATGCTTGAACTTGGGTATCAATGTCAAGTAATATTAAAGCAAATGAGAGAATGTCATTTAGTAGTTATGGTTCTAATTTTATTCAGCTTAATAAATATTATAAACTGTATTGTATGTGATACTACATAATTTTGGAAAGATTATGTAGTATGTGTATTTATGTACTATAAATACCACAACAAATACCATAAATGGAAAATTTGTCAATGCATTCTTACTGTGTCAATCAACGTCAAATGCATATTGACGCTCTATATAAAGTCTAAAACTTCAATTAAGTCTCTTGTAAAGTTTAATTTGTAATATTAAACATTGACATCGGAACTGTTATGTATAACGTTTATTTTAAAACATTTACATTTAATCATTGGTCGTAGCAATTATTTTTAGTTTAAGTCTTTGATACTTTCTTCTCCAATTAAAGCAACGACCTTTTTGTAAGGCACTGGTGCACGACACAACTTCCATCCTGATATCTGGCACTTACCAGATAGTTAGTTCTTCAATGTTAAAGTTTAATAACTTTCACTCGTTTCAATAATTCAATCGTTTAACGTCCACTATGGGAATTTTATTCAGAGTAACAGTGATTCATCTGATATTTGCTGTGCTATGCAGTAATGTGTGGGGGGAAATGTGCGCAACTTTATTTAACGAAAGGAACCGGAACGGTGCAAAGTTTCAAATGTCAGAGGATTTTAGTGTCTCTAATTTTCAGGAAGTCAACGTAACTGCAGATTTTATTCAATCGTTCAGTATCGAAGGAAACTGCCAATTAATAATTTGCAGTAAGGCCTCTTTTGATGGAAATTGTCAGAAATTCTTTAAAAGTCACGATGTACGGCCACATGGGTTTGATACAATTTTATCTTCTACCTGCAAGTGTTCCCATGTAATTAACCAAGAAATATTATTTTATTTGGATATACAATTAGTTGACCATTAATTGTTTAGTATTTCCTTCATTTAATATAGTAAATACAAAATTAACATCTGGTATACGGTCAACTGGCCTAAGAAACTGGTCCAAAAGAAAAGGTGAACTGTTCTAATACTAACTTTTGAAAATTGTTCTCCATATTTTAATTAATTTAATTCTTGCATACATTATTCATTGCCAACCTTTACATAAGAGGAAACACTTTGTACTTAGTACCAAACCCCAGAACTTGTCACTTTGTCTTTGGGACAAATCACGTCTAACAGTGGAACAATTCACCTTTGTCATTAGAACAATTCATCTCTACCTTTTCGGACCAGTTTCTTCCAGTTCCCCTACATCTCATGATTTTTCTTTATCAAGATTCTATCCAAGGCTGTCCATTCACAAGGTCCTGAGCAGTCGTCCAATTCGAACATGGGGAAACTCACATCAATCAACCAAGTACGTAAGATAAATCTTTTCAATTAAAACGGTATCATTATATTCAACCAGAAACATGTCGGGATATCAGAATCAGGCACGTATCTAGAAATTTGTTCAAGGGGGGAGGGAAACAAAAATTATCCTAAAAACAAGCCATATTGAAAAAATTTTGCATTTTTGGCCATTTTTGAGAAAAAAATTCTCTTTTTCTGAGATTTAGGAAGGTGGGGCGCTGAGCCCCCCCGGCCCCTACTAAATACGTGCTTGATCAGAATATATTATGGTTTACAGATACAGATTGAATTGTTGAATTATAATATAATAATAATAATATAAAACATGTTACAGGAAATGTGTACAGTGCGGTACCAATATTCAATGTAACCTATAACTTAAAATTAAATAAAATTTACATTAAAGTATATTTGACAGTAGACAAGTTGTTTTAATTTTTGTAATTTAGTAAGGTTTGTTAAAAACCAAAGTTTTGGTTTTTGAAAATACAAACATCCTAGGCGTTCGCATAATGTCCGGTTTGTATTTTGTACACATTTCCTGTAATACATTTATGTAAAAACATGTTCATAAAAATTATAGACATATGACTATGACATATCTTAGAAAATAACAAGAAGTCAATTATTGATCTTTTCACAGTTTAAGTAGTAAATCAAGTTATCTATGGAAGAATTGAATTACCCCAAAACAAGCAGAGTCGTCGCAAATTTAGATTTCGATAATTTAATTACGTATTTACAACTGTACAGAAAACATTTAAAATACATTTGAATACAATATTACTAGTATTAAAAAAAGATGCAAAGATGTGGTACCACATAATGTTATATTAATGCAAAAGCCTATTTTTAATTAGAATTCAGATATAATACGATCAATACAAAGTAAAGTGGACTTAATTGAGCGTCTGCAAACCTCAATTTTAACTGAATTGGAGAAAGTTAAAATCGTGGAAATGGAGATGAAAAACGAAATGCAAATAATGAAAATTTCAATTGAAAAAATGACTTGTGAAGAAATGGAAATAGAGGAGATTTCTACCATGGATAATGTCGTCACTACCATGAAAACTGTTGAGACGATAAATACTAGAGACGAAATTTGTGGGGGAATATTGATCGCAGAAAAAGGGGCAATTAATTATTCTTTTGTCCCTGAATCGAATGAAATTGTAAGATGCGTTTGGACAGTTAGGACAGAAAGAAGATCCATAATGACATTCAAGTTGCAAGACGACGTTTTGGAGCATGGAAGTTTTATAACGCTTTCACCGTACTACAATGTTTATTCTATATATGAGCCAGCGGCTATTCGATTGAACCGTACTAAAAGAATGTAATTTAATATACTAATTCTCAATATATGGTACGATGGAAAATCCTACGGCCTGTGTGTTTGTGATACCAATACTCCGTTTTAGTGTATCGGATTCGGACCACAACGCCACAACTTGAAAGGATTGTCACATACAAAAGATTTCTTTTCGTGTCAAAATAGGAAATAGCATCTAAACAAATAGTTCTGTAACTTTTCTGCTTATTTTTCTAGGCAAAAAGGCAACCAAAAAGGCAAAAAGGTAGCTTTTTGATAAGTATATTTTTGATAAATAAGGATATTTATCCACCCAATTACCTAACCTAATATGTATTTTGTATGTATTGGATGAATACATTTACGTGAGTATTGGTTTCATAATAACATCAGCCTCTTTAATGCTACATATTTATTATAAAATATGTGGCATAATTTCCCATTGTACCACTTTTGGAATTGTCCCACAACATTAATATACAAGTATTAGTATGTAACATACAGTTATGACACTTTAGTTTAACAAAAGTTGTTTTATTGTTTTACAATACAGATTTCCTGGAGATCGCGAAATCGTCACGGTAAATGGGCCCCTGGTTTTCGTCACATTTTTCTTTAACCCTTCAACATCTAATAATGGAACTGGCAAAAGAAATAGTTTTCAACTAGAATTCACTGGCACTGGCGATTCAATAGATGAGCCAATATCTTTTAACCATTTCCATTACAATACCGAATTTGGAAGGGTAAATTGGCCACAAATTGGAACTGTGCTCCTTCAAAATTCAGTTGTGACATTTGTAATAAATCCAAAGCCAGTTCCCATATATATCAAACTGTCTATCTTAAACATCACAAAAACTCCTAATTGCGTGGCCGAATCTTTAACCGTTCTCCGAGAAAGCAATGTTGTTATAGGACACCCATACTATAGCCCACAAGGTCCTCGCGAATCAAACTACAGGTAAGAATTTTTTTAGTTGTAGAAGAAATGTTAACGGAAAAAACCGCATCAGGAAATTCAGGCATGCCGCATAAGGTCTAATTCGACCAAAATACCCGATATTTCGCTCAAGCGGTTAGATTTGAAAATGTAACTATGTGACAAAGTAAAATAATAATATTTTAACATGCCCGTCGTTAGTCAATTAAGGAAAACGTTTATTAAAATTTGTTAACCATTTATCAGTGGGGGACAAAGCGGACCACAAAGGGGGTGGCGCCACACTCTCAATTTTTGCTCTCAATTAATCTTGTTTTTGCTAAACCAATATCATTCTTCAATAATTAAGGGTGGGTTTATTGTTCGCAAATTCCAGATTCAGAGAGAACGGCAAAGAGTATATAGTAATAAAATTGACACTTTTGAAATCTACGCATATTTCTCTATCGAACCTGAAGGCCAAACTTTCAAAAACATTTTTCGAAAGCTGAAAATTTGAATTTAATTTGAGTAGGAGAAATGCATTGCCGAAATGTATTTACATTTTTATTTACTGTTTAAATGATGAAAACTGAAAAAAGCGGCTTCAGGTTCGATAGATATTTCGATCGTCTTTTTTTTGAAATTTATTTCACCTCTGCACAATGTCCTAAAGTTTCGCAATTTGGAAAATGCGATTTTATATGTAAAATTTTTGATAATTACTGCGAAAAATTTTGTGGGAAGAACAAGGAGACGACCACAAACAATTGCTTTACAAACAAAAGCTCCACAACCATCAAAACAACTCAACAACTCGCAGCAATCCTTCTCATCCACAATTTGCGCGCACACCCTATTTTTTTAAGTTTTGTCGCAGACTATAGATTCCGCTATGAAACAATGAACCCCACCTTAAACTTTCTGGCACACAAATTTTGTATCAAATTTAATTTAATCGAAAACATTCGCAATTCTTTCATATATTTGGCCAGGAAAAGGCCAGGATTGCATCTGTATTATTATTACAATAGAAAAGCTATATTATGCAAACAGAATTTCTAGAGGACAATGCTGAGGCCACCAATGGTTTATTTCCACGGATCAATAGATTTAGATCTATACGATTTAAACTTGGTTTTAAACAATGGCCATTGTTTATCAAAGAGTCCTCTCGCAACCACCAACAAGCAATTAACGACTGAAAGCGGTCAATGTTTAATGAACAATTGCGATGGCAAATTTGCGTGATTGTGATTGATAACACAATGAAAATAATCCAATTAGTGGACTGTGCTTTATTTTAAAGAAAACCTTTGTTAACAAATTTACATTTAAAAAATAATATTATTCTCTGCTTAATATTATAATGTAACATACCAAATTAAAATGGCAGCTACAAAGTAACAAACAATGACGGCGACAATCAATGCAACTTCAAATAAAACTACTTTGTGTGTATCTCTATATTAAGGTATTAGTAGCCGGCTTTGCTGCACAAAAATTTAAAAATAGGACTACTTCCTAACAATACCCAAAATTTATGACTAATGCCAAATGGAATACAGCTATTTTCCATACATAATAATAAAATATGTTTGTAATATTCGTAATAATTTCCCACAAATAATTATAATATAATATGGAGATAGGCTTGTTACATTGTCGCGATTATGATAAAATGGTTTATTACTTTGTAGTGGCCATGATAATAATATGATTAATATGGTATGTCACATTGTAATATTAAGCAGACGATATGTTTCTAACCGATAAAGGAAAAAATTAATATAAAAAAATATTTTTAGATACTGTTTAAATGGAACAAGGGATATCAACCCATCATTAAGTGTCTCCAGATATATCCTAATTTACAAATCGAGTGACGGAATGGAAAGCAATTTTCAGTTTGAATGGGGTAAAAAAATTTGAAATTAGGCATCTTGCGTTTTGGTGTTGATTACCTTAAAAACGAACATTAACTTTAAACTTTTAAGTTTACATCTGCTGCACTGCAGACGACGTGGTAAAATTTAATGGATTTTATAAATTACCAATTGACCTTTTAGTAATAGACAAGTTATAATTTTTATTTAAAAATAATCTAAGAAATGTTTAATTAGAGTAAGACATGGTTAAGAGGTATCGATGTTTAATTCGTCATTTTATATTTTGTAGTAAACGTAATGAGATTATAAACTGAAATATAACGGAATAAGAGAGATGAGCTTTTTAATCTGAAACGCTTAGTGATGTATTTTAAGTAACAATTGTAATTATATGCTTGAATGTTATGTTATGTCGAACTCTGTTGTCAATAATTAATGAATTGTTATCATACTTTAATAATAAGTTCCATTAATTAAAGTAAACACCCTGAAACAAACTTCAAGCTACACATAAAACAGGAGGATGTTATCATAGCAACTATGTTTGATGAAATATTAATAATTAGAGAAATGTTCAAATTGGTGGTTAATTATTTTATTTCAGTAGGAAAATGGGGTTGTAGAAGGAAAAGGCGTATTTTTCTCTTTTCTTAAATAACAAATTGATAATTATGATTATAATAAAGTATAATATGAAAATTGTTTTTATGACGCCGTTTACTTAATACTGTAAGTTGTATTCTATATGAAATGTGATTACTATGGTCCATGGTCCCCAAATAACTTTGGACAATAATAAAACCGATAAGAAAATATAATAGACGAGTTCGCGCTTCAGTGAGCACCAACTAATGTATTGTTCGTGCTCACTGAAACGCGAACTCGCCCATTATATTTTCTTATAGGTTTTATTATTGTTCAATCTTATTTTCCAAAGTTATTTGGCGACTATCTGTAATCACATTGGTATTACTCTTCCATATTATTTCCTCATTTCTTACACGCACATGTACTTTCTAGGTTGAAATACTTACCCGGATTGCGAGAGATGCTAGCTTCGATACTAGCCGTGTCTGAAAACTTTTTAGTCCTTTTCGTAGTCATTAACTACCTAACTCACCTATCTATTCTAATACATTACTTTCTTAGTCGTCTATACATTTAGAAATATATATTCAGTTTGACAGTACTAAAAAGTGATGAGAAGCTTATTGACCAAACTGAAAACCAATAATACATAAAATTAATTATATTTAATTTTATAATATATTTTGAAAAGCCATATCTATATTTAATTGCAAATGTGTGAACTATGCAATCAGCCCTATCGCTATTGTCACCGGTCATTTGCCAAACGACTCTTGGCCAAACTATTATTACTACGTCTTAGAATTTATTTTCACTACCCTCTTAAATATTTTTTTATTTTTGTGGGAAGCTACTGCATTCTTATAACAGGTGAAACTGGCTTTTCTTCGTTTCAAATTTTTGAAAGCTATTGTAATATCACGACGTAATTTGGAAATAAATTGACGAATTATACAAAACAGTAGATGTTTAACCTCCCAAAAAAATGCCAATAAGAAAAAAATGAGACAAACCAAATAAATAGCAAAAATAGTGAAAATGTTTGAGTTATAAAAACTCAAAGGGCGAGGTAGCTGTTTATCAAAGCAATGTTTACATAGTGTGAAATTAAAGTGGTTAAAGACATCCATCCATTTTGCGTAGAGACCAGATTCGGCCAAAGTAAAAAGCTTAACACGTAAGTATTCCTGAAGAAAAGTAAAATGGCTTTTTACTATATTAAATATTAAATGTAATAGTGTTGTTATCGGGAGTTTAAGTTTACAACTTTCGTTTAAGTTTGACGCCCTGTACATTTTATATAAGGTATAGTGGCCAACACATGAAATTGCTTAAACGAAAATTTTATATAACTACAAGTAGACAAGCCATATAATTCCTGAGAATACCAAACACTTTATATAAGTACAAGTAGACACGACATAAGACTCCTGAAAATAGCAAACATTTTATATAAGTTCTAGTAGACAAGACATGCAATTCCTGAGAATATCAACACTTTATATAAGTATAAGCTGACATGGAACTCCTGAGAATAGCAAGCATTTTATATAAATCCTAGTCGCATCACATAAAACTTCTGAGAATAACATTTTATATAAGTACAAGTAGACAATACATGAAGCTCCTGAGAATGGTAAATATTTTATACAAGTCCTTGTAGCCAACACATGAAACTCTATAAAATAACAGTTTATATAAGTACAAATAGACAAGACATGGAACTTCTGAGAATATCAAACATTTTATAAGTATTTACACGCAACACATAAAACTCCTGAAAATATACTCCTTTTATATAATCACAAGATGACAAGACATGATACTGCTGGCAATATCAAACATTTTGTATAAGTCTCAGTAGCCAATACAAGAAACTTCTGAGAATAACATTTAATATAAGCACAAGTAGACAAGGCATGATACTCCTGGAATGGCAAACGTTTTATATAAGTGCTAGTAGCCGACACATGAAACTCAACTTAAAATTCCAAGAAGCCCACACATCAAATTATGGAGGAAATCAAACGTTTTATATTTCCAATTCCAATGTAAATGGTTATAAATAAATATCTTGATATTAAATGACACAAGAATACTGTATGCTAATTAATCTAATCTAATTTTATGTAGGTCCTTACAGGCTACACATGAAACTCCTGAGAATACAATTTTATACAAGTAAAAGAAGAGAAGACATGCAACTCCTGAGAAATAGCAAACATTTTATATAACTGCTAGTAGCCAACACATGTAACTCCTGAGAATATCAAACATTGATATACGTGCTGGTAGACAACACATGAAATTCCGGAGAATATCAAACATTTGCTATAGGTCCTAGTAGCCAACACATGAAACTCTTTAAAAGAAAACTTTATATAAGTACAAGTAGACAAGACATGCAACTCCTGAGAAATACATTTTGCCTAATTACAAATAGACAATACATAAAAATCTTGAGAATGGTAAGCATTTAATATAAGTCCTAATAGCCACTACATAAAGCTCTTAAAAATATCAAAAATTTTATATAACTGCTAGTGGCCAACACATGAAATTCCTGACAATACCAATCTCCCGAGAATATCAAACAATTTTATGTAAGTACAAGTAGCCCAGGCATGTGACTTAGGCAAAGAGTATATAAATCAAAGGTTAGTCCTAATTTCTATGTAGATGGTTACAAATAAATCTTTTGATATTAATGACACAAGAACACCGTATGTTAAATAATCTAATGTAATATAATTTATCCTGAAATGATTCTATGATTCAAAATATACAAAAATATATGCTCCGTTCGTTCGGTCCTGCTTCAGCAGGGCCAAAACCTTTTTCTTACGTTTTCGACTTTTCTCAATAGCAAATAATAGTTTTCCTGCTTGGGTTTTCCTGATGGCCATGAAATTTATTTTTTATATAATCAATCCAAGCATACAGGAACAGTAGTAACACAAATTAGTGCTCATTAGAGAAATGTTGTTATCAGGAATCGCGGTGTGTTATCTAGCCAAGTAGAAGTTATTTAGAACAGAAAAGCAAAAGTATGCCTAGAAATTTTAAATATTTGGATTATAATGCTAAAAACGAAACAATTGAAAGTGAGGGGAATGTTACCAGAAATATGATAGTAATTGCGCCGTGGTTGCCCGTTGACCAAACTATGGGACTAGTGGTCCTATAGATGCCCTAATCATGCGCAAAGTATTTTTTGATAAGTTTTTAGCAATTGGAATATTTTTAGAGTGAAAATGAGAATTTAATTTCACATATTTTGGAATTAAAACGTGATCTGTACATCACCTAATTTTGCCAATCATATAACTATAAATTAATAAATATTTATGTAATACAAGGTTACTATATAGTCTATATGGAGAATGTAAAAGATTCTACAGCTACGGTTCTCACCACTTCTCAAATTGTATTATAGGAACAAATATCAGTCAGATGGGATGAGTGTTAGTAATATTATGGTAACCGTGTTTTAGCGAAACTGATTTAAAACTGTAGGACGCTCAGAAGCAGTTTCCCTTGAAAATGTGTACCCAATATACTACCCTGACTTTTATATCTATGAAAGTCAGCTTGTTTCCACCGACTTTTGGTAGTAGAATCATGTACCAATATGCATACTACATTATAAAAATTCAAAAGTGTTCTAAAACTATACCAACTTTTGAGTAATTTAGGTTCAAACTTGGTCAGATGATGACAAAAAATTGACTTTAACATTAAATATCTCAGAAAGTAATGGAAATATTTTAACAAAACTTGGTGGGTGTATTAGGGTAAGTATGGGGATCCTTTAGTTTTAATATGAACCAATTCCTACTAGAGGGGGCAGAGATAGCCCCAGAGGGGGTATAAAATATTTGACTGGTTCAAAATCGCTTGAAATAACATTTTTATATACCCTTTGATAGATTCAAAGAATTTCAGCATTTTGAAACTTTATAGCGCTATTTTTAAATTCACGACACTGTGCGTGCGTACATTCCATCTTTACTATCGCACAATATCGCACAGAGGGAATAATCAAATGGAATAGGTGGTCACCAAATTCAAAGTATATTAATTTCATATGAATGTCATATTTCCAGTCATAAAATGCGATTTATCTAATTTAATTTGAATGAACAATACCACATCGCCTTTATAATTCGCCGTGAAAAGCAACTACTGCATTCGTATTATCGGTAGCGCTTTTAAATACACAAAATTTAATTTTCGGAAATAAATTTAATATTACAAATTAAACATGTTAGCATTTCCTGATAACCTGATTCCTAATAACTCCAAATGTTCTTCGTAAACAACAAAATCAAATAATAATTGTTTTATTATTAAGTTGTTTTATTTCTTCACTAATGCCATCTGAGAATGATGACAGGGCAGGTCAGACTAGGGTTAAAATACCTGGTAACCCTGTAATTGGGTGTTAGAGGCTGAGCTAGAAATTCAAATAACAATAATGTTGAAAAGGATAGTAAAATCTCTGGAAATCGAAGGAAAGATCTACAAGAAAACGAAACAACTTGGTTTAACCTAACGAGACTTCAAACTGAAACACCTAACTACTCTGAAAGAACAAGTATCCTTTCCAGGTCATTTTTATCCTATTTAATGGCCTTTTGTCCTTTGCTGGAGAGGAAATGAGCCGCAATGAAGTCGTAATTCGCAGCTCACCGCTTCGCCAGCCTAGAATAAAAGATAAATTAATGGGATTAAAATTTGCTGGAAAAGTTAGCTGAATAGGGTAATACCTGTAGAAATATAATAGACAGTCCTAAAAGATGATGATGAGAAACTTATTTATCCAACTGAAAACCAATAATACATACTTTTTATTTTACATTTTGAAAAGCCATATCTATATTTAATTGGAAATGTGTGAAATCTGTGATAAGCCCCTGCGCCATTGTCACCTGTCATTTGCAAACGACCCTTGGCCAAACTATAATTACTACTTGTTAAAATTTATTTTTACTACCCTCCTAAATACTTTTTTATTTTTGTGAGAAGCTACTGAATTCTTATAACAGGTAAAACAGGCTTTTTTCTGCTTCAAACTATTAAAAATAGTTCTAAATTTTTGACGTAAATTGGAAATGAATTGAAAAATTATTCGAAACAACAGATGTTTAACCTCCCAAAAAAATGCCAATACGAAAAAAATGAGAAAAACCAAATAAATGGCAAAAATAGTGAAAATGTTTGAATTATAAAAACTCAAAGGGCGAGGTAGCTGTTTTTCAAAACAATGTTTACATAGGGTAAAATTAAAGTGGTGGAAAACTTCCATCCATTTTGCGTGGAGCCCAGATTCGGCCAAACTAAAAAGTTTTAGATGTAAGTATTCTCGAAGAAAAATAAATTCGCTTCTGACTCCCATGCCAAAATTAATAGTATAGTTGTCCGGAGATCCAATATACAACTTTCGTTTAAGTTTGACGCCCTTTTTAATATCCCAGTGTGAGTCGTTTACAAATCGATGGATTGTGCTTTGTCTATCTACAAACACTGAACTGTTACATTGAGAAATCCAATGTTGAAAACTTGATAAAAGGGAAGCAAGTGGAAAATGAATCCTTTTGTTAAGTCCATTCATGCTTTCACCAAAAATAGGCATAGAAATAGAATCCCAAGAAAGCAAGAAGTACATATTCCAATATTTTCTAGGAATTTGGTTGGAAAAATCAAAAGCAGCTCTTACAGTTTCAATAGGTGCATCCTCAAATTTTACATTTCTCGAAACTAAATTTAAACTCCTGCATTTTTCAATGTTTTTTAAAAATGTTTCTGCATTATTGTTTGGTCTTTCGTTCAAATATATGTAACAGTTGTAATTGAACATTATTTGATTTTGTAAATAAAATATTGATGATTTTAGTGGTTCGTATGGCGTATCTGAGTGAAGTGAACCGACAATTGCAATATCGTCCAAAGTTTTAATTTCTTCAAAAGACTCAATTTGTCGAACAGCCCTTGGTTCAGTTAAATCTGTGATGACGATTCCAGCATAGCCGTAAGTGAGAACGATGAACATTAATAGATATAAACCCAAGACAAGTTTGAACCAGAAATATTTGTCCAACTTTTTAGGGTATCCGCAATTGTTGCACAGTGCATAAGCACAGCAAGTGAAGATAAATTGGTGGATTTGGTTGTGCTTCAAATACAAAGTCACCTGAAAGAAGAATGTGACAAAGAATATTGTCAACAGAATGGCAATCCATGAAGAAGGTTGAAATGGACGAATGTAGCCGTAGAACGATAAACTCTCATCCTCCAGAACCACACAAGATACAAAATTATAACTGTCTGTGTGAGATGGAATGTAGGTCAAACTAGAGGCTAAAAATGCGCCGTCCATTGACAGATCGTAGTATATAGAGGTTGGAAAATCCGTATTGAACCGTAGAGAACAATAAGGTGCAGCAATTGTTGTATTAGTAAATTTGTGCAAGATTATAGAAGACAAAATCACACTTACATCGATGTAGTTTTCCACAAAGGCGAATAGAAAATATTCGTTTTTTAATTTAAGTCCACAATAGGACAGTTTTATTCCATTCCAACGATCAACTAATTCATGTATAGGGTCATCATTTATATTTGTTTACACTCACCACAGCCCAACTAATACTAGGTACAAAAATGTATAAAATAAATATAAATAAATAAATAAAAATAAAACATATAGAGCATCTCTTTATAAATCCGGCCGACCCTAACATAAAACAATTTGGTTTAAAAAAATCAAACCAAAAATGTCTAAATAAAAAGTTAAAAATTTCCAGAAATTCGGCCCGCTTTACAATTCTCCAAATTTCCAAATGTCCCTAAAAAATTCATTTGGGATATAATTTTTAAAATAATTATTAGAATCGCATTAGTGATTTTCCACAAATTTTCAACAAAAAAGAATGTGGCCGGCTTTTCGAATAATATTTTAATGATATGTTAGGGGGCCTTCGAATTTCAGAGAATTTGAAAGCGGGTGGAATTTCTAAAATTTTTCTTTGAACTTTCAAGAAATATCAAATTATCAAAATAAAATGGTTTCAGAAATGTTTCCACCCGGTTTATTTAACCGTCTACCATGGTATTAAAATCTATGAGTTGCAATAAAAGATTCTTTACTAATTGTGATATTACTGGCTATTTTGATATCGAGTCTATTTTGGGCTGCGGCTGTTGGGAGACAAATATAAATAATGACCTTTTATTTTTCCTTCCGTGAGTTTTAACGCCATGTCTGCACGCATCTTTCTCAGGGCTATTCGTTGAAGACTATTTTCTTCGGTTGCATTTTGTAAGAAAACCAAACTACCCATTGAATGTTTTGATATTTCAGTATTCTCGTTATCCTGCCAACATTTATCATAGATGAAGAAAATCCTGAGGTCTTCTTCGGCTAATGACTGCACGAAATAATTTCCTTCGATTCCACGAAAATGAGGTTTAATATCGTTAATAAATTTGTTTTGATTCTCTAAGCTACTCAGGATTTCGCTTTGAATAAGAAAATAAACATTTGTTTGAGCTAGAATATTGTACTTCTCATGCCTGTAACATACTTTTCCCAATGACAAATAAGGTTTCTTAAATTTTGTGATTACATTAAACCTGAAATTATTTCCTATGTATAAAGTTATATAATCGGTCAATGCCAAATCTATGGAATTGGATAACTTCATATCCACAGAGAAATGTACAATGCATTTGAATCGGTTGTTCAAATAAGGGGAATATTCTTTAAAGGATGATGGAAAGTTTAAACATAATTCTCTCGAATTTATAATTTCTTGGTGGATTTGGAATTGTATTTTCTGTTTGTCGATCATTTTATGCTTTTGGCCAAAAGCTCTTTTTATATAATCAACATTCGTGATGGAGTATGGAATTTTCATTTGATAAAGCTCTTTCAATATATTTCCAGTTTGTTCAGAATCTGGTTCGTAAGTAATTAAATTGATATAACAATCCTTCTCAATGGAAAATAAATTTTCTAATTTCCCAGCATAAACAATACTTATAATTAGAAGAATTCCAAAGGAACTCGATTTTGATGAAGTCATTTTGAATTAACTTTTATTTCCTATGCTTTCTGAAATGAGGTTTGTCTTAAAGATACAATTATTTAAATGTACAAAGTTCACCTGATCCATAACCTGAATAGGGCATAAAACGTTTTTATTTGTGAGATTAACGTGAATCCGTACACTAAAAGTTTAATTTCTTTTGTTAATACAAATTACTTTATTCTGTTTGGAAATCGATCAAGACTGAAATTACAGTAGATCGGTACCAAGATGTGGCTTCGGATTGTTATTCACAATTTTTCTCACGGTTGCTTAAAATTAAAAATATGTAATATACTACGTAGAACGAATGAGTCCATTACGAAGACGTAGAAAAAACCAGAAAACACACAACTATTTTTAGTCTAGGTAATATGATGGAGATTTTTTTGTATTATAGGAACAAATAAGTCAGAGGGAATGAGTTGTAATGTCAGGGTAATGGTGTGCGGTATGCGCTACTGACTCCGAGCTTATCTTTACAAAGACAGGCACTTACAATAACTAAGATTCTGAAAATATATGGACATTATAAGTTTATATTTCTTAGAGCATAACCACAAAGTCAAAAGTTTTAGGCATGAAGACTACTTGAATAAAATAATAGACTCTTCGTTCACATTGTCGAAGGTTCAATGTATGCTATAATTTTAGGTAGGTTTTTTAAATTTTGTAACCCCCAAATTTGGAAAACAAGTGCCTAAAAAAGGTAACATTTTGCCGTTTTCATTTTTGCCAGAAAAAAGCCAGGTAGGCATGTTTCTGCACTTTACATAAATTTTCTTTGTCCACTCGTATTACCGGCAGCGCTCCTAAATATGTATTATTTAATTTTCTGAATTAAATTTATTGAATTTATTATAACAATTAAATGTTTTTTATTTCGTGGACGTTAAACAAATTTACATTTCCTTAGAAGTAGATAAATGAAATAAAATATAAATATTAGGTATATATCCGTATCTATAGGTACGGAATATCAATTACTAATGTAAAAGACATTTTTAAAAATAAAATTTATGGAAAAATAAAATCCAAGGGTTCAAAGATTTGATTTAGAAACCATTTGAATAATTTCAATTGAGGATCTGTGTACAAAAAGAATATATCTCGCCGACATAATTTTTCCAGTAGGAAACTTTGGAAACCAAAAAGAGTAATTGAGTAATATTTGTCGTTTTTATGACAAAAATGATCCAGGGTGGTAAAAATAAATATAAGCACAGTCTTTAATCTCCTCGAAAACAAAATGAGACTGACTAAGTTTGTAAATAAATAGCCCTACGAATACACAGAAAAGGGCATGTTTTTGGGTCGATTTTAACGAAAGTGTGGTTTTAAAACGTTTTAAAACGCTATGCGCAAAATGAAAGGCTGTTTTCAAACCTGCTTTTTGTCATTCAAAGAAATTTAATCTTCTTTGACAAATAGTAGCTTAGTAGTGTCAATGGCAGGTCAAGTTTTCGAGGGCGGAGGGAGGCGTAACAAAAAGTAGTATATGTGCCAAATATTGTGTATTGGGGCAACGAATTCAATAGAATAGGTAGGCACATTAGAAGCACTTGGGCAACGGAGAAAAATTTTAAGGTAATAGGTGCCCGTATTAACCGATTTAGTTCCCCATTTCGCAATAGTTCCCCTGGTGGAAACTAAACGAATAAAAGTAAGTGACCAAACTTGGGGCAACGGGATAGGGGGCAATGGAGGCAACCAAGATGCAAATGAGTTGATATTAAACAAATGCGTTACTATAGAGTATAGAGTGATAAATTCGAGGCATCTTGGAGGTAACAATATCCCGCTGCCTAAATCCAGCCTAATTTTTTTAAATCGAATTGTGACGAACTAAAACGTTCAATGCGGTTTTTAGGTTTCGGGTGGAGGAATGTAGTATGATTGTCGTGGGGGACAAGGCCACAACGAGGGAGGGGGCACTCTTGCCCCCCCCTTCTGGGTCGAGTCAGAGGAAGCGAAGTGTGTAGGAGACACAAACCTAACTTCAAAACCTATTTTTGAGACTCTTTCGCACTTTACAAACCTTTTCCTGTCGCGACACTTTTCCAGACTTTCCCTAATATTTTCTAAATTCTAAAAGGTGTCGCCTCCTTTTTCTAAGTCAGAAAACGTGTCGCCTCCAAAAAATGTCTCATCGACGGACGACCCACTTCTTCCACACTTATTTCTGAACTCGGTCTGTTGTCAGTGTAAATTGAATTTTGAATTGCATAACGGCTGAATTTAGGCAGCGGTACTTTGTTGCCACTGTCTCCGCTGTTGCCGCTGGGAGGTATGGGAGGTTAACGGCAACAGCATAACAGCGGAGACAGTGGCAACACGCTACAACCACTAGCGGCAACAGAGACACATTAATCTGTTGCTCTGTTGCCGCTAGTGGTTGTAGCGTGTCGCTGATGTTGCCGCTAGTGGTTATAGCGTGTTTACATATTTACGTACTGCTCTCCTTGGTGATGACATCAGGCGGGCCTGCAATTTCTTTTTTGGGCGCCCAAGGTTGCCAACACGGAGGACTTCCGCGAAGAAATTGCAGGCCCAACATCGGGTGAGGTCACATCTCCATTGGCGATAAAAATAACAGCTAGTTTTCGATCGAACTATCTCCCAAGCTGCAAATCATATGTTGGGCCAACATCGGCAAACCATCGGCCATGTATTTTTCGATGTCTTTTAACTAAATCGCACATGTAGAACACGAATATTGGGGTGGCGTGGGCCCTATCTCAAAGGAAGTACGTTGCCGATCTTTTCCCGATCATTTGCCAATCATTGCCCACCGTCGGCTATTCTCCGTTTTGTCCGCCCTCCCAACTACGCGCCGAGGTTGGCGAATAGTTGGCCCAGCGGTGGCCCTACTCGCCGATATAGGGCCGCTGCAGTCCCGGCGGTCAAAACTGACACTGGGCCAACATTACATTTTTGCAGCTTGGGCTCCTTATACTTTATACTACATTTGACTTTGAAAGTAAGAAACCTAATTTTCACCACCCTGAACATTTCGAGTTTGTTTATTTTGATTAAATTATGGGAATTTTTATTTACTGAAAAAATGTCGCCGAGATATATTCTTTTTGTACACAGATCCTCAATTAAGACTTACTCCTAAAGGTACGATTTGATTATAAAATATAGAAAACCCAGACATATTAACTGTTACTTGTTACATTTAAAAAAAACCTCTAAAAATCAACCGTGGAGTAGAATACATATATACGACAGAAGAGACACGCCGATACATGAGACCTTCGCTTACTAGATCTAAATTATTCAAAGGTATATAATAGAAATCGATGGTCCTCTATTTGATCTGGCTAAATTATACTCCTAACTTATAACTTCACAATGCTTTAGCAATTCTAAAATAAAACTATACTTATTGTTTCTCTACAGATAGAAGTCATAATGCTGTTTTTGACTAATAAAGTACCTTATTAAATATTCCACAAACTAAATTAAAGCCTGGTTTATATGTTCCATAGAACAAGGAAACAAAATATTAGATTTGTTTTCACATGTCTCTTTGTTATTTCAGTATTTAATTAGTATTTGGTTTCTTTTCTCTTATTTATCCCAGGATAAAGTATTAAGGGCTCAAGTGCAGTATTAAGTATTAAATCTGCAGAATAATTTAAGCAGCATAACTTAAAATTAGCTGAAGAGTTTTCATGAAAGGATTGTAACCAACATCTTAATAGAAACGTCAAATGATTATAAGTGTTGATGTGGTTTTCGTTCCACACTAGTCACACACCAGACCATTGGTGCTTCAGTTAAAGTCATTCAAATATTTTTCTTTTTTAAAATCTTTACAGCATATTTCAAAAAGTTCTGTTCTATAAAAATCCCTGCCAGACTAAAAGCCCTATCCTATAGTACATCAGTGGAGCTCCTCACCCGCCACACCCTGCAAAAATATCCTAATTTATCATATTGTAAGCTAAAGTAAGGATGGACGGGTGGGTCAACCTAAGACGAGATTTTAATTCCAGAAAAATGATCATAAATTATCACAAGTAGTTTAATTTATTTCGATGTTTAATCTCATGGTTTTAAAACTATTTTTGTTAATTTACTAATTATTTAAATGATATATTCTGAAGTCTGTCTTCGGGAACAAATGTAAAAAATGGTGCTAAGAAGTCACCGATGGCTTACTAACAAGTGCTATGGAATTTATAAAGGGTACTAGAAAGCATCCTAGATCAAATTATGATGTTATTTAAATACCATTTAATAACGTTAATGTTTTAAATAGGTTCGATTGGGTCTCAAGAAAGCGGATCCCGGATTTCGCCGTGTGGTTAATGGCGTGATTTTTGAAGTATGATACCCCTGTCTCACTTCTACCAAAAAAGTCTCAAAACAATTATACTACAAATTGTTTTATTCGGTTAGATCCTGTCAGGGTTGTGGGTCGGGTTTTTTATGGGTTGGGGTTTTTTGGGTTTTTTGGAAAAAAACCCACCCCGCTTTACTTAAAAAACCCTGGGTTTATTGGGTTTTTTGGGTTTTTTACAAAACATACAAAAATGTGCACTACAGCTCCATCTAGATACGCAATGCATACTAATTTCTATTCAAAAATGTAAACAAATGCATAATCAGGTGGAAACAAATACAGCTTCTACACTTCTACGCGTAATTAATGTATCGTAATGTGATGACTATAATAATATTAGTTTTATGTATACTTTAGTCATTGTATTGTGAAGATTATGTTTATAATATTGTTGTACACATAATTTCAATTTATGACTTACATATTCATTTCTGTAATGCTTAAAGCTTCAAATTAACAAAGGAATAATTTCATTAAGTCAATATAATCAGTAAAATATTATAATGCTTAATATTCCACTGGTTGTTATCAAACAGTAATAATAATATAGGTGTTCACAAAAATACTGCATTTGCTACGTTACAACATAATAAAATTAAACTTTTATGCTTTAATTTTTCTTTTCATTGACGTAAGTAATAGTAGTTGACACGGTTGTTGTTGTTGTCAGCTGTAGTTTTCATATATGGTATGTATAGGCTTGTATTTATACCTATAGTTATATAAAAAACCCTTAAACCCAAAAAACCCAAAAAACCCGGGGTCGAGGGTTTTTTCCTAAAAGACCCGGGTTTTTCGATACCTTGGATCCTGTATAGACTATAAAGCTGTACTTTGTTTTACTTTAAAACATTAATATAATTCAGACGCTTATTATCCTTATCAAATTAACTCCAAATTACTAAAAAATTTCAGAGTTGTCAAATGCATAAGTGATCCACCTGCATTGCTTTAAACGTCATTGTACAATTAAGTGTAAATTATGCATAAGACATAGCCAGAATTCAATAAGTGACAATGCTGCAGACGGTTAAATTTTATTTAAATCGTCTTGAAATGATGGAGACAAGCTGCAACATGGTGCAAAGCAGCTGTGGACAATATTATGGATATTCTGTCTAAGTTGCATACAAAGTTATAAGTAGTAACTGTTAACAGAGAGGAACTAGTTAAAATAATAAATTGAGTTTGCTATGAATATTTCTGCAACTAAAACCAATTCTTTGTTGCTCAACTATATATCTCATATTGTATACATAACAAAACTGATTTTGATTATAGAATGGGAGAGATATGCCAAATGTCGTATGTATGTAATATTAGTACTGTATTTGCACATTCTTCCAATTACCGAATTTACTGTATTTAAAAGTATGGGAATTGAGAACAAAATTACCAAATGCAAGTAAAGTAATCATTTTTAAAGCCATAAAATTTGTAGTGAAACTTTTTTGTTGGAAATACAACTATTATGACCTCCTTTGTCTAGACTTATAACATTGACAAGAATTTTTGCTGTTATAACGGTTTAATTTTGCTTTTTCCAATAACCATAATACTATGTCCCTGCACCCTTTGCTTACATTCGATCCTGTAAGTTTAAGCGTGTTGATCAATATGCACAGAAAGTACGGTAGAGACAACAAGGAAATGATTTTATCCCAAAAGAGTTCCCAGCAAAAAGTGATAAAAGATACAAGAAGCAAATATCCGCAAAGAATAAAAATGGTATGGATTTTCATGTTTAAATTGATTCCTACATCTTGGTTGGCTTCATGCTTCATTTTTGAATAGGACTGTTTATACGGAAGAAATATTTTCTCTAGTTGCTGCGCATTGAACATTTCAAGAAATCCTTTTTCGAGCATGAACCAATTGAAAAATATTGCAAAGTGGTGGCGGTGGCAACCTTGGAAAGCATAGGCGAAATATACCGTTTCCACTGTGTCTTGGGTCATCATGCACTGTCCCTTAGATGACATTGTTTTCGGTATCATTGGAATCGCATACTGTCCATCTTTCTTATCGCAGATGGTGAATAATTTCAGAGAATAATTAGTCATCAACGACAAGGTATGGTATTCATCAAAGAGTTCATTTGGCTTCTCCTTTTCCCAATCATAAATGTAAATACTTGAATTGATCTTGTCTTGCATTTTGTGCTTGACAAAGAGTGAAACTCTTTTATATCCACTCATGCCGACTCTCCGGTCTCTCTGCAGCAACATTTTGTAGTTGTTTTCAACGAGTTCTTTAAAGTCTGATAATATTCGTTTGTCAAGAGGAGCGACTATTTCGCTTGTTATCCAAGTACCATACAGAATTGTAATTGCAAATCCAGCTGTTACTACTATTAAGTAGAGACTCTTTTTACTATTGGTGATAACTCCTTGGTCTAAAAGAACGGCGACCAAAGACATAAACATCCAATCCAGTTTTTTGGTAAAGAAAAAGTCTGTCGAAGCTAAAAGCCATAATGAAATTGGGAATAGAGAGAGAATGAGAAGCCAGCATGGACCATCAAATGTATTCTGGATTAAGACTGTCAAAGAGACGTCCATGTAATCAGGTAAGGCCTCGCAGTAGAATGGAACGAACTCTGCGAATTCCTCAATAAATATAGTTTTAGACCATTCGTGGTGGTAGATGTCTTGATAAGTTCCATGCAAATCGATTTGTCCACAAAACTGACCAATTGAAAAGTGCCTTGCATTTCTTGCGTAATACGCTGTAAAATTTAATACACCGGCCATAAGTTGGACTACTCTATATTCCTTGGGGCAAGGGCCTCTCCATTTTTTAAGTGACGAGTACATAGGCTCTTCACAAACTGGCCACCTCCCAAAAGTGTAACTGTCTGGAAAGAAGATAGATCTTCCTCCAATAGGGATGCCATGTAGATGTCCATTCAAAAAGTGCCAAGTCCTTTCCCAATCATCTCCCAATATTTCTATATTTGCAATGAATCGTCTTCTTTTGTAGAGATGTCCTGTAAATACAGAGTGATGATTGTCATTCTGAATAACCAATACAAATAAAGGAGCTGTTAATTCATATCTCAGATCCAATGCCCATTCTTGATTTCCTGGTTTGAATTTCCTTCTGTCGTAAACCATTAGGAATATAGAAGATGAATGCCGATTCAACTCCTTCCCAAAAAATTGACGCAACGTTGAAACTGAATCATCTGGCTCCATCATGATATTCACATTGCACAAATTCTTTGACAAATCTCGTGGATGTTCTTCATCCCGGCCAAATTGGACTTTATTGTACTTTGATGACGACACTGTCCATGCTTGATAGTATTGGTTTCGAAGTAAAAACGCTGTTTCCCAGATTGAATCAGGAAATACGATAATGTTGAAATCACAATATCGACATGCTAAAGGCAAGCAATCGCTTTTCTTAACCACTAACAGCCAAATCAAAATTTGAAAACGGTTTTTGAAATTCATTTTCTTTGAATGGCTTTCCAAGTCTGTTTCCAATTTCCTTGTAAATGTATAAGTGAGAAAATAAAATATCCAGGTTTCTTTTGAGATATACTCGACAAATAAATGTTCCACGTGTCAGGAAATCCGAGCATTCTCTATAATCAGACACTTATTTCCCGGAAATTAATTCTAGTTTTGACATTCAAAACATTATGGTGTGCAATACACTGGAAAAACTTACACAAGGTAATACTGCTATATGCTTTACTTCCGGTCCAGTATAAATTAAGTTTCATGGTAGGTATTACCTGACTAGGTAATATGTCAATAGTGAAATAATTTCGACCGGTAATAGATCAGATGTGTATATTGCATGTTTCAGCGCTTGCGGTGACTATCCGCTAAATTGTAATTTTTTCATAACCATAATTGTTTTACTCGTAATCAGCGCTAATTTGTAAGTCAAGTTGTCGAAAATTATCCAACTCGGCTAAAATTTGTTTCAGCATGCGCGGTGATTGCTTAATCATTAACAATCAAACCCAAATCATTCTAAAATACCGAGGATATTCTACATGATATTAATTTGAACTACATTCTAAATGCAGGTTAATATGTCACGGTACAATGACCAAATAGTTTTGTGATGCTAATAAGTATTAGGCATTTTGGAGAAAACTCTACTGAATGAGACTGAGGTGGAAAATGTGCTTTGAAGACAAGCATCTCCTTAAGATTGATAAAGGTGGATTTTGGAAAAGAAATATTTTAATATTTTAGAGTAAAAACTCTGTTACTTCTTCATTCACAAATCTGCAAAATACTATTTCCTCTCATATTAATGATTTACGACTTTTTTATTAAATAGAAATTCCTGTTGCTTTAAAAGCGAAAGCAGCATTTATAAATGACGACAACGACGAAGAAATAAGCATAATTACACACGTTGACAAAACTATGAATCAGGAAAAAATGGCTGTCGTTTTACTTGATTTCAGCGAAGATGAAAATGATGGAGACGTTCCTTCGTAAGTTTTTGTTCTTCAATAGTCGAAATAAATATTTTATAATGTAACTTGTGAATTCTGTTTTATTATTTGTACAGATTGTGTAGCTGTAGTAGAGAAACATTATGTATCCCAGTTTATGGCTGATAGATCTAATGGATACAAAGCAAAGAAGTAATTGCTTATGATTTGGCCGTTGAAATGTACAATGTAACTTTTTTTGAAGTGTTCCCAAATTATAATTTCTTCTTGAATTTTGCAAAGGAAGCATTTTTCTTGGAATCTCAATATGGTTACTGCGTCGTGCATAGTATTGTCAAATTTATGCTGGCCATTATGAAGGTAAACCATTTCAATATTATAATTAAATTTCAATACTCATATAGGAAATACGTTTAATTGGAAGAACCCCTAATTGTCAAAACACCTTTTTGTCAAACCTCTTTTGTCAACAACATTTTTTACGGTTTTTTTGTCAACACCTTTTTGTCAACACAAAGACGATTTTTGTCAACTCGTTATAAGGAAATGTACTCCTTATAAATGTGGGTAGTTTACGTTATAGGTACAGTTCATGTAAGATAATATGTTTTGTTGTAACATTTCTCTCCTAATCTAAGTTACTGCCTGGGTTGATTACCTTTTTATGCATTATCAGATATTTAAGCTGCTGATAATGAATGCAAGAGAGAATAGAAGGTACTCTGAAATTTATTATTTGTTCTTGTCTCTTCAAGCTGTGCACTACAAAATAATGCATAAGGAAAAAATGGCAACTTTATTTACTTCCAAAACGAAGAATAAAGTGACCCAACAACTGGCGGAAACGGTTATATTTATAGTTTAAGAACTCAAAGACCAGAAAAAAAGTACTGGTCATGTACAGAAAGGGATATATGGAGTGCAGTAGTGGTAGAAGAAAACGGAGAGTTTGCTGAAGGAGTAAAAGGTTGGGTAGATGGAAGGCATTCTTAGGCAATACAACTAGTGCAATGAATAAAAATTTCTGTTGACAAAAAAGGAAAAGTGGTGTTGACAAAAAGGAAAAGCGTGTTGGCAAAAAGTACTTTTGATGTGTTGGGAATTTAGTGTTGACAATTAGGGGGTGAATCGTTTAATTCTCTTTAGTTTTCCTTTATGTGTTATCTCGCTAAACATTTTTCTGGTGTGATCAAATTAGAATGGCCCGATCAACGAGTCAATGAAATTTTTTAAACTATACGTTATCCTGTTTAGATTAACAAAATTATAAATTTGTGTTCTTAGAATGGTTTCAAATTTGGCAAGTCAAAAGAATCAAAAATGATATCTCAGCTGGTTGCATTCCTAACGATTCACAGAATTGTTGCTATTGAAAGTGTTGCACCCAATAATTCCAACAGACCCTACATAAAAGCTATCAAGCACGTATCCAGTAGGGGGGCGGGGGGGGGGGGCGCAGCGCCCCCCTAAATCTGAGGAAAAGAAAGGATTTTTTCGAAATGTTGCAAAAATTTTATTTTTGACATTATTTTTGGTTCCGCCCCCCTTGACCAAATTTCACGTGCCTGAAAGCTATAGAATACTACAATGGATTTCCCATTGTTAAATCTTTTATCAGAAATATTCAAGAGGTATATCATTAGAACAACAAACGAAAAATATTATATGTGGATCTAACTAATCATTAAATTGAATCAATTATTTTATAGGACCATGAGCTAAAAGGACATTGAAATTTTGAATATGACATGGGCAATACGTGACGAATCTCGAATTTCTCTAAAAACAAATGCAAAGTACAAAGCCAAACACAATTTGGAAATCATACTAATAGCAGACGTTATTAAGGTAGTACATAATTGTTTTATAATATCGTTATGCGATGCATATCATTAATAATTTATTCATGATACTGATTGTTTTAAAATTGTAAATTGCATAACTGAAATGGTAAACATGATTCTATTTGTGGCACAGAATATTACTCTTACTATTACTGTTTTATGAGAAGGTTTTTGCCAGTGAAAAGTCAGTTAAACGACCTTTTTGTACAATTGTATTGCTATCATAGATTAATTTTACACTGCTACATGCAATTGTTATTTAATAGACTGATTTAAAAAAAATATTTTTAAAATTCAGGGATACGTTTATTGAAATAATAAAGGAGCTAAATTTGGACGGCGATGCGACTAATACAATTGTAATCTTGAATTCAGTGCCAAAGACTACAAATATTGATTGTTAATGTGGCTAAATGCACATCATTGTATGCATTACTATAAAGTATATATGAAGCCTTAATGAGTAACTTGTAATATAGGAAGCTTTGTAAAGCATTGTGAGTCTGTGCAAAGTTAATGCATTGAATGAGTGTAGTGTAACATGCTGTGTGTATTGTATTCCCATCTCCTATTCCCAAATGAGAGAGAAAAGGCAACCGACCGTACCCGAGATTTGTCAATAAAAGAGGCCTGCAGCCTCATTTCAACTCGAATTTCGCTTCTGAAATCCAGCCTTAACCTACACCGAAGTTCTCTCCATTTGTCTATCCAAATTCCCTTTCCTAAATCCCTCTCTCTCTCAATCTGTGTTTAGCTGCTTAAATAAAAAAGCGTAAGCTCGTCAAACCCAACACTCTGTTTCTGCTCTATTTTATTTTCACAATCGTCCATACAAAGCAATAGGTGTAGGACTCGTCGACATTCCGCATTCCATCCTAATTAGTGGGATGATGACATAAATTGGTGGCCCGACGAGGCTTTGTCTATTTGTATGGATGATTAAGTAATAATAAATTAGTAATAAATTAAGTAATTACCTGTGAAGCAGATTGAGAAATTTTTTCCTTCCTAAAAAATTATTTCCTATTTTCCAAAAAATTAGTATCAGAAGTGTACGAAAAGTTTAGTTGGTTTCTGTATCAAGCATATTATTGCGTTTGTACAGATTCCCCCATTCGGATTAGATCTACTCTTCAATTCTTCGTTTCACTGGCATAATTTTATTTTTCCGTAGAGCTCATTTCCTGTACATAAATTAGACGATTCATACGTTACTTTGCATTATTTAGTTGGAGAAAGTAGACGTAGGGTTAATCTGCGAGTCATAGGTGGAATTCCTCCAAGGAATTCATTCTTTGCTGCTCCGTTGAGCATAATAAATACATCAAATTTCCATCAGCATATTACTTATAGTGGCGAAAATAGATTCGTTTTGGCAGCGAAAATAACGGATTACATATAATTATATCCAAGAAAGGCGTGAAATCCTCGACAAATTGATAGTAACAAGCCCTTTAGGCACGCGTAAATACATAGTTGAAAGATTCATAAGTAGCATAGAGACAAAATAAAAATGATAAATATATAAAATAATAAAAAGAAAAAGAATATTATTGTCTTCGAAACGAAAGACAGGAATATTATCCGAAAGTAAATGAGAGAATATTATTGTCTTCGAAACGAAAGACAGGAATATTATCCGAAAATAAATGAATGAATATTATTGTCTTCGAAACAATTAAGACACTCTTTGTATATTAATAGAGAATATATATGACTACTTACCTTGTTGTTTGACTTAGGACAAAACACGAACGAATTGCAGAATATTTGACACACGTACGGGATGATTTATGAACAATAGTTGAATTACGACGATAATTAAGTACTATGTAGATAGTAGTTGTTGTTGTTGAAACTTTGATAGACGATAGTTGTAAACAGTAATGGAGCAGGACACGCAATGCGTAATACAAGTAAATAAAAATTCCAAGCGTGTAATTAGAAGGTAAAAATAACTCAGGTAGAAAATTTAGGGTCATACTCTTATTGGTACCTAGACCTTTTACAAGCATTTAGTGCATTCCACAATGCAACACGCGAGGTAGGCGAATAGGTACTTTATGTACGCTGACCCTTCCATTGTGTTGTTGCATTATACATCAATGGAACTGGAGTCACTCACTTTGTGAATGACTTGTGCCATTCATTACTTTGTTGTAGTGTTGGAACTGATTTTTCTTATTCTACGAGTGAGTTGGATTACATTGTAGCGTATCCTGACCATCCTCAAAAGGCAAAACCCTCTTATTTACGTTGGTGTATACATACACATTTCCATTTACATTTCTCGTTGTATATCTACTATGTACTATTGAATTCTTATATTATATAGGAGAGTTCAATACTTTTTCTACGTAATGTACGGATAACAAATAAGCATTTTACATAAGATAGTTTAATTAATATAATCATTAAAGTATTAAGTGAGTATGATATAATTAATGAATTCTATGTAACTATAATATAAAAATAAATGTAGTCTATAATAAAATTATTGAAATTTAGAGTAATACATTGTACATAAAGGTACATTTGCGTGGACAATTTTAGGGTATTCATTCATGTAATACAATGTAATTGTATAGCTTGAATTGTGTAAATATTTAATTACTATGTATGTAAATGAGTATGTGACTTGTGACGTGTGGACAACCAGGAAAGATGACCACATCCATCAATATGAATGATGCCGCCTGCGGATGCCGGCAACCATAACATCCTAAATCCGCGAGTGACAAAACATTTGACTTCCTGTATGTCTAAAAATTTTCAGTGTTCTTTAGGTTAAGTGAAATAAAATCCAAAAAGATTCAAGTAGTGTGACATTTGTGGGAGTGCAGAGAAGAATGGAGCTCTCTTGGTCGCTGGCCTCAAGAGGCCTGCAGCCTCATTTCAACTCGAATTTCGCCTCTGAAATCCAGCCTTAACCTACACCGAAGTTCTCTCCATTTGTCTATCCAAATTCCCTTTCCTAAATCCCTCTCTCTCTCTCAATCTGTATTTAGCTGCTTAAACCCAACACTCCATTTTATTTTCACAATCGTCCATGCAAAGCAATAGGTGTAGGACTCGTCAACATTCCGCATTCCATGCTAATTAGTGGGATGATGACATTAATATACATCAACTCGATTTACTTAACTGTGACTACTGAGTAGTGCAGTTTAATGGATCATTACAAACAATACTGAGAAACTCAAGGATAACATTTATGATAATTATAAAATACTAACCGGTCACAGGACCTAGGCCCTGTTATAAATAAAGCTAGTATTTCGGGGGCCACATTGTACGATGAGAAGAAACTATTTCAGATGCATAACTTTTTCTAATTGAACTTTTCCTGTATTTTCATTTATTGGGTAGGCGTAGGAGGTAAAATTTTTACATAGACAGATGTAGAATTGAATGTACGGAACTCTAAGCAAACCGAAAGCTGGAAATATTTGCATACAGAACGCATGAGCTGTTTTGTTATGAAATATTGAAATTTGTTGGGATTTACAACATTAAGGTAACGTTTAAGATTGAGGTCTGCTTAGCTGTGTTATCAGAGTGACCAATTAATTCACGATGACATAAACAAACATCCATACGGAATTTTTCACTGCGCAAGTCGAACAAAGCGATTATATTATAGAGTGATCATTTTATAATGACGGAGTAGATTTTTTACTATCGCTACATGCTTGTGCTGCTGAGAATACATACATTTAACATACATACATGCATCTCATTGCTTTTATATAGTCGTCAGCTCACTCTACAAACTGGCCCATAAACATGAATTGAAAAACTGCTGTATTGGCAGTTTTCTATAATTGCATTAGCGCTAAACTGTAAAATATCATGTTAACAAATTCCCTAGAAGCAGAAACCATGGATCAAGCTAAAAGGTAAACATTTTATTATATATTTATATTTCATAAATGCTGTGTTTATGCCCAGAAACTGTTTTAATTTCAGCCACGCCAAAAATATAAGCAATAAGTGGAATGTCAAAACCAAGATACACCAATTGAAGCAACAACTGAAGAAGTTAGGACATTAGTAGTAAAGGTGAAACAATCCATAGGACGGCAATGGGTAATTGGCCACTTGCGAGAGCGTCCTTACGTTGGGACAAAATGCATCGATCGCCAAATCGATGTAGGTAGATCGATACGAGTTAAATCAGTGTTACACAGCAAATTGCTAATAATAGTACGTATTTATGCATAGAATATACATATTTTATCTACACAACAATATTTAACGCATACTGAGGGCGGGGGCGGGGGAAAGTCAAAGCGCGAGAACCTGCAGAGCAGGTCCTAGCCCGAAGGCCGCCAACTTTCTGCCAAGAAAGTTGGCAGAAGCCCTACAACTGCCCCTTTTAATACGTTTAACGAAAATGCTGATTGACGCCAGTTACAACAAAAAAATTCGACTTACCGCATAAAAATCTGTAAGAATCTAATATCCTTAAAACGTCATTAATTTCAATTGCCATAAACAGTTGTGAACTAATTGGTATAATTGAAACTTTGTGGCGCCTTATCAATGCAGAAATGATTAAATGAAAATCATAATTTCTCCTAGCGTGGAAGTACAAAATGAATTTCGGCCTTCGCGTTGCATTTACGACAGCCCGTCCCTCTCATCTTTCCACAGCCATCAATAACAACAACAGTGTCTGGATCCTTTTTTCGGCAAATGAGAGTGTTCAAAGACTTTACCGTTTCGGAATAAAATGTTACATTGCAAAAAGAGCATTGAGTTGCGCTGTTAAAAAATGTCATTTCAGCGTTCGATTTCCTCGGGGGGCGTTACTTTCTTCTATTAGCCGCAAAAAATTGCAAAATGCGGTTAATACAGTTGAAAGTAAATGTTTTGCCGCATCCGCACCAAAATATGTCCATTTATTTACAATAAATCCATATTCGTCAACACACATCAGTGGATAACATATAAGAGTGTGTTTTGCAGTTTTATAACTCCAGCTAACGCTCGTATCTGGCCAACATGTGGAAATTGAGTTGATTATAGACTCAAAGTCTACTCAAAGAAACTCGAATGCAGTTATTCTAATTTGTAAAACTATGAAACTGTGTGCTGGGCATTATTATTCGTTGTAGACCGAATTGTCTACAGAGAGGAAAATATAAAAATGCTATTATATCCTACATACATTACGTTTATATTTATTTAGCTTGTAACTTTTTTTTGCTGCTGCGGCGGCTGCAAACTAAAGTCGCTGGAAGGAGAATTGCTTGCTGGGGAAAACTGTGGGGAATCATCTATGAAAGGGATGTCCTCGTTGTCAGAATTAATTAAAGAAAGAATTAACACGCTTGTTCTATAAAAATAGTTAATAAAGTGAATAGTATACTTTTGTTTCTACTAAATACTAAAATCTCACAATACAATAAAAGAAATAGCATTTACTCTTCGTCTGAGACCTGGAGCGCTGGGACGGGGCGGGCGGCCTAGGTCCCTCGGTTTCCCTGCGTTTATGCGGCTGGTGGAGAATTCTTGACTAAAGTTATACGGCGATGTGGACGAATTGGTGGAGATAAAATTGAAATTGTTTGGGAGAGTCGGTAGGCACAACTACAGGGGTAATGTATGCTTTTTGGCGAGATTTTCGCGATTAAGCAAATGTTTTTTGACTCAGCTTCACGTTTTCGAGTATACATCTAAAATTTAGAATGTTGATGGTGCGATGATCCGTTAACACAGTCTTGCATTAACACCTCTGAGACTTTGCCTTCAAGGAGGATATATTTCCTGCCAAATATTGCTTTAAACTATCCTAACGAAAGGAAATGTACAGCATCCAAATGTTAAGTAAACCACAATTGCTATTGTTGGGGGTAAAAAGATTTTTGTGCGCTTGAAAAAAAACTTTATAAAGTCTAATTTGAGTACACACGGAAATCAAGATTACCAAATGAAAAGGGGTAATCATGTCTACAAGAAGACGGACTTAGGGACGCAAAGGTAGACACCCGTTCAAATACATTCCAAGTTTTAATATTTATAGGACTTAGGACGGTATTGTAAATACAAGTTTTAATATTTATACGACGGAGTCAAGAGTGGAGGACCAGTGTCCATAATTTCAATCCGTCAAAGATGAAATTCGGAGGATCGGAAACGAGCATTTGTCCAATTTAAAAGCTCATTTGGAGTATTACTCTTAAGTGCAACGAGAGTCTGTAAATTTGATAAAAATTGCAGATGAGATTTCTTTCTGCAGGTATTTATACAATTCTAAAACAAAAATATTGATATAAATGAATAAAAATATGTAATAATATTGATAGGCAATATTTTAGGACAAAAACTAAGCTTCGATGTGGAGAATATCCCAATACTTATCTTGATATTTTCAACGGCCTATGGAAAAATAGGAATGAATACTACTTCATTTGAAAAGGCGGTTGAGTTGGCACAAAAAATGCTTGAAGAGATGAAACAGTAAAATGAAAAAATGGGGTGACCACAATACTGTCATTTGCACTCCATAGACAAATTTAGTCAGGCCGTAGTAATCCTTCTCGTCGTAGTCAGAAGTAGTTGGGAATGGAGGAGGGTTGCAAGACTGACGACGAATAGTCAAATCGACAAATTCAAACCCGTCGTCAACGGTCTCTGTCTCAAAAGAACGTAAATAACATACCTATTGAACCATATAACGCAATTGGTGTTGTTCTTACAGGATATGGCTATGACATCATCCAAATCAGGCGTGTACCCGCTGGTCGCGTTTGTCCCCACATTTATCTCCTCTATTTCAGTTTCTTCCCGACCTTCCACGCCGTGCCCCTCTGACTCGATCGTCTCATTAAAAGCAACGCTTCTCTCTGCAGAGTCGATCTCTCCGTACTAGTGCGGGGAGAGATCCAAAGCCGCCTTGTCTTTCGGCGTATATTTCGTTGTGCATTTTGTTTTTATGTCTCTACAACAGAATCCACCCTGACAAAGTCTGGATACCATTTCATGTCCGGAAGCCAAAAACTGGTCGATCATTTGCACTAAACAATCAACAATAGATGTAATTATATTACATTTAGTTAAAATAGTCGGATTTTTTTGTGTAGTAAATACTAATTAATTTCTTCCCTTTCATGGAGCGTTGTCGGAGCTGAGAAATACCCCGTTGCACACAGCAATAAAACCATTGCTACGAATTTGAGCATTTTGAAGGGGCTTGTTCTTTGTATCCAAGTTAGTACCACAGCGTACTGTAATTTTTGATTTTCTCCAATAAACAGTCACTAATGATATGATATGATTTATGATATGATTTATTAATGTTTCACTCGAGCCCGTGGCCCATGGAACATGACATTTGATTTACATTGATTAACAATAATTCAGCTTAGCTATATATTTAAAATTTAGATTTCACATTCGATTTCTCTAATAAATTTAATGTAGGAAAGAGCATCTTTCAAAAAATCAATTAGAATCTTTACTTTAGATGGGTATTTACCGTCCAAAATTTTCGAAAGATGCTCGTTGCTAATATTCTTATAATGCTCTTATATTTAGAGCGATTTTACACCCTGCATTCAGTAATTAGGTGGAGAAAGGAGTTTGTATTGCACATATTGCATTTGGTATTAGAGTCAAATATAAATAGTTGTCTATATAAGTATAACGAGTTCTCATTTAGCCTCAACTGACTAATTATTTTTGACTCCAATGAATAAACAGTCACTAATCAGTATTATTAACTAAACTATTGAGAAGCGTGACTTTTATAAATAAGATTTAGTTTTTCGGCTTCGTTTTGTCCGGTATACCCGGTCAGAGTAAGTTTTAGTCAGAAACAAATTCGATTTAGCGAACCAATTTATTTTGAAAAATGCGGCAATATTTTATTTTTTAGAAAAATTTGCACAAGCGTTGTGCAAATAGTTCGTGATTGTTTGGCTTAGTTACAGATCGGGCAGCTGTACACAACTAACAATTTTGGATGATTATTTTAATTTTTTTTGATTTTTTTAATGTTTTTTTGATTTTTTTAATGTTTTTTGATTTTTTTAATGTTTTTTGATTTTTTTTGATTTATTATTTTTTTTATTTATCATGAATTTTTATGATAATGATTACATGAATTAATGTAAAAAAATATATTTTGTTTTATTTACAAAAAGAAATGAATAAATAATAATGACAAAATAAATAAATAAATAAATAATGTTACAGAGTTTAGATAAAAATTAACGACGAACAACCCGCAAAGTCATATTCCCGAGAATATGAGTAGGGAAGGCCAAAAGCCTCCTGCCTGTTTGGGTTCTCCAAATCAGGAACTCGCTGCCCAATGATGGCGCCTGCATCATGACCGTGACCTCGCCCTGGAGGTCTGGAACTTCGACCCTTGATGGATCCTCCATCGCCACTCTTATCATTTCCTCCATGTCCTCCTCCTATAAATCCTCCTCCATGTCCTCATCCAAAACGATGACGTCGTCGTCTTGGTCGTCAATAATAACGACGACGTCGTCTTCTTCGTCACTGTCTTCGATAGTGATGACATCAGGTTCTGGACGAACCTAAAGAATAAATAAAAAATATTATTATTAAAATAATTGTTTATGAAATAAAAATATTTAATAAATTTAAATAAATAAATAAATAAATGAATGAATAAAAGAATTACCAAGATTTCGTTCTCTGGAACGACAAGTTGGGGTTGTTCGTCAACAATGTTGTTGACAATCTCAATGGGAAGACGGTCCTCTGGGACGTTGATTGTGGCGTCAATGTCCACGGCTGCAGTTTGAAAATCCTGCAAAGAAGAAAACAGATGATTAATTAATGTCGTCAAAATAAAAGACTTTAAAGAAAATAAAAAGTTGAATAAAAAAATCAAATGAATAAATAAAATAAATAAAGTAAATAAAAAAAATATAATGTTACCATATAATCTTCTTCTGGGACGATGATTGTGGCGTCAAGGTCGACCACGGAAAAAGAAGTTGATGACGCCATGATAATAGTGGGTATCTGTAAAAAAATGGAAAAAATAATTAATAACATTAATTAATAAAAGAAATAATAAATATTAATAATAATAAATAAATAAACATTAATAAGCAGAAGAAAATTAATTAAAGATTAAAGTATTATAATTTAAATAACTTTAAAAACTTACGTGTGTTTATTGTACGGGAAGAATCAAGGAGCAACCAACCAGTAACAGAAGTTCCTCCTCTTTCTTTGGTTGCATGGTTGTTGGTTGGTTCGGGGTGGTGGGTCGGTTGGTTGGTTGCTTGTTTCAGGTACTTTACCTTAAGCGCATGCATGCTAGTGGCCAACGTGCAGTGTTGGGTAAGTGAAAGGCTTATCCAACACCGCACGTAGGCCACTAGCATGCATTCGAGGACGACATTAATAACTGGAAATTCAAGCTTCCCAATGGACAAATTACTTCTAGCCAATGAAATAGAACCGATACTTATCAGTTTGAGTGACTTGTTGGTTTCATTAAAGAAATTGTTCATGGACTCATATGATATGTCTTGACCATTTATTAGATCGAATCCAGAAAGAAAAGACATCTAAGATGTTCAAATAACTATTATGTCAATGACAAGATTCCAGATGGTTTTAGGTGAAAAAAATTATTCGTCGGCTATTTTAAATGAATGGTAAATCATCTACCAATTTTAGCTTCATGTTTTTCGGCGTACTTGACTTACATATACAAGAAAACGCAACATATAGGATGACATGTTGAGGAAATGTAAGCGTAAATTCAAAATTGATACTTTTTTATAGACTAATATCCACTAATAAGTTGGACTTTTGGCATTTGCTTTGCGACAAGTGACGACAAAGTGCTGATTCGAGCCTTTCGACAAACATCTGGGGCCTATAAGTTCCGGATGTTGAAAAGGACAACCAATACAGCTTATCCAAACTGGTATGGACCAAGTTTGATTTTGACTATATCTCAAACCCGTAAGTTGGGGAAACTTATTATGCAATACATGGAAGAACTTCCTCAATAATCTTGTAGATATATCATGAGTGTATTTGTCTGTTTGAAAAAATAAAGAATTAGTATATATGTATACTACTTAGCATTCATTTCATCATATAAGACAATTATTTCTAAGATATCATCATTTGCAATCATATGTCGTCCAGTAAGCACGGTTGGGCACCGTGTCATTTCGACATTCGGTTTCATCACCCGTCTACAATTTGTTTTGTCGGACCAACGCAATCTGGCAAGTCACAGTTGACGTTGGACTTGCTGTTACATAAAGACAGAGTTTTTGATAAGAAATTGGATAACATCATATACGTATATGAAGCTGACCAGTCAATTTACACAGAAATGAGAGAGAAAATTCCAAATATCGTATTTACCACAGAAGAGGACTACTTGGAAGACAAGCTTGGAGAGAATACACTCATCATTTTTGATGATAAAATGCTCTCGTTCAAAAACAAGGACAAGCAAAATGAGATTATTACCAAGTGGTTTACCGTCGACAGTCACCATAAATCCGGTTCAGTTTTACTTATTCTTCAAAATCTCTTTTGTAATAATCTTAGAACTGTGGCTTTAAACAGTATGTACTTACTATACTTTAACCAACCGCGAGATTCCAGTGTCATTATAACGCTAAACAAGCAAGTAGCTCCGGGAAAACCAAAATATTTATTGGAAGCCTACCAAGAAGCAACAAAGAAAACTTACGGCTATATAGTTTTTGATTTCCACCAACTAACAAACAACAGATACCGCATTCGCAATACTTTATACTATATTCCAAACACGACACATATATATGTGCCCAAACAAACTGTGTCAGAATTGTTGCTTATGCTACAAAATAATGAAGACATGTAATATTAGTCTCAGTCTCTTTTTAGAATCATAATAGCAAACATGTACGCACGTTCAGCCCGCAAGAGTCTCCCGGTCGAACTTAATACGGGGTATCTAATATCTAAGTAGTATCTAATACTACTCATATCCGAATAACAAACCAAATTCGTTTTGTAATAAATTGTATAAACCATACGATTTTTACAGAAATACCTATGAGGTAGGTTTGGTTAACGCGTCGTATACTGTAATAGATCCCCACTTGTTCTCTTCCGATGATAACAGAAATCTCGTTGTTAAAACTGAAACTGGGGCTGGAGTGGTAATCAATAAAAGCCAAAATGACGTTAAAAAATTTTTGGAAATCGTCAACAGAGAAGCCAGAACAAAGTTTAACCCACCGCCATACAACTTTGCAATTGCGTCGCAGGCGGTTCCAAGACAGTTTAAACTATATAACAACACTACAAATATTACTGTATTTATTCCAGACATTTTCAAAGCTCTGTTCAATGCTCAGCCTGGTATCGTGTCTCCCAATACTGTATATGGAAGTCAAAAGGCGTTTAACATGGAACTTTGGAATCTTATTTCGTTAAATACGGAAATAAAACTTTACTACACTGATGACGTGAGCCCACCGGATAGAAAACGATAACTGTTAAAAAAACAATGTCGAAGTGGAAAGGCTAGAATATGATTTTAACACTGCATTTCGAAAAGTTGCCCTAGATGCTATTTTGGACATTAAGTTTCAATCGCATAGATCCTCTTTATACATAACCAGCAACACATTTTCGGTAGAATTTCTGGGGGATCTGAGATTAATATTCGGATTTTCGGATCGAATTTATGCAATGGGAAACTACACTTCAGAATATTTTACTGATACCGGGATTTTTACGAGAACCAAAATGGAGTCCATGTTTACAATGAATATTATAGACTCCACTGGAAAAAAACATTTAATAGAAATATTTAAAACCGTAACAGCAATATCTGACTTTATCACCATCCTAAACGCCCAATTTAAAGCCTTAAAATTGGATGCGCAACTACATCTTTGTACAACAGTGGAAATTCCCAGATTAGCTGTCTAAGCAAGCAGTCATGCCCTTGTCATGCTCTGCGTACTTTTTAAATTTTCGGCTTAATTTTGGGCTCTTTTCGACCCAAAAAATGGTGCTGTGCTCAGGGTGAGAGGGACTTTACTACTTTGACAACATTCAGTGCGCGAAAGTGGGGCTTAATGCCCGAAATCTGTGTTTTTTGAGTGCAGAAGCCCGGCCGAGTCAACATTTTCTGTGCTGTGGATGGAATTTCTTGGACGTGCTACTCTGTATCTACGACTCTACCAGATCAGTAGGACTTTTCATACTAGTCTTTCCCGTGTTGGCCCTGACTGTCCTGACTCTATGTTAATATTCCAACTCTCAGCCGATATCAAGCAGTGTGACACTAAAAATCATCGTCAAATAAGGCCCAATCACTCTGACACAGTCTACTACTAAATACTAATTGGCATATCACCATTCTGTATACTCGTAAAGCTAATACTGGGAATCCGCTTGTACATGAGTGCAGGCGTAACTTCTGTAAAGGTTTTGTACAACTACCTATACATTACCTTATCCTGTATATATTTCATACTATTCTGTTCATGGATCTGTCAGTAATAGGTGATGTGTAACTACAAATACTCAGGGACATTCAGAAGCAAATGTCATTGTTAGTGTAAGAGTTTATTAGGAGTAAAAACCTAGTCACGGAGCTTTATGCCCGCTTCTAACTGTGGTGTGGACTGTATGGCTAATATGTAAGAAATTGTGTATTACCTTGGGTACTGCAAGCTGTCCTGTCCTGGATATGGGAGGTAGTAATCCCTATTTTGTATTTATGTGTTTTACTGCTACTGTGGAGGGACATGTATGGTGGGATGTGATTGTATTTATATGGACTGATAATGTACTTTTAAGGTATTCTATTGGCATTTATAATATATTGGAAATAATGATTTTTGTGCTTAATATTATGTGATGGATGAAGATTGAAATCCGTTAATAAATACTACTACTACTATACAACGGTGGAATATAAAGTTGCATTCACTTATACTCCTACAATCCAAAATGGGGAACTGCATCTTCCAGAATATTTTTCAAAAAGCATTGGTTGTTCGAAAATGGCTTTCGAAGCACGAAGTTATCAGTGCGAAAATGTGTCTGACGCTGCATTTTTCGGTGCAATTTTACCAGGAACCCCATTTGATATTCGCGAACGAGCAACAATTACCAGAAGCAATCCTATAGACGAACCAAAATCTTTAAACGCAGTCGATGTAGTTCCAAGTTTTGTGCAAGGCTTTCAGAGCTGACTGGATAATGGCCAAGGGTTCGCTGTTTTCTATTAATTTAAGACAAGGGGAAGATGTTTATCTTCCTGAGCGAATTTGCACTTACTTGGGCATTCCAATAAATACAATATTTACAAACCAAATCAAAACATTACCCCTCAACCCTAAAACTGGCGCTGTAACTCAATATTTACAATTCAACATTGATAACATTTGTGTCACAGTTACAGACCAATTCGGCGAAATTGTTGAATTTGGAAATAATCTCTTAACTTTGGAATTGCATTTTAAACCAAAATATTTATGAAAATGAGAGCTGTACATTATGTGCGAAAAGTGCGAATTGGAACCAATGAGAGACGTCGACGCTCAAGTTGGTGGTGAAATGGAGCAAGATATTCCAGACTACACAATTCCGTTGACGGCTTTTAAATCTAAATCAAGACGCAAACAATCTAAACCAACAAAAAGAATCATCAAACAAACCGGTAAAGGCAAACGTAAATCTAAAAAATCTCTCAGTTCAAAATTGAAAGCCAAAGCGTCAACATCAAAAAAGGCTAGAAGGCGAAAGAGTAAGAAATCTGCAAATAAGTAAAATTATGGCAAGTACTGTATTTGAAGGATCCAAGCTCGTGGCAAGGCCAGAGTTGGATTTGTTTAGTCTTCCTGTTACCGATGCATCTGTATTAAAAGAAGAATACCAACAATTTGTTGTGTGTTCTTCTTTGTGGCAAATTGTGTGCAAAAGTGTGGAAAATTCACTAAATCCAATAGAATTTCAACTTTTTGCCGACGGAAGTCATTATCTAGACTTAAACTCCAATTTTCTATAGTTAATAGCGATGGTTCAGCACTTGACGACTCTGACGATGTGGCTCTTGAAAACAACGCTTTTAGTACCATAATAGGTACAACCGACGTATTTTTAAATGGTAAACCCGTTTTGGATTCCCAAGGCTATAATTAATTTGTTCAGTCTATAATGGTATAACAATTTAAAATATGCGATTGATTCGCTACATTCATTTAAATACAAAATTTTAAGTCATTTAAATATAAAATTATAATTCATTATTTCATTTAAATATAAAATTAGAGAATGTTAAATTTAGAGCCAGAACGCGTCTCATGTGGACTATTGTTTTGCCGCGTCAACTTAATTTTATTTTTCTTTCCAGGGCGGCGCCCCTTAGTCTTCGCCACAATTTCCGGTTCACGTTTGGTGGTGAAATACTGAAATAGAAAACAAAATATTTTTTAGGGCTACTACATTTTCTTAGTGAAACGCAATCTAGTTTTTCACGCATTTACAACGCGCGCTTTTTAAAAATATAAATTTTCTAAAAGTTTAAATTTTGCATTAACACAAAAAGTTTTTACCAATGTCTCCTCCTCAGAATCTGAAATAATTTCATAATTGGACCGTGGGGCCCAATTGCTCTCAGAGGGGACGGATTGTCCTGCCACCGGCTCCACAGCATCAAGCCCTTCTTCATAGGCAGGGTTCATCTTGGGGTCTGCAACCTAAGATTAATTTCAATTTTAACATCTACTTGACAAATAATATTGTGAATTGTTATTCTAATTTAACATCTAGTTGACAAATAATATTTTGAATTTTTTGCATAAAATAAATTAGCAATGTTTACTTACTGCCAACTGGATCTTCAGACATGGTCCCAAAAGAAGCTTGCACAGCACGCGTAGCCAAAACCGCAGAAGTCTGAAAAAAATTCACAGCAAACGTCGCCAGAACCGCAAAAGCTCCAAAATGCACAGCAAACGTTGCCAGGACCGCAACCACTTGCTCAAATCTACTTGGTTTCTCTCAAATGCACGACACACACAAGAACACTTTACTGTGCCGTGCACGGAGTCCAGCTTGGACTACGCGCACATTCAATTCACGCAAAACACGAATGTCGTGCCAATCATTTTTTACCCTATGCCGAGTTATAATGATTGACACGATTAGCAGCACAAATTACATACTACTTGTAGTCCCTAATTGGGTAGCAAAACTTTTTTAATTTGTGATGGATACATTGCATTTTGGTCCGCAAGAATGCCTTGTTCCGATTTGTCGGGATCATTGTATTTGCTCAGATCTCTATAGTCGGATTAGGAAGCTTTCACATCCTGCAAACTGTCCGTTATTCGCAGTTTGCTGCCTTTGGGAAGGCTAGAAAGTGTCCAAGAAAGTGATCGGGCTAATATAATTTATTATAATTATTATTATCTTCTAGAACCGAGGGCAAAAGGACCTGAATAATCATTTTTAAGTCATACCTAACTGCATTATGTAGTAGGACCCACAGCTGTTTCTTGAATCCTATTGGAATGATGACGTTCTTAATCAAGTATAGGCCACCTGCTGCAATAAGAAGTAATATTGTAACTCGCTTACAAAGTTCAAAAAATGTATACAAATCATTAATTATTTTATATCTATGGAGTGAGTATTATGTCTTTAAGTATTTTTTAACTGCCACCAGTAATGATTCAATGAAAATTCTCAATCGCAAAGTTTTCAATACCATTTTAATGCAAACAATATAGCAGAATGAACTTGAAGCAGAATTCGATTTCCAGGAGAGGTTTTATTAATTATTTTTGGTTAATTTACCTGGAACCAAAAGAGTCTTTAAATTACCAGATCAATGTCTGCTTGACAAAAACTTGTATATTCGAGCAACGGAGAACATTTTCTGTACGGATTTTGACATTTCAAGCAATGATTATAATTATTATTGATGAAGCAAAGTAGACGTTGTTGCCTAGGCGGGGCAAATCTATTTTCTATGAGCTTTGTAATGTCCATGTTGCTAACGCGCAATGTCCATATTCATTTCGTAAAAATTTTGATAATGCTTTTAGTCCTTTCATAACACGGATAGAATCTTGCCGCGATTCACAATGCGAAACAATGTTCTCTCCACGGCCCATTCATCCCGTCCGTAACCAGCTCAGACACAATAACCCTTGATAGTTTTAAAAACGAGTAGTAGTATATCCCCGTCCGGGTAGTGTTCTAAAAAACTCAAATTGATATCTTCCAAGCACCGCACCGCTAAAGACTACTAAAAATGTGTGTACGTAGGGAGACAGAAGTGTGTAATTTTCTGAATGTTAGTTATCGGGTTGTGTAATCATACACATGATACAAATTCTTAACAAACTTTTATCACTTTTTATTTTTTCTGAAAGATAAGATAGCAGTCTTGCGACTGGCTGTTCCGGATAAGTGAATTAATCTGGTAGGGTACTTTTAATATTATTCCAATTTTCTGTTCTTTAAGTTTGTAAGGCTAAATGGTGTGATAATTATTTTCAATGGCCTGGTATTAAAATAGGAGGATCAGCATCCTGTACAATTGCTAACATATCTGTATATGAGGAGCTAAGTATTATTTTATGTAATACGCTTTAAATAATATTTAACAGAATTATTGGATGTTATGTTTAAAATGATACATTTAAAAAATTTTCTTTTACTAGGAATAATAATTATAAAGTCATGTTCACTAAGAAAAGATTAAATTAAAAATATCCTAATAATGTTTTAATAACAGCAATGTAAAAGTGGAAGTAGATGACATTAGTATCTAAAGGTAATTTGTTGCTAAACCTTCATAGTATAACTAATCCTTATTTTACAATCATATACCCATATAAATCGACGTTTCCCACAATTGCAAGATAACACAGGCAGGTACCGGTCACCAATTGTGGAAAACCTCTATTGAATCAATCTACTTTCCATTCTACAATTTTTTTGCCTGCTGTCTCTATAATTAAATCTCAAGTACCGTTTCTCAACTTCGCACTCAAAGAAAGGAGAATGAATTTTAAATTTACGTAAATCTTAGTTTTGATATAAAACGAATAATTAGATAATCATAACTTTTACAATATGACTATCGTATACCGTAATAAATTACGATAATGAAGCTGTTTATTGTAAGTGTAACTATATTAAAAAGTTAAATTGGACTTGACAAAAAATAAATCAAAACATGTTGTCCAGCTAACAATTTTATTGCTACTTCATTTTGGATCACGGGTTTGGGCCGATCACCTTGGAATAACCTAAACTTTCATGAAAACAAGTTTATTTAGCACACTGTACTGAATGATGGTAGGTGTTATTACTGAGAGTGACATGTTTTCCTATAAGTTGGCAATTTTTGAATTGTATAATCTGGCCGCCAATATGACACCTTATCTGCCCAGTGGTATAAGTTTAGTATTTACAGCCCATAACAGAGCAGTCGTACTATAAAATATTGCAAAATATAGAATAAATGCATATAATATTTGCTATTGTATGTAACTTGTAACCCGTGGTTTAACTTTATTGTAGTGTCGACTCATGTTATCAGAGAGATATCCATCAGAATAGCTATAGCCACGGTCAGGAATGTAAGCCAAATGTGTAAGAGGCTTGATATGATTGTCGCATAAAATCTTCCATGATGTGCGATGATGAGAATTTGTAAGTCACTGCGGAGGATAAATTTAAAATTGGAAGTTTGTATTCCCAATTAAATCAATGGTGTCAAAATTGTTATTTGCAAACGTCATATTTTCTTCTTTAAATAGGCCACTAGTAAACCAAAATAATGAAATTTTGGAATTGATAATAGAATCGTATGACGTGCCTTATTTTGCTCATATGAGTCAGTTGATTTCCTCACGAAATGCGTTTATGGCTTAAGCGGAAAAGATATATGGTCTTTATGTCGACGAGTAAATGAAGCTATAGTAATGTAAGTAACGAAAGAGTAAAGTTTAAAACCTTCATTGTGATTTCAGCAATGCAAAATTTACTTTTAATTAAATTCGTCCGTTTGGATACTACGCAATTGAACTTGTCGATTGTTAGATATTAAAATACAAGAAGGTATTGCTGGACAGAAGAAACAGTCTACGAAGGAAAATATTGACAACAATAAAAATAATTGTAATAAATTTGTGTCTAAACGAAACTGAGTGTAATGTATCCAGATATCAACAATTCTGCTGAGACAGTTTTTCGCGTAACTACACATCTGAACATCGTACTAGGAGTTTTTTTTATTAAGAATGAGGATGCAATATACTTTGTATCTTTTAACAAAAACGTTAATCAATTCGACAAGTCCGTTGGGAACAAATGATTGGAATTGGAAGTGTGTCGGGGAAATGGAAGAAATTTTCAAAGGTTCGAAAGTTTATATTTTATATTGCGTAGTCAAAACAACATACTTCCAGATGTATCACTGTATCTTTCGGTAATTACTATCAATTTAACCCCCATTAAATCATTTAATTGAGTTGTTTGCATAAAATCCAACATATGTAATCTCTACCGAAAGGAAATATTATAATAGTATGCTTCAGTATGCGTGCAATTAGTGAATTCATTTTTCAATTTTAGAAAGTTGATTTTGGTCGCTTTTGCCTTTGTTCCTGAAATAGCAAATACTATAGTTACTTGGCAACCAAGGATGTGAATAAGAAATAGGATTACGAAAAACAGTAATTTTTAATTATCTTAATATTCAGTAATTCGGTCATTCATTAGAAAATGAATGACCTAGACATAGCAAGGCTGGACCGCTTTAACTTTTTTCTGTGAGTTGCTATGATTGTGTTTCCCATGTTATTTGTCATTCAGTGCAAGATATCCTTTAAAACGACTTTATCATACCGACCTGATAACGGCCTGGACTAATAAAGGTCGGTATAAATATACGACAAGACGCCAGAAAACCTTAAAACCAAGGCATAATTTAGAGGTTGGGGTATGAGAAAATGATGAAATTGTCATTGCCAGTCAATGTAGGTAAATCTATGTAGGGATGGATTTATTACTGACTAGAGTTTAAAGTTACATTATTCACTAAAACCTTTTGTGCAATATGTCGAACAAAATTGGATCGGAACCTAGAACAGACATTCAATTTTACTAATATCATTGTGGTATGTTATTAGTCGGTAGCACTGAAGTACCTGTTTGTAAAACTGTAGCAGGCCGTTGTAAAACGTCACATATACCCTTAGAGATGTAAAACTTTAGATGTGAAAATTTCCGATACCGGTTTCACAAAAACTAAAGGTCAATTAAAAAAAGTCCCATATAAAACCTCAAACTCTCTTATGGGACATAAATTACAATCAAAAACATTAAATTTTCTAATTGATCGCTATATTGTCAATTAGCAGGTTGGCAGCCGGCTGTCGGAGAGTAAGGTAGTGTGCTTTTGGTGTCCTACATTTTGAAGAATTTTGGTGGTAAAAAAGCTGTGCTTTGAGCTGTTTTTGGGGTCTGTGTGTTCCTAGTGCTTCGATCTACTCGAAAAAAACATTTTGATTTGTATGTAGTTAGTGATTTACGAAAAAATTGAACTTTTTTGGAAAACCGCATGGAAAGAAGAAGCGAAACTGGATCTGGTGATTGTGGATTTGCATAGGGGGACGTGTTGGCGTTACTGGAATGCAGAGGGGCGATGGCATGCAGCGGCTGGCTGGAAGCTCAGTAATCTCTGGACATGATGGAAATACAGGCAAATGGCTAATTAAAGAAAATAACTCTGGAGACGAACGAGCTGATAGCGGAAGGCTTTTCTTACTAGCGTGTCGTCTGACCTATCTCTCAACACAGTGACGTATCTAACCTTCCCTTAGTGCATTAGCAAGTGAAATAGGAACACACAGTAGACAAATGCACACATAATCAGAGTGAGCTGGGTTTAAGTATACGGACTGCTGATGCTGGCTGCCAACCCCCCAAGTATAAGAATACTTTGGGTAACCACTGTACGTATAATAGATTCCGCTGTCTACAAGGCTTGTTACATGTGTAGGTATACTTTATATTTTCACAGAATATTTGATAGTACAATTTTGTAGTTAAAATGTTAATGGTTTCAACTTAAAATGTTATTTTTATATACCTATACTGTGGCGGGCATTTTCATATTTAAAATGTATTAGTTATATGTTTTACATGCGGGGGAAAGTGCAATGATCATGTACTTTTAGGCTAGGTGTGCGGAGCGTAATCTACTTATTCAAACTGTTGGATAAGTCCTGACCCACCGGGTACCTATATGGAGAAGGTTTAGCTTTCGCTACTCGGGTATTAATGGGAGAGGAGTATCGAGATACTCAGGTGTTTTTGGTATGAATTTCTCACCAAGTTGTCAGTTGGTCGGCATGTAGTGAAAAGGCATTGTCATTTGTATTTTCTGTATGTAAAATTGTAAAACCTTACATATTCTATGGGCTACGGCTCGCCGAGAATATTAAATAAATCAATTCAATTCAATATTGTCAATTAAGGCTAACTTGACCTCAAAAAATGGCCATAGACAATTAATGGCAGTATGTATAATGGTGGTTCAGATTACCGTAGATCCTTAGCCAAGTGATCATGGTGGGCGACCGGAGTAAGTTTCCAATGCCCACATTTCAATTTAAAAACAATAGTTGGTTGAAGTAAGGCAATGGTTGCACAAGTACTTATCACAACCACTCTCTTATCTAACCCAAAAGGTTGATTTGGACTCTCTGTCAATGTTAAATACCTTTGGCCCACTAAATGAGAAACCGTGAAAAGGTCAATTGGAATTAATATAAAAAATCGTTGCATTTGAATTTCATTCTACTTAAATCGTAAAATACTGCCCCGGAATACACACTGGCTTTATTTCTAACAGGACCTGGGCCCTGTGACCGCCTAGTCATGACTAAAGTATAAACATAATCCGGCGCACGCGCATTGAATAATTGATGTTTTTAATGAAGCATGTTGATTGTTTAAAGCATGTAGCGAGTGGTGGACGTCGGGTAAACTGCTTTGGGGAACAATATTAAAAACCTTTGTATGTACCTATGCTTGTGTGTTTGTATGTACACATGAGCAGAGCCCCCAGCCGTGATATTTAGTGTCGGCGGCGACTGGTTCTCTATTTTTCATTGGCGGAGCCACCTTAAGGTTTACCGGCGGCGGCTGATAAATATCATTTTTAAACTATCGAGTAGTAAAGTAACGAGAAATTTGGAAATGCGTAGTGAAATATTCCTTATGTTTGTAAGTATGCTGCATACCAACTCACCATATGGATGTAAACATCCCATCCAATCCGGGTGTGGGCTGCAAGGACATTTACTTGGATGTCGGTAATGTGCTGGATTGGATGGAGGCAATTTCTTGGATGTTGATGATGGGCTGGATGGGATGGAGGCAATTTCTTGGATATTGATTTGTTGATGCTGGGTTGGATGGGACGGATGGAGGCAATTTCTTGGATGTTGATGATGGGCTGGATGGGATGGAGGCAATTTCTTGGATATTGATTTGTTGATGCTGGGTTGGATGGGACGGATGGAGGCAATTTCTTGGATGTTGATGATGGGCTGGATGGGATGGAGGCAATTTCTTGGATGTTGATGATGGGCTGGATGGGATGGAGGCAATTTCTTGGATGTTGATGATGGGCTGGATGGGATGGAGGCAATTTCTTGGATGTTGATGATGGGCTGGATGGGATGGGTACAGTAGCCTGGATCATCGTGATAGGCTGGATGGAATGGGGTTGGGTTTGACATCCTATGGAGTGAATCCAGTGTGTTTTAGGCAAACGAAATGTAGGTACCATAATATCTAAGATTCTTATTTTTACGACTCCAAGGTTCGAAATAGCCAAACCGTTGGAAATTACATGTTATTTTTCTAATTAGCGTTCAAACAAATACAACTAAATGTTCGAATTAAGCAAATTGTACGTTGATACCTGTAACGAAATATCATTTAAGCTTCTAAGCTTTGATATCGAGTATGTTCGGTCATTCTGTGTGCAGGATGAGAACCAATACCTGATGGGTTGGTTGGGATGTTTATCAAAAGATATTCATCAATTACCTACCTCTACCTATATCATACCAATAGTATAAAGCTGAGGTGGAATTGCGCAATAAATAGAGGGATGAATTAAATTCGTGTTAGTATGCCGCCGCAGTGAATTTATGAAGTCTTATGCAGTTAAAATCTTCGGCCTGTCATTGAATTTCGGGCTAATATTATGTAGTCGCTAGAATATAACATGTTTCAAAATTTTTCTGGCACATCTTATGTGCTAGGTTTCAACTAGTCACTACTAATATAAACATAATCGGAATTCTTGTATGTACGGATGTTTGTATGTTGTGTGTTCGCAGTTTCAAAACAGAATGGTCTAAGTTATGAATGTTAGTACTTGGTTTAATGCATACACGCTTGCGCGATGATGAAAGTCACTGTTGTGCGTCGTGGTAGTTGAAACTTCTTCATTCAATCATGACTTTACTATTAGATAAACGGCAAAAGTTAGTCACGTGACAATTCCGTTTCTATGTTTGTACTTCTATGTGATAATTTTCCCAAATTTTTTCCTGCTGGTCAGTTACTGTGTGGTTAGTTTAGGAATACTCTTCTCTCATTTTTCATTTCTCCCCTCCTGTTCTTTTCAGAATAAATTGGAAAACTACAACATTCTTCTGCATAGTGATTGATTATCACTATGAACGACTGTAGAGTATACAATTTTTTGCCAATTTATTCTGAAGAGAAGAAGAGGGATCTTAAATTAAAGCACGTTGTAGATAAGATGATTTAACAAAATTGGACTCCGACTTTTGATTCACTTATTATGAAATAATAAGAATAGATTACAAGAAGTCTTGATTACTGTGTGGTGAGTTACTCTGACTCACCACACACACCTATGACTCACCATTATGCATACTATCAAGTGTTATTCTCTTTTATCCGACGGAGACAAATAAACTGCTTCCCCTCACTCATTTTGGTATTATGGGTCTTGTAACTAATTAACTCCAAAGGCTGAGTACCCATGACTATGACTACTTGAATCTTGGTCCCAGTATAACAGACCACTGAGACAGGAATGGTACTCAGGAATAATAAGGTCAGTTCGAAAATAAATTCCCATATAAAAGCTCAAACTCTCTTATGGAACATAAATTACAATCAAAACAATTCAATTTTCTATTTTTGATCGCTATATTGTCAATTAAGGTTAACTTGACCTCAAAAATGGCCATTGTCAATTAATGGCAGTATGTATAATGGTGGTTCAGAGTACCGTATAAATCCTTAGCCAAGTGATCATGGTGGGCGACCGGAGTAAGTTTCCAATGCCCACATTTCAATGTAAAAACAAAAGTTGGTTGAAGTAAGGAAGCGGTTGCACAAGTACTTATCACAACCACTCTCTTACTTCAACCCAAAAAGTTGATTCGGTCTTAGTAAGGCAAAGTTTTGGAATAGTTTTTGACTCTCTGTCAATGTTAAATCTCTACCCCTGGCCCACTAAAGTAGAAACCGTGATAAGGTCAATTGGATTTAATATAAAACATATATATATCTGAATTACACTCTACTTAAATCGTACAAAACTGTCCCGGAATACACACTAGCTTTATTTCTAACAGGGCCTGGGCCCTGTGACCGCCTAGTATAATATAAGATTGATTATTTATTGATTTTTAGAGATAAGAGTAAATAGTTTACGAAAAAAATTTGAATGTTAGTTTTTATTTATAATTACCCACTCGATTTTTCTATTTCCCATTTGTCATGTGCCTTAACAAAGATAATCATTAGATCAAAGATAAGAAAATCATGGAAAAAATTAAATGAAAAAAACATCGGCGAAATTTTAATTTTTTAGTATAAATGTATGATAAAATAAATATTATTCAATCAGCAATGGGCATTGTAAGACACGAATGCCGATTAATTGGTATACTTACGTATTAGATTTAGCCAAGCCGGGAGCGGGAATTCCTTACCATTCAAAAATACATAATGTTTTTGTTCTGTGCACCTTGCACACGCAAAGCAATATTACGGCAGATAAAGTCAAAAGTTTAGGGTCACGTCACACAATGTCAAATGTGACGAACTGCTGGTTCTGGAAACTTATTTATTACTTACCAATTTCAATAGTTTCACTTCCGTTTTTTACATTTACATTTCATAATCTGATTTCATTTATAATCTGAATTCATAAAATTCATAAATCTGAAAATAAACTAAACCTAAACCTAGATAAAACTTAACGTTAGACCCAACCGGTCAATAATTTAAAAATGAGCTACAATAATAATAATCATCATTTTAATGATTATCTGCCGGTGATGACTGCTGCTCGCAATACACGTAAGATTTATTTCATATTTACTATTTTTGATTTTTTTCCATTTCAATTCATCATGTCACATGTGTCAGGTAACGATTGTAATAATTCATTATTCCCGATCCTAGCCCATAACTGTTTTGAAGTATAGATGAATGGTGAATAGTTTATATTATTTTTGGTGGAACAGTATGTATCCTTCTATACTACCGTCTCGGAAGGACGGAGTACAGCGGAGACACTGTTCCCCCCAAAAATAATTTAAATTATTCTAGTTCAGAGGAGTTGGGCTAGGGTGGGGAATAAAGAAAGGGGCTTATTGGTTGGGTTACTGTAAACGGGATGCAGTAAGCGAAAAGTTTTTTTCCCAATGGAAAATCATACCCAAATTATTCTAAGTTCTAATTATAAGTATAAGATTCTAATTATAAGTATAAGATTCTAATTATAAGTTCTTTTCCGAATGTAAGAATTACGAATTTAGTCTTCAGTATATAATTACTTTATAAGCCGTCATTATTTTCGAATTTTTTCTAACCTAACCTAATAAAAATAATATGTTTGGTTGTTGAAATTTTATTAAGTTAGGTCAAAAAATACACTAATAGTGACCGGTTTTGAAAATAATTAGAAATTTGTTGGCTGATTTTTGGATTATGGTAATTAGTTGTATATTCTGGAATTTTAGAACCACTTGTTCCACCTTTGCGTCCACCTCAACAAATAACTCAAATTCATTCGTTTGGAAATCCAATGCCATCGCAAAGCTCTTATGTAAATAGTCGATACCAGTCCGTCATTGGTCATGGATATACTTCCGCGAATCCTAATATTCATTTCGTGCGGAACTACCCGGGCTCAGGCTCCTCACTACCTCAAACAAGTATTTCAAAACTAAATCAACTAAACCACACTCGACAAAATAAATATTGTCTTAATAGGAGTTATCATTACCAATATATCTTATAACTTTTATTTTTTAATTGTAAAAAATAGGTTTTGAAATAATTAATATGCAATGAAATTATTATTTAATACTTTAATATAATTAATTTCCCAGCAGCTGGCCCTACTTCCTTAAATCAGAACTACACCGAGATCCATGCTCCACAAATTCAGAGGTACTCCCATATTCAGCAAAATAATCACAAAAATCAGGGAATTTCTTCGACTTCCGCAGGTAATTTATGTTTCAAACCATATGTGGCCAATTTCATATTTACTATTCTGTTTGTTTTTCTTTCTGTGAACAATTATATTAAGGAAAGTCCAATTTTTCCAATTTGAATTGTCCAATTAATACACTGTGAAGTACTAATCTCTATTCTAAGCTTGATTAAATCTTTTTCAATCATATTTTTGTAGTACCAGCTGTATCGTTTTTGTCCTCATTAGATCAAGTTCAATATCACTACGCAGAACACTACCCAAATGCAGTGAATCCCCCTGAGAAGGAAAAATCGAGAACATCGACTCCCACAAGTAATAATAATAAATAATTTTCATTATAATAATTTGTTATAAATATATCAAGTTATATGACACAAGGTAAATTAAGCTCTACTTGTGAATAATGAAAAGCTAAATGATAATATACATAAGAATGTTTACAAAATTAAATATTAACAAAAATTCTCTTGAATATGCATTGACAGAGGTTGGAAAGAAGGAACAATGTTTACACTTCACCCTCAAAGACTGGACATCTTCCAAGTTTACAATAGATAAAAATGAGAGAGCTCAACTTCTTGTCGACCTGAAGTTAAAAATGAAGAATACAAAATTTATTAAAAATTTTATAGGAGAATCACTTTTCTCGATTATCGAACCTTGGAGACGTGATTTACCTGATTTTATAGCAATTTTTGAAACAGCAAAATTTGTCATAATTTATAAATTTGAATTCCGTGGTGGAGTGGACTCAGTGGGCAGAATTCTATGGGAACAATTTGTAAGACGTGCTCAAAATAATACATTTAATCCTACCGTATACTGTAAACACTGTTTTCCCGGTTTATGACATTGGAAATGAGATTATTAAGTCTTGATTGAATTTTATTCTTTTACCAAGAATTGCAAAGGAAATGTACCAGTAAATATTCCAACGAAGATGTCTCTACTTTATTTGATGCATGTAATAATGACAATTGAGTCTGTCAACACCGACATGCAAAATTGCCCTAAGCGACTGTTTTGTAAATCATTTGAAGACATTCTTTTAAATCCCGATGATGGACATCTTCACAGTTTAGAAAAGGAAGTCAGTATATCACATTTACTTTGCTATATGATTTTTCTATAATAAACTTGTGTTCATTGATGCAACTATTATAAATATATAGATTACAGAATTTGGATGTCAAAAAGAATTCCACTCTTTGCTACGAAAATGGAAGTTGTTTTTTTCTGAAAATGGAATAGAAAGGATTGAACGTCATCTAGGTAAAGATTGCGCCTGTTTACTAACAAGAATTTCATCCATCACTCTATTTTATTGCTAACTCCACCTAAGCTTCATACTATTGGTATGATACATATAGTTTTGTAGGTAATTGATGAATATCTTTTGATGTACGCAATGAGACATTAGAAACATTCAAATGTCCAAGTAACAAACTCCGCCCACTCGGGAGCGGAGCTTAGTTGTAGGTGTAGCAAAATTCCATTTTCACACCAAGTACCTAAAACATTTTGATGCCTGTGATACATACATGAATACATTCAACATGCATGAACCAGTCTACGTTTATCCTATAGTTTGATTTTGATTGATTTATATACCGAAATGAATTACACTCCTTACTACATGAAAATATTTATTCCAACATGTTTTAATTATTATATGAAGCCAATAATATATTTGTTTATATTATTTTCACATATAGATACCAAAATAATGCAAATAATTATCTGTTATAAGAACTTACGCCTTTGTGGCTCCTTTTATAAATACTACTTCAATTATTATATTTTATGTAAAATTTATTTAACATCCTATTGTAGTCCGTTGTAGGTTAAAGACCTTACAAAGTGAAAACGTTTTGGCTACTTATATATTAAATCACATTATAACATTTTTTATGGACTATATACTAAAATTAAGCTGTAATTTAATAATTATTTACCGCCTTCACCTTTATTTTATTTACCCCATTTAGGAAGCTCAAAATGTTCAGCGAAAAAAATGAAAAAATCCACAAAGAAATTGAAAAAATTTATTCGGACCTTCGGTAACATATTTTTTGCTTTAAAATAACAACGTAAAATTTTAATAACTATGTAGTCGCACCAAAGAATTAAAAATAAATTAATTTTGAAGGGAGTACTAATGCAAGCTGTTTGTACTTTGTAATATGCTATATTTAGATCAGCTAATTAGCGACGACTGGATTTCTAATTTTCCTATCAATGATGACGATAAGCGGAGGTTTACTGACAAGTACTCTGTAAAAAAGGCATCGGATGACATGGTTTCCCTATACAATAAAAAAGTTGCATTTTGTCGAAACTTACTTACGGAAAGTATCGTCAAGTTGTTCCCCTGGGCTAAAGCAGAAAAATATATAGATGTAGCGAAAGAAGTTTACTTTGTGGAAAACGTCTTTGGAAAAAATAAAGCTTCGGTTGTAGCTGAAATTATGATAAAGGAAAGGGTAAGCAATTTTTAAATTCTGATTAAATTTTGTTGTAGTCGAACTGGATAAAAAATATACACGATTATATAATTGTAATTAAAGGTCAAATTCTAATCTCCAACCTATATCATCAATTACAATAACAATTAACTGATTAAACCCATACTAATGTTCCACCCGACCCATTCTTAGATTACTTACCGTAATTCCTTAGATTACCGTTATTTCAGACAAGTTTTATTTTTAAATTCTCCTTACTATTTTATTTTTAATAGATTTTTTTAATTTACTAATTTTCAATGCTCATAATTGTATTTAGACAAACAACTATTAAAACATAAAAATTGGCCAATACTTAAAATAATTGTTTTTCGACCTAAACTACTTGTGTTGACTTTTGGGGTTATATTTAGTTTCCTGTTCAACAATTAAGGTCATTTTTTTATTGATATTTGTTAACATTTTTGACTCTTTTTTGTACAGGAAAAGCGTATTACTACAAGGAAGGTCTCCTTCAGTGTACAAAATACCATTTACCACTTACCAGTGGTAAGTGGTTTTTAATGGTATTTAACGTTAAATACCACCTGCTGAAAACTAGTGGTAAGTGGTATAAATTGGTAAAATTGGTAAAAAATAGATTCATTTAAATTTCGTGTTTAAATTTTGAATAAAATTGGGTGCCAAAGTATGAAATAGCTTAGCAGCTGGTGATGGTTGTCACAAATTGATAAGTGTCCATTCAATCAGAGTTGGATTCAACCGATGGGGACACTAATCGCCCTTATTTGCCGATTGAGAGAGTAATTACAATTAAATTGGCGCATTCATATCAATTTTAAATTGGCGATACCAAATGCAATCTTGGTTTTAGTAACATTTTTTATAACCTTCGGGGAACAACCAAATGAATAGGATTAATACTTTGATTAACTAAAGGGCTAATTGGAAATATTTCATTGAAAATAAAGTCAAACCTATATTTTAGTAAATCTTGTGTATCTAATACTAATCTGTCTAATAAATCACTAAAATTTACCATTTTTACCATTAAATGCATTTTTACCATTAAGTGCATTTTTACCGCTGTGATGGTAAAAAAGCCTAAAAAGTGGTAAATTTTGTACCCTGGTCTCCTTCCTTCATCACTTGAAACATCTGCTTTTAATGCATATTATTGTGTATGCAGAAGCTACTCGCTCGCCATATAAAAATTCTCCTAAAGTAGGAAGACCGTTTGCTAATGCCTTTGAGATAACTACATTTGTACCTAAGTTCAGAGAGTTGGTGACGTCAAAATTTCTAAAACGGGTAAATTTAATTTTGTTGATAGTTAAAACTAATATTAAATAATCAGATGACCAAATAGTTTTGTAATGCTAATAATTTTTTAATTAACAGGCGTTTCGGAGAAAACTGTACTGGATGAGACTTAAGTGGAAATTGTGCTTTGAAGACGAACATCTCCTTAAGATTGATAAAGGTGGATTTTGGAAAAGAAATAGAGTAAAAAAATCTGGTACTTTTCCATATTCACAAATCTACAAAAATACTAGTTATCCCCTCATGCTTTAATAATTCAAGACATTTTTTTTATTAAATAGAAATTCCTGCTGCTTTAAAAGCGAAAGCAGCAGTTATAGATGCCCCAAATGACGAAAACGACGAAGAAATAAGCATAATTGCACACGTTAACAAAAGTAAGAATCAGGAAGAAGTGGCCGTCGTTTTACTTGAATTCAGCGAAGATGAAGATGATGAACCAGAAGAGGACGTTTGTAAGTTTTTGACTAAAATCTTTTATGATGTAACTGTAAAGTATAAATATAATTCTGTTTTTATTTGTACAGATTGCGTAGCTGTAATAGAGAAACAATACATGACACAGTTTATGACTAATAGATCTAATGGATGGACGAAAAGGTTCTTCATGGATGCAGCTTATGTTACCAAACTGAGAAAAAAATATGATTTTTCAAAACATCCAAAAATTGTTGCACAAAGCAAAGAAGTATTTGCTTATGATTTGGCCGTGGAAATGTACAATGTAACTTTTTTTGAAGCGTTCCCAAATTATAATGAACAGGTCTTTTTGAATTTTGCAAAAGAAGCATTTTTCTTGGAATCTCAATATGGTTACGGCGTCGTTCATAGTATTGTCAAATTTCTGTTGGCCATTATGCAGGTAAACCATTTTATGACATTTATAATATAAAATTAATAAATTCTGACATGATTATGATATTAGTGATACAATACTCATAAAGAAAATAAGATTTGCTCCCTTTTCCCCATTTTGTATTATCTTGCTATTATGGTCTGATCAAAAATAATTATGACACGTTGTAGGAGTCAATGGGTTTGTTTTAAATACATGTTATTCTGTTTAGCTTAACAAAATTATAATGTGTGTTCTTAGGATGGATTCGAATTTTGCAAGTCAATAGAATCAAAAATGATATCTCAGCTGGTTGCATTTCTCACCATTCACATGATTGTTGCTATTGAAAGTGTTGACAAAAGAATTGCGTCAAATATTATCCACAGATCCTTCATAAAAGCGGTAGAGTACTACAATGGATTTCCTATTGTCAAGTCGTTTATCAGAAATATTCAAGAGGTATCCCATTTAAATTTCAGAAAACGAAAAATATTATATGGGAATCTAAATGTGATTAAATTGAATCAATTATTTTGTAGGATCATGAGCTAAAAAGTACATTGAAATTTTTGACTTTGACTTGGACAATACGTGACGAATCTCGAATTTCTCCAAAAACAATTGCAAAGTACAAAACCAAACACAATTTGGAAAGCATACTAATAGCAGACGTTATTAAGGTAGTACATAATTTTTTTGCCATCTCGTTGTGCGTTTCATGTTATTAAGTATCTTTTATTGTGATACTGTTTGTTTTAAAATTGTAAATTGTATAACTGAAATACTTAATATGATTCTATCTGTGACGCAGAATATTACTCAGTTTTATGAGAACGTTTTTGCCAGTGAAAAGTCGGCTGCCAAGTATGACGACATTTTATATAATTTATACAACCATTACTACTATAAGTTACGTTTATACTACATGCAAATTGTTTTTTAATAGACTGTGATTTATGACAATATTTCTTTAACTCAGGGAGACGTGTACGAGAAAATTAAAAGAGCTAAATGGGGATGCGAGTGATGAAATTGTAATCCTGAATTCAGTGCCAAAGAAGACTAAAAAGAAGATGGAAAAGGAACAAAAGGAGGAAAAACTGGCAGCCAAAAAAGCAGAAAGTTTACAAAGTTTATTTGTCCCAGATGTAGCAGTTAAAATTACAGTAAGGAATTTTATAAGGCCAGATTTTCTAAACATAAAGTATGACTCGTATAAAGTTTAAATATTATAATTCACTACATCTACGTAATAAATTTGTTTTTGTTGAAAACGCTCAGTTTTAGTGTTCCTTAATAGTGATAAAAGTTTGCAATTTTTTTAAGATTAAAATTTGTCTTTGGTACTCTTGTAGATTCCCGAAGTTCCTAAAAAGAAAAGAAAATCACACAACGAATTGAATTTTGACGATGACACCCATCGAAAATCTTCATTAGGAAGTAGTAGAAGCTCTTCTTCAGCTACGACTCCAGGATTATTAGGCGTTAATGGACGGCCTTTGCGAACTGATGAAAGTACTAAAAGTGAAAAGGCAATGGAAGAGTTAAGGAAATTACTTGAAGAAAGAAATGGAAGAAACAAAAAACGAATTCCTGAAACTGATAAACAAGTGAACGTTTCTCATAAAGTTAAAGAAGTAAACATAGGCAGTAATTTTGAAGGAGAAGATTTTCTGGATAATTTCCTCACGCCTACATTGACCAACTTTGAAATTGTTTACAAGGAAGACGGAACTGCACAAGTGAAATTTGTTCATACAACGTAAATACAATTAGCATAAAGATATGAAAAACATTGTATTTTCACAGGATTTTCAAAGATATTATTGTTAATTATTTTTCCTTATGAAGGCTAAATCATGACTAGTGATAACAATCGTTTAGTATGAGTATAGTATGTAACTATTTATTTTGTATCACAGAAAAATATTTAAATATTATATAAGGAGACGTAGAAGACTTTACTATTTTGCATTTAAAAACAATTAATTGTGTTCATAATAATAGAATGTTTTGCAATTACCATTTGCCAATATATACATTACAATAAATAATACTATGTAGTGAATATTAAGAGAGCTAAAGTTTAATTAAATGTCATTACCATCCATAGATTTATGGTATGACTCAAACTCAGAGTACCTATTCGTGTTCGGCTTGAAAAATGTAGGGTATTTATTATGAAAATGTGTACAAAATAGCTAAAAACTCCAACTTAATTCAAGCGCGAATTATTTTGGTATTTTAGTAAAACATTTTTATTTTTTTTGAATTTGGATTTCGACGAAGCATTTTAAAAACATAAAATTCAAAGTACACATTTTCACAAAGACATATTTTTATACTGAAGAACTAAATTATTGTTTCACTAAAATTAGAGGGATAAGTTTAATTTACGAAAGTAATGGCATAATGCTTTCACAATAGAAATATTGAAAGAATATTGAAAGAAAATAATTTGTTTTGGTTGATTCAAGATTTTAATGTACTACTACTATAGTAAAATTTTGTTGATGACTTTTTTCAAAAATTAATCCAAAATATTTTCGGCTAATATATGTCTTACTTTCACCAAATGTTTTGGTGCCCCCCCCCCTAGTAAAATTCCTGAATACATGCTTGTTGGTGGGTATTACCCTATTCAGATAAGTTTTCCAACCCATTTTTAATCTCATTAATTTATCTTTAGTTCTTGGCTGTCGAAGCAGTGAGCTCTGAAGGAATCGTGACTGGAGAAGAATCGGCCACCCAATTAGCTTGGTGGGTGGTCTATTGATTCTCAACCACGATTTCTTCGCAGATCACCGCTTCGCCAGCAAAGAATGAAAGACCAATTAATAGGATTAAAAATGAACCGGAAAAGTTAGCTAAATATGATAATAAATTATGCTGTTAGTTAGTAGATATTTAGTGACTTAGGTAGGCATAATGTATTTAAAGTCTCCGGAACAGTTCCTTTCCTAAGTTTACCGAAACTATATAATGTCGCTGTAATTCAATATGAAATTTAATACAACCGACAAAATTACCTTATTTAGATACAAAACGGAAAATATTGTCTGTCCTTAAAGTTATAAACGTATTGCAAACTATAATATAAAATTGATTATTGATTTTTAAAGCTAATAAGGCTAAATAGTATACAAAAAACTCGGAAATTTCCGAATATGAGTATCTCTATATAATAAAATTATTTCTTCCTATGTTGCAGGTAACTATCTATGTATCTATCTATGCCATGGACAATGCGGCATTTTGTTGCAATGCACATGCGCGTATACAATACATGTTTCATCAAACAAGGAAGTCCAATATGGGTTAACATTAGCTTATTTCGAAATTAGACAATGATAATATGCATAATCATTTTGAAATTCAGCAATGGTACTGGGTGCCTATTATACTATTATGTAGACACTATAGTTGCCTATTATGAAATAATTATAACATCAAAACAAAAATAGAAATTTACATAAGATGATTATTTTGTGATGGAAATGATTGGCGAAATGGAACATTATGAATCGTTATGATCGTAATGTGCGTATTAATTAATATTTCAAAACTCCTAATCCAAATTGATTCTGTTAAATCTATACACTTATTTAGCATTTTTTTAGTAGAGTTGGTTTTACATTTTATTACCTCCTGGACCCCTTGATTCCTTTGTGCCAGCTGGCACATCTTTTTGTAGAATTAAATAACAGTACTGGGGGCCACTATTTATCCTTCAAAAATATTAATTCGCAAGTTCCACTCATGGGATTTGTACGTTTTTCCAAAATCCCAGGGGGAATCTTATTTTTCTGATTTTATATGGGAGCTTTTTGGTAACTTATTGGGCTGTTTATTAAAAATGGAGTCTTTCATTGTCCCCTGTATTTGATGCTACGATATACAGTTATTGTTGTAGTTTAGTAAAATCCTTTTTATCAGGAAGTTGGAACTGCAGTTAATTTTTCCAACCACTGTAGAAACTAAAACTATATTTAAATTATTGTATTTACTTACAAATATAATAACCTAAGGGAAATACCGATGATTTTTCGGAATTGTTTTTATTACTGTGAATACGCCCCTTAGCTGGGTTCACTAGTTTAATCATAATAATAATTATAATTTAATTATTAATTTCCCACTCGATTTTTTTATTTCTCATTTGGCATCTGCCTTAACAGAGGTAAATAGGTAAGCGTAATAAATCATGGAAAAAATTAAATGAATAAAGTTAACAGGAAAATTGTTTTAGTATAAATGCAAGTAACAAATTGTAATCCGCAATGGGCATTGTAAGCCACGAATTACATACACATAATCTTTTAGTCAAGTCGGGAGCGGCAATTCCTTACCATTTAAAAATACATAAAGTATTTTTTCTTCTGCTGTGTATATCATCTATGTGCTTGTGCACCTTGCACACGCAACAAGGTCACAGTCGTGCATTTCTATTGTTGTTGGTCAGTCACCTGTTGCCACAGAGCTCGGCACAGCCACTGTAAACAATATTAAATAATAAAGTCAAAAGTTGAGAGTTATACAGTGTGACGAAAAGCTGGCTCTGGAAACTTATTTATTATTTACCAATTTCAATAGTTTCACTACTGACTTCCGTTTTTTACATTCACATTTCATATTGATTCATAAAGCTGAGGCGCGTTAAGTTAGACCCAAACTGTAAAAAATTAAAAAATGAGCTTCACTAGTAATAATCATAATTTTGCAACCTACGGTCTTCCATCTTTTAACGAACTGCTGGAGACTGCTGCTGTTCGCAATACACGTAAAATTTATTTACTATTTTTTTCCATTGCAATTTCTTCATGATTCAAGTACAGGCACGTATCCAAAAATTCGGCCAAGAGGGGCGCACGCAACCAAAAATAATGCCAAAACTGGGACATATTCGCGTGATACGGGAAATTTTTTTTTGCAATTTTTGGCCTTTATTGGGCCAAATTCTCTTTTTTTCAGTGCGCCCTTCACCCCTGCTGGATATGCGCTTGTTCAAGTAAGGATTGTAATTCTAGTTGTATTTTCTGGAATTTTAGAATCAATTGTTTCACCTTTGCGCCCACCTCAACAAATTCCTCAAACCCATTCTTTTGGACACCGAATGCCATCGCAAAGCTCATATGTGAATAGTCGATACCAGTCGGCCATTGGTCATGGATATACATCCACGAATCCTAATATTCATTTCGTACAGAACTACCAGGGCTCAGGCTAGTACCTCAAACAAGTATTTCAAAACTAAATCAACTAAGCTCGACAAAGTCGACAAAATAAATATTTTCTTAAATAGAAATTACCAATTTATGCAACCTATGACTACAAACTTTTATTTTTTAGTTATTAAAAATAGGTTTTGAAATAATTAACATACAAATAAAATTATTATTTAATAATTTAAAGTTATTAATTTCCCAGCAGCTTCCTTAAACCAGAACTTCACCGAGATCCATGTTCCACAAATTCAGAGATACTCCCATATTCAGCAAAATAAACACAAAAATCAGGAAATTTCTTCGACTTCCGCAGGTATAAAAAATAATATAATATAAATGCTTCACACCATGATAGATGTGACTAGTTTACTATACTATTCCATTTCTTTTTATTTCTGTGAACAATTATATTAAGGAAAGACCAATTTGTCCTATTTGAAATGTCCAACTAATACGCTGTGAAGTATTAATCTGTTTTCTAAACAACTATAATACTTCATTAAATCCTTTTCAATAATTTGTTTTAGTACCAGCTACATCGTCTTTGTCCTCATTAGGTCAAATTCAACATCACTATGCAGAACACTACCCAAATGCAGTGAATCCCCCTGAGAAGGAAAAATCGAGAACATCGACTCCCACAAGTAATATAGTAATAAATAATTTTGATTATAGTAATTTGTTGTAAAGGTATCAAGTTATAAAACTCAAGGTAAATTATATAAGCTCTACTTGTTAATAAAGAAAGTCCAAATGTTAATATACATAGGAATGTATGTTTACAAAATTAAATTAACAAAAATTCTCTTGAAAATGCATTGACAGATGTTGGAAAGAAGAACACCTTTTTACACTTCACCCTTGAAGACTGGTTTTACACATCTTCCAAATTTACAATAGATAAAAATGAAAGAGCTCAAATTATTGCCTACCTGAAGTTAAAAATGATGAATACAAAATATACTACAAATTTTATGCGACAAACGTTATGCTCAATTATCGAATCCTGGAGATGTAATTTACCTGATTTTAAAGCAGTTTTTGAAGCAGCAAAAATTGTCATAATTTATCAATTTGAATTCCGTAGTGCAATTGACTCTGTGAGCAAATATCTATGGGAAAAATTGGTAAGACGTATTCAAACTGTATTCCCGGTTTAGGAACGCCTCCTACACCGGTTTATGACATTGGAAATGAGAATCATTAACTCTTGATTGAATTATAGTCTTTAATTAAGAAACGCAAAAGGAGAGTAAAAGTTCCAACAAAGATGTCTCTACTTTATTTGATGCATGTAATAATGACAATTGAGTTAGTCAACACCGACATGAGGAATTGCCCTGAGCGACGGTTTTGTAAATCATTTGAAAACATTCTTTTAAATCCCGACAATGGACGTCTTCACAGTTTAGAAAAGGAAGTCAGTATATCACTTTTATTTAACTATATTATTTTTCTATAATAAACATGTGTTCATTGATGCAACTATTATAAAAATACATTTTAATTGTTTATATAGATTACAGAATTTGGATGTCAAAATGAATTCCACTCTTTGCTACGAAAATGGAAGTCTTTTTTCTCTAAAAATGGACTAGAAAAGATTGAACGTCATATAGGTAACTCCATCCAAGCTACACTATTGGTATGATACATATATAGATAGTAGGTAATTGATGAATACCTTTTGATACATGCAATCAGGCATTAGAAACATTCAAATGTCCAAGTAATAAACTCCGCCCAATTCGGGAGCGGGGCTTAGTTGTAGGTGTAGCAAAATTCCAATTTCACACCAAGTTCCTAAAACATTTTGATACCTCAATTTGATACTACAATTATTATATTATATCAAATTTATTTAACATCATATTGTAGTCCGTAGTGCGTTAAAGACCTTGGAAAGTGAAAATGTTTTGGCTACTAATATATTAAATCACATTATAACATTTTGTTATGGACTATATACTAATATTAAGCTGTAATTTAATAATTATTTAACGCCTTCACCTGTATTTTATTTACCCCCTTTAGGAAGTTCAGAATGCTCAGCGAAAAAAATTGAAAAAGACACAAAGCAATGGAAAAACTTTATTCAGACGTTCGGTAACATATTTTTAAATTTTTTGCCCTAAAATAACAACGTAAAAATGTAATAACTATGTAGTCGCACTAAAGGATTAAAAATTAATTAATTTCAAAGGAGTACTAATGCAAGCTGTTCGTAATTTATAATATGCTATATATATATATATAGATCAGCTAATTTGCGACGACTGGATTTCTAATTTTCCTATCAATGATGACGATAAGCGAAGGTTTACTGACAAGTATTCTGTAAAAAAGGCATCGGATGACACGGTTTCCCTATACAATAAAAAAGTTGCATTTTGTCGAAACCTACTTACGGAAAGTATCGTCAAGTTGTTCCCCTGGGCTGAAGCAGAAAAATATATTGATGTAGCGAAGGAAGTTTACTTTGTAGAAAACGTCTTTGGAAAAAATAAAGCTTCGGTTGTAGCTGAAATTATGAAAATGGAAAGGGTAAGCAATTTTTAAATTCTGATTAAATTTTGTAGTCGAACTGGATAAAAAAATATACACAATTATTTAATTGTAATTAGTCGTCTAATGCTAGTCTTCAACCTCCACTCCAACCTATATTATTGATTACATACAATAACGATTAACTGATTAACTCAATACTGTTTGTGAACCGGCGAGACTAAAAGGGACTAACCAAATCTTAGATTGAGTGGCCCATCCTTAGATTACCCGCATACGCATTACCAAATTCCTTAGATTATCCTAATTTCAGACAAGTTTTATTTTTTAAAGGTTTTTGATACTAATTTTCAATGCTCATGATTGTATTTAGACAAACAACTGTTTAAAAGTTTAAAATGGGTCAATGCTTAAAATAATTGTTGTTGTTCCACTTAATGCTGTAGTAAGTAAGTGAAGCACCATACTAAATATACCGAGTGCAGCATATAGTACACCACCATTTGGCATATCTAGCAGGGGCATGAAAAAGGTTGCCTTTTTGTACCTTTTTACCTTTTTGTGCCTTTGTCCTATGACATTCGCTATATGTGAAGCTGATTTATAAATACATTTGAGGTTGTTACAAACCTCGTTTTCACATTACACCATTATATTGCCATTTTCTATGACTTTTATACCGTATAACATAGAAATTGCAATTTATTTCATTTATTTTAAAATAAACAAAAAGGATAAAGGCAAAAATGTTACCTTTTTGCTAATTTTGCTAGGCAAAAAGGTAGTTTTTTTGCTTTTTCATGCCCTGATATCTAGTATCGAGCTTTGCCTACTTTCTACAGCGGAATAGGCCAACATCCTGCAATTGGATTTTCCCTGCTTGGGTTGACTTAAGTGGTTATAATAAATTCCTTAGTTTTATTCCTGTTCAACAATTAAGGTCGTTTTTGAATAGTATATTTGTTATTATTTTTGACACTTTTTTGTATTTTGTACAGGGAAAGCATATTGACACAACAAAGACCTCCTTCTTTCATCGCGTTAAACATCTGCTTTTAATGCATATAATTGTGTATACGGAAGCTACACGGTCGCCATATCAAAATTCTCCTAAAGTAGGAAGACCTTTTGCTAACGCCTTTAAAATACATAATTTTGTAACTAAATTTAGGACGTTAGTGGCGTCAAAATTTCTAAAAGGGGTAAATTTAATTTTTTTGTTAGTTAAAACTAATGTTAAACAATCAGTTCACTGAGATCACTAAATAGTTTTGTGATGATAATATTTTTTCAATTATTAGGAGTTCCGGAATAAAATGTACTGGATGCGACTTAAGTGGAATTTATGCTTTGAAAACAAACATCTCTCTATGATTGATAAACGTAGATTTTGGAAAAGAAATGGAGTAAAACAATCTGGTACTTTTGCACATCAATTGACTCTTCTTGAAATGTCAGTTTTTGAAATCACCCGCTGGCCAATAAAACATTTACCCGACAGCAAAACAATAAGTTGATATATTTACACTGTATGACGGTCTACTCCCACCAACAAGGACGTATTTAGGGGGGGAGTGCTGAAGCACTCCCTTAATTTCCCAAAAACACACTAGATATTTTCTCAAAATTAATAAAAAGTATTATCGCTGGTGGAAATTATGTTTTCTTCCCGGTATCCAAAGTACCAACAAAATTGTTCCCAGTTTTGGGGGAAAATTGTTCCCTTGGGGTACGGATAAAAACATGTAGTTGCGCTACGCAATAAAGGTTTTTGGCATTGTTAAGGGGAAAATTGATAAGAAAAAACACTAAGCGGTAGAAAATTGCTATTTAGAAGAAAAAAGTCAAAGAAAGAAGGATAAAATTGCGCGTAGCGCAAAAAACTTTTCTCAGTTTAGAAACAAAAAGGTCAAGGGAAAGCAGGATAAAATTGCGAATTTTCGGATTAAATTGTGAAAATTCGGTTTATTTTGTGTGTAAATGTTTATTACCGGCTAAAATGGGTATCTTCGGTGGGCTAATACTTGGTGGGAGTAGACCGTCATACAGTATAAATATCCACTTATTGTTTTGCTGTCGGGTAAATGTTTTGTTGGTCAGCGGGTGATTTTAAAACTGACATTACAAGAAGAGTCGATCGATGGGTCCTGCATTCACAAATCTACAAAAATACTATTTCCTCTCACTTTAATAATTCATGAAAATTTTTTTTTAAATAGAAATTCCTGCTGCGTTAAAATCGAAACCAGCAGTTATAGATGCCCCAGATGACGACAACGACGATGAAATAAGCATAATTGCACACGTTGACAAAAGTAAAAACCAGGAAGAAGTAGCCGTCGTTTTACTGGAATTCAGCGAAGATGAAGATGATGAACCAGAAGAGAACGTTTGTAAGTTTTTGACTAAAAAGTCGATTAAAATGTTTAATAAATTAAACTCTAAATAATTCTGTTTTATTATTTTTACAGATAGAGTAGCTGTAGTAGAGAAACAATATATGACCCAGTTTATGACTAATAGATCTAATGGTTGGACGAAAAGGTTTTTCTTGGATGATGCTTATGTAGCCAAACTGAGAAAAAAATATGATTTTTCAAAACATCCAAAAATTGTTGCACAAAGCAAAGATGTAGTTGCTTATGATTTGGCCGTGGAAATGTACAATGTAACTTTTTTTGAAGCGTTCCCAAATTATAATGAACAGGTCTTCCTGAATTTTACAAAAGAAGCATTTTTCTTGGAATCTCAATATGGCTACGGCGTCGTGCATAGTATTGTCAAATTTCTGTTGGCCATTATGCAGGTAAACCATTTATAATATTTATAATATAAAATTAATAAATTCTAATATGATTATGATATTAGTGATATATATTCGTTAAGAAAATAAGATTTATTTCCTCTTTTTTTCCATTTTTGTATTATCTTGCTCTTGTGGTCTGATCAAAGATAATAATGACACGTTGAAGGAGTTAATGATTTTTTTAAAATATACATTATCCTGTTTAGCTTAATAAAGCTATATTTTGTGTTCTTAGGATGGATTCGAATTTTGCAAGTCAATAGAATCAAAAATGGTATCTCAGCTGATTGCATTTCTCACCATTCACATGATTGTTGCTATTGAAAGTGTTGACAAAAGAATTGCGTCAAATATTATCCACAGATCTTACATAAAAGCGGTAGAGTACTACAATGGATTTCCTATTGTCAAATCTTTCATCAGAAATATTCAAGAGGTATGTCATTTTAACTTCAGGAAACGAAAAATATTATATCAAAGAATCTAAATGTGATTAAATTGAATCAATTATTTTATAGGGCCATGAGCTAAAAAGCACATTGAAATTTTTGACTTTGACATGGACAATACGTGACGAATCTCGAATTTCTCCAAAAACAAATGCAAAGTACAAAGCCAAACACAATTTGGAAAGCATACTGATAGCAGACGTTATTGAAGTACATCGGTTATTTTACTATCTCGTTATACTTTGCATAATATTAAGAAATTTGTCTTTTATGGTGATAGTTTTAAAATTGTAAATTGGATGACTTAAATAGTAAACATGATTGTATTTGTGAAACAGAATATTACTCAATTTTATGAGAACGTTTTTGCCAGCGAAAAATCGGCTGCCAAGTAAGACGACAAATATGGCTATTACAGAATTTTAACACTACATGCAAATTGTTATTTAACAGACTTGTGATTTATGACAATAATTTTTTAATTCAGGGAGACGTGTACGAGAAAATTAAAGGAGCTAAATGGGGACGGCGATGCGAGAGATAAAATTGTAATCCTGAATTCTGAACCAAAGAAGACAAAAAAGAAGAGGGAAAAGGAACAAAAGGAGGAAAAACTGGCAGCCAAAAAAGCAGAAAGTTTACAAAGTTTATTTGTCCCAGATGTAGCAGTTAAAATTACAGTAAGAAATTTTATGAGACCAGATTATTTTAAACGTAAAGGTGATTTGTAGAGATGAAATATCATAGTTCAATACATCTATTTAATAAATTTGGTTTTGTTGAAAACGCTAAAGAATACTCATTTTTAATATTCCTTAGGAGTGATAAAAGTTAGAATTTATTTAGGGTTTAAATTAATTTATTTGGTACTCTTGCAGATTCCTGAAGTTCCTAAAAAGAAAAGAAAAACACACGACGAATTGAATTTTGACGATGACACCCATCGAAAATCTTCATCAGGTAGTAGTAGGAGTTCTTCATCAGCTACGACTCCAGGATTATTAGGCGTTAATGGACGGCCTTTACGAACTGATAGAAGTACTAAAAGTGAAAAGGCAATAGAAGAGTTAAGAAAATTACTCGAAGAAAGAAATGGAAGAAACAAGAAACGAATTCCTGAAACTGATAAACAAGTGAACGTTTCTCGTAAAGTTAAAGAAGTAAACATTGCCAGCAATTTTGAAGGAGAAGATTTTCTGGATAATTTCCTCACGCCTACATTGACTGACTTTGATATTGTTTACAAGGAAGATGGAACTGCACAAGTGAAATTTGTTCATACTACGTAAACACATTTAGCATAAATATTATTATATTATTTCACATACATATAAAAACATAATTTTTGTTGTAGTTGTAATCAATGTGTGTTCACAGTATTTTTAAAGATATTAGTGTACTATATTTTTCCTTTATGAATCAAGACTGCTGATATCACATTCTGAAAAGTATTATATATCTATTTGCTATCACTGAATATTTATATATTATATACAGTATAATATTTACATAGTATAATCCACGATATTTTGCATTTAAAAACAATAATGGAATGTTTGCAATTGTCAATTAGTAAGTGCAATAGATAATCTCTATTTATAATCGCAGAGTCGAAAAAATTTACGTGTCTATATTTCTATACTATGTATGTACGGTTGGTAGGGTGTTCCAAAAAGCAAAATGCGCATGCTCACTTTCTCTAAACCACCGAACAACATCAGATATCAAAATACAACTTCTGTGTTAAGATCTGGTGTATGATTATTTCAAAACTAACAACATCTTTGATTTTGATTGTGCTTTGTGTTTGTAGTAGATATGCATGTTTTGTATTGCTTTTCGGGTATTGATTGTTTGTTCATCTGTAGGTAAGTATCTTTTTTAACTTAAAAATTGTCGACCTGGATTGTTTTGCGAAACTTGTGAAAGTGAAAAATTGCGAAATTGAATTTAAGCAACAGGACTAATGCTGCTCAGAAGCAGTTTTTCTTGAAAATGTGTGCAAAAAAATTGACTTTAATGTTAAATATCTCAGAAAGTAATGGGACTTTTAAAATAAAACTTGGCAAGTATATTTTAGTAAATATGGTGGACCTTTACTTTCAATATGAATCAATTATCAGAGGGGGCAGTGATAGCCCCAGACGGGGGTTACGAGCTCCCAAAACATTTGACTGACTCAAAATGGTTTGAAATAACATTTTTACATACCCTTCGACAGACTCAATGGATTTCAGCATTTTGAAAATTTGTAGCGCTATTTTGAAATTCAGGACAGTGTGCTATGCCATAACCATAGTAGGCAACTAAGGTAAATAGCAATGATTTTTTTGGGATTGTTTTTATTACTGGGATGGGTTGCCTATTGAATTTCTCTTGAGTGCTAGGTTCGTCCCTTTGCTGGGTTCACTAGTACTTGATAAAAATATTGCAGTCTTCAGTTTCTTTACAGACTTCTCCAAAATTGGCACTGGCATTTGTTGAATCTCTACAAAGATGTTTTGTGGCATACTGATACCTGAAAAAACAAACCAAAGTCAAAAGATTATAATATTTAATTACAATTTAATTATTATTAAATATTAAATTTTATCAATAAAATCTAACGTGTTATGTTCAACAAATGATAATAAAAATCTTTTTCTAAATTCTTCCTCAAAATTGTGCCTTGTCCAACTGTATATTATTATGGTTATTCAGAGATTTAAATGATTGACCATTAGTTTAATTAAGCTTTTTAAATCGTTTTCGCTATTGAAGTATGTGAAGTTGCCCTACATTTCAACTTTTTATCTAATCTGCAATGCATTTTATTCCTATGAATATAACTTTTATTCCATGAATTGCATATGACTGATAAGTGGAAAAAGCTGCACTATATATGTTATACAAATTGGAACGTCTGCTATTGAAATGGACCCAATGACCTAATGACTTAACTTTATTTAGCCATTTCCGAAAAAACCCATTCCATTTTACTTTGCTTGAAGTAACAGTAACAGTTTAACTGTTGGAAACAAGTTGTATACAAATATAGTAATTATATTCCAATCGACTACTCTATCCACAGTTGTGTCATGTATGGTTTCTCCATAAAGAGGGTATTAGGGTTAATTTGACTTATAATGACAACATTAGTAACTACTAATTAGTCTCTAATGAATATACAATTGACTTAGTAAGTAACTATTATGAATGGTAACTAATCTATACTCTATGGAATATACATGACATGCACGATGCACGTATCCAAGAATATAACAAAAATCCTTTCTTTTTCTCAGATTTAGGGGAGTCGCAGCGCACCTCCAGCCCCCCTACTGGATACGTGCTTGCTGGTGACTGTGATTATGTTTATTTATTGTATAATATAATTGATTGAACCAAAGTAATTTCTGTACAGTCACATTTGTCTAAATTTAGCATTACAAAATGGTGTATAATATCTTCTGAGTGCTGTAATTTCCAACATTCAAACCTGTATTCCGAAATGGATATTCAAAATTAAGATTTAAGATCATGACAAATTCTTTCTTTTGCTATACAAAGCTACTTAGGTAGGTATGTATTTAGATTCAAACAATAATAATAATATTGCGTTATTAAACCCCACAGTGTTGGCTTATAGCTTTTCGAAATAATATCATTTTAAAAGGTAGGAAGGTATATATTGCCAAAACTTGGTGTGAAGGAAAACTCAACTTTCCTTACATTGTTTGCTAAAATTACTATATATATTTATTATTTTATAATAAAAGTGAGAAATGTAACATTTATTAGGCACTACTACGATTGTGCCAATGCCAAAATTGAAGGGAACACTTAACAAAATGATGGAATAAATAGCGCATTATAGTTACCATTATGCTATGGGATTGCTCAACCCAATAAATATACATACCTAATGCACTCAACAACTCACTGTTTTCTTATACCCAAAATCAAATGCTAGCCTAAGTTATTTATTTAGTACATGACTTGTCTTCTGTATTTATTTGGTTAAGTATACATGTCGTAGTATAACCGTTCCCTCTGTACGACGGAGCCAAATAATTGATCCATATACATAAACGTAAAGTGGGACATGCGCATGGAATTCTGTCAGTCAGTATTCTTGTATCAAGGTTTGTTTATATGTCCGTAATATTTTGTAATTAATGAGCAATGACTAAGCTATCAGTACTGAGTTTGTTTTACATTTCAACACGCTAAGGCATCAAAAATTGGTCTACTAAATTATTAATAATCAACCGTCTATGAAATTCGGGCCAATGGGCAGTCACTAGAAATTTACTGATTTCAACATTTTTCTAGCACACTTAATGTGCTAGGATTCAACTAGTAATATAATAATAATGAGCAGGTAATATTGAAATGATAATGAAGAAATAATATTATTATTTCATTTTAGGACTGTAACTGTCTCATTTAGCCCTTCTTTAAATCAATTTATAATCAATGCATAAATAACTGAGACTCCAAGTTTGTTTATTTTTGAAAATTGACTATCAAAACCCATTAACCCACATAAATTTATGATTAACAATTGTCTTATTACTTCATGATTTGAAATGTATTAAAGAAAGAAACAATTGTACTGAAACCTCTGGGGTCAGTTATCCCAGTATAACTACCATGGAACGGTTATACTAGTACAATGGCGCCGTCATACAAACACAGAGGGAACGGTTATATTATGACATGACATATACTATCATAACATAATATATACTATATAATATACACTTTATATTGTATACCATATATATAACATTATATACAATGTATAACTAATATTACTTACTTTTTTACTTACATTCTTTGTGCTTTAGTTGTAAGCTCTAAGCTCGCACTCAGCTATGTATAATATATACATAATATAGTATATTAAACTTTGTTTTGTGCAATATATCGCATATAGTGAATCAATTTTGTTTAAGCTTACCAAGGTATCGAAAAACCCGGGTTTTTTAGGAAAAAACCCACGACCCCGGGTTTTTTGGGTTTAAGGGTTTTTTATGTAATTATAGGCATAAGTACAAGCCTATACTATAGTATAAAATGGAAAACTACAGCTGACAATAACAACAACCATGTAATCCCAAAACTACCATTATTTACGTCTATAAAATCAAAAATTAAGGCATAAAATTTTAATTTTTAACATGTGTTAGTACAGTTAGCAGGCAGTATTTTTCGTAAAAGCCTTATGCTATGCATTATTATAACTGATCAGGCACGTATCCAGAAATTTGGTCAATGGGGGGCGCGACCAAAAATAATGTGAAAAGTAAGACATATTCGCGCGAAGCGCGTAAAATTTTTGCAATTTTGTGCCATTTTTGGAAAAAATCCTCTCTTTTTCTCAAATTTAGGGGGGGCGCTGAGCCCCCCGCCCCCTACTGGATACGTGCTTGTTACTGATTACATTGACTTTAATAAATTCCTTTATTAATGTGGAGCTTAAAGCAGTACAGTAATAAATATGCAAGTTATTAATTAAAACTCAGTATAATTAATGTTTCCACTTTCCACTTATGTACCCCAAAGCATTCATTGGGGATTCGTAAGTAAAAGTTACTTATATAAACCAATATCTTCACAGCGATTAAAATATACATAAAACAAATAATATATGGACATCATGATAGTGATTTCTATATATTCACGTGATTCACTATACAGAATTACTGCAAGTATTAAAGTTTAAAAAAGCTATAATATTATTTTGTTTCCACCTGATTATGCATTTGTTTACATTTTCGAATAGAAATATGACAAAGTTAGTATGTTTTGCTTATATAGATGAAGCTTTAGTGCAAATTATTGTATGTTTTGTAAAAAACCCAAAAAACCTCGGGTTTTTTAAGTAAAGCGGTGTGGGTTTTTTGCCAAAAAACCCAAAAAACCCCAACCCATAAAAAACCCGACCCACAACCCTGACGCTTACAGACATTCTAAATAATTTAACGGCCGAAGTCTATTGTTTGATATAAGTATATAATGTATTGCACTAGTAAGAGAAAAGTTAAATATCATTTATGCTTGAGATTTTGTATTGGCCAGTATTAATATATAACAACAGTCCTTTTAAAACTTCCATAACGTTCACTATTAAATTGGAGAAAATGCAAGATTGATTGTAATAATTAACTAATTTGACAGTTTATAACTTTTGAAAGTAGAATAACTGAATACTAGTAACGTATTTCAATTTCAATAATTTTGTTTTTATAAAGTAATAGATGCAGTGATTACATATTGTGAAGCCTCATAAATATTATTACTAACTATTAAAGTGGATAAATACAATAATAGTAAAAGTTATAATTAAATTACCGCACCTCCTCCAAATTTCGATACACAAAGAATAGCACATAAATAAATCCATTCTAAATTGACACCTCTGTATTGTAATAAATTGATCCACATTTCTGACTAATTAATTAAACAGTTGAATTGAAATGGCTTCTCAACAATCAATACGACTTTTAAAATGTGTTTTTCAAATCGGCAGTATACTCAAATTCCTTCCCTACCACTGGAACCTTTCAAGTGGAACTATTTCTGCTTTGTCGCTTCGTCGTCGAATTTTACATTACTTGGTTTTGTCTGTCTGTATTTGCAGCCGAATATTAAAGTTACTGAAATTATATATCACAGCAAGAGATAACCATTTGCAAGAAATATCAGTATCAACGATGCTACAAATGGCGTCCATCACTCTATCCACAATCTGTACAGTGAGTCAATTAAATACACTTTTATTCTTGGATGAATTACAAGTGATGATCAACCAATTTATTTTTATCTGCAAGTTGATACAAGTTATAAACTGGTTATTACACAATGGTTGAAACATTTCAATATTTATCTTCCAATTTATAATTATTTCATAAATAATTTAATAATTTAATTTAGATCTAATTGTGTATGTGAATTTTAGGAAGATGGTTATCACGTGATAGAGTCAAGTCGTACGACACCACCATGCCTGTTGCACCCTTGCCTTTTTTGTTTCGTTTTCTTTATTTTCAACTTCACTATCATCAGTGTCAGTGTCACTGTCCGTTTTGTATTCCAAACTTACAAATTTTCTTGACCCGGCCATTGTACTTCTTGGTTTCACTCAGATGCAATTTGTAAGGAAATAAAGCAAACACGAAGGCAGCAGGGCAGAAATATATATATACTGATTGGAAAAATTCTGATAACATGCTAATTGGGAGATAACATCAGAGTTAAGGGTATTGACTTCCCTTCACTTTATCCACAAAACTAACTATCCATGCTTTATGCTTGGATATGCAGTTTCTACCTGGGTATTATTATTCTACTATATATATATTCTTAGACTTAAATAAATTTACCAACCTGTGGTGATATCGTGCATCGGTATACTATGCATTGTTTATATAAAACTATCACCATACATAGTAATTATTTCCATACAAAGTCATTAGGTAAGTCATAACATACCATACAAAGTCATTAGGTAAGTCATAACATACCATACAAAGTCACACTAAATGTCAAAAAGTCCTCCATACAAAAGTCATGTGTGTGCCATACAAATTAATTGGCACCCATAATATAATCCCTCCCGAAACTCACTTCTGTACACGTACTTGTTTTGTTTTCAATAACATTCAAAAAACCATAAAAATTTTCACGCTAATTATTCATATAATTATTCATATTATTCGCTAATGATTCATTTAAAAACGGAAAAAAATTAGTAGATTTGAATTAATATTTAATAACTTGCATATTTGTGAATTATTATTATGGGGCCTCGCGCGAACATTTTGCCCAGGGCCTCGCAAATCCTAGAGCCGCCACTGATTAATTGGCATTGTTCTTTTTCCAAGTCATAAATGTAATTCTAGAAATTATCTGATCTTGCATTTTGTACTACAAAATATGTGACATTTTAGTAACGTTGTTGACATTGACCCTCATATCTTTATTATTCTTTATGTAGCCACATTTTGTAATTTTCAATAAGTTCTGAAAATATTCGTTTCTCAGCAAAGGCCACTATTTACCTGGCTATCTACGTGCCATAGCGGAATGTAATAACGAATCCAGCCGTTGCAACAATCAAATAGAAACTCTTTTTACTATTGGAGATAATCCCTTGGTCCAACAGAACAGCGATCAAAGACAAAAATCCATTCCATGATTTTCGTAAAGTCTATCGAAGCTAGAAGTGATAGAGAAATAGAATTGTGAATTGAATAGAGAGAGGATGAGGAGCCTGCATGGACCATCAAATGTACTCTAAATCTACTAGGTGGTCAATAATGCCTTGCAGTAGAATATAGCATGCACTATACAAAGTTCTCAATGAATACAGTTTGATACCACTTTGGGTGCTTGATGTTAGCAAAACTTATAATAATGGGGTATATAATGTTTCAGCCACAGAATGGTCACGGCACAATACTATCTGCATCCTATGAAAATGTCATTTATATATAAAACATTTTTGTTTGAATGTTAAAATATGCTAAATACTAACTCAGAGATTGCATTTTACTTTGTCATCTTTGTAATGTGAATTTTACTTTTACGATAGTCCTTCCAAGACATACCTACATAGATGTAGAGGTTGGTAAATTTATTGCTTTCTCAAGTCCACGTTTGTAAGAAAGAGATAATATTGGAGATTCGTAATAAAATAAAGTAACCTGTTTTTAAGGTATAACATAAAATATTCCAACTATACTGAAGATAATTAATTTAATCTAACCTTATATCATCTAATTCAAAGGTATGGCAAACAGGGAACAGAAGTATTAAAAATTGTGTTAGGAAGCATCTTAACTAAATAGTTTTGTGATGATAATATTTTTTTTAATTATTAGGAGTTCCGGAAAAAAATGTACTGGATGCGACTTAAGTGGAATTTATGCTTTGAAAACAAACATCTCTCTATGATTGATAAACGTAGATTTTGGAAAAGAAATGAAGTAAAAATATCTGGTACTTCTGCACATCGATTGACTTTTCTTGTAATGTCAGTGTTCAAATCACCCGCTGGCCAACAAAAAATTTACCCGACAGAAAGACAATAAGTGGATATATTTACACTGTATCACGGTCTAGTCCCACCCAGTATTAGCCCATCGAAGATACCCGTTTTAGCGGGTAATAAACATTTAATAAAAACCGAATTTTCACAATTTAATCCGAAAATTCGGTTTTTTAAACGTTCACTTTTAGTACTTCCATCAGACCGCAAAGGGCGCCCATTAACTCCTAAACCCTGGAGTCGTTTCCGAATAAACCGAATTTTTGGATTAAATTGTGAAAATTCAGTTTTAATTAATGTTTATTACCCGCTAAAACGGGTATCTTCTGTGGGCTAATACTTGGTGGGACTAGACCGTCATACAGTGGAAATAAATCCACTTATTGTTTTGCTGTCGGGTAAATGTTTTGTTGGCCAGCGGGTGATTTGAAAACTGACATTGCAAGAAGAGTCAATCGATGGGTTCTGCATTCACAAATCTACAAAATATTATTTCCTCCCGCTTTAATAATTCATGAATTTTTTTATTAAATAGAAATTCCTGCTGCTTTAAAAGCGAAAGCAGCTGTTATAGATGCCCCAGATGACGACAACGACGAAGAAATAAGCATAATTGCACACGTTGACAAAAGTAAGAATCAGGAAGAAGTAGCCGTCGTTTTACTTGAATTCAGCGAAGATGAAAATGATGAACCAGAAGAAGACATTCGTAAGTTTTTGATCTACAAAAGTCGATTAAAATGTTTTTAATGTAACTAGTATAAAGTGTAAACAATTTTGTTTTATTAAGTAACGTAGTTACTTTATAGCCATGACCAATCTGTCTGTCTGTCTGTCTGTCCGTCCGTTAGCGCGGACAGCTTTTTCACTTCTCATGTACAATGCATTATGCATGAGTGAGTGGAGTCAAGGTAATGCACACAAGCACAGCTGGGCTAGATGGGGAGTGAGTGAAGGATATACGCAAACAAGCCCAGTACTGATTTCTAGAGTACAGACAAGTCTGCACTGTGCATTGAAGTGCGGGAGTTTTCCTCAGGAGAGGAGTTGGTTCTTCAGTAGCATTAACTTTTTGGAAATTCGAGTGAATGTTGAAAAATTAGGTCTAAAGACAAAGGTTATTTTGACTTTTTGATTTTGAATTACTTTTACATCGACTGCAGCAGTGTACAGATAACCAAAAAAGGACTGGGTTGTAGATCATACACGGTGAGTCAATTTTGAAGGAATTGTACATAATTTTTGAGTACATGTGGACAGTAAATACTGAAAGCAGTATTACAAATTGATATTTTGACGAATAATATAAATACTTTCATTCTGAATATTGCAGTTTGGTCTGCTGATATTATTAAGCATTATTTCCATGTGGCCTACAGCAGTATACAGATAAACGTTAAAGGATTCTGTCGACGTTAGAAGGAATTGTATAACGGTCAATGATTTGGAGTTTTGATCATAACATTGAGTTCCACGTAGCATTTAATAGTACAAAGAAAACCGACAATGGATTGATTCGAAGATCATATATGGTAAGTTAATTATGATGGAATTGTACATGATTTTTGAGTACATGTGGACAGTAAATACTGAAAGCAGTATTACAAATTGATATTTTGACGACTAATATAAATACTTTCATCTGAATATTGCAGTTTGGTCTGCTGATATTATTAAGCATTACTTCCATGTGGCCTACAGTAGTATACAGATAAACGATAAAGGATTCTGTCGACGTTCGAATGAATTGTATAACGGTAAATCATTTGGAGTTTTTATTATAACATTGAGTTCCACGTAGCATTTAATAGTACATAGAAAACCGACAATGGATTGATTCGAATATCATATACGGTGAGTTAATTATGATGGAGTTGTACATAGTTTTTGAGTACATGTGGACAGTAAATACTGAATGTAGTATTACAAATTGATATTTTGACGACTATTATAAATACTTTCATTCTGAATATTGCCGTTTGGTCTGCTGATATTATTAAGCATTACTTCCATGTGGCCTACAGCAGTATACAGATAATCGATAAAGGATTCTGTCGACGTTGATATACAGTGGGCGAATGTTGTAGAAATTGTATAAAATTCAATAAATTGGAGTTTTGATCATAACATTGACTTCCACTTCGAAGATCATATACGGTGAGTTAATTATGATGGGGTTTTACATAGTTGTTGAGTACATGTGGACAGTAAATACTGAATTTAGTATTACAAATTGACATTTTGACGACTAATATAAATACTTTCATTCTGAATATTGCAGTTTGGTCTGCTGATATTAATAAGCATTACTTCCATGTGGCCTATAGCAGTATACAGATAAACGATAAAGGATTCTATCGACGTTCATATACAGTGGCTGAATTTTGAAGAATTGTGAGTTTTGATCAAGACATTGACTTCCACGTGGCATTTAATAGTACAAAGAAAATCGATAATAGATTGATTCGAAGATCATATTCGGTGATAGAGTTTTGGAGGATTTGTTACTAATGTTTGAGTACACGTGGACAGTAAATACTAATTACACTATTACAATTGATATATCAACGACTATACTTTCTTTCCGAATACTGCTGTTTGGTCTACTGATATCAATAAGCATTAATTTCGCGTAGCCTACAGCAGTATACAGATAAACGACAAAGGTTTCTGTCGACGTTCATATACTGTGGCTGAAATTTGAAGAATTGTATAACGGTCAATGAGTTGGAGTTTTGATCAAGACATTATCTTCCTCGTAGCATTTAATGGCGCACAGATAACTGACAATAGATTTATTCGAAAATCACACATCGTGGACTTGGATTGTATTTTACTGACTTTTTACTATTTCTGGACCGTGCTATGCATAAGCCCTATGGCCCAGTGATTTTTGCACATCTCTGTATGTTTGTACAGTACTTTAGCTTTTTTGAATATTCGTAAGATATATGAGACAGGGAATATTGTATACTATTAATCAATAATCAGTATAATTCCTGTCCTTGCTACGTTACTTTTTTACACCAGTTACTATGGTTTATTTTTTGTACAGATTCCGTAGCTGTAGAAGTCATAAACGATACATGACTCAGTTTATGGCTAATAGATCTAATGGTTGGACGAAAAGGTTTTTCATGGATGCTGCTTATGTTGCCAAACTGAGATAAAAATATGATTTTTCAAAACATCCAAAAATTGTTGCACAAAGCAAAGAAAGTAGTTGCTTACGATTTGGCCGTAGAAATGTACAATGTAACTTTTTTTGAAGCGTTCCCAAATTATAATGAGCATGTCTTCCTGAATTTTACAAAAGAAGCATTTTTCTTGGAATCTCAATATGGCTATGGCGTCGTGCATAGTATTGTCAAATTTCTGTTGGCCATTATGCAGGTAAACCATTTTATGACATTTCTAATATAAAATTAATAAATTCTAACATGATTATGATGTTTATGGTGATATATATTCGTGTGGAAAATAAGATTTACTCCCTTTGTTTTCCAATTTTGTATTATCTTGCTCTTATGGTCTAATCAAAAATAATAATGACACGTTGCATGAGCTAATGATTTTTTTAAAATATACATTATCCTGTTTAGCTTAATAAAGCTATATTTTGTGTCCTTGTAGGATGGATTCGAATTTTGCAAGTCAATAGAATCAAAAATGGTATCTCAGCTGATTGCATTTCTCACCATTCACATGATTGTTGCCATTGAAAGTGTTGACAAAAGAATTGCGTCAAATATTATCCACAGATCTTACATAAAAGCGGTAGAGTACTACAATGGATTTCCTATTGTCAAATCTTTTATCAGAAATATTCAAGAGGTATGTCATTTTAATTTCAGGAAGCGAAAAATATATCAAAGAATCTAAATGTGATTAAATTGAATCAATTATTTTATAGGGCCATGAGCTAAAAAGCACATTGAAATTTTAGACTTTGACATGGACAATACGTGACGAATCTCGAATTTCTCCAAAAACAAATGCAAAGTACAAAGCCAAACACAATTTGGAAAGCATACTGATAGCAGACGTTATTGAAGTGCATCGGTTATTTTTACTATCTCGTTATACTTTGCATAATATTAAGAAATTTGTCTTTTATGGTGATAATTTTAAAATTGTAAATTGGATGACTTAAATAGTAAACATGATTGTATTTGTGAAACAGAATATTACTCAATTTTATGAGAACGTTTTTGTTAGCGAAAAATCGGCTGCCAAGTAAGACGACAAATATGGCTATTACAGATTTTTAACACTACAGTGTATGAATTTAAGAGATGTGTATGAAAAAAAATTTGAAATTCGATATTGAATCTCAACTAATGATAACCTATGCAGAAAGGGGAATGTAAAAAACAGTTTCTTTCCGATTTTTGATGCACCGCCCCCTTCCCGCAGGACACACCCCCCGAAGGTCGAAAAGCATATACAAAAAATCTCAGCAACTACTGGACCGATTTGGATGAAATTTTTTTTAAATTGAATGAAATAATATTTGCCCCAGGGGTTCTGCGATTCATTTCAAAATTCGAACTCCTTCATTCAAAATAAATTTCAAAATTTTGAAAAAAGTCGTTTTTTTGAAATTTATTGCTTATAGACCAAATCTTACTGTAATAGCTATACAAACAGCCAGTTATCATATTACATCAATTTGACCTCTGAAAATGTCAAAGGTCAACTTTTAGAAACGCTTCAATATATCTTGTGTGACCTATCAATCAGCATCTAAATAACTCGAGCAGAACGATTATGATGTAAAATGACACAAATTTTGTACCAGTAATAGGTCAAAGGTCAATTTCTATAAAATAACAAAAATAACATTGTCACAAATTGATCTTTGACCTTTTACTAGTAAAAAATTTATGTCATTTTACATCATAATCGTTCTGCTCGAGTTATTTAGATGCTGATTGATAGGTCACACAAGATATATTGAAGCGTTTCTAAAAGTTGACCTTTGACATTTTCAGAGGTCAAATTGATGTAATATGATAACTGGCTGTTTGTATAGCTATTACAGTAAGATTTGGTCTATAAGCAATAAATTTCAAAAAAACGACTTTTTTCAAAATTTTGAAATTTATTTTGAATGAAGGAGTTCGAATTTTGAAATGAATCGCAGAACCCCTGGGGCAAATATTATTTCATTCAATTTAAAAAAAATTTCATCCAAATCGGTCCAGTAGTTGCTGAGATTTTTTGTATATGCTTTTCGACCTTCGGGGGGTGTGTCCTGCGGGAAGGGGGCGGTGCATCAAAAATCGGAAAGAAACTGTTTTTTACATTCCCCTTTCTGCATAGGTTATCATTAGTTGAGATTCAATATCGAATTTCAAATTTTTTTTCATACACATCTCTTAAATTCATACACTACATGCAAATTGTTATTTAACAGATTTGTGATTTATGACAATAATTTTTTTAATTCAGGGAGACATATACGAGAAAATTAAAGGAGCTAAATGGGGACGGCGATGCGAGAGATAAAATTGTAATCCTGGCACTAAATTTTCGAAACATCGTAAATAGAAATCGTATCGTAAGTTGGGACTTACGACACGATATACGATTGTTGCCATTTTCAAAACATCGTATTTGTCATAAGTTACGATTGCGCGCCTTTCGGTTCGTAAGTTCTGCAATTTACGATACGATAATATTTTAAGTAAAAATATGTCGTACATTTACGATATGCTCTATTTTCAAAACATCTTATCGAAATTTTTCTCGTAAGATGTGTCGTAAATTTAAGACAACCCCTTACCCTCTCATAACTATAAGATTTCAACTGTAATTCAAATTTAGTCAATGTGTTAAAAATAATGTCACAGTATTATGCATTTATATTGTGGGAAAATCGACGCCAAATATACAAAGAAAGGGTTTTTCGAGATGTAAGTAACCCTTTAGAAGTTTTTACAGATGTTCAACTTTTAAAAAAGTTTAGATTTCCTTGCAGTGCTATTTTAGACATAGTTCAACTGTGCCAGAACGACTTGCAACGTCGCACTAGAAGAAATCATTCGTTACCCGTGCATATTCAGGTACTAGCTGCTCTTCGGTTTTTTGCAAAAAGTCCATTTCAAGAAGATGTGGGTGATATTGTCGGCTTGACACAGTCCACTGTCTCCCGATGTATTAGTAGTGTCACTAATGCACTATGCCGTAATGCAAAAACTTTTATCAAATTTCCATCTACCACAGAAGAGCTTAATGTTGTCAAAGCAGAGTTTCATGATTTGTATGGCTTTCCTAATATAATTGGGGCAATAGACGGAACGCTAATTGACATTCTATCTCCAGGAGGACATGAAGCACCTCTTTTTGTTTCTCGTAAGGGTGGACACAGTGTCAATATTCAAATAGTATGTAACGCATCTTTGATGATTACAAACGTTGTTGCTAAATGGGGTGGCTCTTCTCATGATTCTTTTATCTGGAACAACTCAGATTTACGTCATCACTTTATGGAAAATCCTCCTAATGGCTGGCTAATAGGTAAGAAAAATTAAATTGTAAGCATTGTTATCTACCAAACTTTTAAGAGATGAAATCTTATGAACTTCGTAACCGTAATACTATTATTTATTTATTTTTCTAGGAGACTCAGGCTATCCGATCGAGCCTTGGTTGATGACCCCCTACGAGAAACCAATGACTGATGGTCAGAAAAATTACAATACTGTTCACAAAAAAACGAGACAGCTTGTAGAGCGGTCCATTGGATTAATGAAAAATGTATTCCGATGCATTCATAAAACGGGAGGAAAGTTGTGCTATCGACCTTCGAAAGTAATGCAAATCGTTATTGCAGTGACTGTCTTACACAACCTTCGACGACCGTTAAAGCTTCAAGAAGATGAAAATTATGTCTTTGAGCCTGAAAATGATGACTTAAGTGAGCAAATTTTGGGAGAAGGCCCAATTACAGCTGCAGGGATGGAAACTAGAGCAAGATTAGTTGAACGATATTTCGGCTAACTTTTATCAATATTTATTAACAGTTAAAACAATGTTATATATAGAATATCATCCATCGTTACTTACAGTTAATAGTACTTTGAGAATATTGTCCTTGAATTAATCGACAGTAAAATTTTCGCTATCATCACCACGATCTTCATCTGTGATTATTTGTGGAACTATTATCCCCATCTTCAGCTTTTTCAATTCTATTTTCTCTCTTTCAAGGGCTAGCAACTCCTTCAAAGTATTGTCAATGCTTTCTAGAATTCTGTTTTTCTTTTCTTCCGCATCCACAATAAGTCTAGGAATTTCGGTTTGTTCTTCAGTACTTCTCTTTCGCTTCCGACTAGAATTTTCATTTGCTGATGATGGCTTAGGGATTGGCATTGAATTATTGCTTGTTGAAGGGGTATCACAAGCAAGCGCAACATCAACGTTAGAAGGCGCAGTTTCATTTTCTGGAATGGAGAGGATTTCTAACCCGCCATGTACCCCAGTAACTGCTTGCACGCCAATGACTTTAATTAGTCTTTTTTCAGTCTCTGATAAAGAATACATTGACATAAAAAATTCTTCTACTTGAGATAAATCCGTTTCGTCTAGTTCGCCCCCTCCAGTTCGTTTTCTTGCGTTATAGACGCGGGCAGCCTTCTTTTTAGTCTCAGACTTCCAGTGCGTAAACTTTGCACTCACACTATCGCTGTCCCGAAAGTTTCCAGACGCAGCTGAAACCTTAAAATCATCGGAATTTAACGAAAATTATTATAAATGTACTTATAAAGGGTTGGGTTTCCAGCCTCTGGAAACTCTGCCGCTATCCAAGTTTCTGAGGTCAATAGAGGCTCAGGTAAGTGAATTTAGCGCGTTTTTAGTAGAACTTGTATTGACTGTAAAAATTGTTATACGTCAATGACAGAGCATGCAATTTTTTAAAATATTCTTATAATTAGTTAATGATAAGTATCTTACAGTTGCAGCAATCGTAGCCCAAGTAGCATTTCGTTTCTCTGCAGTCACATCGTTATTGAAATCACCAAACAGTATCTTGTATTTTGAAATGACGCTATCAACCAATGCTCTTAATTCTTCGGGAGTGTAATTGGGAGCTCTTTTTGCAGTATTCCCGGAACCTTCGATTGCTTTTTTGAAAGCTTTCTTCATTTTTATCTTAATTTATTGATGGAGATGCACTTCATGAATAGGATATTTCAGAATGAAGCAAATCGATGGAACCGATCCATTTGCTGCTCAACAATGAATGTCAAACTTTGAGTCTGAAGATAACTTTAAATTTTCCCACATAATTGCAAGTTCAATAATCGTAAATTTGCGATACGATAGGTGCGTAGGTGCGTAACTTATGATAGCGATACGATCATGTTCGAAAATGCAAAATTTTTGCTAATCGTAGGTATCTCGCAATTTAACGATATCGTTAGTTACGATTTCCTACGATACGATACCTTTCGAAAATTCGGTGCCTGAATTCAGTGCCAAAGAAGACAAAAAAGAAGAGGGAAAAGGAACAAAAGGAGGAAAAACTGGCGGCAAAGAAAGTAGAAAGTTTACAAAGCTTATTTGTTCCAGATGTAGCAGTTAAAATCACGGTAAGAATTTTTATAAGGCCAGATTTTTTAAACATAAAGGTGACTCATTAAAACATGAAATATCATAATTTACTACATCTACTTAATAAATTTATAATATTCTTTAGGAATGATAAAAGTTAGCAATTTATATGATTCAAATTAATTTGTATGGTACTCTTGCAGATTCCCGAAGTTCCTAAAAAGAAAAGGGCTGAATTTAGGCAGCGGTACCTCGTTGCCGATGTCGCCGGTGTTGCCGGTACACATTGTTGCCCAATCATTTTTTACCGGCGACGAGAAGCTCTTCTTCTGCAACGACTCCAGGATTATTAGGAGTTAATGGACGTCCTTTCCGGTCTGATGGAAGTAGTAAAAGTGAAAAGGCAATGGAAGAATTAAGAAAATTATTTGAAGAAAGAAATGGAAGAAACAAAAAACGAATTCCTGAAACTGACAAACAAGAGAACGTTACTCGTAAAGTTAAAGAAGTAAACATAGCCAGCAATTTTGAAGGAGAAGATTTTCTGGATAATTTTCTAACGCCTACACTTACTGACTTTGAAATTGTTTACAAGGAAGATGGAACTGCACCAGTGAAATTTGTTCATACGACGTAAATACAATTAGCATACATTTATTATTTTCTTTGTAGTTGTGGTATGAATGTATTTTGACAGTTTTTTGAAAGATATTGGTGTTCTATATTTTTGCTTACGAATGCTAAGTCATGACTGTTGATAACACATTCTGAAAAGTAGTATATAGCTATTTGGTATCACAGAATATTTATATTGAAATATTATATTTTGTAAGATGTAAAATACTGTTTACAGTGTAATACACGATAATTTGTATTTAAAAACAATTGAGTTTAAACTAATGGAATGTTTGCATATACCAATTGGTAATTGCAATAGGTAATATTATGTTAAGAATTAAGAGAGAGAAAGTTTAATTAAATGTAAATACCATCCATATATTTATCGTATATGACTCAAAGTCATAGTACCATATTATAATGTCAAAAGTAAACAGAAACAATGTATTTAAAATTTGTGCTCAGCGAGTAAAGTTCAGACTATTTTGATGATAATGGGGACAAAATAGCTAAAAGTCCCAACTCGTTTGAAGCGCAAACTGCTTTCGATAAACATTCTTGTTTTTTGTGGATTTAGATTTTGTAGAGCATTTTCTCCCAATGCCCCCTCAATACAGTATTGCTCAGTAGTCACCGATGAAGTCATTATGCTCACCAGATGCTTGACAACATTTTTGAATAAAGATGTTCAGTTACATTATAGTTATAATCATAATAATAGGCACTCACAATTATTATCAAATACCTGGTGAGCACGATGAGTAGGTTGACTTGATATCCGCAGACAGAACAAACTGAATGCTGTTCAATAATACTGCATGGTATTATTAGCTTAAAACTGGATGATTCAAATACATATTATGAAATAATAATTATATTAAATATGAAATAAGGGTGAAAAGAATAAAACTTTATTCAACGTTTGTATCATACAATTGTGGTAATCATTGTCCAGAATGAATCAGAGAAGTTAGACATACCAAAATATGATAATTAGTAAAGGTGTGTTATAAATAGACATAGATTAATCGACAAATGATGATTAAAAATGGAAACATGTTGATTTCCTAAAAATCAAATGCTTAATTTTGACGAGCCCATGTGAACGGACGTCATTTCATAACGTTGCTATATTCTTAGAAATACATCGTCTTTGAGAATTTTCTTTATAACCTGGAATGCACTTGCACTTCTGCGCAATTCCACATTCAGCGTGTTGAATACAATTTCGTTGTGCTTTTCCAGGGACGTTTTTTCGAATACAAGAGGCGCCCACGAGTCCCACGCACTGATTGAACGGTATCTGTTCAAAAACTGCGTTATATCCCAGTACACAAGAGCAGACTGATTCTATACATTTAACTGTGCCGTTGTAAGTGTGACAGTCATTGGGAAAATCGCAAACATCTCCATAGTGAGAAAGTCCTGCGACAAAAACGTTTAATTTTCATTACTAAAGCTTCATTACATTAGAATAGAATTCTTTAGCAAGTAGTATTAGTTTGATTAAATTATATAAAATATATTCTCTAAAGAGCAGTGTGGATCAGGCGTTGAATAACTATTCAGGGTAGCCAACTCATTTCGATTTTCACTTTCCAGAGCAGCTTTATTTCCAGGTTACCAAAAATGTTGATGGGTTATTCAAATAAATATTGCAATGTGTAAAAAACCATACAAACATGTCCTTACCATCATTTGTCATAGTTTATGGTAATACTTTGCTTAACACTTTGAAAAATAATTAATTGTTTGAAAGATAATATCTTCAAGATTTAAACGCATTTTATAATTACTATTTATTATACAATTTTATAAATTACTAGGCGTATATGACTAGTTTGACGGTATATACCATAAATTTCAAAGTACACATTTTCATAAATACATGTTTTTATTGCCTCACCAAGAACTGCCAAAGTCTGCCAAAGTAATGGCTTAATGCTTGAAAAAATAGAAATATTGAAATAAAATAATTTATATTGGTTGTTTGTGTTTCAAGATTTTAATATACTGCTAATAGTAAGATTTTGATGATACTTTTACCAAAAATTAATTTTCCAGTTTAAAAATCTATTACTATATTCATTTAATTTATTTAATAAAAGTACCACAACAATGCCGATAAAAAAGTGTAACAGTGTAAATTGAAACTAATATTGATACCATTATTTGTCGTAGTTTCAGTTCTTTCATTTGTCGTAATTTTTATTGTAGTTTCCTTAGCTGTGGTGGATGTGCTTCCTGGTAGTGTGGTTGTCAAATCTTGTTCTGAAATACATCTTCTGTAGACATCTTCGACGAACCTTGGCAAACATCTGCATTTACCTATATATCCTCCACCAGCTTTGCATGCAGAATTCTGAATACAATTTCTTTCTCCCAGGCCGGGAATATATTGTGGGAAACAAAGGGCGTCAACCAGTCCTACACATTGGCGTCCTTCAAACACTGCGTCGTCTCCTAAATTACAAGAACAGGTGGAATCTACACAAGTAACGGTTCCGCCGAAAGAGTTGCAGTCTTCAGTTGATTTACAGACTTCTCCAAAATTGGCACTGGCATTGGTTAGGTCTCCACACAGAGCCAAGAAAATGACCAAGACAATAAATGCCCTGTTTTTTAGCATAATGATACCTGAAAGGTAAACGAAAGTTAAAAGCCTAGATACTAAGTAATAAATATTTGACTACGTATATTATTAACTTTTTAACAATTAAAATCTACCGAGTTATGGTCAACAAATGACGAAAATCGTTTTCAAAATTCTTTCGCAAAATTCTTTCGCAAAATTCTTGTTCTAGTTTTCTTCAGACTATTTGTTATGGTTATTCAAAGATTTAAATGGTATAGACATTAGTTTAAACTTTATAAATCATTTTCCCAATTGAAGTACGTGAAGTTGCCCTACATTTCAAATTTTTATCTAATCTGCAATGCATTTTTCTATTAATATAACTTTGTTCCATGAGTTGCATATGACTGATAAGTGGAAAAGCTGCACTATATAGATATGTTATGCAAATTGGAACGTCTGTTATTGAAATGGACTCAATGACCCAATGGCTAAACTTTATTTGTCTTTTCCGAAAAAAACAATTCCATTTTACTTTGCGCGAAATAACTGTTAAGGGTATGAACTCTCAACTGCTGGAAATAGTTGTATACAAAATGCAGTAATTATATACGATTTGACAGCCTTATTCAGAGCCATTGTATCACTGTCCCCATAAAAAAGGTATGGCTAATTTGACTTAATGACAGCATTGGTAGCTAGTCTCAAGTCTCTACTGAATATGCAATAGACTTAATAGTAAGATAACTAATTGGAATGGTAACTAATAAGTCTAACTACATATCAGGCAGGGTTCTTAGCGAAATTGCGCAAAAGAAAGAGACGACATTGGTACTGTGGTACAAGGAATGCTGCAAAATTATGCTTTTCTACAGGGAGCTGCAATTGTTTTACAAAGTGATCAACCTTTCATTATGTCGAGTCATACTCCCCGGAGTATTGATCACAATGAGTTCCGCAGTCGTCTTACTCGCGTATGCTGTCATGAAATACCACAAGGGACTAGCCATATGTTTTCCAAGCCTACCAATCTTCATTTATATAATTTTTCTAATTTTGTTTATTATTGCTTTTGGAATGTACCTAGCAGATAAAACCACCAAAAACAATCTATTCCAATATTTTAGATAAACTCTGTGCATTGTTGCTGGGTTGAATATTGTATATGTTCACATTTTATTTATATCTTCCACATAAGTTCTGTTGTTTTACAAATTTATATGCATTATTACGTTACTAAGTAATTATTTAATTAGAAGTAACTACTATGCATTAACCTAGCTTAAATTGGTTAAGGATATTCCCACACCTTAAACCAAATATTTCAGTATACTTACCTATTATACAAGAATTTTGATATTTTTATAAAGACTGGATTTATAATTAACACAATTTAATTTACATCTAAATCTAGGTAAATAAGTTAGCCCATAGTTAGAATTTAATTCGGAATAAGCAATAATTGTATAAATAATTACATGATTATTTTATTATTTTAAGATGATTTTAAGTACATTTGCCTTGTGTAACGACTAAGGACTTCTACGTACTACTTTAAATTTCCAATACGAATTTGGAAGATATGCACAAAAGAGTGTCATACGTAATTTAATGCACACATAATTATGATAGTTCGCTCTCTTTGATTATTTTGTATCACAATCTAATATTATTTTTTAATTAATTCGTGCCGGCTTAATATTTGTATTCTATTTGAGAAATAAAATAAATTGTTGGCAATGCAACTGCAAATAAATATTATGCCCAAAAAGGTTATGCAACTCAAATACATTGTATTTCAATTTAGTTTTAGTAATCTTTTATTTTATCATGTTGTACATCTAAATAACAATTTAATAAGTTTTGGAAAATAGGTAGGTTAAATGTTCTTGATTTTTTATTACTGAAAATAAGTGTCTCTAATTTACTAATCGTGAAATTGACAAATATATCTGTAAGGATTATTAATATTACTAGCGCCACTATTAATACACCAACCATAAGCACTAAGACCTCCGGAAGAAATAGTAACACCTTGATTGGCGTTGGGATATGAATTCGGTGGGTGACCGCTGTCCTTGACCCAATTCGTGTAGATAAATGGCCTGTTTATAGACACCCAGTTGTAATTGCCTATACTGGCGTCATACCTCCCCGACGTCCATACATGCTCATCTAAATTGAAATAACAAAATTTTCAGTATTTATTTAATCTTTAACGGGAATTTAAACAACTTACGTAAAGGGGCAGTTAAAAATCGAATTGTTTCGTCTTGTTTTTCTGTTAGGATGGCCAACAACTTTCCATCAATAAATCTGCATTCTTTTAGAGCGTCATTTTGAGTTTTCTATTTATTAATATTCAAAATAAATGTAAAGTGGATACAGTATATATATCACATTATAATCATTATAAAGTATATTAATAGTATCGTACCCTCTCATTAGATATTTGGTAGGATATTCTTATTTCTTTACCATCGGCATCGATTTCAACACTTTCACCCAAATAGGTATATCCTAAAATAAAGATATTATTTAATTATTAAAACGTAACGTAGACTAATAAAATGCAATATCTCACCCTGTATAAAATTGTGGCCACTCTTTGTATCCGTACCAAAAGCAGAGCTGATGGTTACAATCACACCCAAAATGGCTATTATGTACTTCATGATTATTACTCTATGTAATAATAATATTTGCAGCTCAACGATGGCAAATGTTTAGCGTGCCTTGTATTTATATACGAGTTAAAAAAAATGTTCGTATTTGAGTCAGTGTTGTACTAATGACCACTTTTTTGCATTTTGACCAGGCCACTGGTCAAAATGGTCAAAATGGTCATAATGGTCAAAATGGTCAAAATGCGCGTCATCACTTGCACATGTGTACTAGACCCGCGCCTGTTTTAAATACTTAAACTGTTATCATATGTTTTGAATAACAAATCGTACTTAACTATATAGAATATCAAATATTTTCAATAGAAATACGATCTTTAGCATAATTGAGTCAAATAAATACTCAACTAAGCATATTTAGGATAATAATAATGAATATTATGACTGGATGGTTATATCTGCACTGCATGTCCTCTTAAATTGGCTACGAAATATTAACTTATGTAACCTCCTACTACAGAAATCCTAAGTCGGAGTCAGAAATAGGTATTTTAAATTTCTCTAGATACATCACAGGTACGATGTAAGAATTATGTTGCCTTACAATCGAGAATATACTTCTGAGAATGTAATTTTTATTATTTAATGTGCCCGTCATGAATTTAAACTGAAATTTTAAATACCGAATGCTACAAAATGAAATTATTGTCATACTGGTCTAAAAGTACTCGTAAAATGTAAACAGGAATTCGTACATCTGCGGAACTACGTAGCCTCCTTGGCTTTAATGTAGTTTCACAGTGCCCCAAATTACATTTTGACCATTTTGACCACTTTTCAATTTCATTTTGACCAGGCCATTTTGACCATTATGGCCATTATGACCACTAGTGGTTTTAACCACTGCACAACACTGATTTGAGTCTTACCGAAGGGCATTAACTGGTACGTTTATCATTCACTTTAATGTTGAGACTGTTTTGTGAAACGTAACTACCTATTCGCACAAATAAAATGGGAAAACATCATTCATTATGTAAATTATTGCTCACTCATTATTACCCGTTGTGTACAAGATTGTAAATAAGTAAATCCCAATAATCAATCAGTTTTAATGATACCATATTGAGTTTAAATAAGCGCGATTTTTATTGGTTTCCATTTTTCTATAGGTTATACATTTGTTGTCATTTGTATGTACAATATATACTTACTAATCAAATGAGTCTCAAAACAAATGGGATCAACCGAATTCTCATGAAACGCTGCGAATTCTCGTGAAATGCTGTTAAGTCAATATTTGATCAATCAGCATTTGTATTTGGAAGTAAATTATATAAATATTTGCTTTAGGTCTCTGAGTTCTGAAGTTGCACAAAAATTTTTGCATTTAATGTTTGCATACAATAAATTGCATAAGTAGAACGAATTTTGTGTATTATGACAATTGGATGAATATTTATAACATTGCACCGCTGATAACATTTTTTAAATTCTGAAATTAGGTCTATCGTTATCGTCTACCGTCTGTCATCTGTGTTTACAGAATTCACGTTTTGGAATACCGAAAAGACTTATCTAACTATGGCAAATGCATTTCCATTCACTTTAGCTTATCATGCATGGTAATTCAACTCGAGTTAATTAATTAAAGTCAATTTTGCTCCATATTTTTAGCCGATTGTAATTAGTTGGGATATCTGCCTTGATAAAAAACCATCATGAAAGTGCATACGATAAAGCTTAACCTTTATGTGTACCTTTAATGCTTCAGATGCAAATGGTTGCGGAAATTTTCATAATTAGTAAGATTTTGTTTTACTTGAATAGATAAGATTTATTCAACGGTTTTGGTAGTTTTAAAGCCTTTGAAATATTTCCCTAAGCATATGGAGGTTGTAGGAAAATTTTAATTACTAATTTTAATAATTCCAGGGAATTTATATTTTCATTTATTTCATTTATTTTTTACTGTTGGTTTAACAACCAGTAATGTCAATGACTACACAATTTTATTGCATGGAATCTACAAATGTTTTCTATTTTAGTGTAGATAATTAAGTTTTAAAATTGGCAAATAAATTTAAGTTTCATCCCTAATTCTCTTCCACATGATGCAGGCATCCATCCGTAGGAATCAACGAAATGAGCGGCTACGACTGATATGCAAGAATCTTCATTTGGAGGATCAAATTGAGCAATCCAATTTACAGGATTTAACGGTCGGTTGATTGATTCCCATCTCCAACTTTTTTCATTGTAATCATATCTTCCTGATGTCCAAGCAGCGTTTGGAGCTACAAAATAAAATAAATAACACTGTTTTCTACATATAAAATTTGTATAATACAGAATATACTACAGAATAAATACAGAAAAGACATACAGCCTGGTGAATCCAGTCGTAAAACTCGTTCAATCATTCTGTCTTGTTCAACTGTCAAAATACTTGCTAGTCGAGCACTAAAAACTCTTCTGCATTCAACAAGAGCATCATAATATGGTAGCTAAATGTCAAAAAATCAATTATTATCAGTATTTAGCTATTTTAAATATTTATACCTTATATATGAATATTTTCAAAATAGAACCTCGTAGTTGCTTAGGTACACATTATTAGTCTCGTTTCCTACTGTTTACATATATACAACAAAAAATCAAATAGTTAGATAAAATAATGTATAGGCATTTACAAGGGCGTATCTAGAAATTGGATCTAGGGGGTGCTAATTTCCAAAAAATGAGTATTTCATGATCAAACAAATTAGGGCACACAATCTATTGGATAAAACAATACGTTTTTGCGCGAAAAATTTATGATTTTTAATCTTCTTCAACATAAAAGCCCCTTTATCTGTAGATTGTAGATTTAAGTGGGTTACCCCTTCTAAATACGTGATTTACATGTCATCAACCACTCAGTTCGGCAGATTTAGTTTAGGCGTTTTAAACAGAAAAATCTCATTTAATTACATTTATTTCTATTTCTGTAATCATAAGATAATCTCAGTCCTAAGGGTAATGTTGATGTATTGAGAAAAAGGATTCAAAAATACTCGAAAATAAGATACGAAATATAATGTCATATAAGAGAATGAAATTATGTTTCCCCCAATTTGGAATTAAATATATCTCTTTGGTAAAAACATGATACTATCTAGTGCGTTTTCAAAATATTTAGGGGGTGCTTAAGCACCCTAGCACCCCCCCTAAATACGTCCTTGGGCATTTAGTACTATAAAATATATAACAAACATATTTACTAACCTTTAACAAAATTTTCTTTTGTAAGTGAAAGGAAACAATCTATTTCAGTAGAAATAAAAATCTGAATTACAATTGCTGACAGTAATTGTGATAAATGCATCTTACTTTCAAAATATCGAAGTCAAATTAAACACTATTATTAATTTGTTGTTTTGAATAATAAAATGCAATGGGGAACAATATGTTCTCCGTTCAGCGTAAAATTTCACTTGATATTGAAGTGTAAAATTATATCAGCAATATTTTCTATTTATTTAACGATAATAGAAAATTGGAATTATATTGATTTGGATATTTGGGTCACAAAAATGCAAGGGATTAGAATGCCTACCAAGATTTGTTAGAGATAACAAAATAACAACATGTTTGATAAAACATGATTTTTCTGAAGCAATAATAAATATATTTGGCACTGCATTATCTATTGATAGAGTAAACATAAAACTTACCCTTTTTAAGCTGAAATGTCCAATTCTCTTTAATAGTATGACCTGACCTTCTTTCGAATTCGAATCTGTGCCAATTACTACACAAGTATTGATTTTTAAATCCAGTTAAATTAGTAAGGATATAAATATACCAATATATATTAGCAACTGTGTCTTCGTATATAAAATGTTTGAACAGTTGTCTGGGTCCTCGTGTTTAGATTGCCTCAATTAAAACTACAATTGCATTGTTTATTTTCTCAACAATTAAAACGCCTACTGATTGCCGATCGCATACAAGCCGTAAATCTGCAATTTTTAAAATTTTGTCATAAACAAATCTTCATAGAGTATGTATAGCAATTTAAAAGATCTCTAAGGTGTTTCCATGGTGCGTAAAATGCTTTAGGAGACCTCAATGCTGATATTATGCTAAATTTGCTAAATCAATTAATTTGACTGCTTGGGTGAAAATGAGGTCATCACAATACTATTTAAAAGTGTATAATTATTGAATTGAAATCATATGCACGTGTTTTGGGTTGAGAAAGATTGAGTAATCAATCTAGCGGGAGACAATGACAATTTGTTTTTAAAAACTAAAGAATATTGTCGTAATAATAATTTCTTTCAAATTATGATTTTTTAACTTAAATAAATTAATATAACAATGAGTCACTTTTGTATAGTTCATTGGATGACAATAATTAGGTTACAAATAGGTTACAAATGCAAAGATACATTTAAGTTACCGCCGCATTGCTCGGCATGTTTTCATTTTTGCATAAAAAAGCGAATCATTTGCTATTGAATTAAATACATGAAAACAAAGTCCAAAGTAAGCAAATCATTTATTATTGTTTAAACTAATTAAAAAACAACTAATGAAAGTAACTGTTATAACCTGAGTTCGCTCTAGCCGCAAAACCTACATTTAGCTACCCACCAAATGAGAGGAAAGGGGTAAGAAGTAGTAGGCAAAAGCGGCAAAATTACTGAAAATCATTATGGCCCAATTTTTTGACTTTTTCCCACAGCCAACCTCTCCAGGTGTGGCTGAACTCGGGTTATATTCCATCAAGTTACAACAGCAATTTAATAATCAATTTATTATTTTTTAATATTTTTAATGTTGAAGTTGTTGCATATGAATAAAATAGTGCTAAGGGAACTCTAGTTGAACTCAAAAATGAAAATGTGTTCTAAATCATTGATACATTTTTACACCATGCAAATAAAATGTAAAGTCATATCGTCTTCGCAGCTCATTGGAATCCATCCGTAGGTGGGGAAGGAATGTATAGCAGCTATACCAACGCAACTATCCTCCCTCGGGTCCATAAAATTGGAAATCCAGTTGTTGTAAATTACTGGTCTTTGAATACCCGCCCATTGCCAAATACTATTTTCATAATTGAATCGTCCTGATGTCCAAACAGCAGATAAGACTTTTGATATAAATTGAAAATTTATAATTTATTATAATTTTATGGCCAAATTTAAATAGAATAGATGGATAAAAAAGAGGCAAGACTAAAATGCCCCATCTTCAGCTTATATATGTTAAATTTGTTTGTAGATTAGGTAAGATTAGGATTTTGGGCTAAGCGGATGAGGCCTTTTAGTCTACGAGTTAAAATTTCATTACTTCCTGGCTTTTCTTGATACAAAAGTTCAAACCGGACATCTTCGTCTTGATCAACATTGAATATGTGTAAAAGCCGTCCTCCTATTTCTCTACAGTCGTCCATAGATTTATTTTGTGATTCCTGGTTGACAATACAAACTAATGAAATAAAAATTTAATTATTTTGAAAATAATGTTTGGCAATACAATACCTGATAGTGTGAGACGTACAGAGATTTTCGTGATGTCATACTATCCATTTCCGTGCTAAAAGTACCCAGGTAAGTGAATTCTATAGTATAAAAATAGCATATTATTGACAACGAAAAATTAGTTAATAATCTATTTTTAAAGAATAATAAATATTTATTTTTACGGTTTGTATCCGTTGCCATGACAAAAGAAAATAGTAATGGTAAAACTACCATTAGAATTAATCTTCTATACTCCATCCTTGTTCGTCGTAGTAGATCTTGTTTTTTTGGCTACTCAAGAGATTGAGAAGTATTTACCTTTGTGAAACGGTTGTCTGACTAAACGCAATGAGTGTTTATGAAGCATATAAAATTTATGGCAGCATTGTGACCGCGACGCAGATTTTTTATATGTACAGGGTAATCATCTATACTTGTCTCCCTCGCCAAACATATAGGATCTGTCTATAGACAGCGAGATGTAGATGTAGGGTTATAGTACATATCCGACTGCCGAATGGTAGATAGCCGACCGCCGAAAGGTACATATGCGAAAGCCGAATGGTATTTAGCCGAATCCGAAAGCTCCCGAAAGGGTATATATCCGAATCCGAAGGGGTACCTAGCCGAATCCGAACAAAAATGCTTTCGGAAATCCTGCCTACATATCCGAATCTTAACCTACCAAAATTGTAGAGGTGGGCATAATTTCCCGACCAGGTTCACGTGTCCAAAAAACCAATATTTTGCATTTCATCAATAAAATCAAAAAATCTGAAACTATTCAACCCATTTTTTAAAAGTTTGGGCATATGGTAATAAATAATGACAAAATCCAAGCATATGCTCCTTAATACTAATAAATCCAATCATATGCTCCTTAATACCAACAAATACAAGCATAAACTCATTAATACTAACAAATCCAAGCATAAACTCATTAACACTAACAAATCCAACCATACAATCATTAATACTAACAAATCCAAGCATATGCTCAATAATACTAACACATCCAAGCATATGCTCCTTAATACTAACAAATCCAGGCATATGATCCTTAATACTAACAAATCCAAGCATATTAGGCTCCTTAATACTAACATATCCAAGCATATTATGCTCCTTAATACTAACATATCCAAGCATATGCTCAATAATACTAACAAATCCAAGCATATGCTCAATAATACTAACAAATCCAAGCATATGCTCAATAATACTAACAAATCCTTTCGGCGGTCGGCTATCTACCATTCGGCAGTCGGATATGTACCCTCACCCCGAGATGTATAGTTATCAGGTTTATACAACGTTTCAACAACAATCTAGCTACCGTTGCAACAAGTCGATCACTTAACCTCTGACCTTACATTTGATATTTAGGCTCAGTTCAATTCGGAAAAACATTCTCTAAAAATGGGTTAAAACATTGAAAGAGCTTATAGCAATATATTGTCAGTGGATGGAGACTAATATAAATCACCCTGTATATTTATTTTGACTCAAGTTATCTGCATCGTACTTATCTGTACATACTAAATTCATTCTCTGAAATAGATAAGATAAATATTGTGTCTCTTCACGAAATTCGGGAAATGGCTTATAAAGATGTCGGGCAGATGTGTCAAGTAAAATGCTAAAGTAAAGGTAACTTTAAGTCAAAAAATATGCAAAATTTTAGTGAAAATACAAATAACAAAGGGTACCTCTTAACATTATATTGACCAAAAATCGAAATAAATAAGCAATCGCGAAGGCGAATATGCTTTGCTCCTGACAAAAACCGACATTAGCTGCCATCTCCTGCATAAATCAAAATCCAGCGTCAGTCTGCTATAAGTTTTTACATACCTAACGGCAATAACAATGAAACAGAGATAACTCAATTATTTTTCCTGCAATAGTAATTTGCATTGGAGATATGTCCTAGTTATTTAACCTATTGGTAAGTGCCAGTATAATACCTGGAACATCAACTGTTATATGTACAGTGAACAAAATTAGTTTTTATATCCAGGGAACAAAAAGCAATTCCTTTTTTGCTTTTATTTATATGCAAATTAAAATTAATGAGCCAAAATTTTACTTTAAAAATGGTAATACCTAGGCAAAAAGTACTTTTTAAACAGCTTTAACTCCTACCTTTCTTATTATAAAAGTAATTTTTGTTCCATGTAGATTTCTTGACATAGTAAATTATTTCATAGTTGAAGCTTACTCACTGTCTTGCATTTGCACAAATGGGTTGCAAACCAGGAACAGAACAGGACAATTTTTGCAAAAGAATAAGTACAAAATTGTTAAAAGTTTACCCTTTTGCTTTAAAAAAAATTTTTTTAAGTTTCTAAAAATTGCAAATTAAATAAATAAATTATAGATTAGTATTCTATTGTTATAAAATAATTATTTCACACTCTAAATGCTTAATATTTGGTTGTTTTGTGTAGTAATTTTTAATTGACTACTGACTACGTCTTCATGCATAGCTGAAAAAGTATAAAAGATTAAAAAGGCACCTTTCTTTAAAAATGTCTAAACCTTTATGTAAAAATAAGACATTGCTTTTTTTGTTTCTTGGTTGCAAAATTGTCTTGCTACCAGCCAGCACAAAATATTTATAGAAAAGTTCTGTTAACTCTTTTCGAAAAACTAACACAAATGCTTATAATGGACTACATAGAATAATTATTACTGAACGATATGATTACGTGACTACGTCATAGGTCCTTCGTTTCTATTGACAGTCTTTACTTTACTGGAATAAACCATGAACGTTGTTTTTGTTATGCTAGTATTTCATGTTGTTATTGTGCAGGATCATTATTAACCCTTAAATGCGCAACTATCCCGACAATCTGTATCACGTAGCTTCTCCATGTGTGGAGAGTCGTCTCATTGGCTTAATTTTCGCACATTTTTGATATGCGACTCTATATGTTTCTTCTGGCTAGTGGTCAGGTACAAACGGCATAATGACTTAATGGCCCAATTGGCAAAGTGACATAATGGTACAAATGGCATAATACCATAATGACCCCAATGGCGTAATGACATGATGGCACAAATGGCATAATTACATATTGGCATAAATGGCATAATTACATATAAATACCGTAATAAGCATCTTTCAGTTATGTATGTAATATTCATTACATTTAATATAGATTGTAATTATTGTAGACCTAATTGTTATTGACCCAATTGATGTAGACCCAAATGTTGCAGACCCAATTATTGTAGATCCAATTGTTGTAGACACAAATGTTGCTGACACAAATTCAGACCCAAATGTTAATCCAAATCGTAATGTCGACCCAACAATCAATGCTAATGATATTGATTTTAGTTTTTCTTTTGATGATATTATTGATTTTGATGATATTTAGAGCATTTTTACAAATTTTTGTAATCTAAGTTGACAAAGAAAGATGAAGAAAATGAATTCTGCCTTTATTATATCAAATTATTGCAGCATTATTTACTTTTCATCAATTCCATGAGTGCCAAGTACTTGTAATGTAGGATATACCATATTTCCGTTAATGTCATCTTAATGTAGCCAATTTGTCCACTGGCCACTGGCATAAGTGTCCCTTCACTCACTATCACGTAGCATCTCCACCTATGGCGTAGCATATACCTCCTCCATTCATGGAGAAGCTACGCTTGAGTGGAATAAACTGCCACTTTCTTGGATTCTTTTATTTTTTGCGCATCCTTAAATGCCTCCAAACACTTTCAATTTAAAAATATAAGCACAGAGATGCATTTGTGACAAATACAAAAAATCCCAAGGTTATACGGCCAAACCCGTACAAAGCTATGAGGTAAACAACTCAAAAACTCCACGGATGGAGGATGTTACGCATTTAAGGGTTAAGATGATTGTATATGTAATAACTTATTCTCCCCACAATTACAATGAATTACCAATTTTTACCTTTAAATAATTCGGGTCCTCCTTAGAAACTTTTAGTTGTGCTGTAGAAATGGAATTCCATTCAATTATTTTAATGGACAGTAAGGTATGACTCTAAAAAGCAAACAACATTTCTACCATTATTCTAATTTTTATGTTTACATTTTGAAATTCAAGAAAGGTCCAGGCGGCTAGACATTACAGGCATTTTTTATTTCAAGGAATTTTTCTTAAAAATGAAATAATTGAAGCAACGATATTATTGAAATAAATGAAATTTTTGAATTAAATGGAATTTTTGAATTAAATTAAATTTTTGAATTTAATGAAATTTTTGAACTAAATGAAATTTTTGAATTAAATGAAATTTTTGAATTAAATGAAATTTTTGAATTAAATGAAATTTTTGAATTAAATGAAATTTTTGAATTAAATGAAATTTTTGAATTAAATGAAATTTTTGAATTAAATGAAATTTTTGAATTAAATGAATTGTATCCTACTTATTTCAAATATTTCATTTATAAATAAAAGTGGGAGTGAAATATTTTGCGAAATATTTAAAAAAAATTAACCTATTTATTTCCGAGAAATATTTCAAGTCTTGTCTGAAGGCGACTCTTAATTCATAATTTAAGACCACAAAATCCATGTGCACATGTTTGACACGCACGACATGATTTTCGTTATTAATATATTATAAATCTTACTCCCAGATAATATATACGTCAGTAATAAAATGACAGGTATATGAAAACATTCAAAAGTGACCATTTAAATAGCAATTTGAGTATCAGAGTTTGCACGCTTTGTCATTGAAATTGATTTTAACTGCGAAAAAATATTTTCCCTTCAATTATTTTAATAGTCGCTGAAATAATATTCTCCGTCTTTATTCTTATAGACAAATGACTTGTGACTTTGAATGTTCAGTAGCTGTCAAACCCTTATAAGGTTTTATATAAAACAGATTTTGTGACAGGGCTGCGTTTGGATTGAAAGTTCTAAACGTCCACAAAAATGATAGGACTGGAAGCCGAGAAATATTTTCTGGAAATTACAAAATGGGGATTCTTCATTGGTTCTTGTCCCTATATTTGGAATGATAAAAAGAAGAAAATGACAAATCCAGAAAAATATATTTGAAGCGTTTCATGGCAACAGTTTTTGGTTTGCTCCTCACAACTTTCCATTTGGTACGTTTCATACAAGAATGGAGAACGACCAAAAGATACATGCCAATGATGGTGTGCGGTACGATTTTCGTAACTGAAGTCTTAGGGATGTATTCTTGCATTCCTTTCTTGATACATGAGGATTCACTGTGCCATTTTTATAACGATTGCTTCTTCGGATTCTTTCCTTGGTTTACAAGTAACTTAACATTTTATAACAAATAATCTGAAATGAATGATTTTTTTTAAAGTTTTATATTTTGTAGGAGAATTTTTGAAAAGTAAAAACATGAAGGTTGTCAGGAGAGTAAGCTTCATCATCAAGTTATTTGCAATCGCTGCACTTGTACACCCAATCACAATGGCTACCTATTTCGCCGTGCTGACTCCGTCTGAAATATACTGCATGACTTCTCTGTTGCCAGCTAAGTACCAACGAAATGTCTTCATCGGATTTGTTCATTGGCTCTTCATCCTTTGGACGTACTTGGGTTTCTGGTCTCTGAATGTATTACTTCTTTGTCAAATGGTTATTTACTGCATATGTACGGTTGTGATTAGCCAGGAACTAAGGTTAGAGTTATAATGTATTGGTTATTTAATTAGTTCCATTAAACAGTCTTCAAGAAATATTAAAATTGTTATTAAAATAAGCTTTCGTGATAGTTGTCATTATTAATTTGTCCTGAAATGGTTTTAATCTAGGCTTGGAAAAAAACGCTATGCGACAGATGCTTCGCTGAGAACGCCATCGAACTTGCTCTTGGTGCACAACAAGAATAAACTAATTAATTTACTCACTCAAGAAATATTTAAAGACATAATGAGTCTACTGCACTTATACCTTGGAAAACTGTGCCTCTTCACAAACATCGTAGCCATTCGTTTATTACACGATCAGGAATATTTTGTAGCTGCTATTTTATTTGGAGGAAACTTCACATTTGCTCTCACTTGGTTTACAGTACTGGAAATCAGTGCCAAAATTCACACCAACTCAACAAATGCTATCAAATCTTGGATAAGATTTAATTCAAAATATAAAGTTGAGATGAAATTAATGAAGGCTATCCGAAATTGTTGTTCACCATTGAGGATACAAATTGGAAATTACTTCATAGTCAAGAAACGTTTAGGGGCTAAATTTTTAATGTCGATTGCCAGAGGTACTATTCGTGCAATAATTTCCGTGCTGTAGCAAAATTGTAAATACGTATAATTACTCGATACTAGAAACTGGTTGGTAAACAAAAACTCACAAAATCTAACAAATACCCAAAAATTAAGGGGTTTGCTTTATAAAGCCCACCTAGAGATGCCCCTATTTTAACCCGCAAGCATGATTAAAATGGGCAGTGGTTAAATTTCATAAAGGAATCGACAGCACAAGGGATTATTTCAAATGATTTAAAAATGCCGTTTAAAAATTTGATACATTGGTTGTTACCTACAATTCTTAATTGCAAAATTTATTATCCAAAATAGATTACATGCGGAAAACATTGTGAAGGTATCAATAATTACACTTTATATGTAGAGGTGTATATGTTAGCGGCAATAAGTGAATTCAGGCATTAGGCCTAATGCTTAGGCATTAACTAAAAATGCCCGGCAATAGGCCTAAAGACTAGTCTTTAAGCTTAAAGCCTATAGGCATTAAGACTAATGCCTAAATTTTGCTTGGTATTAGGCTTAATTCCTGGTCTCATTGCCTGATTTGGATGGAAATGAAAGTAAACAACAAAAACTTAGGTCTAATACACACATTCGCTGTGTATTCATGTAAAATACAAATATGTATAATATGCAACTTTTTTTCTCATTATTCTTCTGACAAGATTTTATAATTAAAATAAATAAGTGAGTTCAATTTTTTTGGTGATGATTTTTTTTCAATCATTTTCATCATAGTTTCGGATTTTCCCATTTCCCACCTCATTTTGATAGCCAGTTGGGAAAAGTGGGAAAAGTGGGAAATACGGGAAAAGTGGGAAATTTGTGGGAAATGAAAAAAAGTCACGTGAAATGATATGATTCGCTGCGGTAACCTAGGGCGGCTGTTCTTTTATGCTACAAATTACCAACCAAAAACAAAAGTAAATAATTTTGTAATTCCACAATCCAGATGACAAGGACTGCCAATTCCATACTCTAAATATTAATTTGGTTTATTTTCTGCTTATTACGATCACGTAAATTATGACAAAGTGAATAAAAATTTGGAATACTCGGCAGTTGCATTAGTATTGACATGTGAAGTGAGTAATACAAGTATTTTGATTTAATAATCACATTTTGTAATTTGGGCTATGAATTTATACAGCGGAATAACGTCACTGCATCTGAAGCACAGTGCGCAGTGTTTTTATTTTAATATACATTAATCTGTTGCATTCATTGCATAAGGCAACACAGGTAACGATATCCCGCTGACCAAATGCCCTAAATTATTGTAATTATTATTACGTTTACCTACGTTAAAGAAAAAAAACTTCAATGCAAAATTTTTATTACATCTACTCTACAAACAACTCTTAGTAACTTACGAAATGTAAACGAGCAAGGATGACTTGAAGAGCACTAAGGAAGTCTCGTCTCATATGAGACTGCTAGGGAGCAGTATTTATATTTATACCTTCTGTGTACTAATGTTTCATTTCCCAGTCATTTTTTTCATTTCCCATTTTCCCACCCACTAAGCCATTTTGATTCCCACTTTTCCCACTGGGAAAATGGGAAGATTCCACTTTTTGATTTCCCACCCGAAACCTTGATTTTCATGTTTTACATGTACATATTAGTATTACCTACCAAGATGTATATATTATACATTTATATTTGACATGAATACACAGCAAAAGGGTGTATTAGACCTAAGTTTTTGTTGTTTACTTTCATTTCCATCCAAATCAGGCAATAAGACCAGGAATTAAGCCTAATGCCGAGCAAAATTCAGGCATTAGTCCTAATGCCTAGGCTTTAAGCTTAAAGACTAGTCTTTATGCCTAATGCCTGGTACTTTTAGGCATTAAACTTAATACATAGGCATTATGCCTTATGCCTGAATTCACTTATTGCCGCTAACATATATATAATATAATATATATAACAGAGGTATGGTATCGTATAAATATTAAATAAAAATTACAGTAGGGAGAACATGTGTATATATGAAACGACGCTGAAATGTATAAAATATGATAAAATAAAGGTAAAAATCCTCCAAGGTTAAAAAATAAGGAAATATATTATAGTAATTAAATATAAATATATTTGATTGAACACAGGCGGTCTGGTAGACAATTGTACAGAAACAATAAGTATAGTTTTATTTCAGTATTGCTAAAGCATTGTAAAGTTTTAAATGAGAAATAGAATTTAGCCTCGTCAAATAGAGGACAATCGATTTCTGCTACGTTTGAATAATTTAGACCTCAGCAGGATCAGGCCTCAAGCAAGTATCAAGGAATTTGGCCACGGGTAGGGGGGGGCGGGGGCACCAAAATGTTTTGGTAAAATGAAGGCATATTTGCAATAAAATCGTCTTTTTCTGGAAAACCCCCGGCCCCCTCTGGATACGTGTTTTCTAGTTTAATGTATTTATGTCCTGTTGTAAATATGTTTTCCATTTCATGGTTCGTTATTAGAGGCCTTTTAAATTGCAACAGTTTGCGTTTTTTGTTTGCATTTTTACATCAGGTGGAGGAGAGGGAACCAAGCCCCCTCTATTTATTATATCGGAGTAGGAGAATTGGTGTGTGACCCTTGGGGAATTTTCAAAAAAAAATTACTGCTACCTCCTGGAAGCTCTGAATTTTATATCCAAACCACTCTCAAAAATGTGTAACTTTGCAAGAGAAAAGGCAAACTCCTTCATGCCATGGTTTTTAAAACTATGCGGCTCAAAAATTCAATAACGTACCTAAACCACATTTACAAAAATGTGACATATTCTAAACCTTCGACAGTGTAAATAAGTGGATTATTTACATACAGCGTTTCTGCCTGAAACTTTAGACAGGAATTTAAAGAGAAACTGTTCAGTCATTTTATCTGAATTGTTAGAACTTAGAACCTGTCTTTGTAAGAATACAGTCGGTGTCAATAGCGAAATACCATTTCAGTAAAAAAAAAGTAAGCTAAAGAACATTTAAAAAACAATTAAATAACAAAATCTGCAGTTTATTAAAAGCGCCTATCATTTAGCGTAGAAATAGTTCTCTATATTTTCATTGTTCTATGTCAAACAACGTTAACTCAAAATGTTTTCTTTAAAAAACGTTGGAATTTTTCTGTATATTAACTTTTTAAGTCTAGAAAGTGTTATTATTGCAGGGAAATTAGAAACCTTATTCTCAATTGAAAAGGACTGTTATATTAACATAATAACTTACAAAACGGAATCTAAACTAACTGCAGATTTATTAGAGGAGCTAATTCAAATAAATATTCCATACTCGATCACTAATATTGATTATATAAAAAGAACTTTCGTTCAAAAGCATCCACTGGTAGACGATCAGAAAATTCAATCCCAAATATATCAAAAAATTATGAATTCGAAAGAAATGTGCTCTTACAGGCCGTCATCCAGATCTGAATTATATGAATCTAAAGAAAATTCACCTTATTTGAATAACCGATTCAATTGCGTTGCATATTTCTCTGTGGATATAAATATAGACAACTCTATCGACCTACAATTAACAGAGTATATAACTTTATATGTAGGAAATAATTTCAGATTCAATAGGAGAACTGTATTCAAAAAACCTTATCTGTCATTGGCAAAAATATGCTATCTTATCCATAGGCACAATATTGCAGATCACACAAATGTTTATTTTCTCATTCAAAAGGTAATTCTGAGTAGCACAGAAAACCAAAATAGATTTTTAAGTGGAATTAAATCTAGTTTTCGTGGACAGGAAGGACATTATTTTGTGCAGTCATTAGCAAACGAAGACCACAAAATTTACTTCATCTGTGAGAATTGCCGGCAAAATCTTGAAAATACCGGAACATCAAAACAGTCAATGGACCTCTTGATATTTTTACAAAATGCAACAAAAGAAAATTCTCTTGAACGAATATCACTAAGGAAGATACGTGCAGACAAGACGTTGAAACTGTATGTTTTAAGCCAACAAATACATTTATTAGTTAACCATCTTCAGGCTTCAATTGGAAGACGATATTGTGGGCCTATATTGAAGGACGAAAATTTTCGATTCACTTTCGAGAGACACGAAATCGATGTAAGTTTCATCTTATCTTCGATAATATTAAAACGATTTCCTAATGCAACAATTGGTACTCTTTTTGGATGTCCTCAGTCCCAAAAGGCGCTAAACCCGGCTATATATTTCGAAAGCCTAGATTTTGTAATGAACTTCATTCCAACTCATTCGGACAGTTACAGTTTTATATCTTGTGCGGTTTTGGAGGATGAGAGTCTTTCGTTCTACGGCTACATCCGCCCATTTGATTTCTCTTCCTGGATTGGGATTATGTTGACAATCGTACTTGTTGCATTATTCTTTCAACTGACTTTGTATTTGAAGCACAACCAAGTCCACCAGTTCATCTTCACTTGCTGTGCTTATGCACTCTGCAACAATTGCGGATACCCTACAAAGTTGGACAAATATTTCTGGTTCAAACTTGTTTTGGGTCCATATTTATTAATGTTCATCGTCCTCACCTACGGCTATGCAGGCATCGTCATCACCGATTTAACTGAACCCAGAGCTGTAAGACGAATTGAGTCTTTTGAAGAAATTAAAACTTTGGACAATATTTCAGTTGTCGGTTCTCTCTCCGGAGAATCGCCATACGAACCATCGTCAATGTCAAATAAGTCACAAAATGACATTATGTTCAATTACAACTGTTACATATATTTGAACGAGACACCAAATAATAATAAGCATACACTCAGAAATAACCAAAAGAAATGCAAAAATTTCACTTTCATTTCGACGAAGTTAAAATTTGAGAATGTACTAATTGAAACTGTAAGATCTGCATTAGATTTTTCAAACCGATTTCCGAAAATTCTGTCAAATATGTATTTCGTCCTTTCTTTCGATTCTTACATTGTGCCACATTTTGGTGAAAAAATGAATGCAATAAACGAAAAGATTAATTTTCCTCTTGCTTTCCCTTTATCCAGTTTTCAACATTGGATTTCTCAATGCAATAGATCAGTATTTGTTGATAGGCAGAGCCGGATTCATCGATTTTTAAACGATTCCCATTGGGATATTAAAAATGGTGTACAACTTAAACGAAAGTTGTATATTGGAGTTCCAGACAACAATACTATTACTTTTGGCATGAACGTCCACAGCGAATTTATTTTTCTTCGAGAACACTTACGACTAAAACTTATTATTTTGTTCGAATCCGGGCTCTACTCAAAATGGATGGATGTCTTCAACAACTTTAATTTCACTTTATGTAAGCATTGCTTTGATAAACAGCTACCCCGCCCTTTGAGTTTTTATAATTCAAACATTTTTACCATTTTTGCCATTTCTTTGACTTGTCTAATTTTTTTATTATTGCCATTTATTTGGGAAGTTAGATATGTTTTGCTTCGTATAGTTTGCCTATTAATTTCCAAATTACGTCAGGGTTTTAAAACAGTATTGATTAATTTGAAACGGAAAAGAACGAATTTTTCCTGCCAAACGGTTTCAGTAGCTACATACCATAATAAGCAAGTATTTAAGAGGACGATAAAAACAAAGTTAAACCCGTGATATCGACCGGAGTAAACATTACTCACATTTGGTATACAGAAGGATAAAGTTATGTCAAGTCAGTTTGGCGAAAGCCTGTTTCGCAAATGAACGACTATAATGACGATAAGGATGTTCACACATTTGAAAATATGTTACAAAATGAAGAAAAGATGTTACCATATCCAGTTAGTTTATTTTAGATTATGTTAAATTAATTACTTTAGTAATATTACCCAGTAACAATTCTGGAGTTTTAGTATACTTTTGTTTTGCGTTATAAAAGCAGCTTTTAAATTAATCTGCCACACGGTTAAGACTCAAAAAAGCGTCTAGCTTTGATTTCTGTTAACTTTACGGAATTTAAATCCCTAAAACCAAGGCGTCGTATAACTTCTATGGTTTTTATTACCAATATTACAAGACTGATTATTTAAATTATGTTTATGTATCATTGCATGATTGAATCAAAGTAATTAATTTCTGTATTGTCATATCTACTTAAATTTAGCTTTACAAAATTCCCTAGTGTGTAATGTCTTCTGAGTGCTGTCAAAAATTTTCAACATGTACACGATCATTCGGAATATGTAAAATTACGATTTAAAATCATAAAAAATTTTCTTGTACAATACATACCTACTTATATATTTAGGTGTATATTATTATTAGATTTAATAATAGTAATAAAATATTGCTTCATTAAAGCACAGTTTCAAATGCTGCTTAATAATTAAATTGAAAATAGTATCATTTTAAAAGGTAGGAAAGTCTACATTGACACAACTTAGAATGAAGGTCACAACTTTCCTTACTTTTTTTGCTAAAATTACTTTACAATAAAAGTAATAAATGTAATATTAACATTTAGGCACTACTACGACTGTACCACTCACAAGTCTAAAAATAAAAGGAACATTTAATAATTAATAGAATAATGGTGCACTAGTCTTATGCTGTGACAACTCTTTACCCAATAAATGTCATGTATTTATTTGTAACGATTATGCAAATGAGCATCAATTATGCAAATTAAGCCACGGCAAAATATATTCGTTGTATGTTCGTTAGGGAGAGCACCATCCAAAATAATTCAATTCCTGGAAATATTAATATCTACTATTGATACAACGACGATTTGGTTCAACGCTGCCCTGTATTCCATTTTGAATTTCCTGATTTTAACATTTTGAAAATATTTCAAGTATATATCGAACAACTTACTGTTAAAATTAGATAGTGGAGGTCTTTCCTGTTTTTTTCATTAAGTCCATCTTACCAATGAACATATTATAATATGTAGGTACAACCACACCTAAGTATGCGGAAACAGGCACGTAATTTCCAGAAAAAGACGATTTTTTTTCAAAAAAGATTAAAATCCAAAATACTTTCGCGCTAATATGTTATAACTTTACCAATATATTTTTGTAGGCTCCTCTATGTCAAATTTCTGGATACATGCCTGTGCGTGGAAATTATAAATTATAAAAATAACCTATTTTTGGTGAATGTGTAAATACGGACATAAATGGTCCAATTTCTCACTAAGCCTTCAGTATTTAGTCGCCCTAGTCATGCATGTAATATATATTTTAATAATAAAACATTGTTTATGAAACCACAAATATTATCACAACTTAGTTTGTATAGGTCTACAACAGTCAAAGCAACTTTTGTTATTAATACTATTATATTTTGTTATTTATTATATTATTATGCTTGTTATAGTTTCCCTCAATAACAACAAAGCCGTGTCCCTGAAATGTTTCCTTATGAAAAGATCAATGACATTTAATCCAAACTTAATAAAACGTCTATACAATATTATTTATAGGTTTGGAAAATGCGTCAGTGTAAATTGCACATAACAAAATGTAATGTTTGTGTTAGTTTTTTGTACTAGTTAATATTAAATATTATATGTTAATGTAAACTTGGGTTTTTATTACTCATTGTGTTTGTACTAATTGTAATACTCGTCTTTTTCCTGCTTCCTGTACAAATTGAAAAATTAAGGTCTTTCCTGTTTTGCTCATTGAGTCCAAATTGTACCAATGAATATACGTAAACAGTTAAATCTAAGGACGTGGAAATTATCCAAAAGTAGCCTAAATCTTTAAAGAAAACCGTCACTAAAGTTGTCTTTAGAGTAATTGGTAGTCCAGATACGCATAGCAATTTGAGGTAGAAACCAAGTCTACAAAATTATGTTTCAAAATTTAATAAAAATGTTTCACATAATTCCATTTAAGCTAAATATATAATGTCTTACGAATTGTACGCTGCTGTAGATTGTTTTTGCATGCTGTTATTATTTTGACATCTTTTCGACACCACGAAGTAAGCGATGGATATAACCATAACGACTGTTAGAAATAGTTCAATGCAGGCGAAACCAAAATATACCAAAGTATAGATGTAATATACTAAGCTGCTTAAATGGTCCATATTGTGTATTTCACCATATGATCTGACATCCAATCCTCTGTTTCGCAAATGTTAATTAGTTATAATAGCACTCATAGAATACGTACAGCGAAATGATTACGAGATCATACATTACTTAATTACATTTTATAAAATAAAAGTGTGATGAATGTAAAGATTGAGGGCAGAATCCAGCACAACAAAACAGCGGTTGTCCTCTTGCTGTTTGAAACCTTTAATCTTGAAAAGGTGCATCTGTCAGAGAATCATATATTTAATAAATACATTGTTTATTCCAGAATTTAGCAAAATATAGCTAAGTTACTTTGTAGTTTTATTATCGTTTTCCTTCATTATCTTTACTGGGATATATTAACTTAAAAAAGGTGTTCTAAAATAAAAGAATGGAAAACATGGAAATGTAAAAAAAAATGTTTACCCAACAATCATAAGAATATCCATCACTATTAAGGTAGTCAACGTGAGGTTTACAAAATAAAAGTTTCGAGCAAACAAGTCTACTAAATATAAAAGCATATAAAATTAATATTGAACTAACCAGAATAATTGACAAAAGGATAATATTTTAATATAGTGAGTATTTGGAAAATATGTCTATGGTAATTAATAATAATACTGACGTAATGGAAGATGATTAGGGTTAACAATTTTTTCAATGTTGTCATGATGTAAAAAGTATGCAACACTCCGAATCCATGCTAAGCATTGTCCAAGAAAAATGGACAAAATTATTGAGAATTGCATTGCAACACTTTTGAGCTTGAGTTTTCTTCTTCTCAACAAAACTACATGAATTAATACATTGAGGCCGTTTACCAGAATCCAAATGACTTCAAACGAAAAATGAACCAAGTTGTGGCTATGCTGGAAGCAAAAAAATAAAATTATATTATGATACAATGAGTATAGAATTTTATATTACTTCAGACTTGAAATCAAATAATCAGAATTAAGTTTTAATTAAGAATATTGGTTTGTTTCTTCCGTTCTTGTCTCTTTTCATGCTGCCCTGCCTGAAGGGGACTTGATACAGATAGTCGATTATTGTCCTTCATTATTGTTTAATATTCACCAGTATTGTACGGTGTATAGTGTATACTATACGTTCTTCCTCGACTATTTTGACTACGGCGAAGTGCAGGAAATCGTGTTTTCAAAACAAAATCAAGTTGGAATTACCTACTATATTACCCTATACCGCTAACTTTTCTAGGTCATTTTTAATCCCATTAATTTATCTTTTGTTCTTAAGCAGTGAGCTGCGAAGGCATCGGTACTAGAGGAGAATAGGCCATCTAATTAGCTTTGTGGGTGGACCATTGATTCTCAATCACGATTTCTTCGCAGCTCATTGCTTCGCCAGCAAAGGACAAAAGACCCATTAATAGGAATAAAAATGAACCGGAAAAGTTAGCTGAATATGATAATACATACTAATTACATAATGTATACTAACATGGCTTGAAAAAAGTGGTAGGCTTTTGGTCTGAAGTTTTTTAGTATCAACATTATCTGGTCTTATAAAGTGGCAGGAAGTTCCCATTAATACTTCCTAATGTGTGCGCTAAATTATTATTACTAGATAACCAAACTTCTCCGCCTTGAAAAAAAAACATCTAATTTTTACAATCTACTGTTCACATTTATACATCTTACTAGAGGCTGCGGCAAACTTACCAGGTCAGATCGTTTTTCCAGGTCACAAAATAAAAGTGCTTTGTTTCTCCAAGGGTCTGCATGTAATGTGAAAGATTCGGACGAGATCACACTGGAATATTCGGAAAAACTGCCGTAGTCGTCCACGCAGTAATCTGAAGTCGCCTCAAGCCAAGTAACTAGGTGTATTAAAATAACTCCCACCTCTATTTTGAAATTCTTATTTGGACGGAACCTTAACATAAATAAATAAGGTCAATAATATAGAAAACTCCCAATCGCTGATTACTAAGTGGCGGAGCTAATGTGAATGCTCAATCTGTCTGTCAGTTCGTCTGTGAGGACAATAACTCAAGGACGAAAGGTAATATCATTCAAACTTTCAGGACATGTTTTAGGGTCAAAATAAAAGTCAAATTCGTTAGTGGGTAAAATTGGTCGCATGTCTTATCCCCTAACCAATATCCAAAGTAATCTCCGCTACTTGTTTACATGCATTTGACATGGTTAAGTACATTACTATTTGTGTAGAGCAGATGTATTGTGAACAAATGTAGGCCAGCCGTTTTAACGCTCACATCGGCTACGTAAGTTGGCAGAAAAGTAGTATCGTTATTCTTTACTAACAGCCTTTCTACTTCTCTGGACTCTTACTATATCATTGTACCGCGTTATATTGGACTGCCCACAAATGATTTGGGCTACAAGTTTTAGGTTACCTTCTGATGTCTTCATTTGACAGTAACGTAAATTTACAATTGGGATATCCATTAAATCCAAGCATGGACAATTCGCTGGCTTCGTCGGTTCGGGAAGAATTGACGCTTTCGTCTTCCATATACGCACAAGTTATAGAAGATCCATTAACCCCTTTATTCAAAATTTGATTGACAGGGCAGCATTTATTATAAAATATCCTTTCACCATTAATGGTACTACGTTCGCTGTCTACCGAAATGTTGTAACTTTTACGCCCGGTAGAATTAAGGGACGAACTTACAACACTCGAGTTAGTTTCTCCAATATTATTGACGTTTTCGAGATATTTTTGGTCTGTGTTGTTGATATTGATGTCGTTTGTGTTGCCTATGTTGGTATTATTAATAGTAAATTTAAGTTTAATTTTAAGTCCAATTTTTACTTTCCAGATATCTTTGTTGCTGGACGAGTTAACCGATTGATTATTAATAGCACAAAGTGTCACTACAATAACTGCGTGGCTTACAAAAAACATTTTAAATAATTTGAAGTAGATAACCCATGGGTGGCAAAAAATTATCTTAATTTTGGCGTCTTTTGTGTATTGATAGACGCAATTTTGGTAGGTTTAGTTTTACTACAATGAAATGTAAATAATATATTAACTAGATATTTACATTCTTCTGTAAGTTCTGGTGGTACATTTAACGTAATACGTACGTATTACTGCCGGCCAGACTAAAAAGCCCCTCCCTAGGGTGGGGCGCCCCACCCGCCCCACCCTGCTCAATACGTACAGGGTGGTAAAAAATATATTTATATATAAATTTTCACGCAGGTACCAATGTCTACCAGGGTGGGGCCAAGGTCTACCAGGGTGGGGCCAAGGTCTACCAGGGTGGGGCCAAGGTCTACCAGGGTGGGGCCAAGGTCTACCAGGGTGGGGCCAAGGTCTACCAGGGTGGGGCCAAGGTCTACCAGGGTGGGGCCAAGGTCTACCAGGGTGGGGCCAAGGTCTACCAGGGTGGGGCCAAGGTCTACCAGGGTGGGGCCAAGGTCTACCAGGGTGGGGCCAAGGTCTACCAGGGTGGGGCCAAGGTCTACCAGGGTGGGGCCAAGGTCTACCAGGGTGGGGCCAAGGTCTACCAGGGTGGGGCCAAGGTCTACCAGGGTGGGGCCAAGGTCTACCAGGGTGGGGCCAAGGTCTACCAGGGTGGGGCCAAGGTCTACCAGGGTGGGGCCAAGGTCTACCAGGGTGGGGCCAATGTCTACCAGGGTGGGGCCAAGGTCTACCAGGGTGGGGCCAAGGTCTACCAGGGTGGGGCCAATGTCTACCAGGGTGGGGCCAAGGTCTACCAGGGTGGGGCCAAGGTCTACCAGGGTGGGGCCAAGGTCTACCAGGGTGGGGCCAAGGTCTACCAGGGTGGGGCCAAGGTCTACCAGGGTGGGGCCAATGTCTACCAGGTTGGGGCCAAGTCTACCAGGGTGGGGCCAAGGTCTACCAGGGTGGGGCCAAGGTCTACCAGGGTGGGGCCAAGGTCTACCAGGGTGGGGCCAAGGTCTACCAGGGTGGGGCCAAGGTCTACCAGGGTGGGGCCAAGGTCTACCAGGGTGGGGCCAAGGTCTACCAGGGTGGGGCGAAGGTCTACCAGGGTGGGGCCAAGGTCTACCAGGGTGGGGCGAAGGTCTACCAGGGTGGGGCGAAGGTCTACCAGGGTGGGGCCAAGGTCTACCAGGGTGGGGCGAAGGTCTACCAGGGTGGGGCCAATGTCTACCAGGGTGGGGCCAAGGTCTACCAGGGTGGGGCCAAGGTCTACTAGGGTGGGGCCAATGTCTACCAGGGTGGGGCCAAGGTCTACCAGGGTGGGGCCAAGGTCTAACTAGGGTGGGGCAAGTCTAACTAGGGTGGGGCCAAGGTCTACCAGGGTGGGGCCAAGGTCTACCAAGGTGGGGCCAAGTTATACCAGGGTGGGGCCAAGGTCTACCAGGGTGGGGCCAATGTCTACCAGGGTGGGGCCAAGGTCTACCAGGGTGGGGCAAAGTCTACAATAGTGGGGCCAAGGTCTACCAGGGTGGGGCCAATGTCTACTAGGGTGGGGCCAAGGTCTACCAGGGTGGGGCCAATGTCTACCAGGGTGGGGCGAAGGTCTACCAGGGTGGGGCCAAGGTCTACCAGGGTGGGGCCAATGTCTACCAGGGTGGGGCCAATGTTTACCAGGGTGGGGCTAATGTCTACCAGTGTGGGGCCAAGGTCTACCAGGGTGGGGCAAGTCTAACTAGGGTGGGGCCAAGGTCTACCAGGGTGGGGCGAAGGTCTACCAGGGTGGGGCCAAGTCTACCAGGGTGGGGCCAAGGTCTACCAGGGTGGGGCCAATGTCTACCAGGGTGGGGCCAAGTCTACCAGTGAGGGGCCAAGATCTACCACGGTGGGGCGAAGGTCTACCAGGGTGGGGCGCCCCACCCGCCTCACCCTGCTCAATACGTACAGGGTGGTAAGAAATATATTTATATATAAATTTTCACGCAGGTACCAATATCTACCAGGGTGGGGCCAATGTTTACCACGGTGGAGCCAATGTCTACTAGGGTAGGGCCAAGGTCTACCAGGGTGGGGCCAAGGTCTACCAGGGTGGGGCCAATGTTTACCGCGGTGGAGCGAATGTCTACCAGGGTGGGGCCAAGGTCTACCGGGGTGGGGCAAAGGCTTACCAGGGTGGGGCCAAGTCTACCAGGGTGGGGCCAAGTCTACCAGGGTGGAGCCAATGTCTACCAGGGTGGGGCCAAGGTCTACCAGGGTGGGGCCAAGTCTACCAGGGTGGGGCCAATGTCTACCAGGGTGGGGCCAAGTCTACCAGTGAGGGGCCAAGGTCTACCACGGTGGGGCCAAGGTCTACCAGGGTGGGGCCAAGGTCTACCAGGGTGGGGCGAAGGTCTACCAGGGTGGGGCGAAGGTCTACCAGGGTGGGGCCAAGGTCTACCAGGGTGGGGCGAAGGTCTACCAGGGTGGGGCCAATGTCTACCAGGGTGGGGCCAAGGTCTACCAGGGTGGGGCCAAGGTCTACTAGGGTGGGGCCAATGTCTACCAGGGTGGGGCCAAGGTCTACCAGGGTGGGGCCAAGGTCTAACTAGGGTGGGGCAAGTCTAACTAGGGTGGGGCCAAGGTCTACCAGGGTGGGGCCAAGGTCTACCAAGGTGGGGCCAAGTTATACCAGGGTGGGGCCAAGGTCTACCAGGGTGGGGCCAATGTCTACCAGGGTGGGGCCAAGGTCTACCAGGGTGGGGCAAAGTCTACAATAGTGGGGCCAAGGTCTACCAGGGTGGGGCCAATGTCTACTAGGGTGGGGCCAAGGTCTACCAGGGTGGGGCCAATGTCTACCAGGGTGGGGCGAAGGTCTACCAGGGTGGGGCCAAGGTCTACCAGGGTGGGGCCAATGTCTACCAGGGTGGGGCCAATGTTTACCAGGGTGGGGCTAATGTCTACCAGTGTGGGGCCAAGGTCTACCAGGGTGGGGCAAGTCTAACTAGGGTGGGGCCAAGGTCTACCAGGGTGGGGCGAAGGTCTACCAGGGTGGGGCCAAGTCTACCAGGGTGGGGCCAATGTCTACCAGGGTGGGGCCAAGTCTACCAGTGAGGGGCCAAGGTCTACCACGGTGGGGCCAAGGTCTACCAGGGTGGGGCCAAGGTCTACCAGGGTGGGGCGAAGGTCTACCAGGGTGGGGCGAAGGTCTACCAGGGTGGGGCCAAGGTCTACCAGGGTGGGGCGAAGGTCTACCAGGGTGGGGCCAATGTCTACCAGGGTGGGGCCAAGGTCTACCAGGGTGGGGCCAAGGTCTACTAGGGTGGGGCCAATGTCTACCAGGGTGGGGCCAAGGTCTACCAGGGTGGGGCCAAGGTCTAACTAGGGTGGGGCAAGTCTAACTAGGGTGGGGCCAAGGTCTACCAGGGTGGGGCCAAGGTCTACCAAGGTGGGGCCAAGTTATACCAGGGTGGGGCCAAGGTCTACCAGGGTGGGGCCAATGTCTACCAGGGTGGGGCCAAGGTCTACCAGGGTGGGGCAAAGTCTACAATAGTGGGGCCAAGGTCTACCAGGGTGGGGCCAATGTCTACTAGGGTGGGGCCAAGGTCTACCAGGGTGGGGCCAATGTCTACCAGGGTGGGGCGAAGGTCTACCAGGGTGGGGCCAAGGTCTACCAGGGTGGGGCCAATGTCTACCAGGGTGGGGCCAATGTTTACCAGGGTGGGGCTAATGTCTACCAGTGTGGGGCCAAGGTCTACCAGGGTGGGGCAAGTCTAACTAGGGTGGGGCCAAGGTCTACCAGGGTGGGGCCAAGGTCTACCAGGGTGGGGCCAAGGTCTACCAGGGTGGGGCCAATGTCTACCAGGGTGGGGCCAAGTCTACCAGTGAGGGGCCAAGGTCTACCACGGTGGGGCCAAGGTCTACCAGGGTGGGGCCAAGGTCTACCAGGGTGGGGCGAAGGTCTACCAGGGTGGGGCGAAGGTCTACCAGGGTGGGGCCAAGGTCTACCAGGGTGGGGCGAAGGTCTACCAGGGTGGGGCCAATGTCTACCAGGGTGGGGCCAAGGTCTACCAGGGTGGGGCCAAGGTCTACTAGGGTGGGGCCAATGTCTACCAGGGTGGGGCCAAGGTCTACCAGGGTGGGGCCAAGGTCTAACTAGGGTGGGGCAAGTCTAACTAGGGTGGGGCCAATGTCTACCAGGGTGGGGCGAAGGTCTACCAGGGTGGGGCCAAGGTCTACCAGGGTGGGGCCAATGTCTACCAGGGTGGGGCCAATGTTTACCAGGGTGGGGCTAATGTCTACCAGTGTGGGGCCAAGGTCTACCAGGGTGGGGCAAGTCTAACTAGGGTGGGGCCAAGGTCTACCAGGGTGGGGCGAAGGTCTACCAGGGTGGGGCCAAGTCTACCAGGGTGGGGCCAAGGTCTACCAGGGTGGGGCCAATGTCTACCAGGGTGGGGCCAAGTCTACCAGTGAGGGGCCAAGATCTACCACGGTGGGGCGAAGGTCTACCAGGGTGGGGCGCCCCACCCGCCTCACCCTGCTCAATACGTACAGGGTGGTAAGAAATATATTTATATATAAATTTTCACGCAGGTACCAATATCTACCAGGGTGGGGCCAATGTTTACCACGGTGGAGCCAATGTCTACTAGGGTAGGGCCAAGGTCTACCAGGGTGGGGCCAAGGTCTACCAGGGTGGGGCCAATGTTTACCGCGGTGGAGCGAATGTCTACCAGGGTGGGGCCAAGGTCTACCGGGGTGGGGCAAAGGCTTACCAGGGTGGGGCCAAGTCTACCAGGGTGGGGCCAAGTCTACCAGGGTGGAGCCAATGTCTACCAGGGTGGGGCGAAGGTCTACCAGGGTGGGGCCAAGTCTACCAGGGTGGGGCCAATGTCTACCAGGGTGGGGCCAAGTCTACCAGTGAGGGGCCAAGGTCTACCACGGTGGGGCCAAGGTCTACCAGGGTGGGGCCAAGGTCTACCAGGGTGGGGCGAAGGTCTACCAGGGTGGGGCGAAGGTCTACCAGGGTGGGGCCAAGGTCTACCAGGGTGGGGCGAAGGTCTACCAGGGTGGGGCCAATGTCTACCAGGGTGGGGCCAAGGTCTACCAGGGTGGGGCCAAGGTCTACTAGGGTGGGGCCAATGTCTACCAGGGTGGGGCCAAGGTCTACCAGGGTGGGGCCAAGGTCTAACTAGGGTGGGGCAAGTCTAACTAGGGTGGGGCCAAGGTCTACCAGGGTGGGGCCAAGGTCTACCAAGGTGGGGCCAAGTTATACCAGGGTGGGGCCAAGGTCTACCAGGGTGGGGCCAATGTCTACCAGGGTGGGGCCAAGGTCTACCAGGGTGGGGCAAAGTCTACAATAGTGGGGCCAAGGTCTACCAGGGTGGGGCCAATGTCTACTAGGGTGGGGCCAAGGTCTACCAGGGTGGGGCCAATGTCTACCAGGGTGGGGCGAAGGTCTACCAGGGTGGGGCCAAGGTCTACCAGGGTGGGGCCAATGTCTACCAGGGTGGGGCCAATGTTTACCAGGGTGGGGCTAATGTCTACCAGTGTGGGGCCAAGGTCTACCAGGGTGGGGCAAGTCTAACTAGGGTGGGGCCAAGGTCTACCAGGGTGGGGCGAAGGTCTACCAGGGTGGGGCCAAGTCTACCAGGGTGGGGCCAAGGTCTACCAGGGTGGGGCCAATGTCTACCAGGGTGGGGCCAAGTCTACCAGTGAGGGGCCAAGATCTACCACGGTGGGGCGAAGGTCTACCAGGGTGGGGCGCCCCACCCGCCTCACCCTGCTCAATACGTACAGGGTGGTAAGAAATATATTTATATATAAATTTTCACGCAGGTACCAATATCTACCAGGGTGGGGCCAATGTTTACCACGGTGGAGCCAATGTCTACTAGGGTAGGGCCAAGGTCTACCAGGGTGGGGCCAAGGTCTACCAGGGTGGGGCCAATGTTTACCGCGGTGGAGCGAATGTCTACCAGGGTGGGGCCAAGGTCTACCGGGGTGGGGCAAAGGCTTACCAGGGTGGGGCCAAGTCTACCAGGGTGGGGCCAAGTCTACCAGGGTGGAGCCAATGTCTACCAGGGTGGGGCCAAGGTCTACCAGGGTGGGGCCAAGTCTACCAGGGTGGGGCCAATGTCTACCAGGGTGGGGCCAAGTCTACCAGTGAGGGGCCAAGGTCTACCAGGGTGGGGCCAAGGTCTACCAGGGTGGGGCCAAGTCTACCAGGGTGGGGCCAAGGTCTACCAGGGTGGGGCCAAGGTCTACCAGGGTGGGGCCAAGGTCTACCAGGGTGGGGCCAATGTCTACCAGGGTGGGGCCAAGGTCTACCAGGGTGGGGCCAAGGTCTACCAGGGTGGGGCCAATGTCTACCAGGGTGGGGCCAAGGTCTACCAGGGTGGGGCCAAGGTCTACCAGGGTGGGATCAAGGTCTACCAGGGTGGGGCCAAGGTCTACCAGGGTGGGGCCAAGGTTTACCAGGGTGGGGCCAAGTCTACCAGGGTGGGGCAAAGGTCTACCAGGGTGGGGCCAATGTCTACCAGGGTGGGGCCAAGGTCTACCAGGGTGGGGCCAAGGTCTACCAGGGTGGGGCCAAGTCTACCAGGGTGGGGCCAAGGTCTACCAGGGTGGGGCCAATGTCTACCAGGTTGGGGCCAAGGTCTACCAGGGTGGGGCCAAGGTCTACCAGGGTGGGGCCAAGGCTACCTGGGTGGGGCAAAGTCTACCAGGGTGGGGCCAAGGTCTACCAGGGTGGGGCCAAGGTCTACCAGGGCGGGGCCAAGGTCTACCAGGGTGGGGCCAAGGTCTACCAGGGTGGGGCCAAGGTCTACCAGGGTGGGGCCAAGGTCTACCAGGGTGGGGCCATGGTCTACCAGGGTGGGGCAAAGGTCTACCAGGGTGGGGCCATGGTCTACCAGGGTGGGGCAAAGGTCTACCAGGGTGGGGCAAAGGTCTACCAGGGTGGGGCCAAGGTCTACCAGGGTGGGGCCAAGGTCTACCAGGGTGGGGCCAAGGTCTACCAGGGTGGGGCCAAGGTCTACCAGGGTGGGGCCAAGTCCACCAGGGTGGGGCCAAGTTCTACCAGCGTGGGGCCAAGGTCTACCAGGGTGGGGCCAAGGTCTACCAGGGTGGGGCCAAGGTCTACCAGGGTGGGGCCAAGGTCTACCAGGGTGGGGCCAAGGTCTACCAGGGTGGGGCCAAGGTCTACCAGGGTGGGGCCAATGTCTACCAGGGTGGGGCCAAGGTCTACCAGGGTGGGGCCAAGTCTACCAGGGTGGGGCCAATGTTTACCGCGGTGGAGCCAATGTCTACCAGGGTGGGGCCAAGGTCTACCAGGGTGGGGCAAAGGTCTACCAGGGTGGTGCCAAGTCTACCAGGGTGGGGCCAAGGTCTACCAGGGTGGGGCAGAGGTCTACCAGGGTGGGGCCAATGTCTACCAGGGTGGGGCCAAGTCTACCAGGGTGGGGCAAAGGTCTACCAGGGTGGGGCCAAGTCTACCAGGGTGGAGCCAATGTCTACCAGGGTGGGGCCAAGGTCTACCAGGGTGGGGCCAAGTCTACCAGGGTGGAGCCAATGTCTACCAGGGTGGGGCCAAGGTCTACCAGGGTGGGGCCAAGTCTACCAGGGTGGGGCCAATGTCTACCAGGGTGGGGCCAAGTCTACCAGTGAGGGGCCAAGGTCTACCACGGTGGGGCCAAGGTCTACCAGGGTGCGGCGCCCCACCCGCCTCACCCTGCTCAATACGTACAGGGTGGTAAGAAATATATTTATATATAAATTTTCACGCAGGTACCAATATCTACCAGGGTGGGGCCAATGTTTACCAAGGTGGAGCCAATGTCTACTAGGGTGGGGCAAAGGTCTACCAGGGTGGGGCCAATGTCTACCAGGGTGGGGCCAAGGTCTACCAGGGTGGGGCCAAGTCTACCAGGGTGGGGCAAAGGTCTACCAGGGTGGGGCCAAGGTCTACCAGGGTGGGGCCAAGTCTACCAGGATGGGGCCAATGTCTACCAGGGTGGGGCAAAGGTCTACCAGGGTGGGGCCAAGGTCTACCAGGGTGGGGCCAAGTCTACCAGGGTGGGGCCAAGGTCTACCAGGGTGGGGCCAAGGTCTACCAGGGTGGGGCCAATGTCTACCAGGGTGGGGCCAAGGTCTACCAGGGTGGGGCCAAGGTCTACCAGGGTGGGGTCAAGGTCTACCTGGGTGGGGCCAAGGTCTACCAGGGTGGGGCCAAGGTCTACCAGGGTGGGGCCAAGGTTTACCAGGGTGGGGCCAAGGTCTACCAGGGTGGGGCAAAGGTCTACCAGGGTGGGGCCAAGTCTACCAGGGTGGGGCAAAGGTCTACCAGGGTGGGGCCAATGTCTACCAGGGTGGGGCCAAGGTCTACCAGGGTGGGGCCAAGGTCTACCAGGGTGGGGCCAAGTCTACCAGGGTGGGGCCAAGGTCTACCAGGGTGGGGCCAATGTCTACCAGGTTGGGGCCAAGGTCTACCAGGGTGGGGCCAAGGTCTACCAGGGTGGGGCCAAGGTCTACCAGGGTGGGGCCAAGGTCTACCAGGGTGGGGCCAAGGTCTACCAGGGTGGGGCCAATGTCTACCAGGTTGGGGCCAAGGTCTACCAGGGTGGGGCCAAGGTCTACCAGGGTGGGGCCAAGGTCTACCAGGGTGGGGCCAAGGTCTACCAGGGTGGGGCCAAGGTCTACCAGGGTGGGGCCAAGGTCTACCAGGGTGGGGCCAAGTCTACCAGGGTGGGGCCAAGGTCTACCAGGGTGGGGCCAAGGTCTACCAGGGTGGGGCCAAGGTCTACCAGGGTGGGGCCAAGGTCTACCAGGGTGGGGCCAAGGTCTACCAGGGTGGGGCCAATGTCTACCAGGGTGGGGCCAAGGTCTACCAGGGTGGGGCCAAGTCTACCAGGGTGGGGCCAATGTTTACCGCGGTGGAGCCAATGTCTACCAGGGTGGGGCCAAGGTCTACCAGGGTGGGGCAAAGGTCTACCAGGGTGGTGCCAAGTCTACCAGGGTGGGGCCAAGGTCTACCAGGGTGGGGCCAAGGCTACCTGGGTGGGGCCAAGTCTACCAGGGTGGGGCCAAGGTCTACCAGGGTGGGGCCAAGGTCTACCAGGGTGGGGCCAAGGTCTACCAGGGTGGGGCCAAGGTCTACCAGGGTGGGGCCAATGTCTACCAGGTTGGGGCCAAGGTCTACCAGGGTGGGGCCAAGGTCTACCAGGGTGGGGCCAAGGTCTACCAGGGTGGGGCCAAGGTCTACCAGGGTGGGGCCAAGGTCTACCAGGGTGGGGCCAAGGTCTACCAGGGTGGGGCCAATGTCTACCAGGGTGGGGCCAAGGTCTACCAGGGTGGGGCCAAGGTCTACCAGGGTGGGGCCAAGGTCTACCAGGGTGGGGCCAATGTCTACCAGGTTGGGGCCAAGGTCTACCAGGGTGGGGCCAAGGTCTACCAGGGTGGGGCCAAGGTCTACCAGGGTGGGGCCAAGGTCTACCAGGGTGGGGCCAAGGTCTACCAGGGTGGGGCCAAGTCTACCAGGGTGGGGCCAAGGTCTACCAGGGTGGGGCCAAGGTCTACCAGGGTGGGGCCAAGGTCTACCAGGGTGGGGCCAAGGTCTACCAGGGTGGGGCCAATGTCTACCAGGTTGGGGCCAAGGTCTACCAGGGTGGGGCCAAGGTCTACCAGGGTGGGGCCAAGGTCTACCAGGGTGGGGCCAAGTCTACCAGGGTGGGGCCAATGTTTACCGCGGTGGAGCCAATGTCTACCAGGGTGGGGCCAAGGTCTACCAGGGTGGGGCAAAGGTCTACCAGGGTGGGGCCAAGATCTACCAGGGTGGGGCCAAGGTCTACCAGGGTGGGGCCAAGGTCTACCAGGGTGGGGCCAAGTCTACCAGGGTGGGGCCAAGGTCTACCAGGGTGGGGCCAAGGTCTACCAGGGTGGGGCCAAGGTCTACCAGGGTGGGGCCAAGGTCTACCAGGGTGGGGCAAGTGTAACTAGGGTGGGGCCAAGGTCTACCAGGGTGGGGCCAAGGTCTACCAGGGTGGGGCCAAGGTCTACCAGGGTGGGGCCAAGGTCTACCAGGGTGGGGACAAGGTCTACCAGGGTGGGGCCAATGTTTACCAGGGTGGGGCTAATGTCTACCAGGGTGGGGCGAAGGTCTACCAGGGTGGGGCAAGTCTAACTAGGGTGGGGACAAGGTCTACCAGGGTGGGGCCAAGGTCTACCAGGGTGGGGCCAAGGTCTACCAGGGTGGGGCCAAGGCTACCTGGGTGGGGCAAAGTCTACCAGGGTGGGGCCAAGGTCTACCAGGGTGGGGCCAAGGTCTACCAGGGCGGGGCCAAGGTCTACCAGGGTGGGGCCAAGGTCTACCAGGGTGGAGCCAAGGTCTACCAGGGTGGGGCCAAGGTCTACCAGGGTGGGGCCATGGTCTACCAGGGTGGGGCAAAGGTCTACCAGGGTGGGGCCATGGTCTACCAGGGTGGGGCAAAGGTCTACCAGGGTGGGGCAAAGGTCTACCAGGGTGGGGCCAAGGTCTACCAGGGTGGGGCCAAGGTCTACCAGGGTGGGGCCAATGTCTACCAGGGTGGGGCCAAGGTCTACCAGGGTGGGGCCAAGTCCACCAGGGTGGGGCCAAGTTCTACCAGCGTGGGGCCAAGGTCTACCAGGGTGGGGCCAAGGTCTACCAGGGTGGGGCCAAGGTCTACCAGGGTGGGGCCAAGGTCTACCAGGGTGGGGCCAAGGTCTACCAGGGTGGGGCCAAGGTCTACCAGGGTGGGGCCAAGGTCTACCAGGGTGGGGCCAATGTCTACCAGGGTGGGGCCAAGGTCTACCAGGGTGGGGCCAAGTCTACCAGGGTGGGGCCAATGTTTACCGCGGTGGAGCCAATGTCTACCAGGGTGGGGCCAAGGTCTACCAGGGTGGGGCAAAGGTCTACCAGGGTGGTGCCAAGTCTACCAGGGTGGGGCCAAGGTCTACCAGGGTGGGGCAGAGGTCTACCAGGGTGGGGCCAATGTCTACCAGGGTGGGGCCAAGTCTACCAGGGTGGGGCAAAGGTCTACCAGGGTGGGGCCAAGTCTACCAGGGTGGAGCCAATGTCTACCAGGGTGGGGCCAAGGTCTACCAGGGTGGGGCCAAGTCTACCAGGGTGGAGCCAATGTCTACCAGGGTGGGGCCAAGGTCTACCAGGGTGGGGCCAAGTCTACCAGGGTGGGGCCAATGTCTACCAGGGTGGGGCCAAGTCTACCAGTGAGGGGCCAAGGTCTACCACGGTGGGGCCAAGGTCTACCAGGGTGGGGCGCCCCACCCGCCTCACCCTGCTCAATACGTACAGGGTGGTAAGAAATATATTTATATATAAATTTTCACGCAGGTACCAATATCTACCAGGGTGGGGCCAATGTTTACCAAGGTGGAGCCAATGTCTACTAGGGTGGGGCAAAGGTCTACCAGGGTGGGGCCAATGTCTACCAGGGTGGGGCCAAGGTCTACCAGGGTGGGGCCAAGTCTACCAGGGTGGGGCCAAGGTCTACCAGGGTGGGGCCAAGGTCTACCAGGGTGGGGCCAATGTCTACCAGGGTGGGGCCAAGGTCTACCAGGGTGGGGCCAAGTCTACCAGGGTGGGGCCAATGTTTACCGCGGTGGAGCCAATGTCTACCAGGGTGGGGCCAAGGTCTACCAGGGTGGGGCAAAGGTCTACCAGGGTGGTGCCAAGTCTACCAGGGTGGGGCCAAGGTCTACCAGGGTGGGGCCAAGGCTACCTGGGTGGGGCCAAGTCTACCAGGGTGGGGCCAAGGTCTACCAGGGTGGGGCCAAGGTCTACCAGGGTGGGGCCAAGGTCTACCAGGGTGGGGCCAAGGTCTACCAGGGTGGGGCCAAGGTCTACCAGGGTGGATCCAAGGTCTACCAGGGTGGGGCCAAGGTCTACCAGGGTGGGGCCAAGGTCTACCAGGGTGGGGCCAATGTTTACCGCGGTGGAGCCAATGTCTACCAGGGTGGGGCCAAGGTCTACCAGGGTGGGGCAAAGGTCTACCAGGGTGGTGCCAAGTCTACCAGGGTGGGGCCAAGGTCTACCAGGGTGGGGCAGAGGTCTACCAGGGTGGGGCCAAGTCTACCAGGGTGGGGCAAAGGTCTACCAGGGTGGGGCCAAGTCTACCAGGGTGGAGCCAATGTCTACCAGGGTGGGGCCAAGGTCTACCAGGGTGGGGCCAAGTCTACCAGGGTGGAGCCAATGTCTACCAGGGTGGGGCCAAGGTCTACCAGGGTGGGGCCAAGTCTACCAGGGTGGGGCCAATGTCTACCAGGGTGGGGCCAAGTCTACCAGTGAGGGGCCAAGGTCTACCACGGTGGGGCCAAGGTCTACCAGGGTGGGGCGCCCCACCCGCCTCACCCTGCTCAATACGTACAGGGTGGTAAGAAATATATTTATATATAAATTTTCACGCAGGTACCAATATCTACCAGGGTGGGGCCAATGTTTACCACGGTGGAGCCACCCTGGTAGACATTGGCCCCACCCTGGTAGACCTTGGCCCCACCCTAGTAGACATTGGCCCCACCCTGGTAGACATTGGCCCCACCCTGGTAGACCTTGGCCCCACCCTGGTAGACCTTGGCCCCACCCTGGTAGACATTGGCCCCACCCTGGTAGACCTTGGCCCCACCCTGGTATAACTTGGCCCCACCCTGGTAGACCTTGGCCCCACCTTGGTAGACCTTGGCCCCACCCTGGTAGACCTTGGCCCCACCCTGGTAGACATTGGCCCCACCCTGGTAGACCTTGGCCCCACCCTGGTAGACCTTGGCCCCACCCTGGTAGACCTTCGCCCCACCCTGGTAGACCTTCGCCCCACCCTGGTAGACCTTGGCCCCACCCTGGTAGACCTTGGCCACACCCTGGTTGACCTTGGCCCCACCCTAGTTAGACTTGCCCCACCCTGGTAGACCTTGGCCCCACCCTGGTAGACATTGGCCCCACCCTGGTAGACTTGGCCCCACCCTGGTAGACCTTCGCCCCACCCTGGTATAACTTGGCCCCACCCTGGTAGACCTTGGCCCCACCCTGGTAGACCTTGGCCCCACCCTGGTAGACTTGGCCCCACCTTGGTAGACATTGGCCCCACCCTAGTTAGACTTGCCCCACCCTGGTAGACATTGGCCCCACCCTGGTAGACCTTGGCCCCACCCTGGTATAACTTGGCCCCACCCTGGTAGACCTTGGCCCCACCCTAGTTAGACTTGCCCCACCCTAGTTAGACCTTGGCCCCACCCTGGTAGACCTTGGCCCCACCCTGGTAGACATTGGCCCCACCCTAGTAGACCTTGGCCCCACCCTGGTAGACCTTGGCCCCACCCTGGTAGACATTGGCCCCACCCTGGTAGACCTTCGCCCCACCCTGGTAGACCTTGGCCCCACCCTGGTAGACCTTGGCCCCACCCTGGTAGACCTTCGCCCCACCCTGGTAGACCTTGGCCCCACCCTGGTAGACCTTCGCCCCACCCTGGTAGACCTTGGCCCCACCCTGGTAGACCTTCGCCCCACCCTGGTAGACCTTGGCCCCACCCTGGTAGATCTTGGCCCCACCCTGGTAGACATTGGCCCCACCCTGGTAGACCTTGGCCCCACCCTGGTAGACCTTGGCCCCACCCTAGTTAGACTTGCCCCACCCTGGTAGACCTTGGCCCCACCCTGGTAGACATTGGCCCCACCCTGGTAAACATTGGCCCCACCCTGGTAGACATTGGCCCCACCCTGGTAGACCTTGGCCCCACCCTGGTAGACATTGGCCCCACCCTGGTAGACATTGGCCCCACCCTGGTAGACCTTGTCCCCACCCTGGTAGACATTGGCCCCACCCTGGTAGACCTTGGCCCCACCCTGGTAGACATTGGCCCCACCCTGGTAGACGTTGGCCCCACCCTGGTAGACTTGGCCCCACCCTGGTAGACATTAGCCCCACCCTGGTAAACATTGGCCCCACCCTGGTAGACATTGGCCCCACCCTGGTATAACTTGGCCCCACCCTGGTAGACATTGGCCCCACCCTGGTAGACCTTGGCCGCACCCTGGTAGACTTGGCCCCACCCTGGTAGACATTGGCCCCACCCTGGTAAACATTGGCCCCACCCTGGTAGACCTTGGCCCCACCCTGGTAGACCTTGGCCCCACCCTGGTAGACCTTGGCCCCACCCTGGTAGACCTTGGCCCCACCCTGGTAGACTTGGCCCCACCCTGGTAGGCCTTGGCCCCACCCTGGTAGACCTTGGCCCCACCCTGGTAGACCTTGGCCCCACCCTGGTAGACCTTGGCCCCACCCTGGTAGACCTTGGCCCCACCCTGGTAGACTTGGCCCCACCTTGGTAGACATTGGCCCCACCCTAGTTAGACTTGCCCCACCCTGGTAGACATTGGCCCCACCCTGGTAGACATTGGCCCCACCCTGGTAGACCTTGGCCCCACCCTGGTATAACTTGGCCCCACCCTGGTAGACCTTGGCCCCACCCTAGTAGACATTGGCCCCACCCTGGTAGACCTTGGCCCCACCCTGGTAGATCTTGGCCCCACCCTGGTAGACATTGGCCCCACCCTGGTAGACCTTGGCCCCACCCTAGTAGACATTGGCCCCACCCTGGTAGACCTTGGCCCCACCATTGTAGACTTGGCCCCACCCTGGTAGACCTTGGCCCCACCCTGGTAGACATTGGCCCCACCCTGGTAGACCTTGGCCCCACCCTGGTATAACTTGGCCCCACCCTGGTAGACCTTGGCCCCACCTTGGTAGACCTTGGCCCCACCCTGGTAGACCTTGGCCCCACCCTGGTAGACATTGGCCCCACCCTGGTAGACCTTGGCCCCACCCTGGTAGACCTTGGCCCCACCCTGGTAGACCTTCGCCCCACCCTGGTAGACCTTGGCCCCACCCTGGTAGACCTTCGCCCCACCCTGGTTGACCTTGGCCCCACCCTAGTTAGACTTGCCCCACCCTGGTAGACCTTGGCCCCACCCTGGTAGACATTGGCCCCACCCTGGTAGACTTGGCCCCACCCTGGTAGACCTTCGCCCCACCCTGGTATAACTTGGCCCCACCCTGGTAGACCTTGGCCCCACCCTGGTAGACCTTGGCCCCACCCTGGTAGACCTTGGCCCCACCCTAGTTAGACTTGCCCCACCCTGGTAGACCTTGGCCCCACCCTGGTAGACATTGGCCCCACCCTGGTAGACTTGGCCCCACCCTGGTAGACCTTCGCCCCACCCTGGTAGACCTTGGCCCCACCCTGGTAGACTTGGCCCCACCCTGGTAGACCTTCGCCCCACCCTGGTATAACTTGGCCCCACCCTGGTAGACCTTGGCCCCACCCTGGTAGACCTTGGCCCCACCCTGGTAGACCTTGGCCCCACCCTAGTTAGACTTGCCCCACCCTGGTAGACCTTGGCCCCACCCTGGTAGACATTGGCCCCACCCTGGTAGACTTGGCCCCACCCTGGTAGACCTTCGCCCCACCCTGGTAGACCTTGGCCCCACCCTGGTAGACCTTGGCCCCACCCTGGTAGACTTGGCCCCACCCTGGTAGACTTGACCCCACCCTGGTAGACCTTGGCCCCACCCTAGTTAGACTTGCCCCACCCTGGTAGACCTTGGCCCCACCCTGGTAGACCTTGACCCCATCCTGGTAGACCTTCGCCCCACCCTGGTAGACCTTGGCCCCACCCTGGTAGACCTTGGCCACACCCTGGTTGACCTTGGCCCCACCCTAGTTAGACTTGCCCCACCCTGGTAGACCTTGGCCCCACCCTGGTAGACATTGGCCCCACCCTGGTAGACTTGGCCCCACCCTGGTAGACCTTCGCCCCACCCTGGTATAACTTGGCCCCACCCTGGTAGACCTTGGCCCCACCCTGGTAGACCTTGGCCCCACCCTGGTAGACCTTGTCCCCACCCTAGTTAGACTTGCCCCACCCTGGTAGACCTTGGCCCCACCCTGGTAGACATTGGCCCCACCCTGGTAGACTTGGCCCCACCCTGGTAGACCTTCGCCCCACCCTGGTAGACCTTGGCCCCACCCTGGTAGACCTTGGCCCCACCCTGGTAGACTTGGCCCCACCCTGGTAGACTTGACCCCACCCTGGTAGACCTTGGCCCCACCCTAGTTAGACTTGCCCCACCCTGGTAGACCTTGGCCCCACCCTGGTAGACCTTGACCCCATCCTGGTAGACCTTGGCCCCACCCTGGTAGACTTGGCCCCACCCTGGTAGACCTTGGCCCCACCCTGGTAGACATTGGCCCCACCCTGGTAGACCTTGGCCCCACCCTGGTAGACCTTGGACCCACCCTGGTAGACATTGGCCCCACCCTGGTAGACTTGGCCCCACCCTGGTAGACCTTCGCCCCACCCTGGTATAACTTGGCCCCACCCTGGTAGACCTTGGCCCCACCCTGGTAGACCTTGGCCCCACCCTGGTAGACCTTGGCCCCACCCTAGTTAGACTTGCCCCACCCTGGTAGACCTTGGCCCCACCCTGGTAGACATTGGCCCCACCCTGGTAGACTTGGCCCCACCCTGGTAGACCTTCGCCCCACCCTGGTAGACCTTGGCCCCACCCTGGTAGACCTTGGCCCCACCCTGGTAGACTTGGCCCCACCCTGGTAGACATTGGCCCCACCCTGGTAGACCTTGGCCCCACCCTAGTAGACATTGGCCCCACCCTGGTAGACCTTGGCCCCACCCTGGTAGATCTTGGCCCCACCCTGGTAGACATTGGCCCCACCCTGGTAGACCTTGGCCCCACCCTAGTAGACATTGGCCCCACCCTGGTAGACCTTGGCCCCACCATTGTAGACTTGGCCCCACCCTGGTAGACCTTGGCCCCACCCTGGTAGACATTGGCCCCACCCTGGTAGACCTTGGCCCCACCCTGGTATAACTTGGCCCCACCCTGGTAGACCTTGGCCCCACCCTAGTTAGACTTGCCCCACCCTGGTAGACTTGGCCCCACCCTGGTAGACCTTCGCCCCACCCTGGTAGACCTTGGCCCCACCCTGGTAGACCTTGGCCCCACCCTGGTAGACTTGGCCCCACCCTGGTAGACTTGACCCCACCCTGGTAGACCTTGGCCCCACCCTAGTTAGACTTGCCCCACCCTGGTAGACCTTGGCCCCACCCTGGTAGACCTTGACCCCATCCTGGTAGACCTTGGCCCCACCCTGGTAGACTTGGCCCCACCCTGGTAGACCTTGGCCCCACCCTGGTAGACCTTGGCCCCACCCTGGTAGACCTTGGCCCCACCCTGGTAGACCTTGGCCCCACCCTGGTAGACATTGGCCCCACCCTGGTAGGCCTTGGCCCCACCCTGGTAGACATTGGCCCCACCCTGGTAGACCTTGGCCCCACCCTGGTATAACTAGGCCCCACCCTGGTAGACCTTGGCTCCACCCTGGTAGACTTGGCCCCACCCTGGTAGACCTTGGCCCCACCCTAGTTACACTTGCCCCACCCTGGTAGACATTGGCCCCACCCTGGTAGGCCTTGGCCCCACCCTGGTAGACATTGGCCCCACCCTGGTAGACCTTGGCCCCACCCTGGTATAACTAGGCCCCACCCTGGTAGACCTTGGCTCCACCCTGGTAGACTTGGCCCCACCCTGGTAGACCTTGGCCCCACCCTAGTTACACTTGCCCCACCCTGGTAGACATTGGCCCCACCCTGGTAGACCTTGGCCCCACCCTGGTAGACTTGGCCCCACCCTGGTAGACCTTGGCTCCACCCTGGTAGACTTGGCCCCACCTTGGTAGACATTGGCCCCACCCTAGTAGACCTTGGCCCCACCCTAGTTAGACTTGCCCCACCCTGGTAGACCTTGGCCCCACCCTGGTAGACATTGGCCCCACCCTGGTAGACTTGGCCCCACCCTGGTAGACCTTCGCCCCACCCTGGTAGACCTTGGCCCCACCCTAGTTAGACTTGCCCCACCCTTGTAGACCTTGGCCCCACCCTGGTAGACATTAGCCACACACTGGTAAACATTGGCCCCACCCTGGTAGACATTGGCCCCACCCTGGTAGACCTTGGCCCCACCCTGGTAGACCTTCGCCCCACCCTGGTAGACATTGGCCCCACCCTGGTAGACCTTGGCCCCACCCTAGTTAGACTTGCCCCACCCTGGTAGACTTGGCCCCACCCTGGTAGACCTTGGCCCCACCCTGGTAGACCTTCGCCCCACCCTGGTAGACCTTCGCCCCACCCTGGTAGACCTTGGCCCCACCCTGGTAGACCTTGGCCCCACCCTGGTAGACCTTGGCCCCACCCTAGTTAGACTTGCCCCACCCTGGTAGACCTTGGCCCCACCCTAGTTAGACTTGCCCCACCCTGGTAGACCTTGGCCCCACCCTGGTAGACATTGGCCCCACCCTGGTAGACTTGGCCCCACCCTGGTAGACCTTCGCCCCACCCTGGTAGACCTTGGCCCCACCCTAGTTAGACTTGCCCCACCCTGGTAGACCTTGGCCCCACCCTGGTAGACATTGGCCCCACCCTGGTAGACCTTGGCCCCACCCTGGTAGATCTTGGCCCCACCCTGGTAGACATTGGCCCCACCCTGGTAGACCTTGGCCCCACCCTAGTAGACATTGGCCCCACCCTGGTAGACTTGGCCCCACCCTGGTAGACCTTCGCCCCACCCTGGTATAACTTGGCCCCACCCTGGTAGACCTTGGCCCCACCCTGGTAGACCTTGGCCCCACCCTGGTAGACCTTGGCCCCACCCTAGTTAGACTTGCCCCACCCTGGTAGACCTTGGCCCCACCCTGGTAGACATTGGCCCCACCCTGGTAGACTTGGCCCCACCCTGGTAGACCTTCGCCCCACCCTGGTAGACCTTGGCCCCACCCTGGTAGACCTTGGCCCCACCCTGGTAGACTTGGCCCCACCCTGGTAGACTTGACCCCACCCTGGTAGACCTTGGCCCCACCCTGGTAGACCTTGACCCCACCCTGGTAGACTTGGCCCCACCCTGGTAGACTTGACCCCACCCTGGTAGACCTTGGCCCCACCCTGGTAGACCTTGACCCCATCCTGGTAGACCTTGGCCCCACCCTGGTAGACATTGGCCCCACCCTAGTTACACTTGCCCCACCCTGGTAGACATTGGCCCCACCCTGGTAGACCTTGGCCCCACCCTGGTAGACTTGGCCCCACCCTGGTAGACCTTGGCTCCACCCTGGTAGACTTGGCCCCACCTTGGTAGACATTGGCCCCACCCTAGTAGACCTTGGCCCCACCCTAGTTAGACTTGCCCCACCCTGGTAGACCTTGGCCCCACCCTGGTAGACATTGGCCCCACCCTGGTAGACTTGGCCCCACCCTGGTAGACCTTCGCCCCACCCTGGTAGACCTTGGCCCCACCCTAGTTAGACTTGCCCCACCCTGGTAGACCTTGGCCCCACCCTGGTAGACATTAGCCCCACACTGGTAAACATTGGCCCCACCCTGGTAGACATTGGCCCCACCCTGGTAGACCTTGGCCCCACCCTGGTAGACCTTCGCCCCACCCTGGTAGACATTGGCCCCACCCTGGTAGACCTTGGCCCCACCCTAGTTAGACTTGCCCCACCCTGGTAGACTTGGCCCCACCCTGGTAGACCTTGGCCCCACCCTGGTAGACCTTCGCCCCACCCTGGTAGACCTTCGCCCCACCCTGGTAGACCTTGGCCCCACCCTGGTAGACCTTGGCCCCACCCTGGTAGACCTTGGCCCCACCCTAGTTAGACTTGCCCCACCCTGGTAGACCTTGGCCCCACCCTGGTAGACATTGGCCCCACCCTGGTAGACCTTGGCCCCACCCTGGTAGATCTTGGCCCCACCCTGGTAGACATTGGCCCCACCCTGGTAGACCTTGGCCCCACCCTAGTAGACATTGGCCCCACCCTGGTAGACATTGGCCCCACCCTGGTAGACCTTGGCCCCACCCTGGTAGACCTTGGCCCCACCCTGGTAGACATTGGCCCCACCCTGGTAGACCTTGGCCCCACCCTGGTATAACTTGGCCCCACCCTGGTAGACCTTGGCCCCACCTTGGTAGACCTTGGCCCCACCCTGGTAGACCTTGGCCCCACCCTGGTAGACATTGGCCCCACCCTGGTAGACCTTGGCCCCACCCTGGTAGACCTTGGCCCCACCCTGGTAGACCTTCGCCCCACCCTGGTAGACCTTCGCCCCACCCTGGTAGACCTTGGCCCCACCCTGGTAGACCTTGGCCACACCCTGGTTGACCTTGGCCCCACCCTAGTTAGACTTGCCCCACCCTGGTAGACCTTGGCCCCACCCTGGTAGACATTGGCCCCACCCTGGTAGACTTGGCCCCACCCTGGTAGACCTTCGCCCCACCCTGGTATAACTTGGCCCCACCCTGGTAGACCTTGGCCCCACCCTGGTAGACCTTGGCCCCACCCTGGTAGACCTTGGCCCCACCCTAGTTAGACTTGCCCCACCCTGGTAGACCTTGGCCCCACCCTGGTAGACATTGGCCCCACCCTGGTAGACTTGGCCCCACCCTGGTAGACCTTCGCCCCACCCTGGTAGACCTTGGCCCCACCCTGGTAGACCTTGGCCCCACCCTGGTAGACTTGGCCCCACCCTGGTAGACATTGGCCCCACCCTGGTAGACCTTGGCCCCACCCTAGTAGACATTGGCCCCACCCTGGTAGACCTTGGCCCCACCCTGGTAGATCTTGGCCCCACCCTGGTAGACATTGGCCCCACCCTGGTAGACCTTGGCCCCACCCTAGTAGACATTGGCCCCACCCTGGTAGACCTTGGCCCCACCATTGTAGACTTGGCCCCACCCTGGTAGACCTTGGCCCCACCCTGGTAGACATTGGCCCCACCCTGGTAGACCTTGGCCCCACCCTGGTATAACTTGGCCCCACCCTGGTAGACCTTGGCCCCACCTTGGTAGACCTTGGCCCCACCCTGGTAGACCTTGGCCCCACCCTGGTAGACATTGGCCCCACCCTGGTAGACCTTGGCCCCACCCTGGTAGACCTTGGCCCCACCCTGGTAGACCTTCGCCCCACCCTGGTAGACCTTCGCCCCACCCTGGTAGACCTTGGCCCCACCCTGGTAGACCTTGGCCACACCCTGGTTGACCTTGGCCCCACCCTAGTTAGACTTGCCCCACCCTGGTAGACCTTGGCCCCACCCTGGTAGACATTGGCCCCACCCTGGTAGACTTGGCCCCACCCTGGTAGACCTTCGCCCCACCCTGGTATAACTTGGCCCCACCCTGGTAGACCTTGGCCCCACCCTGGTAGACCTTGGCCCCACCCTGGTAGACCTTGTCCCCACCCTAGTTAGACTTGCCCCACCCTGGTAGACCTTGGCCCCACCCTGGTAGACATTGGCCCCACCCTGGTAGACTTGGCCCCACCCTGGTAGACCTTCGCCCCACCCTGGTAGACCTTGGCCCCACCCTGGTAGACCTTGGCCCCACCCTGGTAGACCTTGGCCCCACCCTGGTAGACCTTCGCCCCACCCTGGTAGACCTTCGCCCCACCCTGGTAGACCTTGGCCCCACCCTGGTAGACCTTGGCCCCACCCTGGTAGACCTTGGCCCCACCCTAGTTAGACTTGCCCCACCCTGGTAGACCTTGGCCCCACCCTGGTAGACATTGGCCCCACCCTGGTAGACCTTGGCCCCACCCTGGTAGATCTTGGCCCCACCCTGGTAGACATTGGCCCCACCCTGGTAGACCTTGGCCCCACCCTAGTAGACATTGGCCCCACCCTGGTAGACATTGGCCCCACCCTGGTAGACCTTGGCCCCACCCTGGTAGACCTTGGCCCCACCCTGGTAGACATTGGCCCCACCCTGGTAGACCTTGGCCCCACCCTGGTATAACTTGGCCCCACCCTGGTAGACCTTGGCCCCACCTTGGTAGACCTTGGCCCCACCCTGGTAGACCTTGGCCCCACCCTGGTAGACATTGGCCCCACCCTGGTAGACCTTGGCCCCACCCTGGTAGACCTTGGCCCCACCCTGGTAGACCTTCGCCCCACCCTGGTAGACCTTCGCCCCACCCTGGTAGACCTTGGCCCCACCCTGGTAGACCTTGGCCACACCCTGGTTGACCTTGGCCCCACCCTAGTTAGACTTGCCCCACCCTGGTAGACCTTGGCCCCACCCTGGTAGACATTGGCCCCACCCTGGTAGACTTGGCCCCACCCTGGTAGACCTTCGCCCCACCCTGGTATAACCTTGCCCCACCCTGGTAGACCTTGGCCCCACCCTGGTAGACCTTGGCCCCACCCTGGTAGACCTTGGCCCCACCCTAGTTAGACTTGCCCCACCCTGGTAGACCTTGGCCCCACCCTGGTAGACATTGGCCCCACCCTGGTAGACTTGGCCCCACCCTGGTAGACCTTCGCCCCACCCTGGTAGACCTTGGCCCCACCCTGGTAGACCTTGGCCCCACCCTGGTAGACTTGGCCCCACCCTGGTAGACATTGGCCCCACCCTGGTAGACCTTGGCCCCACCCTAGTAGACATTGGCCCCACCCTGGTAAACCTTGGCCCCACCCTGGTAGATCTTGGCCCCACCCTGGTAGACATTGGCCCCACCCTGGTAGACCTTGGCCCCACCCTAGTAGACATTGGCCCCACCCTGGTAGACCTTGGCCCCACCATTGTAGACTTGGCCCCACCCTGGTAGACCTTGGCCCCACCCTGGTAGACATTGGCCCCACCCTGGTAGACCTTGGCCCCACCCTGGTATAACTTGGCCCCACCCTGGTAGACCTTGGCCCCACCTTGGTAGACCTTGGCCCCACCCTGGTAGACCTTGGCCCCACCCTGGTAGACCTTGGCCCCACCCTGGTAGACCTTCGCCCCACCCTGGTATAACTTGGCCCCACCCTGGTAGACCTTGGCCCCACCCTGGTAGACCTTGGCCACACCCTGGTTGACCTTGGCCCCACCCTAGTTAGACTTGCCCCACCCTGGTAGACCTTGGCCCCACCCTGGTAGACATTGGCCCCACCCTGGTAGACTTGGCCCCACCCTGGTAGACCTTCGCCCCACCCTGGTAGACCTTGGCCCCACCCTGGTAGACCTTGGCCCCACCCTGGTAGACCTTGGCCCCACCCTGGTAGACCTTCGCCCCACCCTGGTAGACCTTCGCCCCACCCTGGTAGACCTTGGCCCCACCCTGGTAGACCTTGGCCCCACCCTGGTAGACCTTGGCCCCACCCTAGTTAGACTTGCCCCACCCTGGTAGACCTTGGCCCCACCCTGGTAGACATTGGCCCCACCCTGGTAGACCTTGGCCCCACCCTGGTAGATCTTGGCCCCACCCTGGTAGACATTGGCCCCACCCTGGTAGACCTTGGCCCCACCCTAGTAGACATTGGCCCCACCCTGGTAGACATTGGCCCCACCCTGGTAGACCTTGGCCCCACCCTGGTAGACCTTGGCCCCACCCTGGTAGACATTGGCCCCACCCTGGTAGACCTTGGCCCCACCCTGGTATAACTTGGCCCCACCCTGGTAGACCTTGGCCCCACCTTGGTAGACCTTGGCCCCACCCTGGTAGACCTTGGCCCCACCCTGGTAGACATTGGCCCCACCCTGGTAGACCTTGGCCCCACCCTGGTAGACCTTGGCCCCACCCTGGTAGACCTTCGCCCCACCCTGGTAGACCTTCGCCCCACCCTGGTAGACCTTGGCCCCACCCTGGTAGACCTTGGCCACACCCTGGTTGACCTTGGCCCCACCCTAGTTAGACTTGCCCCACCCTGGTAGACCTTGGCCCCACCCTGGTAGACATTGGCCCCACCCTGGTAGACTTGGCCCCACCCTGGTAGACCTTGGACCCACCCTGGTAGACCTTCGCCCCACCCTGGTATAACTTGGCCCCACCCTGGTAGACCTTGGCCCCACCCTGGTAGACCTTGGCCCCACCCTGGTAGACCTTGGCCCCACCCTGGTAGACCTTGGCCCCACCCTGGTAGACCTTGGACCCACCCTAGTTAGACTTGCCCCACCCTGGTAGACCTTGGCCCCACCCTGGTAGACATTGGCCCCACCCTGGTAGACTTGGCCCCACCCTGGTAGACCTTCGCCCCACCCTGGTAGACCTTGGCCCCACCCTGGTAGACCTTGGCCCCACCCTGGTAGACTTGGCCCCACCCTGGTAGACATTGGCCCCACCCTGGTAGACCTTGGCCCCACCCTAGTAGACATTGGCCCCACCCTGGTAGACCTTGGCCCCACCCTGGTAGATCTTGGCCCCACCCTGGTAGACATTGGCCCCACCCTGGTAGACCTTGGCCCCACCCTAGTAGACATTGGCCCCACCCTGGTAGACCTTGGCCCCACCATTGTAGACTTGGCCCCACCCTGGTAGACCTTGGCCCCACCCTGGTAGACATTGGCCCCACCCTGGTAGACCTTGGCCCCACCCTGGTATAACTTGGCCCCACCCTGGTAGACCTTGGCCCCACCTTGGTAGACCTTGGCCCCACCCTGGTAGACCTTGGCCCCACCCTGGTAGACATTGGCCCCACCCTGGTAGACCTTGGCCCCACCCTGGTAGACCTTGGCCCCACCCTGGTAGACCTTCGCCCCACCCTGGTAGACCTTCGCCCCACCCTGGTAGACCTTGGCCCCACCCTGGTAGACCTTGGCCACACCCTGGTTGACCTTGGCCCCACCCTAGTTAGACTTGCCCCACCCTGGTAGACCTTGGCCCCACCCTGGTAGACATTGGCCCCACCCTGGTAGACTTGGCCCCACCCTGGTAGACCTTCGCCCCACCCTGGTATAACTTGGCCCCACCCTGGTAGACCTTGGCCCCACCCTGGTAGACCTTGGCCCCACCCTGGTAGACCTTGTCCCCACCCTAGTTAGACTTGCCCCACCCTGGTAGACCTTGGCCCCACCCTGGTAGACATTGGCCCCACCCTGGTAGACTTGGCCCCACCCTGGTAGACCTTCGCCCCACCCTGGTAGACCTTGGCCCCACCCTGGTAGACCTTGGCCCCACCCTGGTAGACTTGGCCCCACCCTGGTAGACTTGACCCCACCCTGGTAGACCTTGGCCCCACCCTAGTTAGACTTGCCCCACCCTGGTAGACCTTGGCCCCACCCTGGTAGACCTTGACCCCATCCTGGTAGACCTTGGCCCCACCCTGGTAGACTTGGCCCCACCCTGGTAGACCTTGGCCCCACCCTGGTAGACATTGGCCCCACCCTGGTAGACCTTGGCCCCACCCTGGTAGACCTTGGACCCACCCTGGTAGACCTTGGCCCCACCCTGGTAGTCCTTGGCCCCACCCTGGTAGACCTTGGCCCCACCATGGTAGACCTTGGGCCCACCCTGGTAGACCTTGGCCCCACCATGGTAGACCTTGGCCCCACCATGGTAGACCTTTGCCCCACCCTGGTAGACCTTGGCCCCACCCTGGTAGACCTCTGCCCCACCCTGGTAGACCTTGGCCCCACCCTGGTAGACCTTGGCCCTACCCTGGTAGACCTTGGCCCCACCCTGGTAGACCTTGGCCCCACCCTGGTAGACCTTGGCCCCACCCAGGTAGACCTTGGCCCCACCCTGGTAGACCTCTGCCCCACCCTGGTAGACCTTGGCCCCACCCTGGTAGACCTTGGCCCCACCCTGGTAGACCTTGGCCCCACCCTGGTAGACCTTGGCCCCACCCTGGTAGACCTTGGCCCCACCCTGGTAGACCTTGGCCCCACCCTGGTAGACCTTGGCCCCACCCTGGTAGACATGGGTACCTGCGTGAAAAGTTATATATAAAAATATTTTTTCCACCCTGTACGTATTGAGCATGTTGGGGCGGGTGGGGCGCCCCACCCTAGGGAGGGGCTTTTTAGTCTGGCCGTATTACTGCCTACTATTCTTGAATAATATGTGATTGGCTATTCGTTGATATTACAACGAGGAATTATATCATGGGGACTTCCTGTTGTGGTTAGCTACAATATTCTTACTATACATATACTGATGTACAAGCGCGTATCCAGAGGGGGGCGGGGCTGCCCGCCTCCCCAAGTTTCTTGAAAAAGACGATTTTTTTGTCAAAAAAGGTTAAAAACCCAAAAATTTTATGTGAATATGTCTTCGTTTTACTAATATATTTTGGTGCCCCCCCCTGGTCAAATTCCTGGATACGTGCCTGCTGATGTACATGTACTATGTACCATATCAAACATAAGAGTGGACATTATCCATCAAAGAACAAGGAAATCAACTTTTATTGCCTCTTTGCCGTCCTTATTTTACTTCATTTTCCTTGTTTTAAATGGCAGTTTAAACTTTAAAGTGTAATTTACATTAAACTAAATAATTCTCTAAATAATAATACCAATTCATGTAAAGTTAGTTGCATACTGCATACCTATAAAAGTAATTAATAATTAAGTAAATACGACCATATATTTAAATAAACAAATGCACATTTATGACCAGGCACATATCCGCAGTTTTTATCAAGGAAGGCAGGGAACAAAAAACAAAAGGACCTTTTTTGCCTTTTTTATAAAAAAGGTAGGAGTATAATTTCTTTAAAGCAGTCCTTTTTTGCCTTTTTACCTTTTTTGTTGTAGTAGAGTGCCCCATTTACTTCACTTTACATGTAAAATAGGTTAAAAAGGTAAAAAGGATTCCTTTTTTAGAAAACGTAGTACCTTCTTACTTTTTAGTTCCCTGAAGGAGGGGGCCCACCAAATAATAATGACAAAAACGTTTACGATTTTTGGCCTTTTTTTTCAGTGCCGATGCAGCCAGGGGGGGCTAGGGGTGCTCGAATTTTGCCTTAAAACCCAAAAATGAACGGTATCGGAAAATTATTTCTGCCTGCGGCTCTGACTATTTTCCTCATATTTAGGCGTTTGTGTTCCCCTCCTACTCCCTATTTGATAAATGTTGCCCATGAGAAGGTTTTGGCTGTCCACTGACGTTATGATATTTCTAAACCGCCGTACTGCAATTGAATTTCAAAAGGTATTTGGCTTAATTGCAAAATAAATATGCTAAATGCAACCTAGATAAGAACTCATTGTTTCATGCATATACGCTTGCACATGTTCCAACTGATTATTCAAATCTCTTTCTGTCTGTTTAGAAATCACTGTGCATTGTGCATGATAACTTTCGGACGATTTGGGCAGCTCAAACAGTTGAAAATTTAAACATTCAAATTGACTAGAGTGTTCAAATTTTCAGGCTACAATCAGGTAAACACGGAGGCCAAGTTCGTAAATGGGCAAAATCGGTGACACCCCCTCACTAGAGAGTTGCACGGGCTCCAGTTTCCTTTACGGGTTTCGACCCGGTCCAACCCTTACAGTTTTAGGGGGGTTCGGGTCGCACTTAAAAATTTTTTGCGGGCGGGCTACATTAAATTTATGATAACCGCGGGGCCCGTAAAAGCCCGTAAGTTAATTAAATAAATATACATCCATATACTATCAATATAATTTTGCGTATTTTGCTTTTTTGCTTCTAAGGCACATGCATATATTACGTGTGCAGTTGATGGGATGAGGAGGTACTCAAAAGTGTTGCAGTCAGCACTTGGGTTACACATGAGGGAGTGCGTTTTTCGTTACGCAATATATGCAGGTTCCCTAGGCTGTCCTACTACACATACATATATAGTTACATAGATGGATAGATTGGTAAGTTTTTTTTCTTCTGTGTTATAGAGATATTGCACTTTTTGTATCAGTCATAATTAAATCATAAATTATTAAGTCAAGATTCAAGACACCCACAGTTATGGGTATTGTTTGAAAAAGATCCTGTCATACTTTGGGCAATTGCTACACTTGTCAACAAAAACTCTAAAAACAGAAATCTGAAACTCTTCAAGTTTCAAAAAGTGTTGCAGGACGGACTGTGTGGGCAATTGGACGGAGACCGTTTTTTTTTAGAAAATTCAGAAGAATTATGGCTCGCGACACTCGATTCTTACTGCTTAGGTTCAACATCACGCAACATTAAATCGAGGTTGCCGGCTTTGAAAAGCTATCTTATTAATCGGCAACAACAAGGTAATCGGTATAATAAAAGCTTAGTGAGAGAGTAGTTGCTGTTGGCAGTATTGTTTCTTTACCCATTCCTAGGATCGACAGATCAAATACTGATCCAACAAACTTACCATGTAAAGTTCTCCAAAGACTAGAAAACGGTAATCTTAAACTACAATGTGCCAAGGGAATCATTGGATGTATGGTAAGTGAAGTAAACGTCGGTCGATGTACCGTTGAAATCGACAAAACTGGATGACCGGAGGCACCTATAAAGTACATAACTGCATTGCGATCTGTAAGATCGGGCCTACCCCTTTTTGTCAACACCTTTTTGTCAACACCATTTTGTCAACAAATTATTTTTAGAAATACCTTTTGTCAACACATAGTAAGCTTTTTGTCAACACATGCACATGTGCATATGTATAATATGTGTATGCAAAACATGATTTATAATTATTTGTATACGAACGGATAATTGTGAAGCAAACCTTTCTTAACAAAAAAGATCCACAGGCTATTCTAAAACTTTAATATTCGAAAGTTAACCAAAATGACTCTCTGAGTGGATTTATATCATTGCTAACAAACTATAAAATCTTAGAATATTCGGGATACTTTTTTTACTGATTATTTGGCTTATTTAATTGTTTGATTTAATCTAGTACAAGTACTAATAGCCATTACTTAGTTTTAACATTAAGTCAGAATTAATTTTTAAGGCATAGCATCAACACTTGTGTTGACAAAAAAGGTAATTGCTGTTGACAAAAAATAAAATGGTATTGACAAAAGGTGTTTTCGGTATTTTTTGCCCTGTTGACATTTTAGTGTTGACAAATTGGGGGTAGGTCGTAAGATCATACACCTCTCAATCCATTTGCAAGCAAGGGTAACTGTCGGAGTAAAAAATTTCCCTGTAAAAAGAATGATATACAGTGTGGTACTAAATGCCACAACGGCAGCAGCCGTTCTTGCAAAAATTCAGATAATTGAACTCCTGGCTTTGGAAAAAATATCAATTAAAAATAATTATAGCAGGGCATAACGTACTGAACTATTTGATTGTCAATCTTGTTTTAATAATTTATGATTTAATTCTGACTGATACAAAAAGTGCAATATACTTAAATTTATTAATAGTATAGAAAATAATTATTACAAAAAATAAAACACATAGAGAAACCTAAATTCTGCGATATTTGTGGCACTTATACACATAGGATCATTCATATCAATCCTTTACAACATATCCCTCCCAGTCAGAAACCTCATGGCTCGGTACCGCTAGCGGTACAGAGCTATCCGTCCCAGTCTAGTCGGAGAGGGACATTATATCCCTCCCAGTCTCCTTTCCCTCCCAGACTACAACATATATGAACATTTTTAACACGCTGGCAACCGCGGGTACCCACGGGCCGATTTCTCAAACTCATTACAGGCACGGGGGTTCGCTCGGGTTGGGTATGCAAAATCTTTACGGGCACGGGCGGTCACGGGCTTAGTTGCTACGGGCACAGGCAGACACGGGCGTTGAAAAGTCAACCCGTGCAGTGCAATTCTCTACCCCTCACTAGACCAGGAAGAGTTCAAGAATTTTAAAAAAATAACTAAAACCGAAGCAATTGGTTCCATTCTTTCAACTACGTCGTGTAAAAGCTTGTTCTGTATAAAAACGCCGTTATTGAAATTCCGGATCAGACCAATGCATGTACCTCTTGTTTCCAACAGCTATATTTTTTAATCGTGTAAATACGCTGGTGCAGGGAATAAACAAAGTTTTATGCTGTTTATAATCAATCAATCTATTGCAATTGTATTTTGACAGACACTAATAATTAGGCAAGGTCACTACATGATAATAATTCAGTTTATTTGTACGTGTAATCATCTAACTGAATATCCATATCAGGCAGTATGTTAAGGTAAACAATAATTGGCTCAGTACAGTTACAAAATAGATAATATATTTAATGCCATATTTAATGCTTTCATTAGCCATTGAACCAGTAACATAAGATAAAATTATGCGACAAAATACAGGCTTGAGTACACAAGTTTTCATATAAGCGCAGTATTGAAATACGTTGGCTCTTTAATCAATCAAGAATTTACATTTCGTGCTTATTAGCTGCAAATCATTAATTGTAAATTTCTGTCCATCGTTTAAGTGATAAGTCAATATGACAAAATACCTTCTTATACTTTTTTTGATGTTATCAGAAGCAGCTTTTTGCTATTGCTGGACTATACAGCAAGAAAATGAAGCAAAGGTTCGCCACAAGGAACATGGACAAATGGAAACTCCGTATTTAAACGGTAAGTAATATTGAGGAGCTATCTCTACCTGTTTTGTAGTAAAATCGTCTTTAATAGGATTATTTTTGAATTGTGAAAGAGTAACGCTTCGATCTCCTAACAGAATACCGTATATGCAGTGTTCAAATATTTCCAATTTCTACGATTTTTACTATCACCGTGGTAAAAATGGTAAATGAGAAAAGGTACCTTTATTGGTTTTTCACGCACATAAATTTGGCATGACGTGTATTTTCGAGTAGTGAAATTTTGCATAACAGGGTTTACTATTGCAATAATTTTTTTCTCAATAGAGGGTAGAAAAGAAATGATACAAATAACGGCAGCGATAATATCTAGTAAGCCGAGTTTTCACGACGGCTTCTCCAATCTCTATTCAGAAAAAATAATTTTTATAGTCCCTAACTACATGAAAATTGAATAAGTCTTGAACCGATTAATAGGTTAGCCAATAATCTGTATAGTTTAAAAGTAATTTTAAGTTTACTGTAATAAAGAAAGTAGGGGCACTGATATTCTGACTTAACAATTTGCAGAAAGTAAACACTGTAACATTTGTCTTAATGTCGGACTACGCAAACTCTTTAACAGTTTACCATAAAGTTAGATTAAAGTGTATAACTTTCATAACTGGTTGCAAAATGTGAAAAGCTATTCAGGTTAAATTTTAAAATCAATTTATGATTATCGATTTTTTCCCATTTGTACATAGAAATTTCTTTCTGCGACGGAGAAAATCACACTATGTGCTTTGATGCCCTTCTCGACTACATTAAAATTGGACAAGATGTATTTCGAAGTAATAACGAAACCGACCTAATAATGGTTGTTGGCTTAATCGGCGCAGGGAAGAGCACAATAGTCCAATTCATTGCAAATGAAACAAATTCGTTGCATGCAGTTTGCCGAGGAACAAGGTGCAACATCACAGATGACTCTTTGGCTAGTGACAGTAATTTAAAATTTGTACCACATTTAGTTATCGATGGAGATACAGATAGCGATATTTCAGCTTTTTATGATATTCCTGGTTTTGGCGAACACAGAAACGAAATTTCCGAAATTGTAAATGCGTATTTTATTTGGAGAGCATTGGAAAATGCTCAGCGGATAAAAATTGTCATTGTCATTCGAAAGGAAGATCTCGATATCTCAGATTTCAAGCAATTTACTTTGCTTTTAAAAAATTTATGTATTTTAATCAAAGAGCCAACTAAATTTAAAAATGGAATAGCGATAATAGCAAACATGGCAAATTACCATTTTGATGACATGGACCATTTTATTGATTACATAGACTTCATTCACGAAGTTAACACCATTTTACCTAATTTGATCACTCCCCAATGTTTGGCATCAACAAATCAACTAATAGAGATATTTATAGAGCCAAAACAATTAGATACTGATGAACTTGTACCTGCCAATGTGGGCATTATGCGAAAGCCTTTTCTAAATGGTTCAATACGACATGATGAAATATTGGCGAAAGATTATATTAGCATGAAACAACTTATCTATAATTTCACTGACTATGTCGAAATTCAGGGTACAGATTTTGGATATGGCATTTCCCTTAAATCCGAGATTTTCTTGCTTAAAGCTTCAGAAACTGTAAGAGTGCATATAATAAGCATATTTGAACAAATTACTAATAAAATTGCTGGCAATATAGCAATTGGGTTTGAGAAATTAGCTTCCGGAGAATCACTCAATAATACATTCTCTAAATATTTGGATAACATTTCTTCTGCCTCATTTGATTTTATTAATGAGACGGGTGTTATCCCAAGTCACTATGGTTGTCGTGTTTGGCAAATTTTAGAAACATTCACGGATGCTGATGTTATTTCTATTTATAAATCCGAACTGAATGTTTTATTTATCTTTCTTGACTTTGCGTTTGAAATGATTCCTAACATTGATTTATATCAGTACATGTGGTTGAATCTAGCCACTTCTATTCGGACTAGAATAATTGAAAATCCAAAAACACAATTAGCTTTAGAAACATTATTGGAAAAATTTAAATTACAATTTACAGCCTTAACTGTAAATTACGCTCAGCAGGTAGTTTTGAAAATAAATAAACTTCCTAGCATCACTGATAAATCGGTAGAATTGGACAAGTTATATGAAATATTGACTACTCTTGAAGCTAATTTTAGATCCATGAAAATAAATGGTTCTCATTTGTCCCATTACTTTCTGGAAGTGGCAAAAAAATATGAATTACTTATTGATCCATCATTTGAGAATACCATTGATTATCACTTGTTAGAAACTCTGGAAAATTTTTTTGTAGAACAACTGTATTGGAAAGCTATTGATTTTGTATCAATTCATTCTGAGTCATTTAAAGATTTTGTTCACGAAGAAAAGGAGTTTTCCAATACTCTAAGAAGCTTACAAAAAGATTTGAATTTAATCAGAGTTCAAAGTGACAGGGAAGAAGATTTATATTTATGGTGGCATCAACAGAATGGAATAGTTACAAAGGAAAACTTTAAACTTTTTTGGGAAAAGGCAGAGCGGTTGAATTTTCACATTTGTGAAAGCAGCACTTCGGGTAAATTTTGGTCTATCTTAACTTCTTTTGATATTTTACAAAGAAAAAAACGTTTGACTACTCTATTTGATACTATGCTGTCAGGTCAACCTGATTGTTTAAATATCGACAATATGGATTTGATTTATGTTGGAAATAGTATCTCCATTAGGAATCTGCCAGAGTGTAATATGAAGGCTGTAAAAAATGTTGTTATACTAGCAGTTAATTCCATTATTTTTGACAAAACAATAGTTGGTTGGCTCTATAACGCTACAGAGAACATTAATTTAATTGTATTAGCTCCAAAATGGCATATTTATGGAGAAGGATTAATTGATTTGGATGGGGTAAATGGAAAGACACTTGATATTGTGCAAAATGTGTCTGGAAGTAATGGAAATAATGGGCTACCGGGAACACATGCTGGAAGTTTTTATGGAATATTTCTTAATAAGATAGGATTAATCGAGAGAAATTTTTTTCGTCTGAATGGAGGGCATGGTGGGTCAGGACAAAATGGAGTAAATGGACATGACGGTCAGGCAGGGAGAACAAAATCTTTCAATGCAGGTAGTAGCAATGATTGCGCTGCTTGGCTTTACGGGACTATCCAAGTCCGCCTGTTACCAAATAGTTGTAATATTTGCACCAATAACAACTCACTACCTTGCACTTGTCATGCAGGGAATTCAGGGGTAGCGGTAGATATTTATGGGGATAGTGGAGCACTGGGGGGAAATGGGGGAAATGGAGGTGATGGCGGAGATGGTGGTATGGCTGGAAATGCCGAAATTATTGATTTAAGAAACACTGTAGTAAAATGGAATGGAACATTAGGTCGGGGAGGATCAGGTGGTCAAAATGGACTTGGGGGAAAGGGAGGAGAAAACGGGGATACTATAAGAGTTGTATTGGATGATGTATTTAGTCGTCACCAAAAAATATGTGCTGAATATAGTCGTGTACACATTTCAAATGGAAAACAAAGAGATAGGGATGACGGGCAACATGGAAAGTTGGGCAAAAGTAATAATGGTACTAGGCCACCAATGGATATTAAAGTATTTATATCTTTACTGAAAAAAAGAATTGCTATGTTTGAAGAAAACGAATTCCTTTATGACAGTTTAAAAGAGTTTTTGATTGGCTTGGAGCTTAGTCCTTATATTCCATGAAGTTTTACCACTTCATTATTTGCCTCTTAAATGTTGGTTTGCAAAACAATAATATTTCAGCATTGTACTTTTATTTGAGTTTACTTTATAGGAAGTTAAAAGCCAAGATTAAGTAAAATTATTATCAGCTCAGTCGGTGTTACAATAGTTATCTTTTTGATTAAGCTATACAAAATAAATCATAGTATTTAATTATTTAGTTATATTGGTTCAGTATATTTGTTTATTCTAAAATATTTACTTGAAAAACTATAATGTTTATCATAAAATGTATTACTAATTTAAATCGCTTATAACATGACTCAATAAAATATATACAGACAAAAGTATTATAATATTATTATTGTTTATGTTGCACTAAACCAGCATCCTTTACTAGTCCATAAAACATCGAATTTGGCTGTGATAGCAAATGTTTTGGAGTATCAAACTCTTTCATTTCTCCAGCATCCAAGACCAAAATTCTTTATTAATAAAAGATTAATATCATTTACTAGTATTTATTATAAAATCAATACTGAATATAAAATGGATTATATAATATATCGTCGCCTTTGTGAGGTTATACTAAAAGACGTTAGATATAAAGTAGACTGGAAGTTTCATTTGATTACGTTCATATGATCACTGACAGCCCAGGGCCGCAGCCAGGGGGGGCGACCCCTCCCCCCCGAAATCGAAAGAAAGGAATTTTTTGCAATTTCAATTATTTTTTGTCGCCCCCACCCTGAAATTTTTTCTCCCTACTGAACTTATCACTATCACTACTAAATATAATCGTCTTGTACGAGTTGCGCGGTGAAATGTAATGTATGTACTATCGTGCATCAATTATTATTATGATGCATGGCAACTAAATAGGTATTTCATAATAGTGTAGTGTGCAGCGTTCTGTGTGCAGTTCCTTTCCCACTTTTATCACAACTAAATGTGTGGTCTGTTCAATACTGTGAGATGTGTTTGGCGAGGTTTGTTCTTTTAGACAATTTCACGCATTTAATATTTTCGTATTTTGATTCGCTTTTGTTTCTTGATGACATTGTAAATGGGAAAACTGAAACTGCTGCTAAATTTTGTGTTTCTATATGCCTTTGACTTCACATCACTGTTATCAACAAGGACTCATCAAGTTGAATTTTGAAGAGTGAAGGCGTAATGGATCAAATTTAATTTTAAAAAATGAAGTGAGCGTTTACTTCAACATTCCTACTCCAAGGAGGAAATGTGGATAAAAGTGCCACCGAACACATTTTAAAATTTTCAATAAAAGTCGCCCCTGAAAATGCCCCAACCATGACCAAGATCGACTTTCTATGATCCAACCGGCAGCACTTTTTGTTTTATAATATCATTATTTTATACATCAGCGTTTAGATCAGAAAAGAGGCAAAAATAGTGTTGGGTGGCTAACAATTCCGTTTGATGTATATAAAAAATTAGACGATTCGTCTTTGCTGATCATACAATTTGCTCCTTATACTCACTAGCTTTATTTATAACAGGGCCTGGGCCGTGTTACCGGCTCGTTATATATATAAACTGCAATCTATAGGTATATCTACATACTTTCGCGGGGATTTCTACCACAAAAGTTATATTAACACAGAGTGAATGTAAACTTCCACTCTATCCTTACTTATGACTCTACTGTGTAACCGTGATAGACTAGCCTGTGGCCTCCGAGATTATCATTGGAATTTGAGGGTACAACTTGAAGCATGCCAGACGCTAAGATGACAGTCACTAACTTTATAATAGTTAGCCGAATTTCAAAATAGTAATATTGAGGAGGCAAATGGCATTTAGGGCTTGTAATTTGCAATTTTAATATGCAAACAAACATGTATTTTACTGTCAAAATTGTTAAATTCAGCTAAAACATAGTAGCTTGCTCTAATTTACACCCCAGTTATCTCGTCTCGAATTTGCAATATTACAATTGCAATTTACAAGCACTAAATACTTTTTTACCTCATTAACACTTATTTCAAGTGTAGTGTCTGTCCTTTAAAAACTGTCCGTGTTTTTAAATTCAAACGTGGAATATATTAACACAATTTACTCTAAAATTAATAAATTTTGATGAAACTTGAAACAGTAAATATGACAATGTTTTGTCAAAATATCAGTTTGTCACCAGTCACCACATACCTGTTGTAGTCCATAATTGTATTTATTCTGTGAGCTATTGTAATGATTGTGCATGAAGTAAACTCTGTTCGAATGGTCTTTTGAATTAGCAAATCGGTTTCTAGATCAATAGCAGCTGTTGCCTCGTCGAGAACCAATACCTTGGATTTACGAAGCAAAGCTCGAACCAAACATATTAGTTGGCGCTGACCCACGCTAAAGACAAAAAATTCCAAGCATTAGTATTTGTTACTTGTATTCAAGTAGGCTTACCTGCATATTTCAGTAACTAATTTGGATTAAAGTAATAATAGTCAATAGTTTCCTCAGAGGAAATTTACCTAAAATTTTTCCCTTCTTCAACAACTTTATGAAGTATTCCATTTGGTAATGACTTTATAAATTCTTTAAGGTGAGCCAACTCTATACACTTCCAAATTTCATTATCAGTAAAATTTGAAGTTGGGTCAATGTTAAACCGTAAACTTCCGGTAAACAAAGCAGGTTTCTATAAATAAAAGTATTTTCGAAATAACGTAATTTATTTACTGTAGAATTAAATTAATATTGGATTTCGAATTAACATTGCAGTGTTAATTTTTGAAGCGTATTTTACCTGTGGAATTATTGTGAGGCGTGATCTTAGGTCGTATAAATTAGTCTTGCTAATATCAATGTCATCAATGTGAATAGAACCACTTGTTGGTTCCACTAAACGAAATAACGAAAGGGCCAAGGAAGATTTACCTGCTCCTGTTCTTCCAACTATACCGACCTTCGCCCAAAAACGACATTATCAATATAATAAACAATTGAACAACTGAGTCTGAGGCCTGAACCGAAGATATTTTATTCAATTTACCTTTTCTCCGGGATTAATACAAAAAGATAATCCGCGAAGAACGAAGTCCAAATTTTCTCTGTACTTAGTGTAATAATTTCTGAACTCGACTTTTCCTAACATTGGCCAATTGTCTTCTGGTTTAATAGCTGGTAGCATACCCTTTTCCTCCTGTAAAACGTAAAACATACAATTGTTACGGTACTTGTTTTGCAACAATATATGTGCTACGTCAGTTGTTTTGGCACCTCAAGAAATCTTTATCATAGCAGCAGTATAAATTTAAGTGTGGCTTCTTGGTGCTAATTAATTGATTTATAAGACGAAAGGCGTAGGATGTTATAATTATATTAACTTTTAAAAAAGTAACTTAAATTTAAGAGGTCAAAAGCCAGAAGCATTGGGACTACAATTTGCACAAGTTTTTAGATGGTATGACAATGAGTGCCTTCTATTATCTTTTTTGAGAGGTTCACCATTAGTAGGTATAAAGTTATATTATTATGATTTGTAAAACCAAATGCAATGTTTTAAATGCATGTTTACTTGGGGAATATTGATGAGTTCGTTCAAACGTTCTAAGGATACACAATTCGCTTCGAGATCTGTTGACGTCTTTACAAGGAAGTTTAAAAGAGAAGTAATTTGTAACGCATATGACAGAGATATTCCAGCAATTGAAGGACTGATCTTCCCACGGGACAGTACAGCAAAAATAGCTGAAGCGAATACAATTAGACTTCCAATAATTTCAAGCCTCAACGTAATCCACCTAAAATTAACAATAAATGGGAATATGATGTACCACATTATGTCATATCAGAGATTAAACAACTATTTAACAAAATAGCAAGTATGCATTTCATGTAACGTAACCGTAGCCAAATACTACGTTTGAAATAAAGACAAAATAAAAATATGTATTCAATTCATGATATTCCATAATATCTGTTGATGTACTCACACGGTGGAAATGATGAATGAGTAGTAGCATTTTTGATTGTCGTCAATCTTTCGTTCAAATTTTTTAATAAAATCGCCTTGCAATTTAAAAGCTCGAATTGTAGAGGATCCTGAAATCGTCTCACTGAATTGAGAGTAAATGGGTGACCTTGTAACTGATTCTAGTCTTTTCAGTTGTGTAGAATTTAATGCGTAAAACCTCTGTAAAAAAAGAAGCATTATAGGCTAAATTAAGGTTTTAGCTTTAACCTCATTTCTTTTCTTGAAACAATTTGCACTCTAAATTGTTGTGCTTGAAGTCCATGCAACAGTGCTAAAGGGGCAAATATATTAGCAGATTGTTGGACCCTTTTATGAGATTATGTCAAGCAAGATGTTAAGACAAGTGGAGATTTTATTGGGAATTGACACTACGATTATTTTCAAAAGATTGCTTCACAAGTGTTAGTCAAATTTATTGTTTTTTAAGATGTAAGCTATTTCCAGTGGATTTTTTTAAAATTTCTGCGCTTCCATAAAATGAATTGATTAATGAATTAAAATGAATGAATTAAAATGAATGAATGAATCAATTTTCATAATGTGTAAAAAAAAATATTTCATAGAAAATATTTTAGAATTGATATCGGAGGTCTAAAAATCATGAACAGAAGAATACAAATATTGTAAACTAAAATTTGAGTTACCTGGAGAAAAAAGTACACAATCCCACAAGGGACAAAAAAGGCAATAAACATTGGTGTGCTGTAAGAAATAACGAAGACGGTTGCAAAGACACTTAATAAACAATTTAAAAATGCCCTAATGTTTATAGGAATGTCGTTGTCCATAATGTCAACATCTTTAGCGAATCGATTCACCAGTCTTCCTAATGGGATTCTGTTGAAATATGATACTGGAGCCTTTATGACGCTATTAAAAACTCGTGCATGAATTATAGCTGCCGAGTTCAATGTCGCTATTGTTATTGCTGTTGCTCCAATCAAAAGAGATAAACCTATGGTAAATAATATCGTCATAGCAATTTATACAATCCATTACTGCACTGGGATTATATATACGGAATACCTTGAGCAATTCCTAGTCCTCCATAAACAGGAAGATAAAAATTTGTCGTTGCAGAAACTTGGGTACCGTTGGTTGATATTTCATCTTTTGATGCTTGTGAGGACCATTCAGAAAGCCAAATATTGCTATATGTCGAAAAAGCTGCAAAAAATAATCAGGTTTCATCAATGATGGCATTATAAAAACATTTTACAAAATTTACCTTGAAACAAAATGTGGAATAATAGTGAAGCTATTGATGTTTTAAGTCCTGAGTTTAATACGTAATTGGTGAAAGTATTAATTACTGTGCTAGTCGTTGGTACAGATTCTTGCGCGATAATTGTTTCTTTATCGTTTAGGCATTCTCCTTTGTTAAGATTGTTAGTATTTGTTTTCTAAACAGATTATAATATTATTTATTTTAACAGTTCATGCATTTTAAATACAAGCAAACGTTTTACTACTCCAATATAACACACCGGTGCTTGATGTGGTTGTCCACTAAATGTTGTATCACCATATTCTGATTTTCTGCGTTTTTCACTTTCGGAATGTTGTAAAAGGAAATCAGAAAATTGACCCTAATAAATTACAAAAAACTGAAAAAAAATTCATTTCGAAAAAATTGAACAATTGATTTAAAATTTCTAAAGCAAAATTTCTGCTTTCATAAACTATAATTATTTTTCATTGTAGTTTGAAAATACAATAATTGATAAGGTAGTAGTATTTCGAGTTTATGTATTAATTTCTTTAGGTCAACAGTGGTTGTTGTTCAAAATGGATACAAAATTTCATTATTAACCGCTATCACCTTTTTATGAAGGAGTTCGTTAAAACTTCCATTTTCACTAATTCTGCCATCTCTTAAAACTAGGATATTATCCACCCGGCGTAAACAATCAACATTATTTGTAACAAAAATTCTTGTGCTGGATTTCAAATAACCATTTGGTCCGATTAGTTTGTCAAAAATGTTATTTCCCACATGACAATCCACTGCGCTTAAAGGATCGTCCAATAAATAAATATCTGACTGATTGTATACAGCTCTTGCTAATGCTACCCTTTGCTTCTGGCCACCAGATAGATTTACACCCTTTTCACCAATTTCAGTATCATCTCCTGCTGAAAGTGAAAGCAGATCTTGTCTTAAATCACAGACTTCGATGACTTTGTTATATTTGACTTTGTCAAAACCGTTTTCGAACAAGATGTTATCTTTTAAGCTGGCATTCTGAATCCAAGGATCTTGAGCAACGTAGGATATAGTACCCTAAAAATTCAATACTTAAAAATGAATTTTTTATCCAAATGTTATCAAAGTAAATAGTTTGTGAATACCTAATTTGAAATTGGCCAAACTTTACCATTGTATTAACTTTTCCAGAATCTTTATTCATATTTCCGAGTATTGCGTTAATTAAACTCGATTTGCCAGCTCCAGTTGTTCCTACAATAGCTACTAATGTTCTTCTTTTAACAGCAATGCTAATATCATGAAGACAACTTGAATTGTTTGACCAGGAAAATGTTCCGTCTTTTACCACGATTGGATTTTCTGTAATAGGTTTCAAACATTTAATATGTAACACTTTCGCATATGTAACATTTAATATGTAACAAGTTTCAAGCATGTAAATTTCTGAACTCGCTTATCATTATTCTGTTCCGCGGGCTACAGTTGGACGGAAGTGGAATAATATAATAAATCGTGGTAAACTTTGTAGTAAAGCAGCGGAAAAATATTTTTTTAATTGCTGTAAAAGTGTATGGTTTTGTAAACCGCCAAACTGTCAACGATTTTGTAAACCGCCAAACTGTCAACGGTTTTGTAAACCGTCAAAATGTCTACGGTTTTGTAAACCGTCTACGGTTTTATAAACCACCAAACTGACTAAGGTTTTGTAAACCGTCAAAATGTCTACGGTTTTGTAAACCGTCTACGGTTTTGTAAACCGTCTACGGTTTTATAAACCACCAAACTGACTAAGGTTTTGTAAAACTGTCGAAGGTTTTCGCATCCCTGGCTTAAACAAGCGTTTATGATCAACAAATCCTTCCATCCCATACGGTTGTTTGAATGGTATGGGGACAATTTCTTGGATGTTGATGATAATTTTTTTGGACGTTGATGATAGGCTGGATGGGATGATATAATTTTTTGGATGTTCGTTATGGGCTGTATGGGATGGCTTAGCTTACGTGAATGTTACTGAAGGGCTGGATGGGATGGGTAAGCTTATATGAATGTTAGTGAAGGGCTGCATGGGATGGTTTAGCTTATTTGGATGTTGGTGAAGGGCTGCATGATGGGATGGTTTGGCTTATTCGGATGTTGGTGAAGGACTGGATGCGATGTTGATACTTTCTTGGATGTTTATTAATGGGATGAATGGGGTTGGATGTCCCAACTTTTGGAGTGGATGGCACGTTTACCTACAACATACATCTATACTGTAAAGGTCATACGGACGTCATTATGGAACTCGAGTTCGTCAGAACACATGCTGAAAGCTCAATCCATTCGAAAGTTATTGTGAACATACGCGCTTGTGCGTTTCAGGTATCTTGACACCCGATTAGAGAATTCTGTAGTTGTAGTGATGTGAATACCAGCAAGTTGCATAAAAGCATCATTTCATTTATATTTATAAAACAGAAACATACAACTACAGCCAACAACATTGTATTAATTAAAAACCTATTAAAATATCTATTTTCTACTATTCTGGTTTGATTCGAAAGGAAAATAGTTCTAATTCGTGGTCTCTTTTTGTCGCAAATTTGGCAAGTGTGTTACGTGCATATATATTATACATCATTTGTTAAAATGATGAAATATTTAATTTTAATTAGTCATTTGAAGGATATACTTAAAATAAAATTTTAGTTCCATGTATGGATTTAGATTCTGTTATCATTTTCCTGGAAAAAAATTCGAAACTAAAATTTGGGGTTTTATGTTCAAAATATTAACTTAAGCCATGTATAGTAATTTCTTTGGAAAAATACTTTTTTGACAATACAGTCAGAATATTTAAATGAGCACATAACAGACACAAAAACCTTCACAGTCAAAATGTCTTGTTTCCAACAATAACCACAGTCGTTTCTGGCTCCTACTACTTAAGCTGTTTAGAGTTTACAAATGCATATTGTGGTCGTCCAGACCTATAGATGACTTAAAAAGGCACAATGGTACATTACCGTCGTAATCATGATCATGAGTGACAATATTCGGATTAATTTCATCGGCAGCCAAAAAGTCATCCAAGCGTCTAACACTGACTGTTGATTGTACGATAAGCGCAATAATCAAAGGAAGTCTGAAAGACAGAATATTATTGATTACAAAAAAATAATATTGTTATTATAACTAAGGATCACTATTAAGGCATAAAGGTTTTGTGCCCGGACCCGGTGGTTAAATTTGGCACTCAAGAAATATTTACATTAAAAAAAATATGGCAACTTTTTAATCCCCACTGAAATGTGTTATTCTGTGGATAGACGAATCAGCTTTAAGGAGTTATGAAGTAACACACAATCGGGGGAATTCTTAGTCACAACCTAGTGCTTGTCAACAATTCAAACCAACAAAGGAAAAAGAATAAGTTGACGTACATGGTCATTGGCATTCGAATTATGTTGAATAGTGTCAGAGCTACAAAAATTTTTTCTACTGTTAAATTATGGGAGTCATTAGATAACACATATGTTGAAAACGTTGCAAATGACACCTGTAATTTTCAAAAAGGATTACGTGTTTGAGAATGAATATCATTCCGTCTTTATTTGATACATAAAACAGTTTAAGGTTATACCAGATATGGTGCACAAGAGAACATCAAATTAGTACTGTTGCCAAAATGGGCCGCCTTTTTTATAAACTTAATTTCTTCAGTACGAGTTTTTTCTATCAAATTTAGGAAAGATGGTTCCCAAGCAAATAGTTTGAGCACCTAATATAAGAATAGCAAAAAATTTTGTTCAATATTTGTTGCTACTAATGTTACGTAAAATTAGAAAGCGATAAATGTCGTTTTCAAATTTGTTTTTAACTTTTTTCAAAAGTTTCTTACATTTATATCTGTTATCATCTCACTTATGAGTTGAATTCTACTGTCTTTGAACATCATCTGCTTTACTTGATATATTTTAGTCTTATTGGCAATGAAACCATTAATTGGTATCAATAATATTGTAACGGCCAGACCAGCAAATACAGAGATGCCCAAAATTTGATATAAGAAAAAAGTGGCGATTGCTATTCGAAGAGGCGCTATCCACAACATGTGAAACAGTGCAGTTATGTCGCTAAGTCTTTGTGTGTCCACGCTGATTAGATTGAAAATTCCCCCAATTGTCGACTGCGACGAACCTAAAAAGAACGAAGATATAATAAATCAGGTTTCATCCACCAAATTGTGTAGTATGAAAAAGCTTATACATTTGTTGAATATTATTATATCGATATAAAAATAGGATATGTACATAACGTTTATCATTGCTACCTTTTAAGGAAGTGGCTGACAGTTTTAAAGTCTTTCTATATATTGCACTTGTGAGGGTAGTTTTTATTTTCATTCCAACAGTTAACATGTGTTTATTATATTGGGCACCTAAAATGGCTTGCAGAAAAGAAACTCCTAAAAGAATGGCAGCATACATGTATCCTTTCCATGATACTTCATCACTATTCACTGAAACATGGGCCACTAAAAGCCTAAAACAAAAATATATACTGATGACGTACCCCCAAATTGTCAGTACTAAAATGTCAACAGAGCAAAAAATCGAAAATACCTTTTGTCAACACCGTTTTATTTTTTGTCAACAGCAATTACCTTTTTTGTCAACACCATTTTATTTTTTGTCAACAGCAATTACCTTTTTTGTCAACACAAGTGTTGATGCTATGCCTTAAAAATTAATTCTGACTTAATGGTAAAACTAAGTAATGGCTATTAGTACTTGTACTAGATTAAATCAAACAATTAAATAAGCCAAATAATCAGTAAAAAAAGTATCCCGAATATTCTAAGATTTCATAGTTTGTTAGCAATGATATAAATCAACTCAGAGAGTCATGTTGGTTAACTTTCGAATATTTTTTTATGTTTTAGAATAGCCCGAGGATCTATTTTTGCTAAAAAAGGTTTGCTTCACAATTATCTGTTCGTGGACAAATAATTATAAATCATGTTTTGCATACACATATTATAAATATACACCATAAAACTTACATGTGCATGTGTTGACAAAAAGCTTACCATGTGTTGACAAAAAGTGATTTTTAAAAATAATTTGTTGACAAAATGGTGTTGACAAAAAGGTGTAGGCCCATACTGACATTTGTACAACCACACTAATGTATAAATAATTGCTCTCATATTAAGTCAAATTAGGTTAAATTATCGGAAAAGTGTATTGCAATCAAATACCTAATATTGTTACTGATTTTCGAACATAACAATACAGTTGAATTAAAGCCAGTGAACAGAAAATCTTAAACAAAAAATTGATATATATTTTCTATTTTTTAAATAATCAGACTAAAATTATATTTATATCAAACTTGTCATTCCCAACCAGATTTTCATAAGTTTTCATTGATAATTATTATATGGTATATATTATGTTAATGTTCCTCATTGTTTACCTGACGATTTCAGGGAAAATAAATGCTGATAAATCTTGTATTAATTTTAGCAACCCTCCGAATAAAAAGGTTGCCCAATGAACTCTTGCTATAACTGAGACCACAGGAATATACCTAAATACATTCCCAAATTTTTGCATGACAATATTAATTAAAACAATAATTTAAAACTGTATCATTTCGACACCAAAATATCATACTTTATGTCCTTGCTTACAGACGACAGTTTTTTGTAAAAAGATTGCATCAAATTTTCAGCACTGTAAATGTCATTGAGGTTCCAAATATCACAATATTGAACTGGCGTTTTGAAACGTTTGTAGGCAATGCCGTCATACCAAAGCAAGAGTAATTTTGAGAAAAATGAATAACGTTGTTCTGGACACGGATTCTAGATATAAGTTTTAAAATAATTAAACGCTTATTTCCAATTCTTGTTAGGGTAACAGAGGGCTCATCCCTTCTACCCGACAACCGACGACACGGTACCCGACAGCCGACACCACACTACCCGACAACCAAAACCACCGGACCCGACATCCGACGCCACCGGACCCGACAATTGAGTTTCCAAAAAAGTAAAAAACTCAAATGCACTGTGAACATTTTCTTATCAGTTTGTGACAAAAGGGAAATGTAAGTCTGAATGACGTTTTACGCTAAAAAATTCATTAATTTTTACGTGTTAGCCCGATTCCGACAGCTACAAATAAAATGTTGATACACTCTAAATAAATTTGAGTAAGCTATAATCAATGTTTGAGTAAAGATGCGCTGACTCAACAGTTGAATAAGATTTACTTTACTGCTAACAAAGTTTTACTACGGGACCTACTGGAGACCCGAATGCCGAATGCCGTAGACCCGAAAACTGAATATACTAGACCCGAAAATCTCGCCATCCTAACCCAGAAAATGCCCGAAAAGACTCATTTTCAACACCCAAGTGGTCATAAAGGTGAAAACCACCAAAATGACACCAAAGTGGTCAAAACCTCCAACATGACACCTAGGTGGCCAAAACCTACAATATGACACCAAAGTGGTCAAAACCTCCAATATGACACCTAAGTGTCCAAAACCTCCAATATGACACCAAAGTGGTCTAAACCTCCAATTTGACCTCCCAAGTGGTCAAAACGGTCAAAACTTTCAATATGACCACCTAATTGGTCAAAATGGTCAAAATCTCCAATATGACCTCACAGTGGTCAAGAGGGCCAAACCACCAATTTGAACTCCCAAGTGGTCAAAATGGTCAAAACCTCCAATATGACATCCCAAGTGGTCAAAACCTCCAATATGACATCCCAAGTGGTCAAAACCTCCAATATGACATCCCAAGTGGTCAAAACCTCCAATATGACAATATAATATTTTTACACACGCTGTAGGTTTTTAACTATGACTCTGGTACAAGTAAACAATCGGTTTTACTTTATTGCACTATTTTACTACTAAATTCTAAGTTTAGTTTAGCTTAGTTTGGCCACCTAGGTGTCATGTTGGAGGTTTTGACCACTTTGGTGTCATATTGGTAGTTTTCACCTTTATGACCACTTGGGTGTTGAAAATGAGTCTTTTCGGGCATTTTCTGGGTTAGGATGGCGAGGTTTTCGGTTCTAGTATATTCAGTTTTCGGATCTACGGCATTCGGCTTTCGGGTCTCCAGTAGGTCCCGTAGTAAAACTTTGTTAGCAGTAAAGTAAATCTTATTCAACTGTTGAGTCAGCGCAACTTTACTCAAACTTTGATTATAGCTTACTCAAATTTATTTAGAGTGTATCAACATTTTATTTGTAGCTGTCGGAATCAGGCTAACACGTGTAAAAATTAATGGATTTTTTAGCGTAAAACGTCATTCAGACTTACATTTCCCTTTTGTCACAAACTGATAAGAAAATGTTCACAGTGCATTTGAGTTTTTTACTTTTTTGGAAACTCAATTGTCGGGTCCGGTGGCGTCGGTAGTCGGGTGGGGTGGTTTTGGTCGTCGTGTCCGGTGGCGTCTGTTGTCGGGTGGGGTGTCGTAGGGTGTCGGGTCCTGGGGTGTCGGATGTCGGGTCCGGTGGTTTTGGTTGTCGGGTAGTGTGGTGTCGGCTGTCGGGTACCGTGTCGTCGGTTGTCGGGTAGAAGGGATGAGCCGTAACAGGGATAAAATAAATCAAAATATTGTTCCACCTAAAGTCATGCTACAACAAATGTTCCAAAGCCTTCTCACATCCATACAATGAGAAGAGGTGATGAAAACATGAAAAGCTAGGGTACATAATACCAAAATAACCACCGTTTTGTGCTAAAGTTGTTGAACTTTGGCCTAGGTTATTGAAATACAGTGTCAAGATGTCTTTGCAAACATATTTCTAATACAAAAGGTTATTTCTGGGAGGATGAGGATTTATACGTATAAAAACTTTTTTTTACTTTTTTCTTTGATGATTTTGAGACATGCATTAAATTCCATTTATTTTCGGATGAACATTGAAGGTAAAATTGGATTACCACAAAAGGGAATGCCAATATACGAACCAGATATAGGTAATCCGTTTCAGTCTAAATGAAAATAATGCAACAACATGCGTTAAAATAGTTTTTCAAATATCTAAAGTAATTTAAGATTATTTAAACTTAACTCATATATTTACAGTTAGAAAATTACATATATTTTTTAAGATAAAATTTTAAACAATTTTCGTTATAATTTACACATTTTCTTTATAAATTTTTATTGGTAACTGAAATAGTTCTAAACACTAAAGTCAATGTTAATGTAACCCACTACAAAACAATATAAATTTTGTAAAAACTTTTGGATTAGATGTTCAGGAAAATGTTTGACTGTTATTTGATTATTAATAAATTTATAAATAATTTGTTCTCTAGTTTAAATAAATTAATAATCTGGAAATAATAATAATTTATCACTTCTGTTTTTGATTGCTTCACTAGTGGCTCCTTGTAATTGTAATACTTATTTCATTTTTTGTTGATAAAAACCCAATAAACGAAATAAAAACCAAATTTATCTTAATTAAAATATATTAAATAGCGCTTACTAAATCGGTTGCAGTACATCTTCTAACAGCACTGCGCAATAAGATAATGTCACAAAAACAAACGAGGAACCAAAAGCAAAACTGGACTCCAGATGAATGTATTCCATGCCGTTTATTAATCAATGTAAGGGAGACATCGAATACCTGAAATGGATAATAATTAAATTTACATTCATTGATTTAAGAACTTATTGAACTCTCATAGATCATTATAAATCTAAAATGAACTCTTAAAATGTAATTTTACAACACTAATTTAAAAATTTTCCTTTCTTGAGATTTCTTTTAATTTTAGCTATTTAGGCCCTTTTAACCACTGATTAACAAACATTTTAGCCGCTACTTTTGCAACCATCAGCCAGCGGCTAGTCAAATGCTGCTCTTTTTGGGCAAAGCAACCAACATTATGTTGTTTTACAAAAAGCAACACAAATATGTATTTTTTACAGAATTAAATTTAATTCTAAGATGAGTCAGTTATTTTGCTTTGTAGTGCAGCAAAAGTAGTATAATTTATATTGTTTCATTTTCTACATATATAATGTTTTCGATAATAATACTGGTGTATAGTCGGTATAATGCTGAAAATACAAAATACCGGTATTGAGAAAAACGTCCGACATTACTAGCATTAATTGATTGCGATCGAGTATGCCGAATCAGCTAACTAGTATTAATTTTATGTTATTAGGTATTTATTACTTTCGGCAATCGATTCTAGTATTCCATTTTGATCATTAAAACTTCTTATTATCTCATATACCGACCGCCGACTGTGTGACCGGCATTGTCGTTTTTTCGAGAGAAAATTTTAGGCTATAAGAACGGGATTATTTTGGTGTGCCGTAATTCACTGTTCTGGTAAAAATCATTCTCTTATATGTCCGTGAAGTAATACATGGTAAAACTTCACGGACATTTCTCTTAGTGCCATACAGTACGGCTTCAGTTCTTCAATCCAAGTAAAAAACAACCCCTAACTAATAAAGTTAGTTACTTAACATTCATTCTTTTACTTACAAAAAATTTGACTTACGTAAGAGACCACTTTAATAGCAGAAGCAAAAATGGTTGGTTTTGGTACTTCTGTTAAATTGAAAATTAGATATGCAGAATTTCCAGTGTAAATCACTATTAATATCATACTAAGTATACATTTTGTTTTTATTTGCTGATTCCAACCAATCGAATTTGGTTGATTATTAAACGCACTAATAATGTCAAAAACAGCAAACGTCATTAGAAATATAACAGGTAACCAGATAAGGGCAGTTTCTTCGAAGCATAGAGTGAAATAAGGATCTGTTGTGTGCCATGTTAATTCCGAATCCTGTAAACCACAAAATATTGTATTTTTATATTTCAGCAACTCAATAATAAATAAAAATTCTTTTAACGAAATAAATTTGAGATACATAAAAGAAACGATAAAGCAAAGCTTGTGAATGAAAAATTTAGATGTGTTTTGAGATCTAGTTTTCAGGTAAAATCTATAATAACATCTAAAATTTCAATTTATCCGTAATGCTAATAGACGGAGCTTATTTTCAACCTTTAAATTCGAAAGCATTGGTTCCAGATAAAACCATATATACTAATCTTGTATGCGTAGCAAGAATAAATAATTCTCACATTAAAAGAAAATTACCTACCCAAAATGACGAACCACAAAATTGATCCATTGTAAACTTTGTTATAATATGGAACTTCCTTTATCACACAGGAACGTATATGAAACGAATGGTAAAAAACAATAACATTTAACTTATATATAAAACCTCATCGGTAATTTGAGCCCGTTGATAAACCTACACGAGGCTATGATGTTTTTCTGATATATATCCCTATAGGGTAAACATTCGTATGATAAATAATTCTTTTGAATTCTTTAACATACAGATGCATTCAAACCTTTTAACAGCAACAGTTTGACAAGTAGGATTTAGGTCATGCACATGCATTGACCGACTTTTTAGTGCTACTGATATTGGATTTACAAGAAGGTGACCTATGAATTTTTTTAGTCCCAACATCAAAGCGAATTCAAATTCCAAACATAAATTGAGAGATTTCATTGTCGAAAATGTTCAAGGACATTGGGTGGAGTATGAAAAGATGAATGTTTAAAGAACAGCAATTTATATTTCATCTTTGTATGTATAATTGAAGAAACAATAAATTGCCAGGTTGCAAAATTAATTTTTCGTAGTATAGTAAGTACTATTATTCAGATGCGTGTCGTATGTGTGTATGTAAAAAACCTACGGCAAGCCGTAACAGAAGCTCGCCTGAGTGAAGGGGACCGTGTACACAGTTATTATATTAATAATAGAAACAGGTTTATTTTCATATTTATTGGTTAATATTGAGTATCAAAGTCAAAATGTATGAATGTTGACCATCAAAGTGAAGGGGACCGTGTACACAGTTATTCTATTAATAATAGAAACAGGTTTATTTTCATATTTATTGGTTAATATTGAGTATCAAAGTCAAAATGTATGAATGTTGACCATCAAAGTCAATAGAAAATCAAAGCAGATTAACGTTGACTATGAAAATCAACAGAAACTCAAAATAGATTAATCCTGACAATGAAAATCAACAGAAAATCAAAATAGATTAATGTTGACTATGAAAATCAACAGAAAATCAAAATAGATAATTGTTGACTATGAAATTCAACAGAAACTCAAAATAGATTAAGATTGACAATGACAATCAACAGAAAATCAAAATTGATAATTATTGACTATGAGAATCAGCAGAAAATCAAAATAGATAATTGTTGACTATTAAAATCAACAAAAAAACCAAAATAGATAATTGTTGACTATGAAAATCAACAGAAAATCAAAATTTAATCATGTTGACTATGAAAAGCAACAGAAAATCAAATTTTATTAATGTTGAGTATGAAAATCAACAGAAAATCAAAATTGATTAATGTTGGCTATCATAATGGAAAGCAATTCGAAAAATATAAATTTAACTATCTATTTGCATATAAATGCGAAATAGATTTATTTTCGTCCTATAATAGATATTTTCCAGTTTTATTTACTTTATTATAAAATCTTAAATTTGGTCGAAGCGGCACTTAATATTATGTACTATCCAGCTAACAATCCATAGGAAGCACATTTGAACTTTTAATGTCCATTTAATGTCACATTTTCATTTTGAGTATCAAAATGAAGACAAAGTGAGCGCGCGTCATTTCAGCAACCTGTGAACCAATGTGGCCCATTTTCAATAGGCTTTGTCACAGGTCCATAGGCAATGTTTTTGCCAAGTTTAGTTGAAATCCATCAATGTCTTCAAAAGTTATCGTGTAAACGGACGGACGCACGCACGGACGGACGCACGCACGGACGGACGCACGCACGGACGGACGGACTGTGCGATTCTATAAGCTGCCTTTTCAGGCGAGCTAAAATGTGTCGAATTTATTCAAAACTGTCGAATTGATTCAAAACTGTCGAATTTATACAAAACTTTCGATTTGATTCGAAACGGTCGAATTTATTCGAAACGGTCGAATTTATTCGAAACGGTTGAATTTATTCCAAACGGTCGAATTTATTCGAAACGGTCTAATTTATTCCAAACGGTCGAATTGTGGCAATTGAAACCAACAAGTTCATCAGAAGGATATTATCTGGCTATTTCCCTGAAAAGTGTGACATATCAGTCGGCCTTGGTCCTTGACATGCATGCGGGGATATTATCATTGTCGCCATTAACTAATTTCAGGAAAACACAATTGCTGCATATCCGTACATTTCAAAGTTGTTGTTCTGTTTAACAACCTTATCTAACTTTCACGTACACAAACATAACACAATATAAAATGCTGAAAATTAGTCAGCCAGAGTTATCGACGTTTATCGACAATAATTGCATATAAATAACAACAACTTTAATGCTATTTATGGTGATAAATCAAGGATCATTCTCATTGAAGGATCTACAAATTAGGGTAAGTGGTAGGTAATCATAATCAGGAAATAATTTTCTTTGTTCTCCATTACTTTTGATCACCTTCAATTACGGAACTTTTGATAGGTGACAAACATTTTTATTTGGTGGAGAATGTTTTTAATATGATTTTTTCAGAAATTGCACATATATAAGCGGACCAAACTAACAAATATTGTATTGAGTGAAGTGAAATCACAAACATTGAATATCATTTTTATTGTAAAAATGATGAAGCTCTTAATAATATTTCTAATTTCCTTAGAGATCTATGTTCACTGCAGTAGATCTACGTGGTCGTCGCTTCAGAGTACAAGCGTAAGTATAATTTTAAACAATAAATTAAGCCATTAGATATGAAAACCATTGTATAAATTTTGTTTGCCCTGGGTAGTCTTGACTCTTGTGAAATAATGGTTCAGATTTTTACGGCCTAATTCTAATATTTAGTAAACCAACAGATAGGTAAAGTGAAAAATCTTCAAAAGTTTGATTTTCCGTTTCTTTTAGCTATATATTTGACTTTTGGCTACATTGCTACCGAGTTTGTTAGTACTTGTAGACTGTAGTAGGCACTATATACTCATCGGCAATGGTTTTCCATTTTTCAATTTCCGTTCTGGTTTTAATACCCACTTTGATACCCACCGTTTTGACACTCTCACAGTTCACAATTTTAGCTCGCCTGAGAAAAGGCAGCCTGTATGCTTATAGAACCACACAGTCCTTCCGTTCGTTTCCTAACACTGTTCCCTTTGAAGTAACGACGGAAGTTGAACAAACTTGGCAAAACAATGGACCAGTGCAGCGATTCCTGCACATGGTTGCAGAAGTGACGTACCGAGAAAGATTCAAACTTGCCTTTCTGTAGCACAGGCAAGAATGGGGGACCCCTCTTGTCCGTGCTGCAGAGAGGTAAGTTTTGTATCCTCCACATTTCCGCAAACGTGTGTAGGACACGCTGGGCCAATGAGTTTATGATTTTATAATAAAGCAAATAAAACTGGAAAATAAATAGTAAAGGACAGAAATACGCTTGTTTTGATAGACCAATTTAGCCAAAGCATTATGCGTCTTTATTTTTTAGAGATTTTTGGGCTCCATGCAAAAAACTATAAATGAATCCGATTACTATAAAACTATAAATGCCAAAAAGTCGAAAATCCAGCAGAATATTCCGAAACTGAGATAAATAAAAATACACTATTGCATTCGTATTTTGGACTTACAATCAACTCTTTTAAGTATAAGCCCACACAGCAATGATTGCAAAATGTTTATAAATGAAATTAAGTTAACATCTGAGAGATTTTGGAAAAACGAAAAAATTAATATAGAATTATATTGTAATTTCGCTTTTGACTTTGAACAATATATTTATAGTAAACTGAGAGAGATAAGAGACTGGGAGAGGTAATTGAGGTAATTCTAATCTACGAGTCTGGACTCCATTTATATTTATTCTGATAATCAAATATAACATATTTTTAATTCTTTTTGATTTCCCAATTTTGATCAATATTGATTTTAAATTACTATTCATTTTTATTTTTTGGTTATGATCAATAATCAATATTGATCTACTTTGAAGTAATGTCTATTTTAGTAATCAAACTAAATTAATCTATTTCCACGTACTATGATTCTACCAAAACCATGTATACGGTCTTCTATACTAAGGCAAGCTTCTGTTAAGGTTTGTCGTGTAACAGAAGGTTTTTATGGCTGTTTAATCAACTTAAGTTTTTTACTTTTAATAAAACAGTAGCTTTTTATTTAAATCGTATATATTCAAATAGATGTTATTTAAATATATAAATAGAAAGCTAAAGACGAATATAATTTTAAACAGAAAAATTTGAGTAGCAGTGCGTGGGAAGCATCTAAATTTGCTCTACAACCCCAGCCAATAGAAGGTTCAAAATTTACGAAACGTCAAGAAAATTATCTACACTATAATGAAGAACTTCCATCTTTGAAAGGTAAATTAATGCTAACTAAACAGACTGTATCACTCTATAATATAATCTTCTTGTTCGAATTGCATTTCAAAATTTCCGTAGGGATGCTTGTTTATATCATCGTGTGTTATCCTTACTAGCGCGGTTTATAGTCTCCTACTACTTACAAGGCACAAAAAATTTCATTAAAGGAACAATGCATGCATTCTGTATGAAAATTTTTCCAGCTTTCAGTGCGCTCAAGGTTTCTATTACTTCATGTGCGGGAAAATTCAATTTGACAATTTACATTGATGTTTTGAATTTTGAATTGGTTTGATAAAGTTAGATTCCCAAAGAAATGAGTCAGTTTTCGATTCTGTAAAGCAAATTTTGCAACCGTTTAAGGCAGTGGTGCAGATTTCAAAAGACTGTTTCTACCACAAATGGGGACGGTGCTAGGCAACCAGCAAAAGTTATCATAGAGGGTGAATGAGAATCGCGAAAATTCGTACTTTTTTGGGAAAGTCCTAAAGGATCTGAGATTACTGGTCCTACACCACACCCAGGGTTACCAGGTATACTTAAATGGCAAGTATTATACTTAAATTGGGCCCTATACTTAAAATACTTGCAAGTATTTTAAAATACTTAAATTATACTTAAATATACTTAAATCAGCTAAAATCGAAACATTGAAATAACATGAAGTCATCCAATATTAGACCACACTTTTTTATCGTTCAGATACGTTTACTACTTGAAATTTTCTCGCGCTTCGCCCGAATTTAAGTATTTTTGTCTTAAAATTCATTTTAATAGTCAAAATTGTCTTCCAATTTCGAAGGAAATTTATTAATAACTTATCAGCGAGGTATAAATAACAAACCTCTCTTCCTCAGCTTTGTCACTAAACCGTTAAAGCTAAGTCTTATTAATCAGTTTTGTAGTTGAATTTCAAAAATTTCTCGCGCTTCGCGCGAATTGGTATTTTCTCCTCATTTCTTTCTTCATATATGAAGTAATATGCAAGAATATTTATTTCAAGATACGTAATTTAATTATTTTTGCTTCTTTTTCAACAAAAAACCGTAAATTTGTTAGCTGCGCTCAAATGATTGCGCCAAATAAGGCTGTATGACATTTGTAAGCATTTACCTAGACGCGCCCGAAGGGCGCGGGTTGGTTAATGGCTATTGTTGCCCCGATACTTAAATTCTTCCTGGAAAATCTGGTAACCCTGACCACACCAATGTAGTAAATGTAAAAAAGATTCTTCAAAACTTATTCTAGAGGTTATACTTTGAAAACTTCACATTTTTGTCTGTGGCTTGAAGATATCATCGTTTGAAACTTGAAATTGATACATAATCCTGTATTTGCATTTTGTGATCCGTGTATCTTCCAATTAAAGACAAAATTGTGAAAATTTCTAAATATAACCTCTAGAATAAGTTCCGATGAATCTTTATTGAATATACTTTATTTTATGGGTGATGGACCAGTAATCTCGGATCCTTTAGCACTTTTTCAAAAAAAGTTAATGAGGAATATGATAGTCAAGAGATCATTTACGTTTGTGTGCACCAGGACTTTAAGCTCCCGGTACCGCAGATTTGGAAATCTCTGATGATCATCAAAATACATGTAAAAATTGCTTTACAACTCTTGGAATTCTGTTTAAAGTTCTTACCCGATTTTCTTGTGTGGTACATTTTTGGAATCTTGAATATAATATCGACCATCACAATGTATATAAAATATACGATATACATTAATGGTATAATAGTATGCTCAATGAGTTACTCCAATAGTCAAAAAATATTCTAAAATTTCATCTTACTACTACCTAGGGTCAATAGGTATCGAAAAGATTTTAATTTCCAATGTAACAGGCCCCGCCCACTGTCTAATTTTCACACTTTAGCTCCGCCAATTAGCCACGCCCCCGAAGGGAGCGTGACATTCTATTGGCTGAGAAAATGTAAGCTCCCTCTACTTTGGGGGCGGGGCAAGGGCCGATTTCCACAGCAACCATGCTTGTTGCAAGAGGTTTTCGATACCTGAGTCAATATGTTTGTATTAAAATAGCATATTGTTGGCCATCGGTAACATACTCTGGCCACCCACGAGGGTCACATTTTTAACTTATTGGGGTATAAGGTAACGTTACTTTGAGAGGGGTGCTGCACCCCCTTCCCCACTGGACACGTCCAAACACGTACGTGCTTGGAAATGAGCATGGACTGTTGCAAAAAGGAGTGGACGCTACTCACTTTCAAATTTTACTCCTTTTTGAGTACAGGAGTGGAGAACAAAACCTACAACAAACCGTAACAGAAACTCGCCTGAGTAAAGGTGTGCACATTTTTGGTAGAATGATAGTAGATATAGGTCTATTTTGATTTAATTACTAAAATCTACAGTAATTCAAATTGGATCAATATTGATCATAATTGGTTATCAAAATCAAAAAGTTTTAAAATAAGTAAAATAAGTTATATTTGACTATCAAAATAAATCTTAAATTTGGTAGGAGCGAGCGGAGTGAAATATTTTCCGCAAACAATTTATAGCAAACGCAATTGACCTTTTTAATACCCATTTTCTGCTTTCACTATCAAAATGAAACAAAGTAAGCGCGCAGTATCTCAGCAACCAATTTACCGACCGATTTACCCCAAAACCATAGGCATTTTTTTCCTAAGTTTGGTCAATATCCGTCATAGTATTCGAAAGTTATCGTGGGGACAGAAGGACGGACGTACGGACAGTGTTCGGTTCAATAAGCTTGCTTCCTCTGGTGATGAACTAAAATTACAATAAAAAACACTCAATTTTCTAATTCGTCGCTTGACGCTACATTGCTAATTAAGACTCGGCCTTAAAATGGTCCATTGTCCAGTGATGGCAGTATGTATAATGAGGATTAAAAGTATCCGATTCAAAAATGTGGTGGATAACTGGAGTGATTTGCAAATATCCAAATTCTCTTTCTGAACAAAAGGTTGACCCTAGGCCGCAATAAGGCGAAGTTTTGGAATATTTTTTGACTCTATCAATGTAACGTAAAATCTGTACCTCTGGCCCTGGCCCACCTAATGAGAAAGCATGAATAGGTCAATTGGAATTAACATAAAAATCTATGTATCTGAAATACATTCTACCCATCGTACAATATTGCCCCGGAATACATACTATAGCTTTATTTATAACAGGACTTGGGTCCTGTGACCGGTACATTATATTAGTGATGAACCCAAATAAATGCCGGTGTGATTGGCCTACTAGAAACCATAATTCTTGCAAAATTGTTTGTAGATGCACTAGCCCCATGTACTACAGGACGTGGGTCCTGTGACCGCCTAGTAGAAGTAATAATAACATACAGAGCCAATGATTTCCCAAGAAAGGTGAATTTAATGATAAAGGGGGTAGCGCATGTCATTTGTAAATTGATTAGGGCTAATTTTATTGATATTGAAAATGTCAGAGACGACTCAAGATAGACGAGCATGCATGTTAGCATTTTGGATAGATAACTGAGGTGTTCTATTACAATATATATCAATATAAAATTGGTTACTTTTGACTTTTAAGCATTAAACTGAATAATAACCAATAATTTTTAAAAGTATTGCAGTTTGTTTAAATAAGTCTGTATTTTCAATGTTAACTAAAATCATTCAAACGAGTCGGGTAAATAATAACGAATTACAGTAATTTCGATGAAATCCTAGAAATCGATTTTCTTTATATGAATAACATTGAATTAAATTTTACTTTTATTAATTTATATTTATTTTATTAAATTGATTTTTAGCTAGCCTGACGATCTTAGAACCGCATAGTTTGTCCGGTCGTTCTAGCGTACCCACGATAAAGTTAAAATACAATTACGAATATTGAAACTTGGCAACAACAATGAGTATTTAAAATGTTTGGGGTTTAATATTTTTAGGTTTATCTTTTAAAAATAATCTATAATTCGATTTTAAATGGAAATACATTTAATGTATTTGTATACTAGTGTTGACTTTTACTTTACACAGGGCTAAAAAGTTGAAAATCAATAGATATTTTAAAACATAAGCTAATTTCTATTTTGGAGAAAAGCAATTACGTTTTTTGATTTTTTCAGAAATGGAATCGTAAAATAAGCATAGACATTTTATATGGTATTATATCACGTTAACATGCCTAGTAAGATTATCAGAGTGTAATAGTGTAAATTTAATTCTAAAAAAGTTTAGGAAAAATCATTTTCTTTAACTTCTGATTTTTGACTTACATGTTACAAAGAGTGAGTATGCTAGGACCTGAATCATATTACATATCAAAGATGTTTGCATTATCTATTGTGGAGTTTTCTTTATATACCTTCTGAAATGGCACTCTAATATACAGGGTTACCTTACCAGGTATACTTAAATGGCAAGTATAATACTCAAATTAGACCCTATACTTAAAATACTTGCAAGTATTTTAAAATACTTAGATTATACCTAAATATACTTAACCCATCCGTTACGGAATTATTTTTTTTGAGGCTCGGATTTGATATTTCAGAATCACACTACTTTGGGGTAGAGAAACATTTTTTACATTGATCATATGATTGAAATCTGCAAAGCCCCCGAGATAATGCCCGTTACCATATGGCAACGCTAGGAACATGTGGGGTCAAAAATAAATGTTACGCAAAATGTGGAATAAACGTAATTCATGGCGAATGTGGTCAGAAATCGACTAAAATATGACATTTATGAAAATCAGCAAGCATGCATCCAGTAGGGGGCGGGTTGGTCGCAGCGCCCCACCCCTAAATCTAAGAAAAATATAAGATTTTTCCCAGGAAAAAGCCAAAAATAGCAAAAATTTTTCGTGCATTGCGCGAATGTCTCCTTTTACATTATTTTTGTTTGCGCCTCTCTTTAATTTTCTGGATACGTGTCTGGAAAGCAGTAAAGCATTTTTCGCGCAAACCGACAACCCACTTCTTGCACATGTCAGGACTTTTGTTTACATCGTCATATTTTATTGTCGACCGTCTGTGCAGCGTAAAACTCATCTGAACATTTGTAAGCTTGGTAATACCAACGACGTCAACTAATGAGCCTATCCAAACTATCCAGAGTCTGCCTAGTCCCGTAAAACCTAACCCATCCCAACTCTTTCGACTCCCTTCCAAGGGATACTTCAAAAGAAGGGGGACTGGATTTAGGCAGCGTGATCTCGTTCACCCAATTGTCCCCGTTGCGTATGCTACCAACGTTGCACCCGTGGCCCCAAGTTTGGCCACTTAACCTATTACCTTAATTTATTTCCCTCGTTGCCTCAAAAGTTTCTAATGTGCATTCCAATCTATTGAATTTGTTGCCCCATCTGCCTCCAATATAGTGCACATACACTACTATTTACTACGCTTGGGGCGACGGCGGCAACGAATTCAATAGATTAGATAGGCACATCAGATTAATATAAAAGTACTTGGAATAACGGGGAAAAAATTAATGTAATAAGTTTAGTGGCCAAACTTGAAGCAACGGGGGAGAGGGCAATTGGGACAACGGGGGAGGGGGCAATTGGGGCAACGGGGGAGGGGGCAATTGGTTCGGAGGGGGTGAAGATGGGTGGGGATTTGTTCAATGGGTTGATATCTATCCAAATCCAGTGGAATCTCATTTTGCCCCAACCTCCCCACCCACCTTCTAGGGGTGGGGAGACTAGGAGCGTGACCTCCAAGTCATTTCGATAACGAATCGATGAAACATTTGGGGTCATGACTAAAAAAGTGATATAGAGGTGGTTTGGTACTAACTGTCACACACGGCTTGCTGCACTCATATCATCCTAGAGTATCCAAATGGTAACACTGACGCTTGCAGCGACACAGCGCTCAAAGCGTTTTGTGAATTTTGAAATTTAGTCTATTTCCGATAATTATGGATACTGAAATTTCATTCTAACCATCAACAAAGATAACATTATTTCTTATTTCGTATATATTAATTTTTGAAAATAAAATTCCTTAATTTTGCAAATAAGATTTGGATGCATGAATTCGAAATTTCATAAAAAATCGAAAAAAGGACAAAATTTGATATTTTTTGGTAAAATGTGGAAGGACATGCATTAGTGATGGTTCATAAGTGGCGGCATGTATTTATTAGATCTTGTCTACAAAATAAAAATATTTGAATTAGATGTCCTTGACTGTTACCATATGGTTACCGTAGTAAGGAACGGGTTAAATGAGCTAAAATCGGTAAAAATGGAATATTTTCATCTTTAAGTATTAGTACACAATTTGTTAGCGTTCAAATAAGTTAAAACGTCGAAATTTTCTCGCGCTTCGCGCGAATTTCAATATTTTTCGTTGATCGATCCAGTTTAGTTGTCAAAAATGTCTAACAATTTCGATAGAAATACATTAACCGTTAATCAGTGGAGGATAAAAGCAAACTTCTTTTCCTCAACTATGTCACTTAACCGTTAAGCTAAATTACACAAAATTCGTCAAATCATTAGTGATAAATTTTGAAGTTGAATTTCAAATTTTTCTCGCGCTTGGCGCGAATTTGTACATTTTTATGATATTCTCACTTATCTCTGCATTAATATTAATTTCAAAATATATTATTTGCGTTATTTTTGTTTCATTTTTTTCAAAAAACACTTATGTTAGCGCCAAATGCGGTTGTATAACATTTGAAAGAATTTACTAATAAGCGCCCGAAGGGCGCGGGTTGGTAAATGGCTTTTGTTGGTCAGGATACTTAAATTGGCTGAAGAAAATCTGGTAACTCTACCCTGCTAATATATGTCCTGATTTCTGGTTTTAAAGGAGCGTCCGTCTGTAACGGGGAAAATTATACCATCTGTTTCAACGACCTAATTAATTACATCAAGCTTGGACAGAATGATATTCAATTAACAAACAATACCGACGTTATCATCGTTGTTGGATTGTCTGGAGTTGGAAAGAGTACCCTGGTTCAATTCATCGCAAATGATACCAATACTTTGGAAGCAGTATGCAAGGGAACGAGGTGCAATATTACAGACGATTCTGGGTCAATTGGGAGTAATATAATCTCGCAAACTTTTATTCCTAACCTGGTCATTGACAACACAACAGACAATACAGTAGCAATACCTCTGTATGACATGCCTGGCTTTAACGACAATCGAAATGAAACAGTAGAAATTGCGAATTCGTTTTTCGTTAAAAAAGTATTAGAGAATGCTCAACGAGTAAAAATAGTTGCAGTAGCTAGAAAGGCAGATTTGAGCACTTCTGACAAGATGAGATTTCCGACCTTTTTAGAAAATCTTTGTAAACTAATAAAAGACCCATTCAAATTTAGTAATGCAATAACGATTGTTGCCAACATGGCAGAGTATCATAACCCTAACGAGGATCATTTTATAGATTATTTTGATTTTATGAATCAAGTGAACGATTCGTTAACTTCTTTTGTCAAACCAGAATATTTAGAAGCTTCTAAAGAATTAATGACGATATTAATGAAGCAAACGCAAAATCCAGATGAAGAACCTATACCTACAAATTTAGGTTTAATGAGGAGTCCAGTTAAAAAAGGATCAATTAGAAATGACAATACATTTCGCAAAGACTACGTATACCTTAGGCACATAATTTATAATACAACCAACTATATCTCCAAAAATGACAATGACTTTGGCTTTGCCATTTCCGCTGAATCAGAACTTTTTATTGTAAAAGCGTTTGAAACCATTCGGTATAATATAATCGCCATAATGAAAAGCATTAATAATACTATCACTGAAGACTTGCCTTCAGGCTTTGAAAGGTGGGCCAATACCGGCTTAGCTGCCGATAATTTTCCGGAACAAATAAGTAATCTCGTTACAGCTTCGTACGATTTCATTAAAGAGACTAACGTCACACCAAGTTATTATATAAATTGTACTTGGAAGCAAATTTCGGCGTTTAATGATATAGTTAATCTATATAAGCTTCAGCTTGAAACACCATTAGTGTTTATGGACTACGCGTTTACAATATTGCCAGATATAATCTTACGCCAAGACACGTGGATAGAACCTTTATACGAAATACACCGTAATGTTAAAGAACACCCAAAAACACTTGGTGCAATAGATACGGTTTGTGAAAACGTAAAGAAATTATACATTGAATTTGTGAATGCTGTTGTAGAAAGATTTTCAGATGGTTTTAAGGAATTTGCACTAACAGGCTCGACCAATGGTACATTTAACTTGTACTTAAAAAATTTGCTGACAGCTTCATACGGCTTTCTAAATGAAGCAGACAGAGAGCCAAGTTATTACAAAAATGGCATTTGGAATGCTACTTCCAAATTTGTAGATTCAGATATAATATTAAACTACAAATCGACACTTGAACCCAAATTCAAATTTTTTGATTCAGTTTTCCTTATACTGCCAAAGGTCGATTTGCAAAAGGGAAAGTGGAATCAAACCCTTAATGGGATTAAAAGTAGTATCATTCAAAACGAAAAAGTCAAACGTGCTATCAACATAGTTATAGAAAATGTAGATAAACTATATACCTATATGGCTGAAACTGTTGCCAACAGATTTTCAGATAGCTTTAATAAGTTGGCACAAACAGGCTCCGTCAACGCTACATTTAGGTCGTGCTTAGTTAATTTGACAACAGCTTCATATGAATTTCTAAATGAAGCAAACAGAGAGCCAAGTTACTACAAAAATGGCATTTGGAATGCTATTTCAAAATTTGTAGATACAGATATAATGTCAACCTACAAACCGACTCTTGAACCCAAATTCAATTTTTTTGATTCAGTCTTCATTATAATGCCTAAGGTCGATTTACAAAAGGAAAAGTGGAACCAAACTCTCAATGGGATTAAAAGTAGAATCATTAACAAGGCGAAAAGTATTGTTGACTCTGTCATTGGTGAAGTAAATAAATTATATAACGATATGGCTAACACCATTGCCGACAGATTTTCTGAAGGTTTTTATAAGATGTCACAAACAGATGCGATCAACGCTACATTTAAAGCATATTTAGATAAATTGCTAAATGCTTCGTATCCCTTTCTAAATGAAGCAGACAGAGAGCCTAGTTATTACAAGAATGGTATTTGGAATACTACTTCAAAATTTGTAGATGCAGATATAATATCAAATTACAAATCAAAAATTGAACCAAAATTCAGATTTTTGGACACGTATTTTCTCATAATGCCAAAGGTTGATTTACAGAAGCAAAAGTGGAATCAGACCCTTAATGGAATTAGAAGTAGAATAATTGAAAAGGATAAAACCAAGCAAGCTTCTAAAACTCTTTTCAATCGCTTTAAAACTCAATTTTCAACGTTAACAGAAACATATGCTCTACATACAATTTTAGAGCACAATTTTCTCCCTGATGTGTTTGAGAAAAAGGATAGGTTAGACATGCTAGCAAACAATTCGACAAAATTGGAGGCTACATTTCAGATCCTTAAAGCTAATGTCACATATTTATCCCAATACTTAAAAAACGTTACAGCAGATTATAGTTCATTAACTCATGCAATTATTCCAAATATAATTCGCTACGACCTATTGGAAATGCTGGAAAAGCTAGAAATGTTAGAATGGAAAACTATGGATTGGGGTGGTGTGCATTTAACTTTCTATAAAGGCCTTGTCAGCGAAGAGAAAGAATTTACCACCACTTTGATAACAATTTTGGATAAGGATTTGAGTTCCTCTCAAATTCAGAGCAAAAGAATAGAGAATTTTCATTCGTGGTGGCAAACTAATAGTCATTTGCTTCCAAGTACGACTATGAAACAGTTTTGGGATAAATCAGAGAAATTGAAGTTGACATTTTGTCGCAGCTACACTACTTGGGACAAATTTTGGTCAATTTTAAACACCCGTCATGCCATTTTAAAAAGGATAGAACGCATTGTTAGTTTGTTAAATGTTCTTTTTTTGGGTCAACCAGATTGCTCTCTATCTAAAAACAACAAGTTACTTTACATTGGAAACTACCTTTCTTTTAAAAATGTACCTATATGCGAAGTTTCATCCGTTCAAAATGTGATTCTGTTAGCAATAGATACAATCTACTTTGATAAAGCTATCACGGGCAGCATTTATAATAAAATGGATAATATCAATATTGTTGCGATTGCTCCTACATTAAACGTACCAGAAGGAAACACTATAATTGATTTAGGAGGTATAAATGGAACTACGTATGGATCTAATCCAGGAAGCCCAGGATCCCATGGACGAAGTGGAACCCCAGGAACACCAGCAGGTAGCTTTTATGGCATGTTTTCAAAAAAAATTGGTAGCTTTAAAGATGTTTTATTAAATGGGGGCACTGGAGGGAGGGGAGAGGATGGAAAGGGAGGAATTGACGGGAAAAGTGCGTCACATAAATATTTTGAAGCAAGTAATGAACAGCACTGTGCAGCGTGGTCAGGTGGGAAAATTCAAGTTAGACTTTTGCCAAACAGTTGCAATAGGAATATACATTGTGATGACAGTTGGTGTAAATGCCATGCTGGTAACAATGGAGTATTGGTATATATTGACGGTTTCAAAGGTACATCGGGCACAAATGGAGGTAATGGGGGAGATGGAAAACCCGGTGGTAAGGGAGGTAATTATACTATGGTTGATACAATTGGCGCATCTACTTGGCGACTTGGTAAAAATGGTAATAACGGAGTTGGTGGCAATCAGGGCAAGGGAGGAAAGGGTGGAAAGAACGGAGAAATTTTAAAAGTTGTCTTAGATGACGTGACGTCTGGTGGACAAAAACGTTGCAAGGAACGTAGTCGCACGTTTTCAGATGCTGGCTTCAGTAATAATGGTCTCAATGGTGCCCAAGGTAAAAGTGGAGAAGGCACTAATGGTGGTAGTAGATTGCCAATCGAGTCTTTACTTAAAGATCACAAAAACTTACTAAGCTATCGAATGAAAATGTTTATGGAAAATGAATTTCTCCACCGCAAAATAAAAAGTTTTTTACCAGCTTTGGGGAAACATTTCTAAGCACACTTACCTAGTTATTAAGTTTTTTTATATACTGACAGTGAGTTTTGGGTTGTAGTGTTTTATCTGCATCAGGGAAGTGTTTACGATAATCATTCTAATTTGCCTGTGATTTTAGTGGGCGTGATTATGACCAATTTGTATGAGTCTCTTAGGCACATTGACTAATAAAAATTATCATTGCAATTTTATATCTCTTTTTCCTGATCCATAATGACACTATATAGCCGCAGTCAGGGTATGCGTTCGCTCAAGCACGCTCAGGGGACGGCGAAACCGTATAGGCTAGAGCAAACCATGTAGTAAATTTTTATTATAGAAGTGAATACACAAAGCAGTCCCGGAGTGTCAAATATGCAATACGGGCGGGTGATAAGAACAATATTACTTAGGAGTTCTAATAACTATAGTTTTACATTTTATCCATCCATCTAAATATATGTATATTTGAAATTATATGAATCAAGGTTGGTTGATATGGTAACACAGTCAGTCAGTAGTACTAGGTCAAGTCATACTTGTTTGAAATTTCGGTCAAACCTACTTATGGGGATAAAAGAAGGCAGCCATAGATTTTTACTCTATGGCTTGGAAATGCCTGATAGTTTCCCCCATAAGTGGTTTTGAGTGGTATTTCAAACAACTATAACTTAACCTAGTACTAGTGGCAGTGTGTTACCATGTCCACCAACCTTGATATGAAATATATATATATATGTATTAAGATAACTTTTAAAAAATTCTATGAATTTCATTTGGCTGAATATTACAACCTTGATCGATGTAGAATAAAAATCTTACATAGTATTTTGAAACCTCAGTAAGCTTTTAATTGTGGATTTAAACATGACTGAACGAGTTCTACTATGCATCAAATAACATATCTTTCACCCTGTCTTCCTTTGTCAAACCGTGGTCATACTAATGCAATCGTGATTGTCACTTTTCAGAGTTGTGTTTCTACTAAGCACGTATTAAGGGGGTGCGAAAGTGCTTTAGTACACCCTAAATATTTTATCAGATCTTAGATACAATTTTATTCAAAATACGAAGCAGTTCTGAAATTGATGAAGCCATCTGAAGATGTTGCTCACCATTGAAGATACAAATAGTCAAGAAATGTATACCTATATGAATGTGTATATGAAACGACGCTGAAATATCTATATAATAATAGCTGCACAAATGTCCTTTAACATCAAGATACGACTTTCAAATTTTTACTGCATGGGCACATCATAGTCAGAACCCCAAATTTCGAGTTTCAAAACGATATCTTTCATAGAAATCGTTTTACGATTTTTTGAATTTCGAATTTTAACATTGAAGGAGTGGGAGAAAACGCTCCGATCTGTCACGCTTTGTTCAAATACTCCTCCTACAGTTTTAATCCGATCTTTACCAAACTTCTTCTTGACCTACTCGACTTAATGATGAAGACGGTAGCCACTCCAGTTTTTTTACTTTTTAGTAGAAAATATTTTGCCAGTTAATTTCAAAAATTTGACAAAATCCTACTCTTTAAGCAGGCAAGCCTCCGCCATGTAAAGGGATTAGTGTCCCTTTCACCTCGAACGGAGCGACCGCAGCGGAGTCAAACTATTAATAGCAAGGCAAGGTTTATTTAGTCAGTATTATTTGGTTATGGATTGTATAGGTTGAATTGACTTGACATAGGATTGGTTAATAATTGTAACGGGGTAGGTAGAAAATAGATAGAAACAACGAGGACGACTAAAATAGTGATAGCTAATTAAAATAATAGAGCTACTTAAAATGAAGAGGTGAAAATGACGTGAATATTTAAGATGACAGGAATATTTAAAATAAAGAAATTATTTAAAATGGCAGGAATGTTTAAAATGGCGAGAATTTTTCAAATGACGAAATTTTTTAAAATGATGTTTATAGATTTAAAACAACGGGGTTATTCAAAATGAAGGGATGATTCTAAACGACAAAATTATTTAAAACTACGGGGTTATTTAAAATGACATCTATTTAAAATGTGGGGTCATTTACAATGACACTTATTTAAAATGTGGGGTAATTTGTCATGACGTCTATTTAAAATGACGCGGTCATTTAAATGACGTGTATTTAAAATGACGGGGTCATTTAAATGACGTCTATTTAAAATGACGGGGTCATTTAAATGACGTCTATTTAAAATGACGGGGTCATTTACAATGGCGTCTATTTAAAATAAATGGCGGGGTCATTTACAATGACCTCTATTTAAAATAAATAGCGGGGTCATTTACAATGACGTCCATTTAAAATAAACGGCGGGGTCATTTACAATCACGTCTATTTAAAATGACGGGGTCATTTGCAACGACGTCTATTTACAATGATGGTGGAGACGCCTCATAGACTCTCCTCTAGTATGAGGACTAGAGAGGGACAGTGGGAATCTCGTTAATCCATTCATGCGCGTCACTAATTAGATGACGAGGCATTTGGGTACCTTAAGAGAGTCAGAGTTACTCCCAAAGGCCTCCTGCCACCTCCTTTCATGAGCCCCATGGAAGCGACGGAACGGACGGTCGCTTGGCGTTAGCTCGAAATCTCCTCTCGAGAGTAGACCTTACGCATGGATGGTAGCATGGATGTACTAGGCTAAGTGTGTAAAACCCTTAGTACGGGGCTTCCTAGTATTATGAAATATGCAATGTAATGAATATGAATGTGTAATGTACAATAGTGTGTAGCCTACCTACCTACCTACTTGTACTATCTAGTAAGCATAGCATGTAGTTTGTACTGCCCATACCTACCTATGTATTATGTATCCATGTGTCATGTGACACAACTGCACTTGCCTAGCAAACTCAAATGTTAGCAAGTAGTACACTTCCGAATCCTGATGGAGACACACGCATTTTCGGTGCTGCTCTCCAATTTAATTAGTGCCCCTAATTAAGTAACCTGTGTACTCACCTGAACCCTATTAACTTACCTGCCTTTAGTTAGTAGTCGTTTATACCTAGAATATGTGTGTAAGTGTAATTATTTATATGTACATAAATAAAAGTGTCTACACACTAAGTTGCGACTTGCACGTTGCACCACATCATTCCTAGGAGCATGGAAAAGTAAGGAAAACCAAAAATGACTCATAGCACAGCCTTATTAGCCCTCTCCAGATGGGGTTATGTAAAATGATAGGGTTATTTAAAATGACGTCTATTTACAATGATGGGGTTATGTAAAATGACGTCTATTTACAAAGATGTGGTAATGTAAAATGACGCGGGGTGATGTAAATTGACGGGGGGATTTAAAATTATATATTATGTCCATATAACATTAATTAATGATATAATAAAGATCAGGCGCTGATGAAAGGACTTCAAACTTTAATTTCGCTGTTTAGTTAATTGATGTTGAATTTGGTTCACTATTATTATGTTGATTCGATAAATATTGTGTTTGGTTCCCCGTCCGTAGGATGTTGTAGCAATGCAACAAGCAATGTTTTAAACATTTTAATCTGTTAATTTTCATACTTTTTTAATGCATAATGCATCCTCATGATCTCTGAGCTACCGTCCCCATTAAGGGGTTACCGATATTTCCCGTTCGGAGAACGGGCCTATTTCTAGTCTATATAATAATAGCTGCACAAATGTCCTTTAACATCAACTTACGACTTTCAAATTTTTACTGCATGGGCACATCATAGTCAGAACCCCAAATTTCGAGTTTCAAAACGATATCTTTCATAGAAATCGTTTTACGATTTTTTGAATTTCGAATTTTAACATTGAAGGAGTGGGAGAAAACGCTCCGATCTGTCACGCTTTGTTCAAATACTCCTCCTACAGTTTTCATCCGATCTTTACCAAACTTCTTTCTGACCTACTCGACTTAATGATAAAGACGGTAGCCACTCCAGTTTTTTATTTTTTAGTAGAAAATATTTAGCCAGTGAATTTCAAAAATTTGACAAAATACTACTCTATAAGCAGGCAGGCCTCCGCCATGTAAAGGGATTAGTGTTCCTTTCACCTCGAACGGAGCGACCGCAGCGGAGTCAAACTATTAATAGCAAGGCAAGGTTTATTTAGTCAGTATTATTTGGTTGTGGATTGCATAGGTTGACTTGACTTGACATAGGATTGGTTAATAATTGTAACGGGGTAGGTAGAAAATAGATAGAAACAACGAGGACGATTAAAATAGTGATAGCTAATTTAAATAATAGAGCTACTTAAAATGAAGAGGTGAAAATGACGTGAATATTTAAGATGACAGGAATATTTAAAATAAAGAAATTATTTAAAATGGCAGGAATGTTTAAAATGGCGAGAATTTTTAATATGACGAAATTTTTTAAAATAACGTTTATAGATTTAAAACAACGGGGTTATTCAAAATGAAGGGATGATTCTAAACGACAAAATTATTTAAAACTACGGGGTTATTTAAAATGACATCTATTTAAAATGTGGGGTCATTTACAATGACATCTATTTAAAATGTGGGATTTAAAATGTGGGGTAATTTGCCATGACGTCTATTTAAAATGACGGGGTCATTTAAATGACGTGCATTTATAATGACGGGGTCAATTAAATGACGTCTATTTAAAATCACGGGGTCATTTAAATGACGTCTATTTAAAATCACGGGGTCATTTAAATGACGTCTATTTAAAACGACGGGGTCATTTAAATGACGTCTATTTAAAATGACGGGGTCATTTACTATGGCGTCTATTTAAAATGACGGGGTCATTTACAATGACGTCTATTTAAAATAAACGGCGGGGTCATTTACAATGACGTCTATTTAAAATAAACGGCGGGGTCATTTACAATCACGTCTATTTAAAATGACGGGGTCATTGCAACGACGTCTATTTTAAATGACGGGGTTATTTAAAATGATAGGGTTATTTAAAATGACGTCTATTTACAATGATGGGGTTATGTAAAATGACGTCTATTTACAATGATGGGGTTATGTAAAATGACGTCTATTTACAATGATGGGGTTATGTAAAATGACGTCTATTTACAATGATGTGGTAATGTAAAATGACGCGGGGTGATGTAAATTGACGGGGGGATTTAAAATTATATATTATGTCCATATAATATTAATGATATAATAAAAGTCAGGTGCTGATGAAAGGACTTCAAACTTTAATTTCGCTGTATTGTTAATTGATGTTGAATTTGGTTCACTATTATTATTTTGATTCGATAAGTATTGTATTTGGTTCCCCGTCCGTAGGATGTTGTAGCAATGCAGCAAGCAATGTTTTAAACATTTTAATCTGTTAATTTTCATACTTTTTTAATGCATAATGCATCCTCATGATCTCTGATCTACCGTCCCCATTAAGGGGTTACCCATTTTTCCCGTTCGGAGAACGGGCCTATTTCTATATATGATAAAATAAGGGTTAAAAAAAGGTTAAAAAATAAGGAAAATATATTATGGTAGTTAAATATATATATTTGGTTGAAAACAGAATGTCTGGTAGACAATATTTTGTACTTAAAAATATGATTACTTTTACTTTAAATCAGGTCACAATTAATTACAAGCTTGAGCATGAAACATCTCTTAAAATATTGCAAGTTTTGAAAAGCTTCATGTATATATCGAACAACTTACTGTTAAAGTTAGACAATGGAGGCCAAACACCAGAGAAAGATCAACATCCTATCCAGCCCATCACCAACATCCAAATAAGCTAAACCATCCCGTTTAGTCCATCACCAATATCCAAATAAAGTAATCCATCTAATACAGCCCATCACCAGTTTCCAAATAAAGTAAACCACCAAATACAGCCATCACCAACACATCCCTTCCAGCCCATCCATATCCAAACACCTACCATGTTGGGTAAAATGGATGGGAATGGGATGCTTAATCTATGCTTGGCAGCTAAGTGATTTGAATGTTTCCAGGGCTTCGCCCTCAGGGACATGATTAGATGACATGACCCTACATATTGGCCCTTGGTCTTAATAACGTGAAACTTTAGAAATTTTTTTAACTCCGGGTTTGGAATAACTAATTACATAATATACTACCATTAATGTATAGTGTCAATGCAAGGAAAATGTCAACTTCCATGACATTCATGACTATGACCAACGAAAATGTTAGCATCACATTAAAGAAATATTCTATACTCATTTGTTAAGGGCTACTTATACTCTTCCTATTCCTATCATCATCACGATTTGTGACGTCATATCAGTTAATTTTAAATCTACTAAAAATTGTTTCCAATGAGACATGAGGAATAGAATGAGTCTAAAGTGGCCTTTAGTCACCTGCGAAAATTAGGAAAACTGGGAAATGTATGGAAATCAAAAGGTATTATATTATAAGTCATAATTTTATGATAATAAATCTCTTCAACACATAAGTGGCACAATCAAAACGTACACATTTGAAATTAAAAAAATAGTTTATCGCTTCATCCCACTCTGAATATTTTCTATTTAAGAATGGATTTAGCTTTCTCTTTAAGACGTAAAACATTTTTAACCTCCTATTAGCTTAAAACTATTTGCGAATCGAAAAAAATATAGTTTCAATGTGAAAGCCAAATTTTAAACTTTCATGCGCATAAAATAACGTCACTCCACGGTATATTAAATTGAAAGAAAGAGTATCAACTACCACGTCTTTCAGTGACTTTCATAATTTTATTACCGCGCAACTGTGTATGCATAAAACCAAGTTTCATCAGGATGGAATTTTGCATCTTTAGCAAATAAACCAAATATCTCTATATTATAATCGCAGAGTCGAAAAAATTTACGTGTCTATATTTCTATCTATGTATGTACGGTTGGTAGGGTGTTCCGAAAAGCAAAATGCGCATGCTCACTTTCTCTAAACCACCGAACAATGCATAATAGGGGCATGTAAATTTGAATATTGTATCTATCTAATAAAAACGTAAGGAAGAAGTTTGCATTTGGGTAATGTCCCTAAAATGAGCAATGCGCAAGTCCGTATATGCTATGCTTTTCTAACATCAGATATCAAAATGCAACTTCTGTATTAAGATCTGGTGTGAGTGTGTGATTATTTCAAAACTAACAACATCTTTGATTTTGATTGTGCTTTGTGTTTGTAGTAGATATGCATGTTTTGTATTGCTTTTCGGGTATTGATTGTTTGTTCATCTGTAGGTAAGTATCTTTCTTAACTTAAAAATTGTCGACCTGGATTGTTTTGCGAAACTTGTGAAAGTGAAAAATTGTGAAATTGAATTTAAGCAACAGGACTAATGCTGCTCAGAAGCAGTTTCTCTTGAAAATGTGTACAAAAAAATTGACTTTAATATTAAATATCTCAGAAAGTAATGGGACTTTTTAAATAAAACTTGGCAAGTATATTTGAGTAAATATGGGGGACCTTTACTTTCAATATGAATCAATTACTATCAGAGGGAGCGGAGATAGCCCCAGACGTATTTGTAGTCATTCGCACGTTTAGTCAATCACGGTAGTCGGGTTTCGGTTATGAGTTGTTCCCAAATAGACTCGTGGTGGAATAGTGGAGTTAGACCTCCCACGTTCATTTGCTCGACTCGAAGTTTGAGCTGAAGTTGAGCCTTTTGTATTGCATGATTCATTTTCTTTCGAATACAAAGAGCGAACTGTGGCAGCGAAATTATAATATACGTTTGGAAAAGGAATTAGTGAAAATTGTGCTTAATAAAATTTAATGTTAGTTATTTGCATTAGTTAATACAAAATATTTGTTAGTGTAAACGGGGTTTTATTATTCACTGTGTTTGTACTAATAGTTATACTAGTCTTTTTCCATCCTTCTGTGCAAATTGAGCAATTAAGGTCTTTCCTCCTGTTTTGCTCGTTGAGTCCAAATTGTACCAACGATTATACGTAAACACTCAAACCTAAGGACGCGGAAATTATCCAAAAGTAGCCTAAAATTTTAAAGAAAGTTGTCACTTACGTTGTCTTTAGAGTATAATTGGTAGTCCAGATACGTATAGCAATTTGAACATTTGAAGTAGAAACCAAGTCTAAAAAATTATGTTTCAAAATTTAATATAAATGTTCCATTTAAGCTAAAGTATAATGTAATGTTTTACTAATTGTACGCTGTAGATTGTTTTTGTATGCTGTCTTTCTTTTGACATCTTTTAGACACCACGAAGTAAGCGATAGATAGAAAGTATCTAAAAACCCGGTTTTTTAGAAAACAATCCACGACCCCGAGTTTTTTTTGTGTTTTTTAGGGTTTTTTGGGTTTAAGGGTTTTTTATATAACTATAGGCATAAATGAAAGTCTATACTATGCCATATAGGAAAAATACAGCTGACAATAACAACCACTTTGATTCCTAAAACTAAAATTATTTTCTCCTATAAAAACAAAAATTAAAGCACAAAAAGTTTTATTGCTAACCCATTTTAAAACAGCAAACACGTAGTATTTTTGGAGCAACTATACTAAAATTAGTAAATAACTATGCGCATTATAATATTTTATTGATTAAATTGACTGTATGAAATTACTTCATTAATTTGGAGCTTTAATTGTGAAGCAGTAGAGCAAATTTTGAAAATGTAAGTAGTTAATTAAAATTAAGAATAATTATCTATACAACAAACATAAACTTCACAACGATTAAAGATTGCATAAAACTAATATAATAGTCATCTTGATAGGATACGTTGCACGTAAAAGTGTAGGAGCTACCATTTGTTTCCATCTGATTATATATTTGTTTACCTTTTTGAATAGAAATAGGAGAAAGTTCGAATGATTTGCTTATCTAGATGGAGCTTTAGTGCACATTATTGCATGTTTTGTAAAAAAAAAACCCAACAAACTCAATAGACCCAGGATTTTTTAAGTAAAGCGGGGTGGGTTTTTTGCTAAAAAACCTAAAAACCCCCAACCCATAAAAAACCCGACCCACAACCCAGGATAGATATAACCATAACGACTGTGGGGTGAGCTTCGAGAGTCAATTGCTGTTCATCTGAATAATGCGTGTCTATCCTTCCTTGTTGGTGGTTATGAGAGTTATCGTGTTGTACTTTAATCAAACATGTGCCTCTAATATCAGAAATTAGCTTATTTAAAAATATTATGCAAATGGCAAAGAAACCGAAATGCAATCGAAATATCAATTAATAACTAACACTAATCAATTTATTGACACACACACTTAATTGACCTGGAGAAATGCTGCTGAGAGCAGAGAGAGAAAAGCGTGGACCGTCTGGTTGAGAGCGTTCTTAACAATTGAATTGTAACATAGTAGAACAGAGCGTTTCACGCCAGAAAATGCTTACAACTAGAAAGAGCGGGAGATGAATGGTAGAATACAGAATTTAGAATCAAACAACGACTGTTAGAAATATTTCAACGCAGGCGAAACCAAAATATAACAAAGTATAGAGGTAATGTAATATAATAAGCTGCTTAAATGGTCCATCTTTTGAATTTGAATTTGACATCCAATCCTCTGTTTCGCAAATGTTAATTAGTTACATATATATAACACCGATAGAATGCACATAGCAAAATATTTACGAAATCATAAATTACTTAATTACATTTCTTAAAATAAAAGTGCGATGAATGTAATGTTCAGAATCAGAAGGGCAGAATCCAGCACAACAAAACAGCGGTTGTCCTCTTGCTGTTTAAAACCTTTAATCTTGAGAAGGTGCATCTGTCAGAGAATCAATAATAAATAATGTTTTTTTCCGGAAATTTAGAAGCATAGTGAAGTTACTTTTTAAATGAATTACCTTTCTTCTGCTCCATTATCTTTACAGATATATAGGTATTAATTTAATATAAAAATATCCTATAATAAAAGAATGGAAAACATGAAAACTTAAACACTAAATGCTTACCCAACAATCATAATATCCATCAATATTAAAGTAGTCAACGTGAGGTTTACAAAATAAAAGTTTCAAACAAACAAGTCTACTAAATATAAAATCATATAAAACTAGGAACATTCCTAGTATACCGACGCTCAACGGAATAGACCGATATATAGCTTATTCGAAAGACCTCGTTGAGTACATCACGAATATGGTATTTGTTTTTGGGGGAATTTCCCAAATAAGAAAGTTATGGGCGGTTAAGGTTTAAAGTATGACTATTTCGATGCGTGTATACATTATAAGAAAACGAAGAGCTACAAGTTCTTTACGACATCGTTGATTTGCTTTTCATGTTGAATTTACTTGTAATCTTAAAAATATTATGTGTGTTTGGTTTTGTAAAATTCTAAATTACACTTTAACTTCTATTTTGGGGTTTTAATTGTTCTAACTTCAACTAACTTTTATCATTTTTGATTTAGTTAGTGGCACCCGGTCACAATTTGCATATTTTAAACCTAACCTAAATAAAATTGATGGAAATCGAACATGTGACGTGGTCACAATTAGCATTTTTTTAAAACTAACCTAATTAAAAATGATGAAAATCGAAGGTAGCATAATGAAAAAGCCTAACATAGAAGTTGGTGCAATTTAGAATTTTACAAATTCAAACCTTAATATCGATAATAAACTCTTAGTGCCATACAGTACGCCTTCAGTTCTTCAATCCAAGCAAAAAAACAACACACAACTAATAAAGTAAGTTACTTAACTTTCATTGTTTTACTTACAAAAAATTTTAATTTAAAATATAAAATTAAATAAATAATAATAATAAATAATAATTAAATATTAATATTAATTAGATATGCAGAATTTACAGTGTAAATCGCTATTAATATTATACTAAGTATACATTTTGTTTTTATTTACTGATTCCAAGCAATCGAATTTGGTTGACTATCAAACGCACTAATAATGTCAAAAACAGCAAACATCATTAGAAATATAACAGGTAATAGGTAACCACATAAGGACAGTTTCTTCGAAGCATAGGTTGAAAATAAATAAATTGAAATGGTACAACATTGATGATCATTGGCTAAATCCCTACCTTTCTGAGAGATCTCATTTTACCACTATGAAAGAAATTAAGTCGGAAATTAAATCCATTAATCTCTCAATACCCCAGGGGGGAATTTTAACCCCTTTACTCTTTTCTATTTTTATTAATGATCTGACTAACTGTATCAAAAATTCCTTATTAGTTGTATAGAAAATGACTTTTTGTGTGTATTTAAATGGATGGAAGATAACTATATGAAAATTAACGTTGACAAAGCTGTTATGGTAGTTGTAAATAAACCAAACTGTGGTTTTGATAAGAAAAAAATTTGTTTAAATGTTAACGGCACAAAAATATACCCATCTGAAAGTGTCAAAATTGTAGGTTTATGGATTGACTCGGCGTTAAAAATGAATGAACATATAAATAAGATGACAATAAAGTGCTATGGTATTATTTTCTCTCTTTTTCCCCATCAATACATGTTTAATGTTATGAATAAGTATGTATGTATTGTCAATAGTCAGGTATAGGGTAGTTGTATAGGGTACGGCAGACAAACAACATATAGACATCGTAGATAGTGTTGTAAGAACGGCAGGTAGATTTGTATTGTCTAAACGTAATTATGATTATGTGAAACTTCAAATTACCCACGACCTAAAGTAGTGGTGTCTATTCGCCCCTTATTCGCTTTTTAAGCGCTTCGCTCGTTAATCGCTTCGCTCCTTACTCGCTTCGCTCTAATCGCTTCGCTTCTTATTCGCTCGAGTGACTAATTTCTTATTCGCGTCGCTCGTTCTTCGCTTCGCTCCATAATCGCTTCGCCTCTTAGTCGCGTTGGCGAATAAAAAGCGATTAAGGTGGGAAGGAACTATGTCCAATACAATAAAGAAATATCAGTAAACCATTGTTACAACATTAAACAAGGGAGAATAATGTTAACTTTTACGACTATGTATAACAGTAAACATCATAAACAACTAAAATGGCGTGTCCGAATACAACATGCCAAAAATCCGAAAAGTCGGATTAGAACTCGGATTTTTGTATTTCAACCGATTTCCATCGAATAAATTTTGTAAAATCAAAGTAATTAAAGGCAATTTAGGTAATCGTGCCAAAAATCCGAAAAATCGGTGAAATCACCGAATTTTTGCATTTCAACCGATTTGAGTAGAATTTCTTTTGTAAAATCAAAGAAAAGAAAGGTAATTTAGATAAGCATGCTGAAAACCCGAAAATTCGGCGAAAACCCCAAATTTTTGCATTTCAACCGATCTGGGTCGAATTTCTTTTGTACAACCAAAGGAATAAAATATGTGATTTAGATAAGCATGCTGAAAACCCGAAAAATCGGTGAAACCTCCGAATTATTGCATTTCAACCGATTTGTGTCGAATTTCTTTTGTAAAATGACTAAAATACTGGTACAATATACCGTTAGAAATAAGAAATTCTAAGTCACTCTTTATATTTAAGAAAAAGTTAAAATGTCACTTACTGGAACTACAAGAAAATGATTGTTAAACATTACAAATGCCCGATCCTGCGGAATGGGACTAATTAATTCCTAATTTTTCTCTTTATTTGTATGTTCAAATGTAATCAAAAATTCAAAATTAGATCAATGTATTACAAGTTTGTATACAACTTCTGTACATGGTAATGTATTTTGTATGACTACCGTGTACGTACCCTGATATCCTAAAGACCTTACGAGGAAGATATCTTGTAATAAATATATATAGAGTGAAATAAGGATTTGTTGTGTGCCATGTTAATTCCGCATCCTGTAAATCCCAATATATTGCTATTTTTATATTTCAGCAATTCAATAATAAATAAAAATTCTTCTAACGAAATAAATATAAAGATATATAATAGATACGATAAAGCAAAGCTTGTGAATAAAGAAGGTAGATGTGCTTTGAGATATGGCTTTGAGGTAAAATCTATAAAATGCTTATTAACTTTTAAATTCGACAGCATTGGTTCCAGATTTTACATTGGATAATTATACCTCCCATTTTACCCAAGCAATAAGCAACACAGAAATTATATACTAATCTGATATGTGTAGCAAGAATAAATAATTCTCACATTAAAAGAAAATTCCCTACCCAAAATGACGAACCAAAAAATTGATCCATTGTAAACTTTATTATAATATGAAACTTCTTAAAACCACACATAGGAACATGTATGAAACTATTGGTAACAAACAATAACATTTAACTTAAATATAAAATCTTATCGGCAATTTGAGCCCGTTGATAAAACTACACGAGGCTATGATGTTTTTGACATATCTCTAAGGGTAAACATTCATATGATAAATAATTTTTTCGAATTCTTTTACATGCAGATGCATGTAAACTTTTAAAAGGCAACAGTTTGACAAGTGGGATTTAGGTCATGCATATGCATTGACCGACTTTTTAGTGCTACCGGTATTGGATTTATAAAGAAGGTGACCTATGAATTTTTTTAGTCCCAACATCAAAGCGAATTCAAATTCCATACATAAATTGAGAGATTTCATTGTCAAAAATATACAAGAATATTGGGTAGAGTATGTATAAATGAATGTGTAAAGGATAATAATTTATAATTCATCTTTGTATGTATTCTTGTAGAAATAATAAATTACCACGTTGCAAAATTAAGTATTGGTAATATAGTAAGTATTATTATTCAGATGCGTTTAATAATCGAGAAAATATTAATAGGTACTATAACTTCAACGAACATAAAATGTTGTAACCTAATATAACCTTGAAGTAACTGTCCCATTTATTCGAAACGGTCAAATTTATTCGGGACGGTCGAATTAATTTGGAACGGTCGAATTTATTCGGGACGGTCGAGTTTATTCAAAACTGTCAAATTATGGCAATTGAAACCTACAAGTTCATCAGAAGGATATCATCTGGCTATTTCCCTGAAAAGTGTGACATATCAGTCGGCCTTGGTCCTTGACATGCATGCAACGATATTAGCATTGTCGCCATTATTCAATTTCAGGAAAACACAATTGCTGCATACCCGTACATTACAAAGTTGTTGTTCTATGTCTAACAATCTTATCCAACTTTAACGTACACAAACATAGCCCAATATAAAATGCTGAAAATTAGTCAGCCAGAGGTATCGGCGTTTATCGACAATAATTGCATATAAATAACTTCAATGCTATTTATGGTGATAAATCAAGGATCATTCTCATTGAAGGATTTATACAAATTAGGGGAAGTGGTAGGTAATCATAATCAGGAAATAATTTTCTTTGTTCTCTATTACTTTTAATCACCTTCAATTACGGAACTTTTGATTGGTGACAAACATTTTTATTTGGTGGCGAATGTTTTTAATATGATTTTTTTCAGAAATTGTATATATATAAACGGACCAAACTAACAAATCTTGTAACGAGTGAAGTGAAATCACAAACATTGAATATCGTTTTTAGTGTAAAAATGATGAAGCTCTTAATAATATTTCTAATTTCATTAGAGATCTATGTTCACTGCAGTAGATCTACATGGTCGTCGCTTCGGAGTACAAGCGTAAGTACAGTTGTAAACAATAAATTAAGCCTTTAGATATGAAAACGTTTGTATAAATTTTGTTTGCTCTGGGTAGTCTTGACTCAGATTCAGATTTTTACGGCCTAATTCCAATATTTAGTAACCCAACTGATAAAGTGATAAAACTTCAAAAATCTAATTTTCCGTTTCTTTTAGCCACATGTTTCACTTTTGGCTACACTGCTATCGAGTTTGTAAGTACTTGTCCGTAGAAGGCACTACATACTCACTGGCAATATTATGGTTTTCCATTTTTAAACATCCATTCTCGTTTTGATTTTGATACCCATTTTGATACCCACCGTTTGGACACCCCCACAAAAATTTTATCTCGCCTGAGGAAATGTAGCTTATAAAACCACACAGTCCTTCCGTCCGTTTGCCAACACAGTTACTTTTGAAGCAACCACGTAAGTTGAACAAACTTGGCAAAACAGTGGACCAGTGAAGCGATTCCATGGTTGCAGAAGTGATAGAAAAAATCAAAATTGCCTCTCTGAAGCACAGGCAACAATGTGGAGCCCCCTTGTCCGTGCTGCAGAGAGGCAAATTTTGTATCCTCCACAATATGTCACTTGCGCAATCTTGTTTAGGACTCGCTGGACCAGTGACGAATTTTATTCGTTTTAGTTCAATTCGCCCTATAAGTTGTTTTGTCCCTAATCACATTTTCATTGTCAAAGTAAAAATTCAGTATACATAATGGAAATTAAAAAGTTCAATTGCATTTCCTATAAACATAATATAAAATACATAAATTATATTTCCCCTCACTTCTGTTAAATTTAAGATTTTATAATACCAAATAAAACTGAAAAATAAATAGTAAAGGACAGGAATAAGCTTGTTTTGATAGAGCAAAGATTTAGCCAAAGCATAGTGCGTTTTTATATTTTAGAGATTTTTGGCTCCATGCAAAAAATATAAATGAAGACGATTAATTGCTGCAAAAATTCGAAAATCCAGTAGAATTATTTCTTAACTGAGATAAATACAAATACAAAATGGCATTCGTATTTTGGACTCTTACAATCAACTCTGTTAAGTATAAGAACACACAGAAATGATTGCAAAATGTTTATAAATGAAATTATTGTAACATTATGAGGGATTTCTGAAAACGGAAATATTAATATGGAATTATATTGTAATTTCGGTTTTGACTTTGGACTATACATTTGTAGTAGACTAAGAGGGATAATAGACTGGGGGATTTGTCTTTAAATTCTTTATGATTTCTCAATTTCATAGTCAATATTGGGTGTTTAATTATTACTATTCATTTTTATTATTAGTTGTGATCAGTAATCAATATTGATCTAGTTTGAAGTAATGTCGGTTTTAGTAATCCAGCTAAATAAATCTATTTCTACTATGATTCTACCAAAAATGTGCATACGGTCTTCTTAAGTAAGGCAAGCTTACTGTGCCGTAACAGAAGCTTTTTATGGCTGTTTGATCAACAAAAGCTTTTTACTTTTAGTAAAACAGTAGCTTTTTATTTAAATAGTGTATATTTAAATAGATTTTATTTAAATATTTAAATAGAATGCTAAAGACGAATGTTGTTTTAAAAATATGTAATTTTAAACAGGAAAATTTGAGTAGCAGTGCGTGGGAAACACCTGAATTTACTCAACCAATAGAAGGTTCAAAGTTTACGAAACGTCAAGAAAATTATCTACACCATAATGAAGAACTTCCATCTTTGAAAGGTAAATTACTGCTAACTAAACAGGCTGTATAGAAGTAACTATAACATTCATTCATTAATTATATTTTTATTGATGTACTCTTTGGGAAAGTAGCCCATAATAGCACATTACAAAATCAAGTTACAAATTGTTTCACAAAATGATTCGCATTGATGATCATATACTAGTGACAAACATAATAGAGGTGTATCATTTTGAGGTACATCAACAAAAATTTAGATCAACATTTGACATCAAACAGTAATTATAACATACAGAGCCAATCATTTTTCAAGAAAGGTCAATTAAATGATAAAAGAAGCGCATATCTTTTGTAAATTGATTAGGGCATATTTAATTTAGTTATTTATGTATTTATAGTATTCAACTTCGACTAAACTAAAATCATTCAAACGACCGGGGTAAATAATAGTGAATTACGATATTTTCGATTAAATCCTAGAAATCGATTTTCTTTATATAAATAACATTGAAATACTATGAATGAAACTAATTTTTAGCTCGTCTGCCGAGCTTAGAACCACATAGTCTGTCTGACCATGACCAAACTTGGTGACAACAATACATATTTAAAACTTTAGTGTTTAATATTTTTAGATTTAGTTTTTAATAAGATTCTATAATTTGACTTTATATGGTTTGCATTTAATGTGTTTGTCTAATAGTTTTAACGCTTACTTTACTCAATGCTAAAAAGTTAAAAATCAATCGTTATTTTAATACAAGTAGCTAGCTATATTTTCTATATTCGAGAAAAGCAATTGCGTTTTTGCTGTTTTCCAAAACGGAATCGTAAAATAAGCTGAGACATTCTTAAATGGTATTATACCATTTTAACATGCCTAATATGATTCTCAGAGTGTAATAGTGCAAATTTGTTGCAAAGCAGGTTTTGGGAAAATCACTCTCTTTAACTTTTGATTTGTGTCCTTCATGTGCCAGAGTGAGTATGCTAGGATCTGAATCATAATATATTTAATCTGTTTCCTTCACCTATTGCAGGGCTTTCTTTATATACCTTCTGAAATTCCATTCTAATCTATGTCCTGATTTCTGGTTTTAAAAGGAGCGTCCGTCTGTAGCGGGGAAAATCATACCATCTGTTTGAACGACCTAATTAATTACATCAAGCTTGGACAGAATGATATTCAATTAACAAACAATACCGACGTTATCATCGTTGTTGGATTGTCTGGAGTTGGAAAGAGTACCCTGGTTCAATTCATCGCAAATGAAACTAATACTTTGGAAGCAGTGTGCCTAGGAACCAGGTGCAATATTACCGACGATTCTGGGTCAATTGGAAGTAACATAATTTCCCAAACTTTTATTCCAAACTTGGTCATTGACAATACAACAGATGATACAATAGGAATACCTCTGTATGACATGCCTGGCTTTAACGACAATCGAAATGAAACGGTAGAAATTGCGAATTCATTTTTCGTTAAAAGAGTGTTGGAGAATGCTCGACGAGTAAAAATAGTTGCAGTAGTTAGAAAGGCAGATTTGAGCACTTCTGACAAAATGAGATTTCCAATGCTTTTAGAAAATCTTTGTAAACTTATAAAATACCCATTCAAATTTAGGAATGCAATAACGATGGTTGCCAACATGGCAGAGTATTATTTTCCTAACGAGCTACATTTCATAGATTATTTTGTGTTTATGAATCAGGTGAAAGAGTCGTTGGCTTCTTTCGTCAAGCCAGAATATTTAGCAACTTCTGAAGAACTAATGACGATATTAATGGAAGAAACACAAAATCCCGATGGAGAGCCTATACCTGCAAAGTTAGATTTAATGAGAACCCCTGCTAAAAACGGCTCTATTCGAATTGATAATACATTTCGCAAAGACTACGTAAACCTTAGGCACATGATTTATGATTCTACAAACTACATTTCCAAAGACGACAATGATTTTGGCTATGCCATTTCCGCCGAATCAGAACTTTTTATTGTAAAAGCGTTTGACACCATTCGGGATGATATTATCAAAAAAATGAGAAACATTAGTAATATTATCACTGAAGAATTGTCTTCAGGCTTTGAAAGATGGGCAAATACTGGTTTAAGTAGTGATAATTTTCCGGAACAAATAAGTAATCTCGTTACAGCTTCGTACGATTTTATTAACGAGACTCGCGTCACACCAAGTTATTATATAAACTGTACTTGGAACGTAATTTCGGCGTTTGCATCCGATGATATAATCAATCCATACAAACAACAGCTTGATACGCCATTAGTTTTTATGGACTACGCGTTTACAATACTACCAGATATAACTTTATGGCAGCAAACGTGGATATCTCCTTTGCATGACATCCCACGATATGTTAAAGAACACCAAAATACAGTTAACGCATCGAAAACTGTTTGCGAAGACGTAAAAAAATTGTATATCGAATTTATGAATGCAGTTGTAGAAAGATTTTCAGATGGTTTTGAAGAGTTTGCACTAACTGGTTCAACAAACGGTACATTTAATTTACAATTAAAAAATTTACTGACAGCTTCGTATGATTTCCTAAATGAAGCAGACAGGGAGCCAAGTTATTACAAAAATGGCATTTGGAATGCTACTTCAAAATTTGTAGATACAGATATAATATCAAATTACAATTCAAAACTTGAACACAAATTCAATTTTTTTGATTCACTTTTCCTTATAATGCCAACGGTCAATTTACAAAAAGAAAAGTGGAATCAAACCCTTAATGAAATTCAAAGTAGTATTATTGAAACCGAAAAAGTCAAACGTGCCACTGACACTGTCAACAATAATGTAAGTAATGTATATAACGATATGGCTAATACTGTTGCCGACAGATTTGCAGATGGTTTTGACAAGTTAGCACAAACAGGCTCGATTAACGCTACATTTAAGGCGTACTTAGATAATTTGATTACAGCTTCGTATGGCTTTCTAAATGGAGCAGGCAAAGAGCCAAGTTATTACAAAAATGGCATTTGGAATGCTACTTCAAAATTTGTAGAGACAGATATAATATCAAATTACAAATCGAAAATTGAACCCAAATTCAATTTTTTTGATTCGCTTTTCCTTATAATGCCAAAGGTCCATTTGGAAAAGCAAAAATGGAATCAGACTCTCAATGGAATTAAAAGTAGAATCATTGAAAAAGAAAAAGTCAAACGTGCTATTGGCACTGTTAACAATAAAATAAATGAAATATATAACGATATGGCTAATACTGTTGCCGACAGACTTTCTGAAGGTTTTTATAAGATGTCACAATCACAAGGTCCGATCAACGCTACATTTACGTCCTATTTAGATAACTTGTTAAACGCTTCATATGACTTCCTAAATAAAACAGACAAAGAGCCAAGTTATCACATGAATGGTATTTGGAATACTACTTCAAAATTTGTTGATGCAGATATAATAGCAAATTACAAATCAAAACTTGAACCAAAATTCAGATTTCTGGACACGCTTTTCCTCATAATGCCAAAGGTTGATTTACAGAAGCAAAAGTGGAAGCAGAATTTAATTTCAATTAAAAGTAGAATAATTGAAAAGGATAAAACCAAGCAAGCTTTAAAAATTCTATTAAATGGCTTTAGAACTCAATTTTTAACGTTAACAGAAACATTTGCCCTACATACAATTTTAGAGCACAATTCTCTACCTGATGTGTTTGAGAAAAACGATAACTTAGAAATGCTAGTAAATAATTCGACAACATTGGAGACTACATTTAGGAAACTTAGAGAGAATGTCACATATTTATCCCAATACTTAAAAAACGTCACAGCAGCTTATAGTTCATTAACTCATGCAACCATTCCAAATGTAATTCGCTACGATCAGTTGGATTTACTGGAAAAGTTTTTCCAACAAAAGCTAGAATGGAAAACTGTTGAATGGGGTAGTGTGCATTTAACTGCTTATAAAGATCTTGTTAGCGAAGAGAAGGAGTTTACTAAAGCATTAATAACACTTTTGGATAAAGATTTAAATTCGTACCAAGTCCAGAGCCAAAGAAGGGAGGATTTTCATTTGTGGTGGGAAAGAAACAGTTATCTACCACTTTCTTACACTATTGTTGGAGAGTTTTGGAAGAAATCGACGAAATTGAATTTCGCATTTTGTCGTAGCAACACTGTGGACAAATTTTGGTCGGTTTTAAATACGCGCCATAGTATTTTAAAAAGGAAAGAACGTTTTGCTGATTTGTTAAATGTTCTCATTTTACCCGAACACTTCTGCTATTATTACACCGGAAAAGAGTTTTTTTGTATCGCAAAATATCTTTCTATTAAACAATTTGATAATTTATATCCAAATGTTAATCCTGAAAATGTGATTATGGTAGCAATAGACACAATATACTTTGACAAAGCCATTAAAGGCAGCCTTTATAATACAATGAATAATATCAATTTTGTTGCAATTGCCCCTATAATGAATGTAGTCGATGGAAATCTTAAAATTGATTTAGGAGGAATAAATGGTACTTCATATTTGGGGGGAAATCCTGGTTCTTCAGGATCCAATGGACGAAGTGCAAGTCCAGGAAGACCAGCTGGGAGCTTTTATGGGATATTTTTTGAAACAATTGGTAATTTAAAAAGTAGTACTTTTTTGCTAAATGGAGGCACTGGAGGTAGGGGAGAGGATGGAAGTAGAGGAAGCAATGGTAAAGATGGTTCAATGAAATCATTTTCTGCCAAATCAGACTGTGCAGCGTGGAAAGGTGGGAAAATACAAGTTCGAGTTTTGCCTAACAATTGCAATACACATATACATTGTTCTCACAGTGGCTGTACATGTCATGCAGGTAGTGATGGGAGATTGGTAGAAATTTATGGTAACCCAGGCACACGAGGGGCCAATGGAGGAAATGGTGGGGATGGGAAGGCTGGTGGTATGGCCGGTAGTGCTGTTATCGTTAAATTAAATGAATCTATTCCAAAAACATATAATGGGGAGAATGGAAATAATGGTAAAGGGGGCGAAGGAGGGGAAGGTGGAATAGGTGGCAAAAATGGAAACATTTTAAATGTTCTTTTGGATGACGTATACTCCGCTAGCGGTGTCGAATATGTTTGTAAAGAATTAGGACGCATTTCTACGGATAGTGGCCGAAGTAACAATGGTGGGAAAGGAGCCCGTGGTAGAAATGGGGAAGGCACCACCAGCAGTAGTAGAGTGCCAATTCAGTCAATAGTTGAACAATCCATAACAACGCTTAGCAGGGATATGAAAGACTATTTGGAAAATGAATTTCTCCACAAAAAAATTAAAACATTTTTACAAAAATTAGGAAAAAGTTTATAAACTCAATTAGTTATTACGTAATCTGCCATCATGATTTCTGTCCGCTGCAGTTTTTAGTCAAGATGTGGTCAAGATATATAATAAATACCGATTATTACAAGAAATTTTGATATAATTACAATCCTTTAGCTGTAATTACAAGCCTATGCCATGATTGCCATGATGATACTAAATAGGGAAAAGCTACAGCTAACAATAACAAAAACCGTTCAAAAACAGGTAAAAATATCTACAAAACCAAATTTGTAGCCAATTTCCAACTAAAAGTATAAACGTTTATTTTTCTAAGTTGAGATTTTAAATTTATGTATTACTACTGTTTAATAATATTAGCTTATATAATAACTATATATTGTACTATTTTATTGATCAAATCAAGTCTGCCAATGTGAATTGTTGATTCACGTTAATTCATTCACAATTACCTATAATATACAATATACTTACTCCAATTTTACTACACAGTAAGTAATTAATACCAATACGGTCGAGAAATAAAGTTGAACTTGAGCTTGAGAGTCCATACGGTAACATTTACAGTGCTAAAAATGATTATATGAAGTTATAATATAATTTTCAATGCTATATGTATTGTGATTCTGCATGACTTATTTATTACCATTTCTTTCTGGATATAGAATTATAAGAAAGTTACGTGATTTAGATACCTGAAGTTTAAGTTTTGCAAAAGAAACTTAATAAATCTCAAAATTTTGAAGTAGCCCGACCTACAACTCTGTTTATAGTAAACAAGACTATCACAAATTCATTTCTGCGAATGAATAGGATATTATTAATATATCATTGTCATGAATTTAGTTTACCCAACTATTTATAGGAAATTATGAGGGATGATCCGCATTTTGACCATTAAGTAATTACCTTCTACTAAGCATCAACTGAAGCAAAAAACTTTGTATAAAGAATCATTCCTTATATAAAGTTCCTTAGGAATGCAATGTAATGATAATGATCGATATACAAGCAAACCTCAATGTAAATACCAAATAGTTTAACCATATTAACCCCATTAATGCAGATTGGCAGAGTAGCTAGATAAATCGAAATAAAAGGTTAAAAATTTACGTAAATGGCAACTAACTATCTATGTAGTCTGTAAGGATGTCCATATCAATCGATATATACTCCGTTCAAGTTGATCACAGGTCTGCAGGTGATATACTTTAGGATAAACGAGGATTTCAAACTCTACACTTGTTTTGGAGTGCTGTAATCAATGCCAGAGAACTTTTTCTACACTAGCCAAAATTCTGCTAAAATGATTTAATTATAACGACAATTAATTTTTTTATAATTGAATGAATAATTGAGACTATCCGAGGGAAAATCCACCATTCGCTACCAAACCACTTATTGAGAAAAGCCAAGATGAAGCGAGCCTACTCAATTTAACCTTTCATATTATTCATCACTATGAAATACACATTTCACCCAACAGCTTAAAACGACCAAAATTTACGAATAATTTGAAATCGGCCATATTAAATTTTGATATTCAATCCTATGGGGTAAAATAATATGGCGAATTCAAATATGGACACCGCTATATAGTGAAACTAATACCCCGCTATATAGGGGGTTTACCCCCATATCGGGGAAATGTAAATATTGGATATGAATGTTGAAATTCATCCCTACGGGGTAAACGAACATGGCGAATTTAAATATGGACACCGCTATGGTGTGAAAATAATACCCCCACTATATAGGGGGTTTACCCCCAAATCAGGGGAATGTAAATATTGGATTTGAATGTTGAAATTCATCCCTACTGGGTAAAAGAATATGGCGAATTCAAATATGGACACCGCTATATAGTGAAACTAATACCCCGCTATATAGGGGGTTTACCCCCATATCGGGGAAATGTAAATATTGGATATGGATGTTGAAATTCGTCCCTATGGGGTAAACGTACATGGCGAATTTAAATATGGACACCGCTATAGTGTGAAAATAATACCCCGCTATATAGGGGGTTTACCCCCATATCGGGGGAATGTAAATATTGGATTTGGATGTTGAAATTCATCCCTACGGGGTAAAAAAATATGGCGAATTCAAATATGGACGCCGCTATATAGTGAAACTAATATCCCGCTATATAGGGGGCTTACCCCCATATATGGGGAATGTAAATATTGGATTTGGATTTTAAAATTCATTTCTACGGGGTAAAAGAATATGGCGAATTCAAATTTGGACACCGCTATATAGTGAAACTAATACACCGCTATATAGGAGGTTTACCCCCATATCGAGGAAATGTAAATATTGGATATGGATATTGAAATTCATCCCTACGGGGTAAAAGAATATGGCGAATTCAAATTTGGACACCGCTATATAGTGAAACTAATACCCCGCTATATAGGGGGTTTACCCCCATATCGAGGAAATGTAAATATTGGATATGGATATTGAAATTCATCCCTACGGGGTAAACGTACATGGCGAATTTAAATATGGACACCGCTATAGTGTGAAAATAATACCCCGCTATATAGGGGGTTTACCCCCATATCGGGGGAATGTAAATATTGGATTTGGATGTTGAAATTCATCCTTACGGGGTAAAAAAATATGGCGAATTCAAATATGGACGCCGCTATATAGTGAAACTAATATCCCGCTATATAGGGGGCTTACCCCCATATATGGGGAATGTAAATATTGGATTTGGATTTTAAAATTCATTTCTACGGGGTAAAAGAATATGGCGAATTCAAATTTGGACACCGCTATATAGTGAAACTAATACACCGCTATATAGGGGGTTTACCCCCATATCGAGGAAATGTAAATATTGGATATGGATATTGAAATTCATCCCTACGGGGTAAACGAACATGGCGAATTTAAATATGGACGCCGCTATATAGTGAAACTAATACCCCGGTATATAGGGGGCTTACCCCCATATATGGGGAATGTAAATATTCGATTTGGATTTTGAAATTCATTTCTACGGGGTAAACGAACATGGCGAATTTAAATATGGACACCGCTATAGTGTGAAAATAATACCCCGCTATATAGGGGGTTTACCCCCAAATCAACGGAATGTAAATATTGGATTTGAATGTTGAAATTCATCCCTACGGGGTAAAAGAATATGGCGAATTCAAATATGGACACCACTATAGTGTAAAAATAATGCCTCGCTATATAGGGGGTTTACCCCCATATCGGGGAAATGTAAATATTGGATATGGATGTTGAAATTCGTCCCTATGGGGTAAACGTACATGGCGAATTTAAATATGGACACCGCTATAGTGTGAAAATAATACCCCGCTATATAGGGGGTTTACACCCATATCGGGGGAATGTAAATATTGGATTTGAATATTGAAATTTATCCCTACGGGGTAAAGAAATATCGCCAATTCAAATATCGCCACCGCTATATGGTGAAACTAATACTCCGGTATATAGGGAGTTCACCCCCATATTGGGGGAATTGTAAATATAGGATTTGGATATTGATATTCATACCTACGGGGTAAAGGAATATGGCGAATTCAAATATGGATACCACAATGATGATAAACTATAACCCGCTATATAGGGAACCCAATTACCATTAATCGGTGCAGGTTTAATGAATGTTTATGAGTTCATTATAATTTTTTCTAAATATTAGAAGTATAAAATGTTCTGGACAAAACCACGGTGTAAAAACAATTTCCTTTGGCGATCGTAAACGTTGAATAATTTTGTTATACTTAACCTGGATAGTTGATATTATGGTTATCACGGGGGATAGGAGAATGAAGATTTAATGTTGATAAGCAATGTGATGGCTACGTGCGACTTCACTAACAAAGAAATTAATTGTTAGGGTAGTCACAAAAGTTACTACAACTTCCTTTTTGATGTACTGATTGTTTTTTTCTTCATTGCATTTTCCGTTAATTAAATCGTATTGGATGTATACAAATGGATACAAATGTCGTATTGTTGTTTTAGAATGATGAAATTATTGAATGCATTAGTAATAAATAAAATATTATTATCAGAACATGATGTTTAAATCCTAAATATTATTTATATTATTATCAGCTAGAAGGTCCATGGCTTGCACCAAAAGTAGTATTCCATCAGTCATCTTTGTTTACATAAGGAAAATACACAGTTCGAACAAAGAAGTCATAGTCATGCGCAGTTTTGACGAAGCTGTGCTTTGCGCTGTGTTGTGAACTCTTCAACTCTGCTGTGGTTTGAGCTTGTGTCGCTATTATCTATTGCGGCGATTACAACACGCAATCTGCCTGCAAATGCAACCTTCATTCGCTTTCTCTGTTGTTAAAAATGTCTACCTCTGAAGATTCATCTACTGAAGACATGCTAGGCACCATCCCGAAAGATGTGTACTCCCGTTCCCTGGAGGTCACAGTCCCTGAATTGGGGACTATGGGAAGCTCCACTGGCAGGAGCACGGAGGCCAACGGTGGTTTGGGCGGAAGAGAACCCATATTGGGTTCCAACGGCCAAAGCGGCGGAGGAGCCTCCGGAAGTGTCCAGACCCCAGAATTAAGGTAACAATATTTTGATATTTATTTGATTGAAACAAAATATTTACCATACCGAAGTTCTTTGAGTGAATAGACTGAATGGGCGTAATAATATTCCATTTTTTGGTATATTTATAAATTGACTAGGGATAATTTACAATCAACGGAGGAAATTGTTGCTGAAAATGTGACGGGAAGCAGTAGTATTCTGAACACAGAGGCCAACGGTGGGGAGGGCGGAAGAGATCTCATATTGGGATCCAACGGCCAAACCAGCGGACGAGCCTCTGAAGTTTTACAAGTTTCAGATGTTAGGTAAATAAATTTTTAATTTTATTTAATCAAATAATAAATTATGAGAAAAAGTTGCAAAGCTTTATTGGGTGTTGTGTTATTTTATTCTCATTCTTTATTTTAATTAAGCGGGGTTATTTTGCCACGGGTGGAAAATACCAGCAAATTGTCAATAGCAAGTTGCGTTGAACAGAAAACAGAGGCCAACGGTGAGGAGGGCGGAGGAGATTCCACATTGGGGTCCAACGGCCAAACCAGCGGACGAGCCTCTCAAATTGTTCAGGTTCCACAAGTTAGGTAAATAAAATTCTATTTTTAATGTATTCAAGGGCTAATTAAATAATTGTGAATTAACCGGTTTCCCAAATTGTCTATTTTTAAAATTGCAATGTTTTCATTGGGCAGTGATATTTCTCCATCCCTGGATGAAACACTTTCTGAAAGTGTGTTTAAAGAAAGTGCTGACGAAAATTCAAAAGCCAACGGTGGAGAGGGCGGAAGAGATCCTTCATTGGAATCCAACGGCCAATCCAGCGGAAGAGCTTCTGAAAATAATAGAGATGAAGACGATGAAGCGCAGAATCGACAGATACTTGTAGATGCGTTTGGAGTTTGTAATGTATCTGAAGAAGCGATTGCATCTTATTTTGATTACCATCGAGCACCAGTCGACGATATGAATGAAGAAGAGATACTGGGTAACGATCCAATTGAGAATTGCATTTATGAATACGGTATTTTAATTTTTAATTTATACAACATTGTAGAATAATAAAATTTGTTTAAATAGATGCCGATTTTAATGATGAGTCTGGGGATGTTGAATCGAGGACAGCTGAAGACGCAGGCGAAAATGTTGAGATGAACTTGGAACAAATAATTCAAAATGGATGCCAATGCCCCAAAAACTGTATGCAGCGTTTTGATAAGGACCTTATAGAGCAAATCATGTTAGACTGCCAAGAATTGGACACACAGTGTGATTATCGCGTTAATAATCAGAAAATACTTCTTCTTGGCGCCCTCAATGCTCTAACAGATTCAACCACACCAGTTACTTCCCATGGAGCCGAAACAAGAAGAAAGAAAGCTCCAATTAACTACATGTTTCGAGGAGTAAGTGTATGCAAAAATTTTTTTTATCTCCTCCATTCTACTACTGAAAGTAAAGTGAAAGATCTGAAAAAACACTTACTCACATCGGGAATTCAACCACCTACACATGGAAATGTTGGAAAACCTCCAAAAAATTCTCTTTCTTTTGAAGTCCGACAAAATGCTGTGCAGTTTATCACCTCATTTGCAGAACAACATGCTCTAGTCCTTCCTGGTAGAACACCTGCTCACAAAGACGTCAACGTTCAACTGTTACCATGCAGTATGACAAAAATATCTATCTACAATTTGTACAAAGATGCTTCGAAAGCGATCAATCAGAAACCAATGTCACGGACAAGCTGGTATGACCTTTGGAACGCAACACTGTCTAACATTGTAATTCAAAAACCTCGTTCGGATTTGTGTCCTATATGCCAATCAAATGTGCTAACTCTAGGAAGCATGGCGTTTCTTACTGAGGATGAGAAGATGAAACGAATTGAAAAATCAATGGAACACTTGTCTGTCGTAAAGAGAGAAAGAGAAAACTACTCCAGATTCAATAAGCTTTTACTTGAAGAGGTCATCGATCGTCAACTAGTTCTTGGGCCTCATCCGCATTGCTCATACAAAGGAAGAATGCATTATTCCTTTGATTTTGCCCAACAAGTTCACCTTCCACAAAGTTCGCAGCAGGTGGGCCCGTTATATTTTTTAACCGGGTTTAAAGTAGCATTGTTTGGAGTAGCTGTTGAACCTTTAGGAAAATTTGTTTTATATCTTGTACCAGAATCATGTGCCACTGGCAAAGGTTCTAATACAGTGATTTCTTTGCTTCATCATTTCTTCGAAAACTTTGGCATTGGCGAAGAAGATGTTTTTTGCCACGCTGACAACTGCAGCGGCCAAAATAAAAACAACTATTTAATGCAATATGCAGCTTGGAGAGTTGCAACTGGATTACACAAGTCTTTTAAAATTTCTTTCCTGCCGGTCGGCCACACTAAATTTTTCCCAGACTTGCATTTCGGCCATTTTAAAAAATGTTTTGGAAGAAGCGAAATTCATACTTTGGAAGACCTAAGACAATGTGCTATAAACGCAACAAGTGCGTCCAATTGTATCATTCCATGCTTAGTGGGGGACGAAGATGGAAAAATCGTTGTGAACACTTATGACTGGAAAATATATTTTAAAGAACTGAAAGCGAAAGCTATACCAAAAATGCTTCAATATAGCCACTTTAATTTCACTTGTGAAAATAAAGGAGAAGTCCATCTCGCAACTGCTTGCGACCAAAAAGACATCCTAGCTTGCAAAATCTTTGAAGATCCGCCTTGTTTTTCTGGGACACTCCCTGTTGTCATTCCTTCTGCAGGTCTTTCCGAGGAACGGAAAAATTATCTTTACGAAAAAATAAGACCATACACCGCCGATTATGGAAAAGATATTCTATGTCCTAAACCGAAAGGTCTCACAAATCAAACAGTCATTCAACAAACTGTTCAAAATGTTCCAACACCGGCAGCATCAACATCAGCATCAACATCAGCATCAACATCAGCATCTGCTGCTCAGCCAGGCCCTAAAACTAAAAAGAAATGTGGACACTGTGGAGAAGTGGGCCACATAAACACTTTCAGAAATAATAAATATGGCTGTCCGAAACGAAGAGCCGAAGAAGCATTAAAGGTGGCGAACCAACCCAACGAATAAATTTTTGAGCTTTAACCAAAACTACACAGACCAAAATTTATTATATCGGTGCTTAATATTTACATATACTTAATTAATTTACAGAGATTTTACGTTTCGTAGCAATCGGAAATTCATAATTACTTGAATAATATATAACAACAGATCATAATACATTCATATTTATAATTTTCGTTTTGAAATAAACTGTTTTTTCATATATTTCATATACATAATATAAATCATTGACTTGAACCAAATTTATTTTGAATTACTAATAATTATAGTTCTTATGCACCGAAAAAGGTTAAAAATTTAAAATTTATACAGAAATTTTCATGCAACATAACTTGGCCAAAATACATTAAACGCCGATTTACATGAAAAGCTTATTCTTGAAAACTTGGTTAGCATTTCGATCCGTCGATAAAATAAAATCACCACAAACATTTTAGTATTTATGGCGTGAGGTTTATGAATTTTAATATCAAAATCCAATACAATCTTCACACTATAACGGTGTCCATATTTGAATTCGCCATGTCTATTTACCCCGTAGGGATGAATTCCAGCATCCAAATCCAAAATTAACAATTCCCAGATTTGGGGGTAAACCCCCTGTAGAGCGGGATACTATATTCAAATTATAGCGGTGTCCATATTTAAATTCGCCATGTTCGTTTACCCCGTAGGGATGAATACCAACATCCAAATTCAAAATTTACATTTCCTCGACATGGGGGTAAACCCCCTATAGAACGGGATAGTATTTTCACACTATAGCAGTGTACAAATTTGAATTCGCCATATTTTTTTACCCTGTAGGAATGAATTTCAACATCCAAATCCAATATTTACATTTAACCGATATGGAGGTATAACCCCTATAGAGCAGGGTATTATTTTCACATCATAGAGGTGTCAATATTTACATTCGCCATATTCGTTTACCCCGTAGGGACGAATTTCAACATCCAAATCCAATATTTACATTTCCCCAATATGGGGCTAAACCCCCTATATAGCGGGGTATTAGTTTCACTTTATAGCGGTGTCCATATTTGAATTCGCCATAATTTTTTATCCCGTAGAGATGAATTTCAACATCCAAATCCAATATTCACATTCCCCCGATTTGGGGGTAAACCCCCTATATAGCGGGGTATTGTTTTCACACTATAGCGGTGTCCATATTTGAATTCGCCATATTCTTTTACCCCGTAGGGATGAATTTCAAAATCCAAATCCTATATTTACATTTCCCCGATATTGGGGTAAACCCCCTATATAGCGGGGTATTATTTTCACACTATAGCGGTGTCCATATTTAAATTCGCCATGTTCGTTTACCCCGTAGGGATGAATTTCAATATCCATATCCAATATTTACATTTCCCCGATATGGGGGTAAACCCCCTATATAGCGGGGTATTAGTTTCACTATATAGCGGTGTCCAAATTTGAATTCGCCATATTCTTTTACCCCGTAGAAATGAATTTCAAAATCCAAATCCAATATTTACATTTCCCCGATATGGGGGAAAACCCCCTATATAGCGGGGTATTATTTTCACACTATAGCGGTGTCGTTATTTAAATTCGTCATATTTGTTTACCTCGTAGGGACGAATTTTAACACCCAAATCCAATATTTTCATTTCCCCGATATGGGGGTAAACCCCTATATAGTGGGGTATTATTTTCACACCATAGAGGTGTCAATATTTAAATTCGCCATGTTCTTTTACCCCGCAGGGATGAATTTCAACTTTTAAATCAAATATTTAAATTTTCCCGATATGGGGGTGAACCCTCTATATGGCGGGGTATTAGTTTCACTACATAGCGGTGTCCATATTTGAATTCACCATATTCATTTACCTCGTAGGGATGAATTTCAATATCCAAATCCAATATTTACATTTCCCCGACATGGGGGTAAACCGCCTATATAGCGGGGTATTAATTTCACTATATAGCGGTGTCCATATTTGAATTCGCCATATTCTTTTACCCCGTAAGGATGAATTTCAACATCCAAATCCAATATTTACATTTCCCCGATATGGGGGTAAACCCCCTATATAACGGGGTATTAGTTTCACTTTATAGCGGTGTCCATGTTTGAATTCGCCATATTTTTTTACCCCGTAGGGATGAATTTCAACATCCAAATCCAACATTTACATTCAACCGATATGGGGGTAATCCCCCTATATTGTGGGGTATTATTTTCACACCATAGCGGTGTCCATATTTAAATTCGTGATATTCTTTTACCCCAAAGAAATGATTGCCAACATTCAAATCCAATATTTACATTCCCCCGATATGGGGGTAAACCCCCTATATAGCGGGGTATTATTTTCACACTATAGCGGTGTCCATATCTAAATTCGCCATGTACGTTTACCCTGTAGGTATGAGTACCAATTTTTAATTCTGATATTTTCAAAGTTTTTGTCTGCTAAGTGTGTAACATGACCAGGTGTCGTTTTTGTGGAATTCGGGTGATTCGTGTCATTGACGTGGTTTAGTAATAATGACTGTCTATCTGGAATGCTTTTATTTGATATGCTTATTAAAAATAGAAGGAATGACATAAAAAATTCGAATTTTTTTTTAAAAGGTAGAGAATGTTTCAGGCTTTTTTTTGATAAGGCTAACTCATTTGAAAACAATTTAGCCAATGGTTTAAATTCCTCTGGAAGGTCACAATTTTCCCCATGTTGCGAAGATTGTATCCAAATCGCTAAATAACTTACCACATATCTACAACCAGTAGTACAGCATTAAATTCAATACAATTTTCGAACAGGTTCGCTAACCTGTTATTTTGCTTAGATCCTAGACGCTATCTGACTACTTATACATGGAATTCGCAATAGGTTAATCTATCCAATGCATAAAATTATACTTGCATGATACATCTACATTCATTCAATTCAACCTGCCAAGAACAGACTTAAGAGTGAATTTGGGAAAAAGTGGGATAATTTAAAAGTTCAATTTATTTGTTTGACACCATTGAGATTGTATTCTAGACATGCAGCATTGTTTGTATTTTGCCTCGGTTTTCCCATTTTTTAGGATATGTAAACAAAGTTCAATCATGTTACCCTATGTCTCATCTAGGTCTATAATATTAGTTATATAATCTGAGATCCAATGTGTTTCCAATGCTCCAATATAAAAAATGAATTGCAGCAACCACGATATTCTTATAATATAATTATTGGTTTTGTTAACTCTTTATTAACAAATAAAAGTAGTGATTTAAGTGAAAAACGCGTTCATACATCTTCCTTTCTGTATTGCTACAAAATAGTGACTTTGAATTTACATGTGGACACTTGAGGTGGTTGTGGTGTTTGTAGTACTTGCTTTCTTTCTTATGTAGCGAATGTTTCTCTTCCACACCTCATCGTTCACGTTGGATGCAATATCTGCAGGAACTCCTTCTAGGGCCTTCTGCAGCAAAGCAGGCGATGGAGTTTCCGAAGAATCCACAGCCAACTTTCTCACTTTTTCTCGCAACCGAATAACGTCCACTCTAAAATGCACATAATATTAAGAAGATTAGATTCATCCTCAGATTGCCTCTTACGCACAGTTTGCTGCAGTTCAACCCAGTTGATTGAGTACATTAATTTTCTTCTACGTTATTTGTTTGAAACGCAGACAAATAGAATGGAATATTAATTAGAAAATACGTTAACTATATATAATTGAAAACTAAAAGTATTCACCTCGAAGGGTCAGGATTATGATTGTGTTCTTTTGTGACTTCCAATCCGCCTTTTGGACTGTGAATAGCTCGACTTGGGCATGCTTTGTATTTCTCACACCTCCAGTAAGTGACAACACCTTTCTCATTCGTCTTGCTGTACACGTAACCGTCTCTAGCAATTTTGTCCCCACCTCTTTGAGATTTAACAAGCGTGATCCCACTCAAGCTCGCCAGTTCAGATATTTCCTTTGTGTCGTTGTTGCCACTAAAACTGTCAACTTTATAAATATAATATTTATTTAGAAAACTTATACCTAAACTCAAGGCAATTAAAAATAGAAACTCATGCAACTTAAACAAGTATCGATTGTATGAAATTAGTATGGCGCAAAATTTTTACTTGACTTTTAGAATAATCAGACAATTAATTTTTGAATAAATAAATTGTAGGTTTAGTGTGATTTATTTGCATGCAATTATTTCACATTTACAGGCTTGAAAGTATATTTATTTTAGAGATAAAAGAGGACTAACACCAACTATAGATATTAGTCTTAATTTATCATTATAACTGGTCATTTCCACCCTTTGCTTTTAACCGTAACGTATCAATTGTCCTTTTTAATATTTCAAAAAGTAGACTAATATAACTAGATTTGACAAATGTTGTAAATGACTAACTCTGTAACAAGTAAATGTTTCTATTTACAAATGGTCATCGATATAAGCCTACCATATTAATGGATTTAGTACCCCCAGGCCATTTAGTACCCCCAAAATTGTTGTTTAGACTCAAAAAGAAATATTACAAATACGGTTGAAGTACAAAGATCCGGGTTTAACTCCGAATTTTTGACATAGCACATGCAATTTCCATTTAATTATATGATTTACATATAGACATCTGGGTTTTACTCCGATTTTTAGCATAGGTTACTGAATTTTTATTTAAAAAACTATTGTTTTTTGAAATCACCATAGCTGATAACCCTGCACCCTGCAGTCTGGTATGAAAATTGGCTTTGGGCGTCGGGTAATAGGGTTGGGCATCGGGAACATCATGAATGGAGTGGACCAGTGGACTATCGGGGAAAAAATAGCGGCCCTTAGAGCGTAATTTATCAGTGATAGATGTGAGTTCATCTTAGAGTCTTCCGCTAGTCTTCTGAATTCAACTGAGAGGACTTTGGGTGGGAAAGACTCGTCCCAACCATTAACAAAAAAAGTGGGAAAATAGGAATTTGTATGGCACACACAGGAATCTTTGTATGGCAAGAAATTTCATCGAACAGTCGTACATTTGTATGGTACGTTATAAAAAACCGAAGGGTATGGTATGGAAAGTAAAGGACCTATGTATGGTACTAAGACAAAATTGTGGCTTTGATATTTAGTCATTGTAAGTACATCATATTTATTTGGGTGATTTTGAAAATATGAGAAAAATTAATTGCAATATTTAGTCATTTTAGGTACTAATAATTACTTTAACAAACGTAAAGAATTTGTGGTGAACACGTAAAATGCAAAGTTAGGCAATGTCAATAATGAAATAAATTATAAGCAGGTATGGTAAAGGTAAAGTTATTGTCGTTTTAGAGCTCGTGTCAGTTTCTTTGGTCGACCTGGTTTTCAGACACTATTTCGTCGTTGTAGTAGCTACCCTCCCCATTACTTACTATAATAGTACTCTTATTACTTATACTATCCGGTATCTTATAGTATTATTACCTGTAGTACTCTCATCAATGCCACAATTAATATTGTCTTAGTACCATACATAGGTCCTTTACTTTCCATACCATACCCTTCGGTTTTTTATAACGTACCATACAAATGTACGACTGTTCGATGAAATTCTTGTCATACAAAAATTACTGTGTGTGCCATGCACGTTAATTCGCAGCCAAAAAAAGTTTTCGTTGATGGTTGGGAATTAATAAGTCAAGTTACCATTTAAAAAGTCATCTCAAAGTCATCCAAATCTCAGCCTTCTCAGCCATACGAACTAAAGTCGACTTATAAGTCCTCCCAGTCACATGATTGTCAATTAAGTTTTCCCAAAGTCCTCTGAAACATAGGGATAAATCCTCCCATATAGAAGTTCTCTCTAGTCCTCCCAGTCACGCGACTGATTAGTATAAAGTCCTTCCGAAGTCCTCCGAAACTCAGCCGCGCAAATATAAATCCTTTCAGTTATATGACCAACAACGTTAACAAAGTTCTCCCATAAATAGGTGATAACTAAGTCCAATAGTAGTCTTAGTAAAAAAGTGAAAGACAAGTTCGTCCCAAATTAAGTCCTCTCGCTTGCCCATCACTTGTGCTTACCGAAGCTTGTCTAGCGGGCTTAAATAACTTTTAGAGCTCTCACCTGTTCCTTCAATTGGGCCGTGTTTACTTCTTTTACTTTTTTTCGGATGTGGATGTTGAGATTGGACATCTGCTTCAAGTGAAGGATTGAAGTCTGGATCCTTATCAACTGAATCATTGAAGTCTTCATCGTCGTCGCTTTTATCATTGAAAAAGTCGCAATTCCCATCTGATTCGTCATCGTCTTCCAGCAGTACTTCGTTTTCTTCAGCGAAAAATAAAATTGTTATTATAATTAAAAAAATACATTTAAGTGTGGAAATAAAGTTTATTTTGTACGATCATCTTACTAGGAACCAAGGGTAAATCTGTGAGACTTCCTTCTGAGTCCAAAGACTGTATATTTGTAATACTTAAGGGACCCATTTCCACTGTATCAGTCTTTTCAGCCTTTTGAATATTATTACTCTCTCCTGCATCCCGAGTATTCGTAACATGTCGTCGTTTTCTCCCTTTTAGGGCCAATAAGAATTAATTATTAAGTAATTACATACGATTAAGATTATAATATAAGCTTGATTTTTTGTAACAATGATGAGAAAAAGAAAAGGTTTGAAAACATTTAATTTATACTTAAAATATAGTTTTATGTTACTTGTGATTTGTCTTAAAATAATATACATACGTAATTTGCAATATTGAAGTGCCAAACAATATAAAATGGAATACGGAGCAGGAGTTGACCAAAAATAAAGTATATGATTAAGTTTTACATACGTTTTCGCACACTCTCATTAATATTTGGAGCTAGGCTTTCGGCAGCTAAGTGTGCTTTAGACGATTCTGATCTCGATGAACCAGGAGTAGGTTGTGCTGATGTCGTAGACCTTGAAAAACCACTGGGCGTAAGAACTTCACCTAAATAAATAAATAAATAAATAAAATATTATGTATTAAATGATGGAGCTGAACTATCATATTCACTTTTAACTGTTTTGGAAATTTTCCCTCTAATCCGAGATACTCGCCATAGAAAGACAAGACTCTAAAAATGCAGAAGAGATTAATAAATAAAAGTAGGCATGAAAACACCCTATTTTTACCTTTGATTGCAAGGTATTAACGAAAACATTATTAATTGGTAGAAGTCGAACCGAAATAAATCAGATTACAGAGGGGTTTTGTTTGGCATTTTCTCTGTGTTGCTCGCAGTATTAAATGACAGGAAGGGGACAGGGCGGAAACATTTTATCTATGTTTGATTGCAGAATTGGTAGATCAATAGTCAATTGCCAATTCATAAACAATTAAACAAGTAAGAAATAATGGACGATAAATTATTAATACACAGTTCAATATTGGGTTGGATAGTAATTCTAATGAATGCATGGTCTGCTAAGGTTTTCATAATAGACATCTTTGTAATTTGTTAGAAATTATATTACTCTACTCAAGTAGTCGATCTTCAACTAATCAGCACTTCGCTGACTCTCAAAAATAGTCATTCACATTCATTCGTATAGTCATCCTCGTATTATGCCATCCAGAATAGTTGCCCGAACACCAAATAATCACCCTTGAATTGGATCATCCTTTATAAGAAATCACCAGTTGGTATAGTCATCGCTTTATTGGAGCACACACTAGTCATTGTTGACCCCCTGGAATTATTGAAGTCGACAAATCACTGATATCTATCTGAGCTAATTTCGTCCTGCTCTGAGTACGATGTAACCCCAGCAAGGACCTATAGAGGGATGGCCTTTACGGAATGAAGCCCCCCCCACCAGAAATCCAAGAAAAGGGGAATTTTTTCTCAAAATAGCAAAACATTTTCGTTGGCCATTTTCGACTCCTTTTTGTTAAAAATGCCAAAAATTTTCATTGGAAGTCTTAGTACCCCCTGAAACTCAGTTCTATATACGTGCTTGAACCCCCGAAAACAATTTCCAAAAAACGGAAAAGTCTGTTTCTGATTACTATCAGCTACTTTTCAATGTATCATTGTTGCTGAAAATTCTGGTGTGAAGTCTGCTATGGCTAGAACAATAAATAGAATTACGGAGAAATCTTTTCTTGTCATTGTGAAACTTACCAAATTTTTCTGCAATGAAGTCTTCTAGTAGATATACTCGAGTTGTCAATCGCCAGACTGCATCTTTGAGGGTATCTACTTCTACATCGGGATCGAAATCGATATTTCGATCACGTTCCATATTTTGGTTTTTTTCGCACCTTCAACTTTGTAGAATTTGTAGCTGTCTGTACCAATATGCTAAAATTAATCTTTCGAGGGTCGAATAGCTTACCCCTAAATTATAATTATAGTACTTTTAACAGCAATTTAGGGGATTTTTACTTTTTAATTAGCGTTGAGAAATTTATTTTCTTTCCGTCCTGTCAGCTTTCAAAATTTGTTAGAATTCTATCTATAATATTAGTGCAGCAAAATGTGGAAGGATTTGTATTCAGTTCTCCCGAAATTAAAGCCGCCAAGTCAAATCGCATTATATTGTTCAGCGCAGCACAACTAAAAGAGGCAATATCGGGAGTCTCAATCTCAAGTCTTAGCTACCAGTAGCCAGCTCAAATCTTGAACTTTCATCTGATTCCTCGGATTGGATATTCCTATTTCTAATCCAACCAAAACCAACCGGAAATTATTACCCCTCAAACTCACTTGACATAAATTGGCACACGAAATCATTCTAGAGTGACAGATTATCACTATCACAAATGAACCTGATGATTGCATATTATGGTAAAGGCCGATTTCCATGTTTATTAAAGAGCATGTCATGAGAGGTTGGGCATAAGGAAATACAATGACACATTTTTAACTCTAGTTGATCATATTATTATAATTTTTTATTCTTACTTGTTTTTCTTCATTTACAATTATCACTTGAGTGATATGGATTTTATTAATTATTTTTTTATTAAATGTTTTTTTTGAAACTCGTAGTTTGTGTTAGCAAACATTTCCAATCTAGATAATTTTTTCTGTATGAAGTTATCCAATAGTAAAATATCGACGGCGGACATCAGAAATCGCCAAGAAAATGCCTGCAGGTTGTATTAATGTTATATTATGCCTGCGTGAGCTATTTCAAAACCGAAGTAATTCAAATTATTTCAAAAATATTTTTAACTTTGACTAGGGCCTTTTGTATTGAAAATTCAATTCGGTTATTAACAACTTTACCAGGCCATTTACCAGGGTCATATTTTGGAATCAAGGGATTGGAATCCGTTACTATGACTGACTCGCCATTTTACATCCTCTAAGTTTACTATTGAGTCCGCTGACCTCAATTTACTATGGTATTTCTTAATATTCCCATTGCAATAGAGGGTTTCCGTAATGATTTAGGTGTCGGCTACCTTCTAACTAAGGATTCGGCTATTTTAAACTTTAAAATTATTTAATTTCCGTTGTCAACGAAAATAAAATTGAAAGTAAGACTTTACATCTCACAGCTTCAATTATAAATATTGATATAATTTGAATTACATTTTACTAATAAATATAAATCTATTATTATTCCACCAAAAATGTGTACATGGTCCCCTTAACTCAGGCCTTAACTCACTCCTGAGCTTCTGTTACGGGTTGCCGTAGGTTTTTTATCTTTTTTGAATATTTTTGAGAAAGAACTTCGAAGACCACTTCTCGTCAATGTTTCGTTGGGTATTTTTCCTTTATTGATTTATCGACTGGACGCTTTGGACGTCTACCGAGTTGCTCTTCAAGCCATTCAAATTCATTTTCGTCCTCTTCCGAAATTGTTGGTTTCCTGCCTCTAAGAGCAGCTCTTAACTTGACTGATTTGCAAAGCGAGCACAGTAATTTTGTGCACATGCTCGGGATACAAATCTGATCTGTATCCCGAGTACACTAGGCCAAATGTGCTCGGGATACAGATTTGTACTTCGAGCACACCTCTAGTCAATGGTGCTCAGGATACAAATCTGTACCCCGAGCACACCAAGCCAAGTGTGCTAAGGGTACAGATTTGTATCCTGAGCACATCACCCCAACTTACGGGAAGCCGACAGACTGCTGGCAGTGAAGTCAACCATAAAAATATATCCCAAACCATAAAAATATATCTTAAACCATAAAAATAAATCCCAAATCATAATAAACATAAAAATAAATTGCAAAACTTAAAAATGAATTGAAAAAAATTATTTCTAAATCATAAAAATAATTCCTAAATCATAAAAATAATTCCTAAATCATAAAAATAATTTCCCGGCTTCCCGTAAGTTGTGTTGGTGTGCTCAGGATACAAATCTGTACACTTAGCACACTTGGCTTGGTGTGCTCGGGGTACAGATTTGTATCCTGAGCACCATTGGCTTGGTGTGCTCGGAGTACAAATCTGTATCCCGAGCACATTTGGCCAAGTGTGCTCGGGATACAGATTTGTATCCCGAGCATGTGCACAAAATTACTGCGTGCTCGCTTTACAAATCAGTCTTAACTTGTCCTACGACGTGAAATATAACTTTAGGAGAATAAAACAACGTGTCATTGCTTAATTGTTTACCTTTGTAATTAATGTTGAGTCCTCGAGGTTTGAAATATCGGACTCGGAAACGTCTAACTCTTTGTAACCATTGACAAGCCTTTGAACCTCAATCAAGAATGAAGACTTGACTAAACCTGCTAAATCTGATCCAGAAAATCTGTAATACAAAAGAATAGATTCATAGTCGATGTAATTAAAATATCTCCTTTTGCAGTACCTTACGGCTTTCTTGGCTACTTCGATAAAGTCTTCATCTTCTAAATTGATGTTTTAATGCTTTCGCACCTTCCATAATTTTTTTAAAATTTTTGACGGATCCACCATTATACATACTAAATACTTTGTCCGGCGTCAGAACGATGTAATTCCACCCACTTTCTTTGGCAGCTGCAGTTAGGATTTTTGATTTCCTGTACCTATAAAACAAAGCATAGAATACATTATTTGGGGTCAAAGTTTCAATTGTTCGTTATACTGTTATCCTTGCTAAATAGTTGTGAAGGTAACCTGAGGTGCCGAATAATAAAATGGTTTTCTAAGACGACATGGATCGAAAGCATTGGGGGGCCACGACAGGCAAACTTCCTTCACTCCTTCATGACCCACTACATCTTCAAAAGTGGTATTATATACCAACCCTTCCATTTTTGACGATGCGGAGGTTTGGGGTTCTTCATTATTTTTAGCCATATTTTCTATTCCAATTTTGAGTGTGTCGTCTTCATTCTCTACGCCTAATTACGCCTAATTACGCCCAATTACATATATCAAAAATCATAAGAAGGCGAGCGGATAAATTTATAATTGAAGCTATTATCAATGTCGCCATCTTCTTTATTTTCATTACCACAAATCTTTTTGCAAATTTCGTTTCGTTTTAATTTAATTTCGTTTTCGTTTTATTTTCATTTAGTTTTATTTTTTTGACTGCCTTTAACGCAATTGAATGTTGAAGTCTCTAAAAATCAAATTGTCGGTTTTAATCATCCCCCAGGAACACGATTATGGCTCCTCGGACAATGTTAACGTACGTACAGCCTAACGGTTTAAATCTCAGGAAGTAAATATGCATGTAATGAAGGTTATTGCACTTGTTATGTTAATGACTACTATTGAACTACAAGTCAATGACTACTATTGAACTACAAGTCAATGACTACTATTGAACTACAAGTCAATGACTCCTATTGTTTATAGTTGTATAATGTAGTATAACCAAACAATTGAAATAATTTTAAAAGTCTACGAAAATAATTTCTTGGGGCAATTTGGATGATTTTCCATGGTTTAGTCATTCATTATTTAAAATTCGAATTCGAGACCTAACCACCATTTGTAATCTCTTTCAAATGGGTCTATATGTTAACCTGATTGCATTGGGCTGCATGAATTAATGCCTTCGCATAAAAATATTAGCATGAGACTTTTCTCCCTTTATGTGGATACACTTAGGCTTATCGTGGCAACACACTAGAGATGGACTATTCTTCATTAACGAAATATTGCTGTTACAATAAAATTCATTTTGTCATTTAAACCCACAGGATTTTCATATCCGATGCGTTCAAATAGGGCCCAAATTCACGACTTGTAGGCCCCTTTCTATGTATATTTAGGACCAGTTGTTTCAGGTGCTTAGGGAATTTGCTAAAAAAATTCAACCTTTATTACGATAGTCTGAGTAAAAAATTGTTTGTTGCTAGGATTTGAAATGCGTTAATAAAAACATTCATATATTCATTTCGCTCAATTTTTTATTTAGATTACAATTTTCAATTTTAACAATAATCGATGTCAATGTAACATTCTTCCCCTAAAATTAATTTTTCACAGTACAATGAACGCCGACAACCTCCGACGTTTCGTTTTATCTTCTTTTTTATTATTGTGACTATGTCACTAAAAGAACTTCCATCGATATTATCCATAATTTGATTTAAAACAAAAAAATCACCCACTCCTACGTTCTTTGTTATAAATGTATAAGTACTCATTGGTACACGTGGTGCATACATTTTTAGGACCAAGGCTCTACAATTACATATATCAAAAATCATAAGAAGGCGAGCGGATAAATTTATAATTGAAGCTATTATCAATACTAAAAGAGAAACATTGACCAGAAAGTAAACGAATTCGTTCACTGGTGTTGTGTTATTAACACAAGCCATGTCATCTGCTTGAAGGCTACCACTTACCCCATGATCTGTTACAAGACACAATGTCTTTTTTGGGAAAATGTCTTCAGCACTGTTTGGTTCACTAAATTTTGGTATCATGTAATGGAATGCGTAATTATAAAATTTACTGTCTAAAAACCAATCCTTAAATTGAAACTGGGCTAATACATTTAGAAGATTTAAAACTTCACAAACCACAAATTCCGTTTTTCCAACACAATATATAAGCTTGGGTTTGTATATTACCAAGAACCCCGTAGTAAAACTGCTCATTTCTGATCGTCGCTAAGCAACCGTATCATCGAGGCAGTCTTAAATTATACTTTAATACATTTAAATGAGCTAAAACGATAGCAAGGAAATAAATTGATCCTTAAACACTAAAAACTTTTGGTACCGTCGAAATAAGTTAAAATATTTTTCTCACGCTTCGCGCGAATTTAGATTTAGAACTAACGTAAAAAATCTTTTCGACGAATCAAGCCGAGTAATCTCACTTATTCTCTGTTAAATACCCAACGTTTCTTCCTCGACTATGCCACTAACCAGTCAAAGCAAAAATATATGAAAATTTTAAAATAAAGTTGGTTTTCAAAAATTTCTCGCGCTGCGAGCGAATTTGGGTTTTTTTTATTTCCTCATTCATGTAGCATAATTATTTTTGTTTAATTTTCGCCAAAATCATTAAAATACGACATTTTGACATTCAAAATCAATTAAAGTGACGCGCCCTTGGAGAGCGGGTTGGTAAAAGGTTAGTATACTTAAATTCATTGAAGATAATCTGGTAACCCTGATGTAGTGGGTCATGAAGGAGTAAAGGAGATTTTTAGGCAAACTTTCAGTTTGCCTGTCGTGGCCCCCCAATGCTTTCGATCCATGTCGTCTTGGAAAACCATTTTATTATTCGGCACCCCAGGTTACCTTCACAACTATTTAGCAAGGATAACAGTATAACGAACAATTGAAACTTTGACCCCAAATAATGTATTCTATGTTTTGCTTTATAGGTACAGGAAAATCAAAAATCCTAAGTGCAGCTGCCAAAGAAAGTGGGTGGAATTACATCGTTCTGACGCCGGACAAAGTATTTAGTATGTATGTTGGTGGATCCGTAAAAAATTTTAAAAAATTTATTGAAGGTGCGAAAGCACTAGAACCATAATATGTCTCGTGCTAGTGGATGAGGTAGAAGCGTTCATACCAAAACGAAACAAGCATTCTTCTCCACATGACCTGCGATTTGCAAGTCAATTGCTTCAAACGTTAAGCGATTTGGCAGAAAACTCTAAAATAGTCGTTGTTGGTGTAACCAACACACCTGAAATCATTGACGGTGCCCCAAATCGTAGGTTTGAATTGAGTATATACATTCCTCTGCCAAATGTAGCTGAGAAAACCCAATTACTGAAACTGTTCTTGAAGAAAACAAATCACAATTTAGAAGATGAAGACTTTATCGAAGTAGCCAAGAAAGCCGTAAGGTACTGCAAAAGGAGATATTTTAATTACATCGACTATGAATCTATTCTTTTGTATTACAGATTTTCAGACAAATTACACATTGTCTCAATTCTACTATAGTAGGCAAAATCCATAGATGGACCCTCCTTATTAAGCTAAATAGAAATCAAGGAATACCACATCAGTTACAAAAACATTGCATTTACCTAACAAGGTTTATTAAAATCTTAATCAAAATATATAAAATTGTAATCGAAATTAGGGTTACTAACTTGTAGAGTAGTAGTAGTAGTAGTAGTAGTAGGGTTTTATTTGCGCTTCCAGCGGGCTGTCGCCCATCACACAAAATAAAATAATACATGTTACAAATATTCAGAATAAAATGCCAATTATTACAAACACATTACAATAATCCAAGTATTCACTGTATTATAACTAACCAACAGCCAAATATAGGTATAGCCTCACATAATGACTGAAACCTGCACCGCTAATAGTCATAGACATGGGACAGGGAAGAACCGTCCTAGGGAAATCTTTAATTATACCACCAGTACACAAGAGAAAACCTAAAGCTCAGTTAGTACCAGAAATACATAAGATCGAGTAATATGCATAGATAGGTATATGTAAATAACCTTAATACAGAAGTTACGCCTATACTCACGCATAAGCGGGTTCCAGAGTAGCTTTATGGAGACAGAATGTAAATTAGCCAATAATTTGATGAGTAGACTGTGCACAGAGTGATCGGCCCTTATACCTTGACGATGTTATTGATGCTACACTGCTTGTTATCCTGCTGAATAGCTGGTACACTGATAGCGGAGGAGACAGTCGCAGGGCCAACATGAGAATGACTAGTAAGAAAAGCACTACTAATCTGGTCGGTTGTAGTAGGCAGCACAGGTCTTCGAAGGCCGTCTTATCTTCTAATCTGCATACCGCCACTGTTCACGCCGCTGCCAGACCCAATTAGCATCCATGGCCGTCCTCCGCGATAAGGAATTCCACTCACAGCACAGAAAAATGGTATTTCAGTGGGCTGCTTCACGCAAAAAAAACACCGAATTCGGACATTCTGTCCCACTTTCGTGCACTAAATTCTGTCCCGGGTGTACAGGCCTCTTCACTCTATGCACAGCACTACTTTTTGGGCAAAAATTGGCCCAAAAATAAGCCGAAAAATTTAAAAATATGAGGACCACGACAATGTCGTGTCCGTTCACTTCGGCAGCTACTCTGGAATCCTACTAACTTGTAGAGTATGAGTATACATTAACCTTTATCACAACTAACCGATCCACTTCTTATAGGTAGGGTTTACAGAGTAGTGCAGCGTAAACGTAAATAAATACATTCTCCAAGAAAAAATTTCTTCCTTTCTTGGGCTACGCGAAATTTGCTGCACAAAACTGAACACGAATTATCGAATTTACATTACCAAATGGTACCAAATGGCATCTGTGCTATTCATCTGCAGCAATCGTTTTAATTCAACGCGGAGACTCTGAGTTGCGAAGGTACCATCTTCAAACCCGATAAATATATCAACTCCACGTGCCTAAGTTTTGGCACATATATAGGTATAGTAAGAATTATTTACTATAAATATATATTATGACAATATACATTTATTTATCTATATTTTCGTAAACCAAAAAGTCAAAACTTCTTTTCTTTGGTGGATGTCTAAACATTAACCAATAATATTAAAAGATGTTTTCCATAAATCACCCTAAGGAAGGATGTGAATTGTTGTTCATTATACTTCATTACAACAGAAATTATATACTGGACAACAATATAGCAAATTTTAATGTTATCAGATACGAACACACATTATTATTAACAAAGGTAATTTCTAGTACATTTTCATTCAGCTACTGATGGAAAAACAAAAGAAAAAAATACTTGTGAAACCCCATCCATCAACCAACAGTGTATTTTAACATACATATTATTATTTTACTTTCGTCCTGCAATGCATTTTCGTGAGAAACATAACTTGTATCGATTCAGCGGACCCATATTGCTTCTACATGCATTTATGTTCCGTCAAATTCCGTGTAACCTTTTTCATTTGGAGGAGCTGCGAGGCCACAAAAACATAATGTTTAATCGGGCAACTCAGTAAAAAATTCCCAAAGAATTAGGATGAGGAGAAAGAGAGAAAATATTTTTTGGCCAGTGCTGCAATATCATTTGTTAAACAAATAAGAATGCAAAATACGTATTTTTGTAAATTTGTGTTTTGTGAAATTTTAAATTCCTAAATGTGCTAGCACAGTTTAAATTCAACGATTGACTTCTAGCAGTACCGTATATTAAGAAGTCGATTTCGGAGGTGGCAAATAATGACGTCATTCAACCATATGTATTAGGCATATAAAAATTTTGGCTTATTTTATCCAAAATGAGTCAAAAATAGCCTAATAATGCAGGGCATGAAAACCCCAAAAAGCCGGGTTTTTGGGTAGCAAAGAGCAAAAACCCAGGGTTTTTGGGTTGGGTTTTTCCACACCAAAAGCAAAAACCCATGCACAGTAAAAATGACAATATCGTGCGTGAAAATGATGGGGGGGGGGCATCTTGACCCCAATGCCCACCCACCTCAACACAGCCGCGGCTTCTAGAAGGTAAATTTTATAATCGCGTCTTCTATTATCACGCCACAATTTAGTGAACTTTCATATAGTAGTGCTGAGGACATTTTTTCCAAAGAAAACATTGTCTTGTATCAAGTCATGTTCATGGTATGATTGGTAACCTTCAGACGGATGACATAATCTGTATGAATAACACAACATCAGCATGGAGTAAACTAACTCGTTTACTTTCTGGTCTATGTTTCTCTTTTGGTATTATTAATGTCTTCAAATGTAACTTTATGCGTTGGTGTTCTTCTCATTTTCGTTGTTCTAAAAAGCGAGCGATTGCTCTAAAACTGTATTCACCACTTGTACCGATGATCGATGAGTACTTATATAGAACAAAAAACGTAGGAATGAGGGATCTTTTTGTTTTGAATCAAATTATAGATAATAATATGATAAAACTATTTTCAGTGAAATAGTCAAGGTAAAAAAACGATACAACGAAACCTCGGAAGTTCACAACATTTAAAGTAATGAAAATTATTTGTATAGAGGAAGTCAAGGTTGGTGGATATGATAACACATTCTGCCATACTAGTACTAGGTAAACTTAAACTTGTTTGAAATATCACCCAAAACTACTTATGGGGATCAAAAGAGGGGTAACCATAGATTTTATAGATTTTAACTCTATGGCATGGAGATGCCTGTTCGTTTCCCCCATAAGTGGTTTTGGTGATATTTCAAACAAGTATAAGTTAACCTAGTACTAGTGGCAGAGTGTGTTACCATCTCCACCAGCTTTGGAGGAAGTAACTTATACATACTGCGATTCTAAAAAGATTCAAGAAATAACATCATAGTTCAGCTTTACCCGGCTAAAACTAATTTTGCCCACCCCCCAGGTAATTGTGAGCAAACGGGTAGTGGGGAAAAGGGGCAAAAGTATCTTAAATTTAAAAATTTGAACCAATTTTTACATCTTTTAGTGTATCTTTTAGTCCATTTTGACTTTTGTCCCACTAGCCACCTCTCAATTTACCCACCCATTACCCAGTTTTGCCGCCCAGGTACTATCCCGGCTAGTTGAATTCTGAATCTGAATAACACCTTTGGTTCTTCAAGTGAAAAATATAGACAGTAGAACGGATGGATGGATGTGCCAATATCTTTTTTGCGTCACTTCTCTTCTTTTGAGCTTCTTTTCACCATAGGAAAACGCTGTGGGGGACAATAGATTAAAAAGCTTTTTTTATATGCTCTATTATACTAAAAAAAATTATCAAAAATGTTTTCTTACAAACTCCTCGTAGTAATCCAAACTGGAACTGAAATCTGCAACAAATAGCTGTCGAGGATCTGAAATATAAAATTTCATATATACGTCTATAACTTGACAATTATATGAACATACTAACAAACAATTTAAAACGTAATTCATTGAGTACCATAACACATTTTATAAAATAGGCTGCCACCATAACACGAGTTGTGATAGTGGTTCAAAATCTGACCTTGGTGGAAGTAATTTTAATGAATTATGAAACAGCATTTGATATGACGTTTTTAATGAAAAATGAATAGCATAAATGAATGAATACTAAACCTAAATTTCATTACAAGCTCATTTACATGGACATAAAATTGAATTACTAGAAATTACTGGTTGATTAATACTTTAAATAAATGTATAACAACAAATTTTAAAAGTTTTTATCCAAAGCAATTTGTAATAAAATTCAACTAACTCCATGAGCTTAATTTAGATATTTATTTATTTCATTAGTACAGACTTACGCTTTCGACTACCCGACGACGCTGGCGATTTCATTTGTAGTTTTCCTTAGGCCTTTGGCATCTGCAACTTGGTTAATCTTATCGGACTCCTAAAAACAGTGGTAAACAATTGAATCTCATCAGTTTTATACTGCCTTAGCACCCATGTACAAATATTAGTGGAAAAATTTGGCAAAATTTGTCAAAATAAGAGTAAGGTCGGCAATCGGCAAAAAGACAAAGTTACAACTTTTGAAAATTCATATAAGTTTCTAAATGTAAATTGTCGATTTAAAATTTTATTAAGGTTTGGTTCTATAAAAAGTATTTACCTTAATGTGATAAGCACAAGGCTTGTGATCTAAAATGCGTTTCGCTGTTATACAAGTGACACGTATATCTCGTCTATTAACGAATGCAAATGCTAAATTGAATGCGGAAGTAAGAATTTTACATTTGTGGTTTATTGCTTCTGGAATTTCAATGTAAACAAATTTTATTACTTATACAAAATTACACTGATGTTTTATGACCCATACATCTGACGGTAAGGGTGCGGCAAGACTAAAAAGCCCCATCCTAAGGTAGGGCGCCCCGCACCCGCCCCATTCCTACGTTATGTAAGATTATGATAAATTAGGTTAGGTTTGTAGGGTGGGGCACCACACCATAGGATGTGGCTTTTTAGTCTGGCGTCTGGCCGTTTATGACAAGGCACAGTGTACACTTCCTTTGTTCAATTTGTGACAAAAGTCCCATAAATGGTTCTGTGATTAGATGAGTTGTTTTCTTTTTAAAAGACAAAGAAATGTCTAAAACCCCAGGTTTTTAAATGGTATGCGATTTCAAATACCCCAAGTTTCATAAAACTACCAGTAAATGTAGCCTTAAAAACGGTTTATATGGGATTTTCCATAAGGAATTAAAAAGAACTTTTTATCTTTGTTCTCCAACGTTCGGGAGACTGATTTTTTATTTCGCAAGTACATGTGAACCTTAAGATTCTTTCGCTGAAAACAGTTTTGACCGAAATTTATCGGTGGCTGAGATTCGTGACCTTAAAAGTGGTTTTCTCCGAATTTTGACCTCGTCAAACTCAGCGTTGGGACACTTTAATCAACATTTTATTTTTTGAAAAAATTCTTAAGGCTAAATGCCGTAAATCATTGGAACGTTGTATTTGTCGGCATCAGGGAACCATGTTTAAAAACTAAATGCATTTTTTTAGCGGTAAACTTCGTTCAGTCTCACATTACCCTTTTGTCACAAACTGATTATGAAAGTGGACACTGTGCAAGGTAATGGGTTGTTGATGGTCAAATATAATTTATTTTAATTTTAATCCAACTCCAACTGTTAATTATAAGGGGACTAATTATTATTTAGCCAGCCAATATTGCTTGTTTGTGTCTACTATATTCTGACAGTGAAAACGGATGCTATATAATGCCATGTATGTACAATAATGCCAGCCAATGATAGCTTTATTACTGTCGCCCGCCCAACAAGCATTATTTCAAATATCATGTAATAACTGTAAAATTCCTTTCTTTATTGATTGAACTAAATCTTCCAATTATTATTTAATAGGTAATTAATTAATTTGTTTCGATCAAATATTTTACAGTTTGAAATGACACGTAATAACCGATTAACTAACGTGACTAAAATTTTTTCGGAAGTTAGTTCACGCCAAAAACTGCTATTCCGAATATTCCGATCGGGCGAATGAGGTGAATAACAAAAATAACGACAATCAAAATTTATATTCTCAATTTCATTAAATCAGTTTACTAAATTTTATTATTTCCTATAATATTCTATTTTTGCTATGGATTTTTGCGTGTAAATTTATGCTTATGTTTCCAACAGTTTTATTCCACCATTTCCACCATGCTGTATTTTCCACAGCTGACAGCTGTTTTCAATAATGTTCAAGGTTAAATAAAAGCATAGATTTGTTAAGAGAAATATGCAATGTGAACACTTAATCGTAAAGAAAGGATGTAACTAGGCTTAGGCTTCAGGTCAATCTTAAGGGTTGGTAAGCCTTTATCATAAGTATATATGATTGGACACTTTGAACTTTGAAGCAAGCTGTTATCCAGGTATTTTACCAAGTGAGCGCCACCAAAATATATTGGTAAAATGACGACCTAAATTTTTTGGATTTTTAACGTTTTTGAAAAAAAATTGTACTATTATGGGAATTTTAGGAGGGGCTCAAGTCCCCCGGCCACCTGGATACGTGCTTGCTTTGGGTACTATGTGCAATTCTGTTCTGAATAAAAATAAACACGCTTAAAACAGGGCGTGGTCCCAAATCTTTTGAAAATAATTGGTACCTTTGAAAGGCGTTAATAATAGCTGTTGGAAAAACCTTTTTATCACTAATTGGCGGAAATACTTCCATGATGGCTTAGAAAAATTTCCAGTATTTGTAAATATAGAAATACATTAAATTACGTGTAAATTATTACCACTATTTCCCAATCATTTATGTCGTTTCTTTCCTTTTTCCTTCCTCATTTCTCCTTTTTATCTCTTTTCCTCCCTGTTTTCTCTTTTTTATTCATTTTAGTCGCTTTGACCAAAATTCACTGGTGATACACCCTACCAGAATACCGAGGTTTTTCCACCAGGTTTTAATAAATAGGAATGACGAATGTCATCCATACGGTTGATTACTTAGATTTAAAATACTAATTACGTGATTATTTTTAACAGAAACCATCAAGATCAAGACTTAAATGCAGTTGTCATAATTGTTTCAAGATTGAGGCGGTGACGATGATCTCCATGGAATATTACGACAGTCAAAAATGCATTTTGTGTCACTGCAGTCACAACTTCAGTTCGAGTCAACATCCAATGCAAATAACTCCCTTAATAATATCAAGCTGTTTAAAGCATATTCCTCAGGACATCAGCCAAACTGTGGACTGGAATAGACTTGGCGGGAATGGAAACTCGTCCTCTTTATGCCACACGTGCAATGAAAATTTTAGAAATCTTTCTAATTTGAACTGGGAATTAGAAGAAATACAAAGAAAACTAATTGAATTGGTGAACAATATTATTTTTCATGTCAGAAATGAGAGGGGAAAATATGAACACAGTTTACTCCAACCACTTAAAAATCCTTACAGTTCATTTAGTTCTAGTGTCGATGGAAATCCTGAACATTCCAGTTCTCATCAGTGCATCAGTTCTCAGCAAGCGACTTTAGTCGGGAATCAAATTAACACATGTAAGGCGCAGATAAATCTAGAGACAATAATTCCAATCAAAAGCATTAAAGCATAATCACATCCAATTTAAATTTGATAAGCTATGCATTTATTTACATTCTACGATTTTATTTGAATCTTTAAATGTTCAAAAAATTTGGTTATAAAAATTAATTTTATTTATTTAGAGTTATGTCACAGAATCAACGAATTTTTAACAATCAGAGTAGTCAAAAACTTTTTTAAGTTATTTTCACATCGCACATTTATGCCTTTAACTTGAAATAATACTGAATTGAATCCCTCATAGTAGATTACGCTGGAGGTCAATCTGTTTCAAACGAAATAAGAAAAGTTATACCCAACAATTTGGATACTACTTCAAATGTTATGTCGCGACTGAATCCACCGTCGAGTAAGATATGATTCAAAAATATTGCATGCACTTAATAAATAAATACTAAATATTATAATGCATTTGAAATATTTCAGCACCAAAAAACTGTATCGTAGTCAATATTCTTTGATTTTCCTGATTGGTGAGGGCAGATGTGCCATATAATCTTGTGCATTTTTGTATTTTGTCATTTATCTCAAATTTATTTCTCTAAATAATATTTTTAGTACTACAAAGTATTTTAAAGCAAGCAAAAAATTACGAAATATAAAAATGTGAACTACTTTCTAGGTTAATACATAATTTGGTCCCAGTTGGGATTGCACAATTTGCCGTTATCCGCTTGGGACCTGATATATCACGTAAAAGTGAAATAGTAATGAAAATAATGCTATTTGGTCGGTAAAAATAAAAAATTGTTGAAATTTGGAATTTTTGTTAGTATAGCAAGAATTTCCCTGTTGAATAGATTGTTTATAAAAAAATTTCCTCAATCTAATACTAATTCCAGGATTAATTTCTACTTTCTTTGGACAATCTGCGTATATAGATTAATTATACTTTTAATGTTCACTTTGGCTTTTATTTTAATTTTAAATTTTAAATCCGCTAGCAAGTATGGATGAGACATAGTGCAATTAGGCTGAATTTAGCAAGTAACGTATACGTGTGGACATCATTTCCTCCGTTTGCTCCAAGGTGTCACATAATCTATTATCCGTTTCCTCCAAACTTATTAATAAAATACCCTTAACATCCATTGCCTCCTTAAAAATCTACCCTAATAAAAAATAAACTTGTTATCTGTTAGTTATGTTTTTGTCTTATTAGGTTAGGTTAGAAAAGAAGCTAAAATAGTTACTGGAGGCAATATGTTAGAATAATAATATGATATGATAATAAAAATAACAATAGATAGCAATAGCTGCCAAAATTCAGCAGTGCAATTATTTCATTTATAACACCAGTATTTATTTATGTTATTGATTGTCATTTATGTTTTATTTTGTTACAGATTTAAAAGTGCAGTACAAAGATCACATGAAATCCAGATTGCAAAAAAAGTTAAACAGTGCTTACGGTTATGAATGCTCGACTTGTCACAAGAAATTTCCACGCTCTGCCATTTTGAAGAAACATAATTGTAGTAAGCCGACAATTGAATGTCAGACTTGTGGGTTATCATTCGCCGGTTTAGGGAATTTGAAATTACATATCCTTACCCACACTGGAGAAAAGAAGTTTATGTGTGAAATTTGTGGCAAAAGTTTTTCAATCAAAGGGAATTTGAAAACTCACATGCAAAGTAAGCACAGCACAGATACACCTTTTGAGTGCGAGATATGCGGAGAAAAATTTCGTTACCAGGTGGCTCTCATCCAACATAAAAATGTACATAGTGATAAGAAATTTCAGTGCAGCTACTGCGGGAAGAATTTTAGCAGCGAGAAATATTTAAAAAGTCATGAGTGGACACATCGAGACAATGGGACATTTTCATGTGATAAATGTGGTAGGTCGTATAACGACTACAAACTTCTCAAGAAGCATATGATATTTCATAACGATAATGCGATTGAATGTTTAATATGTCAAAAGACCATTGCCAAGTATAACAAAAATCCTCATTACCGTACACATTTGAAAGACAAACCGCACGTATGTCCAATTTGTGGTAAGGAATTTGAATCTGTTGTAAATGTCATAACCCATATCACAAGTTTCTGTCACATATGCGATTTAATCGTCCCAGAAAATGAATGTGGGGACGCTTTATCAAGACATCAAATTGATGTACATACCGTTAACTCAACTTTATATGCTGAAAAAAATTCTGCTGATGACAAATCCGTAGCCGAAGCAGATACACCACAAGTTTCTACTAACACACAATACCAAGAAATAGCATCTCCAAAACAGTCTATTGACACAGAATGTTCTTCATACCATGAGTGTAAAAACACGGATTCAAAATTCAAAACTGAAAGGGAGTCTGAAAACGAATTTTCGGAAATTGAAGAAAACGAATTCTCGGATATAGAAGACTTAGATAATTGATGTTAAAATTTCTTTTACATTTAAAATGGCTATGGAAATGGTTTATTTTTATGTAGCTCTTGAGCTCTTGTTCTATGAAATAACTGAATGTGCGCTTGTACGAAATAAAATGGGCCTAAACCTGGGTTGGCAAACCAGTGTTCTGGTGCATAGAAGCTTTAGGTATTTATTATGAAATGGTAAAAACGTGTGAATATAGTAGAAACACATTCAATTAATGCCCATTTGTGATATGTACGGGTATTAACAAGGGAAATTGGTATTGTCCCTGTTTCGGCGAAATTATGTTCGTTGATTTTAATGATCACTTCTTGGATAGATTTTACTTGGTGGGTAGACATTGTTAAATAAAACAGTATTTGAGACGTGAGCGAAATAGTGTCAAAAAGAGCAATAGAGAGTAAAGGAGTTGTTGTATAGTTTATATAGTTTGCGAATAGGTATTACTTAGTTGTTCATAGTTGTTAAAGGCATTTTATGGTTGCTCGTTAGAAAATGGTTTTTTTCTTACTTCGTGATTTTCTTCGTCTTCTTAGCTCTATGCTCTCGTTTTAAAATTCGTAGCCCACACAACAAATATTTTGTTTGAATATCCATAACCAAATCTTGTTTGACTAAATTACTGGGAATAAGACACCAAATTATTTGTTTGCTCCCAATTAGTAAGTAAATTGCTAGTCGATAAAGTAATCGATAAAAAATAAAAGTAGTCTATAATTGTCCTAGATATGACATCCCAACGAAAAGAAATTACATAAATTCCCTCTCAGTCTAGTCTGAGAGAGCCAATATATCCCTTTCACAGTCTCTTATCCCTTCCAGTCTACTACAAATAGTCTTTTAAAATCTTAGACGGTAAAATAGAAAATTAGTGATAGCAAAATCTTCCTGTACAACTTCCTTTAAAACACTTTTCGTTTACCATTGTTTCTACAAAACTTTATGTTATTCTGAAAAAAGTTTTCTTTTAAATAAGTGTGAAAATTTGTTAAGTGATTGTTATTTTTTATTCAATGGCAGTTTTTGTGCTGAGTGCGTACGGTATGGATGATTGTCAAAAATAAGGATATAAAGAAATTTAATGCTTTAGTGAAGTTGTGAAACTCGAAACCCGAATATAAATACTTAATTAATAAATGCAATTAGTAACTTTTCATCAACATGTGCAAACTGTAGAGTTGTTTTAATCAGTAATTCTTTCCAAAAATGTAAACAAAATTAGTTAAAAGAACATGTTTATATCTTGTCTGTTCCAACAATAAAAATTATACCGTAACCGTCGTGAACACTCATTTTTTGTAAATTATCATAGTCTAAATACTGTTTATTTACTTTTCATTTATATTTACAGGTTTATTTTGGCTATAACATAGCTAGGGATTCAAGGGAAGACGGAAAAAGGATTATGGGACGGGGTTCAACAATAAAAGAAGTATTGGAATTTTGTAAATTAATTTCGAGTTTTTTAATTTTTGGCCACTTTGCTTCCCACCCTCTTTCCGTTGGCCGTCGTTGGTTGGATAAATTCTACAATTATATATAGTAATTACTAATTAATTACAACTCCGTCCGTCAGCTTTCTAAAAAGAAATTTTCTAAAATAAAACATCTTCACCAAAAGGGAGTCAATATTTATTCAGAATACTAGGATGTGAAGCTACATGCAGCAAAGCTGGTTTTATTATCGTAGCCCGGCCGCCAAAAGATTATTTAAATAGTCAGACGTAATAACCATAGAAATAGAAAGATATACCATTAGGGTTGCTAGAATGGACAAAATCTCTAAATGTAATAAATTTATATGGAAGCGACTTTGTACTAAAGGAAGAATGCGGGAAACTAGTACAAAAAGTGTGGAGAATGGTAGCTTTTATTACAATTTTTCTTGCTATCCTGTTACTTTTCGAGTTATTTTGTTATGTCAAATCTAGTAGTACATAATAGGATATATTTCTATATATCTATTGTAATAACTTATTGTCTGTTGAGTTTGAGTCCGTCTGCTCTTCTCTATAATATTATATCGATGTCAATCAAACACAATTATTAATAAGAGGTTCGCTCTTATTATTAATAAGAGGTTCGCTCTTATTATTAATAAGAGGTTCGCTCTTATTATTAATAAGAGGTTCGCTCTTATTATTGCGAGTAGTTTGTGTTTCTGTCTGTCTGTCTGTCTGTCTGTCTGTCTGTCTGTGCCGGACACCTCCATGTATAAGCTGTGTGCTCAATAACTTTTGACAGAAGTAATATTTTTACATTCTGTCTTCGGATCCTGAAACAAGATGTATGACTTAAGGTCAAGTTCGTTAATGGGCCACATCGGTCACACCCACAGGTCATGGGGAGTGACTTAATGTCGATGACCGTTACATTCCCTTCTAGTTACAATATGATGCAATATGATGCGACATTCCAATTTTCCGCAGACCCGCCACATGTTTTACTTCTTCCTCTCATTCCACCGTGACTTAAATTTTCGTATATTCACTGCGTATTCTGCTTTACGTCCCTGTCAAGCGTCACTTTACAATTCGTACTTCAATTTTCGCGTATTTTACATTTCGTTTCACCTATTTAAGGTTGATTTTATCATTACATTTACCTTCACAATTCAACAGTTATCTCAATCATCGTGAAATTATTCGTTCTATTTCGTTTGTAATTCCATCACACGTCAAAGGTATTTATCTTTCTGCGTTTTTTACATCACATTGCCTTCATACATATTTTACGTCGATTTCATTATTACAATTGACTTCACATTTCAACAGTTCTCTCCTTCCCGTTGAAGTCATCACGAGCTACCAATTAGTAGAGTCAGAAGTAAGGTAGGATAGAGTGGAAGTTTACATTCACTCTGTGTTATAACTTTTGTGGTAGAAATCCCCGCGAAAGGATGTAGATATACCTATAGACTGTGGAGTTTATATATATAATAATGTTCGCGGCTATTTCTGCCAATAAAAGTAAACAAACGAAACTTCCACTCTATCCTACCTTACTTACTCTAGTTACCAATTATGACGAATTCGATGTACAGGTAAGTAACATCCAACATATTTTATTTTACTTTTCGCATATTTTACATTTTGCTCCTCCCATTGACGTTGACTGTTTTACTCAGCAGTAAAATTCCTCAATTATTTTACCTCAGTTGTTATTCCATCACTCATCATTATACTCTACTTTGACTCACTGACAATAATTACCAAAATAATTTTTCCTTTTGAATGCAGATCATGCCCAAATTAAAAAGGAAGAGTGTGCAACAAAACCTGCAAGAAGACCGAGAGAGAAAGAAACACGCGAAAACAGAAAAAATCCACATTTGAACAGGTCTCTACTCCCCATGACGTTGGTTATTTCATCACACATCAAAGGTACTTCACTTTGGGTACTTTACTTCGACTAAACTATCGTACTTTACTTCGACTAAACTATCTCGTTGAAGCAATCACGAGCTACCATTTATGACGAATTCGTTTTACACGTAACATTCCTTATTTTATTTTACTTTTCGCTTATTTTACAATTCGGTCCACCCATTTACGTTGACTGTGTTACTTAGCGGTAACATTTCTCAATTATTTTACTTCAGTTGTTATTCCATCACTCATCATCGTACTCTACCTTGACTAACTGACAATAATTACCAAAATGAATTTTTATTTTGAATTCAGATCATGCCCAAATTAAAAAAGAAGAGTGTACAACAAAACCTGCAAGAAGACAGAGAGAGAAAGAAAGATGCGAAAATTATCACCGAAAAAATAATGCTGATTTATGAGGAAATGTAGAGATAATCCAGTAATGCATACATCAGAAAAGCAGAGGGATGCAATAGCTCATTAAAAAGCAACACAGAATCCAGTAATACGTACACCAGAAAAGCAGAGGGATTCAATAGCTCATAAAATAGCAAGACTGGATCCCACAGTGCGTACACCGGAGAAGCAAAAAGTATGCCGTTGCTAAAAGTTTTCAAAAAACAATGCAGCACCTGCCAAAACACAATAAATCGAAAACGTGTGAAGGTTAACAATACGGAACTTTGATTATGGATATTTTGATCTAGCGTCCATCATCACATTGACATTCAAATTCGGTAGTCATCGAAAAATTATTTCGTATTTATATTTCAAATATTATCAACTGTACAATTTAACGGTCATCGTAAAATTATTTTCGTGAATGGTGTGAAAACCAGCTGCCCACTTATTTTACATTTTACCTACTTTACCATAAGAAAGTCACCAAACCCAAATTTACGGCGGGAGTAACTATGACTCTTTTATGGGTCCCATTGTCCCTGTCTACTATCTACCGAAACCACAATCAAAGAGATTGATTTGGGCGGTGGGGAAACTAATGAACTCAAATCTAGTTCTGCATTATGGGGAAACACGAGAGGTATATCTAGGTCAACTTTGAAATATTACTACTGCACAACCGTCGTTTTCGTCACTCACTCAGTGAGGTGGAATGCGGCTAGATTTCCTTCTGGTCTTTTAGTTCAAGTGTCTGTTTTCAAAATTCAATTGGTTTTTACATCATATAAAGTCGTCGTTTCGGAATTTCTTCAGAAAAAACTCCTTAAACAACTTTTTAAATACTATATGGCAAATACCTTAAACCCCCTGTCTAGGGAAGTGGGTAACTTTCATTCTGTTCATTCTAACCACTTCTTTTGACTCCTTTACACTTTTCATGTTACCGAATGCATTCAAAATACATTTCAGGGCCAGTCTGTCTGGGGGCTAAATGGGCGGCCGCCTGGGGCCCCACGATGTTTAACACAAAATTTTACCGTTTTTTTTAACCTTTGACCTTTTTTGGACCTCTTATTGCCTACACCTGTGTGTAACACAGTTTATTTTGTGTTGTGATTGTCAATTGTAATGTTGATGTTCATAAACTGATTTTGAAGTTGAATTTATAAGTTTACTTTAAATATAAGTAAACTTTTGACTGGGTTTGCAAATTTTATTATAAAATGTATTCCTATATACATATGCTTTCGATTTTGGATTCTAAATGTCTAAATAATTTTAATTTGTTTCTGTTGTTGACAGTTATAAGTTGGAGTCGATTTGGTGGAACTGGTCACTGATCATTTATGTGCTGAAAGTTGTGCCATGTCTGCCTGAAGAATAATGCCATATTTAATATTCCAACATCCAATTAAAACTTAAATGATATGCATAGAAATTGATGACACCCTTTCCATCATCGAGGTAAATATAATAAATTTAAAAATGGAGAATGAAGGTGTCAAGACTAAGACAAAATCATGTCTTAATAGTCTTAATTGCTGTGATGGATTTAATGCTGTAAATGATTAAATTGTGATTGTCTTGTTATTAATGCCTATAGGTTCATCGTTCTAGTCTAGATAGCAACTATAATAGAATAGGAAGCAACTCCAGCAAGAACAAGACTGAAATCCAGAGGAAATTATATCATTTGCGAAAATAAGGGATAATTAATACTAATCAGTGACGAAAATGTCTGTTGTTGGCCAAATTGTTTGTATTCTATGCAACAGTAACGACAGAATCACAAAGCAAAATGCTCAATAGTCAGTTCAAATAGCATCTTCAATTGCATCCAGCTTTTTAAGACACATTCCTCAGGATATCAATGAAACTGTAGACTGGAATCAGCTGAATGGGAACTGCTCTTCCTGTTTATGCGAAACATGTATTGAAAATCTTCGAAATCTTTCTAATCTCAATTGTGAATTAGAAAAAATTCCAAAGGAAGATAACGGAATTGGTTGATAAAATTAGTTTGCATGTCAAGAAGGAAAGAGAAAATCACACACCAAAATCCCTCCACCTCAATAAAGAACCTATTAATCCAATTAGTAATAGTTCAGAAGTAAATACAGAACATTTCAGTCCCGACATCACGAATATAGAAACTCAAATGACTTCAAGTATGATAAAGATGGAAATTGATGAAATGGCTGACAATGATGCTGAATTTGCCGAATCTATCAATTCCGTTGACAATGACGATAACGATACTCAGTCGGACGAATCGGAAGTAGGAAGCATAACTACAAACCATGCGGACATAACACCGATTATCACGGACACCATTTCATTATATGGTAAGTTTTATTAAATTAATTTTGTTTTTTTTATTTCGAATTAAAAACAAATTTTTTGGATTATTCAAGGAAGATATTTTGTTGGGACTAATAGGTGGCAGAAGAAAGTCTTATCCTTGTGTTCCGTATTACATTTTCATGATATAATATATAGGTTAGACAGCGAAAAATTTTTTCAAGCAAGTTTTTCTTAATATTCTAATCAGTTTCTTTGTTTTGCTAATTTTAAAATTAACCATTACATGTATTAGGTAATCTGTTAACTACAATTTCGTTTACTTTTACTAAATGTGTTAAAACTTATTGCCAACCACTAACTGTGCATAATTTTTGAGAAATTCGACAATTACCAGACTAAGTTTTTAATTTTGTAGCGCATTCTTTTTTGTTAACAGATTCGAATGTGGACTTTAAAAATCAACGAAAATCAAGTGAAAGTGTGACACAAAATCTTTTAGAAAGCAGTTCCAATCACGAATGTTCGACTTGCCACAAGAAGTTTTTCCGCTTAGTTCATTTAAAGAAACATGACTGTGGAAAGTGCAAACATTCGAGTGCGATACTTGCGGGTTGTCTTTCTCCCAATCGGGAATATTGAAAGTTCATACTCTCATCCACACTGGGGAAAAAGCGTTCAAGTGTGACATTTGTGATAAAGCTTTTCGAACCAAAAGCAATTTGACAATTCACAAAAAATGTAAACACAACCCGGAGAAAAGCTTCGAATGTGAGATTTGTGAAAAGAAATTCTCTTACAGGCGGACTTTTATTGTGCATAAAAAACTTCACAGTGAAACTACATTTCAGTGCAATACTTGCCAAAAGCATTTTTCCTCAGACATCAGCTTAAAACAGCACGAGTGGATACATCGAGACATGGGAGTATTTCCATGTGAGAAATGTGGAAAATTCTATAAAAATGCCCATCTTCTAAAAATGCATATAAACAGCCATAAACAATACCAAAACAAAATTCAATGTGAAATCTGTGGAAAAACAATTGCCAGAAGTATTAAGAAAGGTCATCTTCGTACTCATACAAAAGAAGAACTGTTTGAATGTGAGATTTGTGGCAAAGGATTCCGAACAAAAGTGGCAGCAATTACTCATGTTACAACTTTCTGTCATATTTGCAATTCACACTTACGTGCAAATTCCGGGGAGAATTTATTCCAACATCAAGTTAAAGTACACACAGTAAAATCAAATTGATACCCTGGAAGTTCCTAACTTGGCGACAAATTTAAAAAAATGATGATAAAGGCTTGTTTTATTGACACATTTTGAGGACTATTTTTTCCGATACATTTGTTTACATAAGGACAACAGAACAAAGGATTGAAAATTAAAAGTTGAGAATCAGATGAAGTTTGAAAACAATTATGGTACCAATTGATTGTATTTATTTTCATGGTGAAATTTTAAAGTAGCTTATCATTATTTTATTTTACGTTCTGTAATTAAGTATTAAATTACCCATTTCATTTTTGTGTTAAAAAAATTTCCGACCTTGTTATAATATTTGCAATAAAACATTTTGATGCTATATTCAATGCTAAGCTATTTTGTTAGTTAGCTAAGTTATTTGTATTATCAGTTATATTTGTAATTTTCATATTTTCACATAAAATATTTAGTCATTTTGAGCCATACTTCAATCTCGTATTGTACCAACAAATAATTATATAAAGAAAACGATAATTGGTAGCGTTTATTTAGGTATATAAAATACAATAACTGTGTTTAAAGACTAAACATGACCATGTTTCAAGTTAAAACGAAGAATTCAAATTTTGTAATTATTTCAAACTTTTACAAGTCATATTCAGTGAAATAAGTAATTACAGTTATCAGTTACTTTGGGACATTAGTGAAGTATGATAATATCTACAAAAGAATGCCAATTCATGCAAAATATTAGAAATTATAGTAATTCCAATTGAGTTTAATATAATATTTACTAACTAAGGGTGAACCACAATCCTCGATTCAAAGGAGTTAGACAATTTAGCAGATATATATGATTAATTACTGCATTAGGTACGAGGGAATATCACATTAGGAGGATCAAGACTATCCCCAAATTATTCATTCCTAAGTTGAATATATAATAATATTTCCCCTCTACCATTCTCGGAAACTGCGTTGGACCCCAAAAGAAATTGTTTCAGATGCAAGTACAGGGTGTCAAACTAGGATTCAGGCCCTATGTATCTAAAGAACCGTAAGTAGCACGACAAAACCGTTGATACCAATCGAAAGCCCGTGCAAAGTTACATTGAAACACCGGTTTTCATCAACCTATTCCTACGCATTCGCTTACACCAGCAGTTCTCCCAAAAAAGTTGAAAATATAAATAAATTACTAGCTAATTCGTGACCAAATCTCTCGCGGGGGCTGAATTTAGGCAGCGGTACTGTGTTGCCACTGTTTCCGCTGTTGCAGCCGTTGCCGCTGGGAGGTATGGGGGTGAGCGGCAACAGCATAATAGCGGAGACAGTGGCGACACGCTACTACCACTGGCGGCAACAGTGGCGACACGCTACAACCACTAGCGGCAACAGGGGCGACACGCTAGAATCCCTGGCGGCAACAGCGGCGACACGCTGCAACCACTAGCGGCAACAGAGTCACATTAATCTGATTTCCTCTGTTGCCGCTAAACCTAATATAAGCCTGTTGCTCTGAGCTCAATGCTCTAAGACAAGAGCAACACAGAGGAAACCAGATTAATGTGTCTATGTTGCCGCTGGTCAGTGTTGCCGCTAGTGGTTGCAGCGTGTCGCCGCTGTTGCTGCAAGTGGTCGTAGCGTGTCGCCGCTGTTGCCGCAAGTGGTTGTAGCGTGTCGCCGCTGTTGCCGCCAGGGATTCTAGCGTGTCGCCACTGTTGCCGCCGTTGCCACTGTCTCCGCTATTCTGCTGTTGCCACTCACCCCCATACCTCCCAGAGGCAACGGCTGCAACAGCGGAAACAGTGGCAACACAGTACCGCTGCCTAAATTCAGCCCCCGCGAGAGATTTGGTCACGAATTAGCTAGTAATTTATTTATATTTTCAACTTTTTTTGGGAGAACTGCTGGTGTAAGCGAATGCGGAGGAATAAGTTGATGAAAACCAGTGTTTCAATGTAACTTTGCACGGGCTTTCGATTGGTATCAACGGTTTTGTCGTGCTACTTACGGTTCTTTAGATACATAGGGCCTGAATCCTAGTTTGACACCCTGTAGTACGAAAGAATCCTGGGAGGTTATTTAAATTGTTTAAAATTCTCAAAAAAATAAATCTCAATTTTAATCTCCTTTGCTCTTTTGTTTTCTATTTCTCATAATAATTATTTTGTTACACTAAACGTTACCAAATCAAAATTAAAGATTATCTGTGAAGTGATGCTACAAAATGTCTTTCTGAATACCTTGGTAGACCGCGCGAAAAGTATTGTTTAAATATTTACCACCAAGCGAAGCAATGAAGCAAAGCAAACGTTTTGGTGATTATTACTTGGACTTTATTCCTAGTTTTCCCTTAAATTATTCTGCCGCGGTGGTATTTAGTTAGTTTATACGATTTTTGGTCAGAAAAATTGTATAACTTCATAATAAAAGTTGTAAAGCAGCAATGGAAAGGAAAGTACAGTAAGCACATGTTTTTTATTTTGTGTAATACCAATAATAGCAAATAATGTTACACGATAATAACAGCTGACAGCTGACTTGAAATTTTTAAAATGTTTCCTCTGATCGAATTAATTATTCTTGGCTCAGTTTGTAATATTATTGAATATTAAATATGGTCTATTATTTTGGCATATTTTAACAACAGATTATATTAATCATTCTAGATCTAAGATGAAAAATACCTCTATAACAAGACTTGCTGTTTAGACGTTAGAAGATTGAAGAGGTTCAACAGATTGAGAAAAGGAAATAATAACATGCAATAATTTCTATCCAAAATGTCCGTGGAAAATGTTTTAAGCCAAAAGTGTATTTTATGCTATTACTGTCGCTACTGCTTCAGCTGGAATATTGTTCAACAATCGACACAAATCACTCCTTCTATTATATCAAGTTGTATTAAACATATTCCTGAAGACATTGTTCAAACTGATGAATGGAATAAGTTAGGTGTTAACAGCGCGTTTTGTATATGCAAAGTATGTTATGAAAGCGTCAAGAATCTAGAAAAATTAAACCGGGAAGTAGAAGAAGTACATAGAAAAATAAGGGAATTAGTCAATCGCATTGGTTCATATGCCAAAAAGGAGAGGGAAAAGTATGAACAAAATTCACTCGTTACCAATAAAAAACCAATTAAAAAGTCAATCAACACTAGTGCAAAAGAAAATACGGAGCATGGCGTTGTGGATCTCACAATTTTAGAAAATCCAAATGTGATTAATGAGGACAATAACCAAACTGTTGAGGATGATGTAGAATCTATCCACTCCGATTACACCGACAGTATTACCATTCAGTCGGACGGCGAAGAAGTGGAAAACGCATCTAAAAGTAATTTGGGTAGAAAGAATATTCGAATATCATTCCATCGTTCAATATTTTATTTAATACCTGAATCAAAAGAATGCTAAAAAATATTATAACATTGTTGCATTTGTATTTTTGGTCATTTTTATTCAAAAATTATTTACCTTTGAGGGCGAGTGGAGCCTATATGATAAAATTCTGAAATAATTTATTTAATTTTCCCCCAATTTGTCAACTTAACTATTATTTACTATTACTATTATTATTATTAATTATATTATTTATTGGACTATTTATTGAAACATTTTGGGAAATGCCACTAATTGTTTATATTTATGAATATTTACAGATAAGAAAGCTCAGTGTGCAGAACAAACGAAATCAAATCTTGAAAAGCGATTAGACAGCACTTCCGGTTACGAATGTTCAACTTGCCACAAGAAATTTTCACGACATACCGTTCTGCAGAAACACGATTGTGGAAAGCCAACAGTCGAGTGTGAGACTTGCGGATGTTCATTTTCCAGTTCGGGAGTATTGAAACTTCACACTCGATCGCATACAGGAGAGAAACCATTTAAGTGCGAAACTTGTGGACAAGCATTTTCAACCAGAGGCAATTTGACAACTCATATTCAGTGTAACCACAGCACAGAAAAATCATTCGAGTGCGGGATCTGTGGAAAGAAGTTCGCTTATGGAGTGGCCCTCAGTAGACATAAAATGTCTCATAATGAAACACCTGTGCTACACAAATGTGGTGTTTGCGGAAAGGATTTCAAACGAGTAGAAGCGTTGAAATTTCATTTGCTTACTCATACAACTGGAAGGACTACTCGTTATAAATGCGAACTTTGTGAAAAATGTTTTGTTTCTCCAAGCACTCTAAATATACACAAAAAACGTGTACATTTCCGTCAAACATCAATTAAATGTGACATTTGTGAAAAATCTGTCGAGAAGGATAGTTTGAAAAGACATAAAATGCTTCATTCTGGAGAAAAACCATTTGAATGCAGCCAATGTGGGAAGAATTATCGAACAACAAAAGAGTTAGAAAGTCACGAGTGGACACACAAAGATATGGGACAATTTCTCTGTGACATTTGTGGAAAGTCATACAAGAATCCACACATTCTTAAAAATCATATGCGTGATTCACATCTACAAAATAAAATTACTTGCGATATTTGTGGGAAATTAGTATGGAGGTCCAGCTTTCGAGGTCATCAACAAACCCATAACAATGATAAACCTTTCAAATGTGATACTTGTGACCAGAGGTTCTCTAGTAAAATTGGCCAAGTACGCCATATTAACCGTTTATGCCATATCTGCAATACTTTTCTCCCAAAAGATGCACCTGTAGATGCTTTACTCAAACACCAAGTTGAAGTGCACAGTGTTAACACAATGTTGTACCCGGACACTACTTCTCATAATAAAAACTCCGTGAGCCAGAAACCTAAACGAAAAATTGTGACCAGAAGTATGGGTAAACTAAAATTGAGTAAAATGAATTACAATGGAAATTCTTCTGAACAAGATGAGACGACGCCTGAAAGCTCTTCTGAACAAGAGACAACTCCTGAAAGTTCTTCTGAACCAGATGAGACGACTCCTGAAAATTCTAACGATGGAGAAGCGATAAATAATTTACAAGTCAAAGTCGAAGTAAAAGCGGAAGATGAGTTTTCTGAAATTGAAGATTTTGATTATTAATGGCAATATCAAATAATTTTTAGCATACATTAGAATTTTATACAATTTTAATACAATTAATTTTAACCAATATACATTTTAATGATACATTTTATTTACAAGTACTGTATTTCTTTATTGCTTTAATATGTATATTCACAAGTTGTCATAGAAATAAATTAGAAAATTGTTATGTAATATAAATCCAACTTAGGTCACAAAATTGCATTCGTTTATTCCTTTTTATTACCCTTAGCAAGAAGATTCAAGTCAGGTAGACATTTAATATTAAAAATTACCCTGAAAGTTTTAGATTTTAGTTTCTTCATCAAATTCAGATTTGGTTATTTCCTTGATCTTCCAACTATTACTATTATCGTTTATTACTTTTGAGTGTCTCTCATACCTCGATGTATACGCGAAAACATTTTTGATGTTGCTAGGGAAAGAAATAATTATATTTTCTACATCTACACTTTTCTCCACAGTAATAACGATATTGTCTACTCTACATAACAGAGCTTTGAGTTTTGGTTCATAAAAATCTCTTTTCTTGTAACACTGTAATATCAGTTTGCTTAAATGAATTGTATTATGAGGAGGAATCAATCCTGTCAAATTGATTTTATTTAATTTCATCTCTTTCAATGAGTGGGGAAGCAAACGAAGATCTAACTCTAGTGCATTACTTGACCATCCTTCCATTATTAACGTGTGTAAAGATGATAGGTTAGTATCAATAGAATTTCGATACTCATTTGCCGAGTTAGTTCCTATTCCTTTTGTGCATTTTAATCCCACTCTAGACAAACGAAGTTTCTTTAATCCAGACGAAAATTGATCAATCATTACAAAGTATCCATTTCTACTGTAATCAATCCATTCCAACTCGTCTAAATTTAAAAACGAGAAGTCAATCGTTTTTAATGGACATCCCATCTTATCAACAGGAGTAATACTATTAAGAATTAGTTTCTTACATCTTTTAGTCAACTGACTAACCATATCACTTGTGTTGATCGTTGGTCTACTACAATGAACTTTAACTCTTTTTATTTTAATTACTTCAATAAAGTCTAAGCCAAACAAGTCCACTAAAAGGCATTTGCAGTTGAATATATCCAATACTTTGAGATTGTTATACATCATTAAAAATGGATTTATGCTCATCATTTTATTACATTTTTTATCTAGAAATAAACACTCGTTTATTATGATTTCCTCGGTTTTGAAACAATATTCTCCGTTGTGTTTATCTAATTTTCTTAATTCACAGCTCTCCATATTCTCTAATGTTTCAATACTGTTATCTGTAACAACTAAATTAGGTTGGCTAAATTTTTTAACACAAAAATAACATCCATCGTTATCATTACCTATACTACCTAAATGAAATGTACAATATTTTACAATTAGTTTTTGAAATGGGTATAGTTGTAAGTGGCTAGTGTTTATATTGCTTAAGGTTAAAGTTTGATCTTTCCCGTTTCTACACTCAATCGAACGATTTGACTTCGCAATATTATAGTAGTCTAAAGATTTTATAGATTTCCAAACACAGTGGTCACTTCCTCCAAAAAATGTATACCAATCTATTAAGTTCAAATTCAGTTCCTTACTGTCCCTATCCCATTTAAGCACACTCAGTTGAAATCGTTTTAAATTGGATAATTGTATTTTCTGTATACCACCAACACCCCAAAATTTAACTTTCTTAATAGAAATCTCAACTAAATTGCAGCATTTAGTTATCGAAGTGAGGAGATAAGACATGTAGATGGTAACATCTTCCAAGATGAGACTCGTTAGCAATTCTGGATTCGGAAAGCGGGGGAAGAAATTGTAATCTACATTCGATGTTAGAGTGAATTTTCCGTTCTCGACAGTCGCCGGCTGAAACTCGTATCCGTATTCTGCAATTAAATAAGCATGTTAAATGCCATAAAAACTAAAAATAACTATAATATTAAGATGAATGTTGTTTATATGCACATACTTGAATATATTTGTGAAGGAGGCTCTTCCCCATCTTCCTTTGTATCAGACTTCTTTCTGATGATCAAATAGAGTTCGTAGATAATATTACGGAGTGTTTGAAGTTCATTGACATTTACATTACATGTCAATCGGTGTAAATCCTTGCAAAGTAATTTACATTTAGGAGAATTTCTCCGCAATTCTGTACATTCAATTCGAAACAAGAATTTTCTGGAGACAAGAAATAAATTTGAAAGTACTTTCGAATCAAAAGTCATTTGTAAGTTTGTAGAAAGTAATTTAAATGCAACTTTTGCAAGCTTTGACGAAAATTTAAACCATATTAAGAAATCTACGTTATATTTCTTGTTATTAAAATTGCCTATTTCGTCCACAAATTCGTTACGAATTGTAAAGCACTCTTTACTATCCAAAATTATCAGTCCAAAGTGTAGAATTATCAACATTTGATTAATTTTGTTCAATTTAGTCACGTTTGAAAATTTCATTTCCCACATTGCATGACATTGAATACAGTCACCGGAAATATTTTCATTGAAGCCGATGTAAATTTTTATCAAGAGTCTGTTAGGAATAGAGTCACTCAGCAGAGATATTAATTGGAATTTAATTCCTTCCGTTTCGTCGATTGTCCAGCATTTTCCTTTGTAATTCTCAATTTCCTGAATCCACTCCGAATTGTTTACAATCACAGAATTTAGTTCATCAACAAGAATTTGAAACATGCTTAATGAATTTCGACTTTGTCCAGACTTCTCCAAACAAACCGCATAGTTGTATTTAGATATCAAGTACTTATTTCGTGATACTAAGGCATCAAAGGTGCTATGAATGATTAGTGCAAGATTTGCTGCTTCGTTGAATCTCCTTTCTATCAGCAAGTCTTCCAATTTCATTTGGTCAATCAACTGAGCTTTTATATGTGCAAATTCTAGTTTCAAGTCTTCATGGCTTGCGGCAAAAATGTAAGGGATAAGTTTGTAATCGATATGCCCCTCGCACGACAAAATTTTTCTTAAAATATTCTTTTCAGTTTCTTTACCATTGTGTCTTATCACCTGCTGCAATAAACGATGGATACTCACATATTCTTTATCCATTTTCTTTGCAACGCTAACAAGGGAAAACTTCTCCAACAGTGCTACCGATTTCCGAACCCATGGTAAAGATTTGACAGCGAAGGGATCAGGGAAAGGAATATTAAATGAATCTTCTTTCATTTTTGGACTGTCTTCCATGGTCCGAAGAAAATTTAATTCGATATCCTGAAGAAAACTTAATTCGACGTCATCGGGATTGATGTAGCCGAACCTCATTAGAATGTTATATGCATGATGTCCGTTAATTTCCTTTTTTATTTGGTCTAGAGATACTTGCATTGTTTTATTAATAGTGCGTTCATAATCATCAAGCGTCTCGTTTAACAATTCTTCATTGTCGCTCAATTGTATTTGTTCAATATACCTTGTAATTGTAATTTTATGATTGTTTAGGGTAGCAACAGAAATTTGAAGAGCCAACGGAAGATGCCCGAGCAGTTGACAAAGTCTACTTATTTGTGTGTCTTTGATGTTTGAATTTGCTTCGAGTGAGTTTTTCATAAATTGTAAACTTTCTTCATTATTGAATACATTCATGCAAAATGTGCTGATTTTTCCATAGCCAGTCGCTGTTCCCCACTCTTGATTCCTTGATGTGATTATGGAATGAAGATTATTGTTTCGTTCAGTGTTAGGTAAGACATCGCGAATTCCTTCGTTACCGACATAACATTCGGCATTATCATAAATCAATAAGCACTTCAGTTCTCCAAGTTTTGCAAAACTCTTTCGTGCCAATTCGATTAGATTCAGTTCTAATCTATCTTCTAAGTTTAGATCTCTGGCTAATGATTTGAAAGAATTAATCAGGCTCCCCTCCCCACAATCAATCCAAATGATGTGCTCATATTCACTTTCGTAGTGTACAGCAAAAGATTTGGCGATAGTTGTTTTTCCTATTCCTCCTAATCCTGAGACGACTATTGTCTCTTGGGTTATCACCGTCGTGTTACTTTCTTGTAGCATGGAGTGCAATTTTTGAACCATCAATTCCCCATCAAGTTTCCTTTCGTAGAAGGACTTTATCAGATGTTTCCTCTCTGGCCACCACTTTTCATTTAAGATTGATTTATTTTGCCCAGATTTGTTTCTATGATTAATTTTATGGTTTACCGTAGTTACGCCCAAATCATTTTGAATAGAAGGGCCGCTATCCGACGATGATGCAGTATCGGGATTGAAAGTTAGTACCGAATCGCCTTTCTGATATTTGTTCCTTATAGATCCACTATTAGTCCTTTTAAGTTGACTGTCTTCTAAAGACTGCGAATGTGAAATCCCTGGTTCATTATCATTATCCCCGCATTCCAAAATTTTCAATTTTACAGTTTCGTCAAGTTTATCGGCCAAATGGTTGTTTCCTGTAACTCGAAGTATTTTCAAAAACATCGGTAATTTTTCATCATCTTTTTTCTTCAATATGACAATCAGCTCAGTATTTGCGTCAATACTTGTTATTTTGCTTTTCTAAAGATAAAAAATTGTTTTAATAATTTTCTTTCATTAGCATTAAGCATTAAACCGTGGCAACTTACAATGATACTACTTTCATTCTCCGTAATTATTTCTTCTTGTATTAAATAGTTCAGCACTAAGGTCAAATTCGACAGTTTCGTCGTAAGGTCTACTAAATTTTTGTTTAGCAACTTTTCCATTTTCAATTTCGGCAGCTCAATGCTTATTGTTGTCAGTAGCGCTAAAATTGAAAATGAAACTTTTATTACACCGACTCTATTTTATTTCTTTGATATTGTAACCATATTATGTAGCCGTAACAGCTTTGTTCGATTGACTTTTAAAGAATAATTTAATGAAATACGTGAATACCGACACTTACAATAATTTCAAATTTGCTTTCTTGGTATTTATCAGATGTCCATCAGTCTATGCTTTGCTGTTGGGATTTTGACATTGGTGTGTTTTCTGAAAGATAATAATTAGAGTTAGAATATCATTTAACTATATATGGCCATAGGTGGAAATTTTTGATATGTCTTATTGTTTATATACATTAATATTTTTTAAATTATGAAATCTTTTGAAACATTTGGATAGACTGTGCTTAACATTTTTGATGCTAAATTATTCTAACATTATCAAAACTCTTCGTAGATACAATATTGCAGATAAGTGGATGGAACCAATGCATTTGCCATTATAACCATGTATTACTTTAGTAAATGATCCCGCAGGAAAGCAGATTTTGAAAGAACTACATAAAATGGAAATTTTTACAATACCAGTGTTACGCAGTTGTATGTTTCTTGTATATTGTATATTGATGTGTGTCACTTAATTCAGAATGTGATGGTGATGTGTATGTGACGTAACTAGGGTGGATAACTGCGTACGGGAATGAACTTCCGATTCTAATGATTGTTATTAACTTTGTTGGTTGATGATGAGTCTTTTTATTATATGCACAGTGTGTAAGAGTAATAAAGCACGAATTTATAACACGATGTTTTTGGTGGCAAGGGAGGAATAAAGTGTGAATGTTTATTTTCAAGATTGCACCATTTTCAGTTATTTTGCTTAATTTGGGGAAATTATAAGAAATAGGATGATCCCAGAAGCGTGGAAACGCACTAAACTGGGTGAAAGAAAAAGGGTGGATTCAAAGTATTCACAAAAGAAAAGAGTACTATTTTAACACTGTTTAAAGGGTAATAACAAGTTATGCAAAGGTAAGTCTTTTACTCGACGACGGGATACGAGTATACAATAGAATCTCGAGTCTTACGTAATATTGCGCAATAGCTATATGTACAAAGTACTAATTTTCGTAGATCTTGGGAGAGAATTTAGGGATCCAAAACAAGACTCTTAAAAATGGCGGATTCTTCTCTCTTCGTCTAATCTATACTTGAAGATATCTCTCTAGAAGTTCTTGTTGAATCGACTGCTCGTGAGTCCAGCTGAAGGTTGACTGCCTGTATTTAGACTTGGTTTTGTATTTCTCGATACTTTGTAGAGTGAATGGACTCTATCTTATTGTGTGTACAGGAATTATTTTACACAAATACAAACGAATGACAGATTATTGGTAAATACAGCAACGTAAAGTTAACAAACTCACTAATGTGACAGAATAGATTAATATCTAGAAGCATTTTTTAGTGTCTTCCCAGAATTTCCATGTTCTGGGAAGATTTACATGAGTTGTATCTGAGTTGTATATGACTTGTATATTTACATAGAATTTACGGGTCTTATAGGTATAACGAGCATTTCATGCTTACATGCCCTCAGGTCCCCTCTATATTTTCCACTAGTTTTGGCTATTTTGAGCTCTTTTAGTCCCTCTTATTGAAAAACAGGGATTTTGTACAAGGAATAAGGGGTTCCAGTGTAAGTACAATTCGATGGTTAGAAAATGGGTAGTAAATGAAGATTTAGAATATGATATAAGGCTTAACATAGTTATAAAGTAGTATAGCTAGAATTATAGATTATGGATTGATAACATTGATAGTATTAGACTAGTTACCGAGTAGTTGAACATTTAGGGTATTTTTATAATGATAATACATATTACATTCTAGGTTTTGCTGAATTTTAGCGAAATACATTACAAAAGTATATAAATGTATATTATATTATACGAGGTAGATAGTAGTTGAGGGTTTAACAGTTATTGAAGTAGTAATTTAAATTATATAGTATTTTTACGAAGTAGACATTATTCTATAGATTATTTTAGAGTTACAAATAGGTAAATAGTAAGTTATCTAGTAATATTGTATTGAGAGAATTGTAATAGCAGTTACAGTATGGTAGGAATAATATTATAGTGAGTATAACGTAATCATTATTATATATGAAGTAATAGGATAGTAATAGGTGTACACAGAGTGTGGTTTATCAAAAGTAATTATTTTCTATTTACAAAAATACCAGTTTCATACCGGGTCGTAAGGAAATTGGGGGGAAATTGCCAAAATAATCAAAATTGATTGTACTGTTGTAGCATTTGTAAGTATAAATGATGTAAACGTAACAAATTTTGATGCTCAGCACGGGAAAAATCAATATTTAATAAGGATGGGATTGCAGTGGGTCGCCGGGCATTGAGTATGCGTACTCGTAAGTTTGGGCGAGGTTGTGGTCGTCGACTGGACCGAAAATTGGGGTTTGGCACAAATCTCGGATAATGAGGTGAGCGAGCCAAGCGAAGTCGGCGTAGTCTACGTTGTAGGTCTATTCTATTTTGTAGAATGTGCCCCCGAGTCGGCATATTAAATTGACGAGAGTCGGGGTCATGTCTATTATTTTCGTAATTGTTTCTTGGTTGTACTACGGTGGGGGTACGTGCAGCGCGGGGTTGAGGTCTGACTATAGTTTGTGGTTTTAATTGACGCTCTGACATTTCGCGCATGTTTCTAACGTAGTTTACTGAACAAATCATATTATCAAAAATGGGTCCAGGTCTACCGCGAGGGGTTGAGGGTCGTGGTATCTGGGGTACAATTTGAATGGCGGTTTGTTGAGTTGGGTTGTTGGCATTTAACATTCTCTGAGTCATAGTGGGTGGAACTAAGCGAGGAGCTGGATTTTGCATTGAGAACTGAGTTATTGAGCCTGCAATACGAGTGACGTGTCGAGAAGTGGATGGCCTTTCAGGTTGGGGTATGAGTGATCCCAAAAGAGTTTCATCTATATTGTCAGGGGCTATAATTTGTAGTTCGTCGTCATGCAGAGAGAGTTCTGCTGCTCCGTCAGTCAAATCTATAATGTCACGGTGGTCCATTTCCTGTTGGGTTGAAAGACAAGGATTAATATATAATTTCAACATATTGTAAAGAGTATTATGGACATGTATCTTTGAATTGATTATTGCTTTGACATGACTCAGATGATCTGTGTTTTGATTAATGATAATGCTATTTTTCTTTTGAGTATCCATTGGTATGAAAGAATGACGATGTGCTCTTCAATTCAATTTTGTTTGTTTTAGAGTTGACAATGATGTTGTATCTCTGGATAACATCTAAACCTAAAACGATATGACATGGTAAATTTTTTAGTATAGCAAATTCAGCAGAAATAGGAAATCCGTTGATTGGAAAGTCAAATCTAGCTGATTTTTCAGCTACTTCATATCTGTTTGTAGGTGAAAGAGACCACCTAGATAAATCAAAGAGTTGTGGAACTTTAAGGGATTCGATTTTTAAATCATAGTTGGACTGTTCTAAATATTCTATTAATTTATCTTTAACTGCTGAAATGGGGGTTTTCCTATCAATTTGGAGATATATTGGGCCGTTTGGTGTGGGAATAATATGCACAGGTGCAGAATGTGAAATATCTCTTTCGTCTAATTCGGAATTTGTTACTAAAGGAGCATGTGATATTGAGTAGTTAGATGTATTATCAAGTTGTAGTTTAGCTAGCTGATCGGATTTAGACTTGACAGATTGAGATTTTGTGGTAGTGCCTCTTTTTGTGAAAGTGCTTCTTTTTGTAGAAGAAGTGGATTTAGCTGAATTTGATGGCTGAGTGTTTCTTCCTTTTACAGTTGAAGCCGAGGTACTAGCTGATGCTGAAGTTGTAGCAGTTCTAGTGGTCGTTGTTTTTCCTCTCGTTGAAGCTTTAGAAGATTGAATAATTTTAGCTTGAGCCTTGGGGTCATAATCTGAATCTGTATACCTGTCTGGTTGCTTCATGTTTCTACTACTAATGCGTAGTGTTGGCTCAGGTTCTGGTGGTGGTACTTCCATCTCGTGTTCCGAACATGATTGGAAAGAATCAGAAGTGTTAGTTTTGGTTAGTTGGGACTTTACTCGTTTTGGTGTTGGTTTAGCTACCCTGCGTGTAGTTACGGGGGGCGAGTACCTATTAAAGGGTTTCTTTGTCCTTAATTTCCAAGGAGGGTTTGGAATAGAAGTGGATGGGGCTTCAGAGACTGGAGTACTAGCTACATTATGACTTACGGGAGTTTCATTGTTAAGTGAGATAATTTCAGCCGATGTTGTGTTAGTTGATTCATTGTTAGGTATGGAACAATTGCTAGATGAAGAATCCATGATTACTGGAGTAGAGTTAATTGATCTAGATTGTGGCCTACTTGGTGCATTTGGTACTTCTATTTCAGATTCATTGTGTGGTAGTGAATGCAAAGACGAATTAGAAGAAGATTGTACTGGTATAGAAGTTTCTGAAGATCTACTTGATGTGTTCGCATTGCTACTTACGACTGTTTCTGTAAAGTTCTCATGATTGCTAACAGATGGGTTATTTGTACTAGTCGAAATGTGAGAAGAGTTAGATTGTTCAGCTTGGTTATGAATTTCTGAATGAACAGAAGCTGGAATGGTGGTTGTTGCTGTTATGGATGGAATATTAGGTTGGTTGTCATTATGAATGCTTACGCTAGGAACATATCTGTGGTTATAGCTGAAATCTGATTTGTGTGAGGATTGTATAATTAAGCTGTCAGGTAATTCTACATCTTCTACGTCTGTGTGTATTTCTACATCACTTGCCTCATATTCATGATAATAGGGTTTCATGTGCCTAACGTTTTCAATTCTGCATTTGCCTATTGTTTTAGGACGACAATCTTTTATGCGATAGCTGATTTCATCTACACGTTCTACAATTTGGAATGGGCCTTTCCATTTAGCGTGCCATTTGGATACTAAGTTCTTTACTCTGGCTGCATCAATTAGTAATACATAATCTCCTGGACTATAGACTTTCGTTGGATGTTTGGTGTCCCATTTAATTTTGCTTAACGTCTGCTGTTGTATTGTCTTATCTCTAGCCGCTGCTCTAGCTTGGATCATTAGTCTGGTTCTTTGAGCAATGGGTTCTACTTCGGAATCTTGGCAGGTTTCTGGGAATTGGGTGTCGCTAACTTTGCGTGGATTGAAGCCTTTAAGTAAATAGGTAGGTGAAAAACCAGTATCTGCTTGGATGGTGTTATTAATGGAATATCTACACTTTGTGATAAACTTGTCCCAGTCGTTGTGTCTAGAGTTGACATATTTCTTAATGATAGCTTTAACGGTACCTATATGACGTTCTACAATACCACAAGTCTGATGGTTGTGTGTTGATGCAAAGGCTAACTGAATATTGTAAGTGCGACAAAAATTCTTAAATTCTTTGGCAGTAAAATGGGTTCCTTGATCACATACAATTTTCCTAGGAATGGAGTGATTGTAAATAATAGAATTCTGAATGGCTTTAACTACTGAGTTAGAGTCTGCTGATTTGGTTGGTGCTAGTTCTATGTATCTAGTCAGATGATCTACCATAACAAGTACGTATTTGTAATGACTAGTGGTTGTAGCTGGGAATGGTCCTGCAAAATCAATACTTATGGTTTGAAATGGTTCTATTGGAGGAGCTTCAGGTTGCATTGGGCCTGGAGGGGCAATAGTTGCTCTATTGTGTACTTGGCAAATTTGACAGGATTGACAAAAGAGTTTGATCTGTCTATACATTTTAGACCAGTAATAAGCTTTTCTAATTATGTCGTACATTTTCGCAAATCCTAAGTGACCTATGTCTTTATGTGTCTGATCCATGAGTTGTTTTGTGGATGCTTGAGGAACTACTAATAGCCAATTTTTGCCGTGCTCATCGAAACCTAATTTTATGAGCATGTCATTAAAAAGAGTGTAAGAAGGATACTTTGGGCTATACGGACGTGTCAATGGGTCCTTATCTCGTTCCTCTAAATCTTCTATTATTTTAAGTAAATTTTTATCATTTCTTTGTGCTATAGTGAATCCAATTTCATCATGAAATTTGTTAGGCATTTCTAAACGATGGGTAATAGCTTCGACTTTAAACATATCTACTGAATGCTCTAAGGGTTCTTTGTCATTTTCATTGGGTGTGCACACGGGGTTGCGGGATAAGGGATCTACATTATTGTGTATGAGGCCCTTTTTGTACTCTATGGTGAAAGTGTATGGCTGAAGTCTGAGTGCAAAGCCTGCTAATCTACCTGTGAGATTTTTATTCTTCATGAGGGAAGTTAGAGAGCTATGGTCGGTTACTACTGTGAATTCACGACCTTCTATGTATGGACGAAAGGTTTCAATTGCATATAATATTCCTAAACATTCTAAATGTGGAGCTGGGTAATTTAATTCAGATTTCTTAAGACTTCTTGATGCATATGCGACTACTTTCCACTGACCATTTGGTTGTTGTTGTTCTAATGTGGCACCTAAGCCTTCTAACGATGCATCACTAAAAACCTTTGTGGGTGCCCTATCTCTGGGGTGAGCCATAACTTGGGATGAACATAAGTCTTCTTTGAGTTGGTCAAAAGCTTTTTGATGTTCAGGGGTCCATATGAATTTAGCATCTTTATGTGTTAACTGATTTAAAATCTTTGCTTTCTTAGAAAAGTTATGTATAAATCGCCTATAGTATCCACAGAGGTGGACAAACGATCTAACATCTCTGACTTTCTTGGGAGTAGGAAATTGTTTTACTGCAAGGCATTTATCTGGTAAGGGTCTAATTCCTTCTTTAGAGACTATGTGTCCTAGAAATTTTAATTCCGTGTGGCCGAAATGGCACTTCTTGGGTTTTAGTTTTAATCCTGCGTTACGTATTGCCATGAGTACTGCTTCTACATGTAATAAATGACTTTGGAAATTCTTACTATGTATTATTATGTCGTCCAAATACGCAAGCGCAATTGTCCATTTTAAACCTCCTAGTACTGCGTCCATTAATCTTTGGAACGTCTGGCTGGCTCCACATAAACCAAAGCTCATTCTTTTGTAATGGTATAAACCGTCGGAAGTAATGAATGCCGTTTTTTGTATGGAATTTGGATGCATAGGAATTTGGTTGTATGCGTCTACACAATCTGCGCCTGAGAAAAATTCGGTGTCAGCGAATCTATCTAAACAATCATCATTTCTGGGTAAAGGGTACTGGGATAGTTTGGACTTTGAGTTTAATTTGCGATAATCAATGCAGAACCGAGTTTCGTTATTGGGTTTGGGAACTAAAACGACTGGGCTAGACCATTCAGAGTCTGAGTGTTCAATAACACCTTTGGCTAACAGTTCTTGTACTATTTCGTTTATTTTCTGTTTTTCTGCAAAAGAAGTTCTATAGGGACCTTGCCGTATGGGTTCTTCGTCTGTAGTTTCTATCACATGGCTTGTGAGATGGGTACAACCTATATCATTGGGGTGTTGTTTAAAAACATCTGGAAATCGTGCAAGTAGGTTATACATTTCTGTCTTTTGTTCAGGTGTAAGGTTCTTGTTAACATTCACTTCTTCCAAATAAGTTTTAAATTGTGGTTCAAGATTCTGAAGTGTTTCAACATTGTCAGTGTTAGCTTGTGGATTGCTATTTGCAGAAGGAAATCTCAGTAATAGTTCTTGGTCATCAGGACTACTAGCGATATCAGATGCTTGGAATTTAGAGCATTTCCCTAAATTGGTGTTGGCTGATAGTGTAATGGGTTTAGTTGAAGCATTCAAGACTACTATCAGTGCCTCCTTTCTTTTATTGGGTTGATTGAATTCCATATGTACTATCGAATTACCTACTGTGATTCCTGACTTACGGTGTAGGTTTATGTTTGGGGAAACTATCAAGTCTAATGATGGAGGATTATATCTTGTGTAGGTACTTACAACAGTGGCAGTTTCGGGTTCGAATGTATGCTTATGGGCTAATCTTAAAGTGTAAAGTGTCTTTGAGTTGGAAATTGAATTGGTGATTCGTTTATTCTTTTTGTTTTGCTTCTTAATCTGTCTCCTAATGCTACGAACGGATTGTTTTACATCTATAGTGTCTAGAATAGTGTTGGGATCACTATTGTTTACAGTTGCTTGTTCATGATTTGGCTGAGATTTAGGATGTACAATTTCTGCATAGACTGTGGGATTAGAGGTCGCACAGGATTCTGTGTCTGAACAAGTGGCAATATTTGAGCTAACCTTTTGAAATTTGTACATTGGCTTTTTGTTCCTTTGAGGCGTATTTATCCTCCTATACTGTCTGCTCGTAGCTTTGAAAGTTTTTGGATCTCTAGGTGCATCTACATTTATGTCAATGCCATATGTGAAACTGCCAGTTTTACAATCTATTACGACATGGTAAGCGGTTAACCAATCATGACCTAAGACTAATGGGTTGGTGAGGTTGGGAACTACATAGAATCGCCAAAGTATTGGCTTATTGCCATCAACTGATATGAACATTTCTACAGCGTGAGTGACAGTTAAAGATTTGCCATTGTCTATTGAAAGTTTAACTTTGAACGGATCTTGTATCGCAAAATATTTATGGATTGTACCGTAAGCTCCTCGGTTTCTAATTTCAATGAGACAGTCTGTGTTTATGGCTGAAATTGATGCTCCAGTATCGACTAAAGTTGGGATAGTTAGATTTTCGACCTTTATTTCACAACCTGTCAGTTTTCGCTTTCTGCCCTTTGCTCTATGCCTAACTGGATAGACGCCTCGATAAGTGAGTGTGCAAGGAGTTTTATCCGATTCTCCAGAGTGACTACAAGGAAAGGAAAATAATGAAGTTGGCATAGATATTGGACTTGAAGTACTATCTTGCGTTTCAAAGTGCTTGGTTATGGATTCAAAATTTGGACATTGAGATTGTGCTAGTCGAGGATTGAAATAAGCTAACGTATCAGAAAGTTTCTTTGTGGGTTTTATGATCTGAGCATTGTTTACTAAATATTTTGTGATTCGATAGTGTGCAAGTGAATCTAAAGTTGGGTTGGGATTCTGCACAATTTTTGATGCTCCTGGAATTGTTTTTACATTACTTTGCTCTCTATTGGTAGGTATAGCATTGGAATGGTGTGATTGATGCATTACTGAAGTTTGAGAGTTGTTTATTTTATGAGAAGGCTGAAGAGCTTCACTATATGATAGATTTTGAAGATAAGAAGGATCGTTTGTAGAAGTTAATGTACTTAAAGTATGAAAATTGGACGACTCAAGTGCGTCATTGTTTGATAGATATGGAAAATGAGAAAGATTATGTATAGAAGGAAATCCACTTGGGAATGGTTTCGTCAGTTTTTGTAGTTTTCCGACTGAAAAACTGGAGAAGTGAAGGTATTGGAGTTAGTAGGTTGATTTGGCTGAGGAGGTGCCTGAGATACATAATTAGGTTGTGCTTGTACATTTTGTCCTAGAGGTTGAGAATTCTGTACAACTAAACTGGGAATGGGTTGTGATTGAGGCTGATTAAAGTTTGGATGGCGATAAGTTTGACCTGAGGAAGGTTGGGATTGTGAACGATTATAAGAATTCTGTGGGCGATAATTGTTACGATAATTACCTTGACCCTGGTAACGGTTATAGTTTTGATTCTGACGTCTGCTAGAGTCATTGGAAGTGTATGCATTACATCTATCATCTGTGTGGCCATATTTATTACACTTTGTGCAAAAGAGTAAACGTGTCCTACAAGTTTCATAACAGTGACCTAGTTTACCATCAAAAGAACAGATGAGATAGCTGGGATGTTTGGGATTTTTAGCTGGATAACCATTCTTTTTATCTCGACAATCAGGTTCTACGTGATTATTTTTACCACAATATCCACAGCAGTCATTATTGACAGAAGGATTACGTGATGAAGATGCAGTATTTTGTGAGGATTGAGAGTTAGAAGAAGTGGATTTTTGTGGAGTATTTCCACCGGAAGCATATTGCTCAGCTAATTTGCGTAAAGCGGTCAGAAATTCTACTGAAGTTGGGAATGAAATCATGGCCCAATTCATGCGAGTTTGTTTGGGTAAGCCTTCTGTTAGATGTCTAACTTTCTCTTCTTCAGTCATATTGGGTCTCATATATCCTAAGATTTCTAACTTTTTGGTTACATAAGCCTGGGGATCATCACCAAGATTGAATACGGTTGCCTTATTTTTAGCTCTATACACAGCTGTTTGGGAGGAATGATCGAAGAATTGTACCAATTCGAGTTTAATGCTGTTCCAAATTTCTTCGTGGTTTGCATCCACGGCATTAAGACGTAATTGAACAGCCTGAGATTTTGACGACCACCAAGATTTGGCGTCTTTCTCCAGAATACGATCTAAATTATTTATGATCCATTCATGTGTTATGCCGAATGCATTCATGTCAGTTTCTAATCTTTGCAGATATTCAGTTACGTTACTAGTGCCATCAAATCGACGTAATTGTTGGACAGCCTCATTATGAACGTACCTAGGGGGTCTACCATCTCTATTTACGTTCCTCTCTACTTGTAGTTGTTCAACCATGGCCCTTAGTCTTGCCATTTCATCTATTGGATTTTCCTGTCGTCTAGCCTCTAGCTCAGCTAAACGTTCATTAGCTAGTCGTAATTGTTCGGTTAATTGTGCAATTCTATCTGGATCAGCCATGGTTGGTGCTTTTTGATTGCTAAAGGGTGATAAGATTGTTTGAAATGTGCACTAGATTGATTTAATGTTGATAATGGTGTGTGACTTTAAAGAAACATGCATTGTGATCGAAGGGATAGTGTAAGTCGAAATTATAACGAATGCAGTTTATGGTTAAATTACAAATAGCTTCTGAGACAAAGCGTTCAACGGAAATATTTAGATTTGTTTCAGTTCCTGAGGGGATAACTTGTGCATCAGAGATCTGTGAAACTAACTGTGAGATCAGGTTAATTAGAGATTCCCTAGTGGTTAGATTGCTATAAGCTTGAAACTCAGGGACTTGAAAATTCAAAGAGATTGTCCAAAACATCGTTACAAAATTGTAATGTATTTCCAGTAGGTAGGCATTTAGTATTTGTGTGACTGTGTCATGAAAAGGGAAAGTAAGAAGATTAAATGTTCTTAAGTTAGCATAAACAGGTAATTACAAAATGTATACGTTGGTAGAAATACGGGTGTATTTTTTACTATTAAAGGTTGAAGGGAATTATTATTGTTAAACATTCAAATTAATTTGCATGAGTGTGGACGTAGACGTGTTATCTTTGACTTTGGAATCGATTAGTAAGGGAATATTTTCGTATTGTTCGGAAAATAACTATTGCATTACGTTCAAGTGGGAATACAAAGGAAATTATATTTGTGTGGACTGAAGTTTGGTAGATAAGTATTTGGATAGGTATGTCATTATAGAATGGGCCTATCTGTACTACATGTGTAAGGAGTGATGATACAGGTATTACAATAGTCGATAGACATGTACATAATTCCTTGAGTATTATGCTAATTAGGATTTGTTTAATTGTCCTTAGTTTAGATTCCAAGAAATGCGATGTGCAAGTCTTTCTGGGTAGCGGAGGTCAAAATCCTCGGACAAAGAAAAGACGCCGTTGGGATTTCTGACAAAGGGACTGAAAACGATAAATGTCAAATTGTAATATAATACGATCCCAAGTTCATGAGTTCCTATTTATACAGAAAATTTGATGAATGTGGCTTTTCATTTAGGGATAATATACGATTCGTAATTACAGACTGAATTTTGGATCATTAAATTCTTGAAAAGTTTAGTAAAATTTTATTTAGATTTAATTTGCGGGATGGGGAAGTAATGTAGCAGAAGGTAAATCGACTCTGACATTGGCCCTAAACTATCGAATTATTTTTATTTCGATTCGTAGAGTAAGTACGGCAAAAAAAGGAAGGGACTGATTTTGATATTATGGATTGGGTATTAATGAATCATTAATTTATAAAGTTCAAGATTAACATTTTTCATCAATTCATATTATATTGATTGTATGGGGATAAAAGATTGCTCTTCTGTACCTTAGTTTTATTGAGAGTCGTAAAGAAGTGATCCCTCAAGTGGTAATGGGTAGCAGGGTGACTTAGATGTCATCAAGTTTGCAAAGTGGGCGGGTTGTGTGTCCGACCGAAAGTCCTCTGTCCAGTTTTACCGATTGGCGGGGGATCCGGAAATTAGGTTGTCTCCTATCTTTCCAACATCTTGTTACGCAGTTGTATGTTTCTTGTATATTGTATATTGATGTGTGTCACTTAATTCAGAATGTGATGGTGATGTGTATGTGACGTAACTAGGGTGGATAACTGCGTACGGGAATGAACTTCCGATTCTAATGATTGTTATTAACTTTGTTGGTTGATGATGAGTCTTTTTATTATATGCACAGTGTGTAAGAGTAATAAAGCACGAATTTATAACACGATGTTTTTGGTGGCAAGGGAGGAATAAAGTGTGAATGTTTATTTTCAAGATTGCACCATTTTCAGTTATTTTGCTTAATTTGGGGAAATTATAAGAAATAGGATGATCCCAGAAGCGTGGAAACGCACTAAACTGGGTGAAAGAAAAAGGGTGGATTCAAAGTATTCACAAAAGAAAAGAGTACTATTTTAACACTGTTTAAAGGGTAATAACAAGTTATGCAAAGGTAAGTCTTTTACTCGACGACGGGATACGAGTATACAATAGAATCTCGAGTCTTACGTAATATTGCGCAATAGCTATATGTACAAAGTACTAATTTTCGTAGATCTTGGGAGAGAATTTAGGGATCCAAAACAAGACTCTTAAAAATGGCGGATTCTTCTCTCTTCGTCTAATCTATACTTGAAGATATCTCTCTAGAAGTTCTTGTTGAATCGACTGCTCGTGAGTCCAGCTGAAGGTTGACTGCCTGTATTTAGACTTGGTTTTGTATTTCTCGATACTTTGTAGAGTGAATGGACTCTATCTTATTGTGTGTACAGGAATTATTTTACACAAATACAAACGAATGACAGATTATTGGTAAATACAGCAACGTAAAGTTAACAAACTCACTAATGTGACAGAATAGATTAATATCTAGAAGCATTTTTTAGTGTCTTCCCAGAATTTCCATGTTCTGGGAAGATTTACATGAGTTGTATCTGAGTTGTATATGACTTGTATATTTACATAGAATTTACGGGTCTTATAGGTATAACGAGCATTTCATGCTTACATGCCCTCAGGTCCCCTCTATATTTTCCACTAGTTTTGGCTATTTTGAGCTCTTTAGTCCCTCTTATTGAAAAACAGGGATTTTGTACAAGGAATAAGGGGTTCCAGTGTAAGTACAATTCGATGGTTAGAAAATGGGTAGTAAATGAAGATTTAGAATATGATATAAGGCTTAACATAGTTATAAAGTAGTATAGCTAGAATTATAGATTATGGATTGATAACATTGATAGTATTAGACTAGTTACCGAGTAGTTGAACATTTAGGGTATTTTTATAATGATAATACATATTACATTCTAGGTTTTGCTGAATTTTAGCGAAATACATTACAAAAGTATATAAATGTATATTATATTATACGAGGTAGATAGTAGTTGAGGGTTTAACAGTTATTGAAGTAGTAATTTAAATTATATAGTATTTTTACGAAGTAGACATTATTCTATAGATTATTTTAGAGTTACAAATAGGTAAATAGTAAGTTATCTAGTAATATTGTATTGAGAGAATTGTAATAGCAGTTACAGTATGGTAGGAATAATATTATAGTGAGTATAACGTAATCATTATTATATATGAAGTAATAGGATAGTAATAGGTGTACACAGAGTGTGGTTTATCAAAAGTAATTATTTTCTATTTACAAAAATACCAGTTTCATACCGGGTCGTAAGGAAATTGGGGGGAAATTGCCAAAATAATCAAAATTGATTGTACTGTTGTAGCATTTGTAAGTATAAATGATGTAAACGTAACAAATTTTGATGCTCAGCACGGGAAAAATCAATATTTAATAAGGATGGGATTGCAGTGGGTCGCCGGGCATTGAGTAAGCGTACTCGTAAGTTTGGGCGAGGTTGTGGTCGTCGACTGGACCGAAAATTGGGGTTTGGCACAAATCTCGGATAATGAGGTGAGCGAATTTACGGGTCTTATAGGTATAACGAGCATTTCATGCTTACACCAGGAACCAAACACATTTTAAAATATTTCTTACACCTAATCGTACCTGGGTTGTCAATTTGTCAGTATAGTTTGCACTGAAAACTGAAATTAAGCATGTGCTGTGTTACCCTATATAAGGATATCCGTATATCGAACTTAGGTTGCCCATCATTTGTACAGAGTTCTATTTGCCTTGACGATGTGTAACACAGAAAAGTACATTGTATATTAATTGCAATTTAATTATTCGAAAAGTTGGCATACCCAAATTAGTGTAGCTTCAATATGCAGTTTAAAATTTCCTGCGACATAATTTATTTATCTGGAACCGCTTAAACATGACTACAGATAAGACCAGTATGTGGAAGACAACTATATAAATGATTATAAACTCATATAACGAATATTCTAAATTTACTATAAAGTGTAATTGACATTATCAATCAACTATATATGTCGTAGCATAACTAAGCCCATTGTACAATGGCGCCATTGTACTAGTATAATTGTTCCGCGTCCGTTATACTAGGATAACCGACCCCAAAGGTTTCAGTACAATTGAATCCTTTTTAAATACATTGCAAAGCATGAGTTAATAAGACAATTATGCAGCTTTATAATGATTATGATTATAATTTATGCTAGGAATTGATGCTAAAAATTACGATTTTACAAAATACTGAAGGCATTACAGGAAGGCCCTTGTCCCGTTTTGAATGGTACTATCATCTCAGAAAAGCTACAAGTTCTGTGGTCAATAAATGTCCATGTAAGTGCAATTAATTGTTCTTTTACGTTTCTACCCATATTATATTAATAATTTGGTTTTTGTAATTATCACTATTTGACTGAGTAAATCAAGCTAATAAGATTTTGAGCATAAATTATAATCATAATCATTATAAAGCTGCATAATTGTCTTATTAACTCATGCTTTGCAAAGGTATTTAAAAAGTATTCAGTTGTACTGAAACCTTGGGGGTCGGTTATTCTAGTATAACGGACGCGGAACAGTTATACTAGTACAATGGCGCCATTGTACAATGGGCTTAGTTATACTACGACATATATACTATCACTCTCTCTACTCATTATAATATAGCTATGGTTGCTCTGAAAAGCACTTTGTCTATATTATACATAATACATGGTCATGGTCCACTACTTCAATTGATAAAGATAAAAATGAAAAGTTTCATGCTTTGAGCTTTGGATATCTAGCTTGCTTGAATTAATTTTCTCTGGTCCGTGCAACATTTTATAATATGTAAGATCCAAACTGCTAGGGCTAGGAGGGAGGTAAGTATTACTTATTCAGGGTACCAAAAGTTATGTTGTTATTTCAAACTCCAAAATAGTTATTATGGTTTAAATAAAAATGCAAAAATTATGTGGCTCATCTCATTGAAATGTACATGGAAAATTAGACAATATATTTACAAAAATTTGTGCATTTTGATACAAAAAATTATTTCGGGAGAAATGAGGGGCTCGAGATCCTGAGCCACCTTTATAATACAGTTTAAGAGTGCCGTTTTTCATGTTTTAAAATCATGCTCGACTTGATCTCATACTCTGAGACAATTCTCCAAATCTACGCTAGCTACAAAGACGAATGATAGCTTTAAAAAAAGCCAATCGCATTTTGGGGTTACTCAAAAGGGGAAATTTCAAAATTTTATTTAGATCGCTAACTGTGAGGACACTTGCAAAGGTTATCTTTACGGCTTTCCCAAAACGGATATCCAAAATCCGCCTCTTTGAGTAACCAAGTCATTAGATTATCTTTTTTTTGACCTCTCGCATGACACCCTAGCTAATGTAGAATTGGCCCTGCATCGCAAATAAATTTCGAAAATAATTACATGTAAATATGTACAATTAACTCGCTCTGTGAGTTCGATCATCCGTTCGTAGGTGCCTCAATGGTATGACCGTTAGAAATGACGTCAGATTGTGCGCGATATTATGAATGTATGTTATTGTTTCCTAATACTCACAAAACACAAACAAACCGTCTACCATCTGACATCGAGTTTGGCGGAGGAAGTAAATTGGACAAGTCAGTGACTATTACTATGATCACCAAATAACTTTGGACAATAAGATTGAAGAATAATAAAACCGATAAGAAAATATAAGGCGAGTATATAATATAGGCGAGTTCGCGCATCAGTGAGCATGAAAAATACAGGAGTTCGTGCTTCAACGAGCACCTTTGTTCGTGCTCACTGAAACGCGAACTCGCCTATTATGTATTCTTATCGGTTTTATTGTTCTTCAATCTTATTGTCCAAAGTTATTTGGCGATCATAGTACAAGAAGAGTACCAGAAAGGATGCCAACTTCAAAAGTAGTAATAACAATAACATTATTGCCAATGCATTGATGGAAATGCTATTATAAGTCAGTATAGAAATCTTTATAATATAATACACTTCCCCAGTTCCCCGTTTCCTAGAATCTAGTTTTTGGAATTGCGTTGACTTATGCCCTCGGATTATCCATCAACAGCAATTAGGGTCAACCTCCATTGCATTTAAAATTCATCCTTTTCATCTGCTTCAATTTCTCTTCTGCTTCGGTTTAATCCGATTTTTATAGGACTTGCATTTTTGGAATCGTGGACTATCCAGGGACAAAAGGGAGTTACTGGATTTTTGATATAGTTGCATTTAAAAAAATCTAATTGCAATAATTTAAAAAAATTTAAGTCTAGAACCTGCCCCTCATTGAATTTCCCCGTATTTTGAACCACCCCTGAACCTTAATATGCGTAATCATTTTGAAATTCAGAATTAGTACTGTGGAGTCCTAGTGAAATAATAAACCATGTCCAAATAGATGTAAAAAAGTGGTGTGAAATTGCATAAAAAATTGAACTAATTATCTGACGTTACATGACGTTTTTAGTGAATTTTTCCAATGACCTTTGACCTTGACATGGCCTAACGAATAAAATTTTCGAACGAGCTATCCCATGACGTTCTACAATATCAATAACTAAAGTTACATCAATTTTTGGACCACGCCCACAGGCAGGGGGTGTGTCTGATTTATTTTATTTTCTAACTCGACATTGCTTTTCATCCCTACATCACGCATAGTAAGGTTGAGTTAATTATCTCAAACCGTTTTTATTGTCGTTTTTAGTGAATTTTTCCAATGACCTTTGACCTTTCTATACGTGTGACTTGACCTTGACATGGTTTAACAAATAATCTTTTCGAGCGAAATATCTCATGACGTTCTACATTGTCAATAACTAAAGTTACAACAATTTTAAATATTTGGACCATGCCCACAGGCAAGGGGTGTGTTCGATTTAGTCCATTTTCGAACTCGACCTTGCTTTTCATCCCTACATCACGTACAGTAAATTTGGGTTGATTATCCCAAACCGTTTTTGAGTTATCCGTGCCAACAGAAAATCAGACGGACGGACAGAGAAACAGATCAGGCATTCCTATAAAGCGGTGTTGCACACCACTTAATAAGAATGGAATTCAGGAAGTCTTGGTTTGATGAGGTGTGAAAACACACAAAACACTCATCGTATAGCCCAATGTATTAAATTTGCCACCAGTCGTATCTGGATTTTTATAATGTTTGCGCGGGTCTATTCTATGGTGTAAAATCTTAATGGTTAAATGGGACGAAATTAACCTATAAGAATTTTCAACATGCAATGGACCCGCTCAAGCATTATAAAAATCCAGATACGACTGGTGGCAGTTTTAATACATGAGGCTATACGATGCGTGTTATGTGTGTGTGAAATGGCTTCACTTTGCCTTGTCTAATACAAACAAATCAAATGTGGTTAGATTGTGTTGTTGTATTCATATCGCGATATCGCACGGAGGAGTGGTGTGGTGGAGGACCAGAGCGAGGCCACAACAGTCCACACTTTCCTCCGGGGCAGGAGCTATATTTTTACGATCCTCCCGTAGTCCAAACTCATTGACCCCATGCGCCATTTCGAGAGATTTCCAAACTTCTTGAAGAAGTTCAATCTCTGAGCTCTGCACTGTTAATCTACAATACGACACCTGGAAAATAATGCGGCAAGTCTGTACAGACGGCCTCCTTAAGACTTGACAAATATATTGAATTGCATATTTTATTTCTATATATAACCAAAATTCAAGCTAGCCTCCTAAGTTTGCCAAACCAGTTAAAGGTACATGAATACGCACGTACAACACAAATAACAACAAAATATTTTTATAGATGAAAAATGATTTCGAAGTTTGGAAAGGGGAAAATATGCATTTTCCAAAATTTCATGAAACACCTTGAGATACGGTGATATATAACAATATTACAGCTCTCATGCAGTGAGTCGGCCTAGTGATTTATTTTATAGTTAATAGTTGTAGAGCTATTTTACTTTAAGATTTTGTTATTTCAAGTAACCCGTGAAGTAGAAACAAAGTTCGAATTCTTTTTAGGAGTAAATTCATATCGTAGGGAGGGTATAGGTGTACGGATATGAAGGTATGGATAAAAGTGATTTTAACTAGGTTTGTCGTGGAAGAAATTATTTTGTCCACTTTTGTCCTGGATAAAAAGTGGACAAAACTAATTTCATCCTGAACAGTAATAGTTTCGTTCGAACATCTGACAAAACGCAACCCTGCTGTTGGCGACTCGTCTCGGTCCAAAACTGTATAGGGAAGATATACAAAGCCATTTTCGTTATTAACATCGGCCCGCGAAAATTAAACAGAAATGAACTTTCTGTCTGTAGCTGTGTAGGTTAGCTGTTGTAGGTATAAAATAACAAACACAATCAAAAATAACATAATCGATTAATTTCTTGGCGAACAAAAATTATAAAAATTAAACTTTTGGCGTTTTTCAATTTAGTTTACTTTCTTACTTTTAGTGTTTCCCACATTTATATTTCATAATCAGCATTAGCAATTCAAAACAGCTACGGTTCCGGTCGCGAAGTAAGTGGTAAGGTTAAATAAATCAGTAACTTACTCATTTAAAAGGCTCTTACAATTCAATGATTTGGTTATGTTCTAACTCAAGGTTCAGTACCGTATTTAGAAGTCGATTTCGGAGGGGGCAATGATATCATAGGACAATATATATTAGGCATATTCGCGCGAAGCGCGAAAAATTTTGGCTTATTTTGTCTAATATGAGTCAAAAATGACCTAAAAATCACATAAAATCGCGCGAAGCGCGAAATTTCTAGATATTTTGAGAAAAAAATTCCCTTTTTCTTGGATTTCGGGGGGGGGGCATCTGCCCCCAATTCCCCCCCTCAATACAGCCTTGTCAAGGTTACTGTAGAGATTTTTGTGGTATGAAAAGGTTTTCCACTCCGGGAATAAACAAATTAAAAATGCACTTTCTTTGCCTCCATATTCACATACTTCATACTGGGAACACCATGATAATTAGTGGCAGTCCTATTAAGGTTTGTAATCAATGGAGAACAAATATATAAGGATTTTAGGTGAAAAAAGTGAATTTTTAACTTAACGTCTCCAGGGGCCGATTGCACCTTAGTTATACCCTTTTCACTTTGGCTTTTCATTTTGCAAAACTTGCAAAGTAAAAAGTAAAATCGTTGCACCAAAATTTTGGCATCACTAGTCACTTTGCAACCAAAAAGTAAAAAAGTTGAACATGTAAACTGTGCCCTGTTTCTTAGCAACATTGCTCTCGACTTCGACTTTCTTTATCCTCATCACCTTTTGCAAATTAAAATGTTTAATTCCGTAGCTGCGGTAACTTGAATTTGTATATACAAAAATTTGAATTACTTTATATCATCGGAGTGAAAATAGAGGATTGAGAAAAGATGTTGTTCATAGTTCATTGGAATTTCAAAGGTTGAAGTCATCGATTCGTGGGATGGAATAGTAGTGCGTTAAAATATCAAAATGTCTCTGGAAACACTACAAAGAAAGTTTGCGTTAGAAGTGGAGAATATGAAGAAACTTCAAAAGAAATATCAAAAGGCTATAAATCTCTCCAGTCAGTTGGATACACAATATAACGAAAACCTGATGGTAAAGGAAGAATTAGAAATGGCAAGATCCGATTCTAAAGTTTTCAAATTCGTGGGTCCCGTGTTGGTGCCCCAAACAATGGGAGAAGCATGTGGCAATGTAGACAGAAGAATGGACTTCATTAAGGACGAGCTGAAACGAAACAGTGACGGATTGGATAAAATAAAAGTGGAGCTAACTACCCAACGTGAAGTGGTCCAGGACTTGGAAGCCCAATTGCAGCGTGCTATCGTGAAAACTCATGCAAGAGCTGCTCCCTGATTGTAACTGTTAGTTAATCTGGGTAACTAAAAAGGCATCCTAATCAAATAACCTTCTTTTAGTTATTATTGTATTTATCTTATAGCTTGAGTGAATTCACTGATGACTGTGTGGATCTATGAAAAGACTAAAAGATGAAAAAGTACCGGAATACAAATACCACAAATAAATAAGAAGAGACACTGTTAGCGCTTCTCACCTATTGTCACTGTTGTGGTACCAACAACTATATAAAGCATACTTATGTTAATATCTAAGCCCTAACTAAACCCCATGATTATTATTTACAACTTCTATACTTACGGAATAATCAAATTGTTTTATACAATAAAAATTATTAATTAAGATTAAGGAGTTTATTCCAGTTTGGCCAATACACAATTCATTTTAGTATCTAAGTAGTATTTAGTGCGTCATGTGTTGGAAAGCAGTGACCAGTTCTCAACTGTGCCTACTGATATCGATCTGATGTATTGATTGTACTCATTTGACACTTTAATAAAGCAATATTATTATTATTATTGAACATTTTAAGAAAATCCCTATTGCTCATCTAGTATTATTATTTTATTATACTTCACTAAGCTCTGGACACCTTACAGAAAAACCTGCAAAGTTGTTCCAACTTTTTGTTTTCTACTTTTGCGTTTTGTTGTTCGTGCAACAGATCAGATTGCAAAGTAAGCGGTTTTTACTTGTAACTTTTACTTTTCACTTTTTACTATTATTCCAATTTTGGTGCAACGAAAATTTTGCAAAATGGCCTACAAAAGTGCAAAGTAAAAAAGCAAAAGGTAATGGTACAACCTTATTATACCACAACAATCCACAGAGCAACCTTGGTTCTACTTACTTATATACGACTTATTTAGCAATTTAATTTCAGACAGTACTCAACTTAATGGAAAAATAATAGTGATGCAACTGAATTGAGAAGGTGAAAGATTGAGAAGATGCTAAGAGTCTTATAATTAACTAGGCGGTCACAGGACCCAGGTCCTGTAGTACATGTGGCTAGTGCATCAACAAATAATTTGTAAGAATTATGGTTTCTAGTAGGCCAATTACACCGGCATTCAATTAGGTTCATCACTTATATAATGTACCGGTCACAGGACTCAAGTCCTGTTATAGATAAGGCTAGTGTGTATTCCGGGGCAATATTGTACGATGGGTTGAATGTATTTCAGATACATAGATTTTTATGTTACTTCGAATTGACCTTTTCATGCTTTCTCATTAGGTGGGCCAGAGGTACAGATTTTACGTTACATTGATAGAGTCAAAAAATATTCCAAAATTTCGGCTTAGTACGGCATAGGGTCAACCTTTTGTTTAGAAAGAGAATTTGGCTATTGGCAAATTACTCCGGTTATCCACCACATTTTTGACTCGGATACTTTTAATCACCATTATACATACTGCCATAACTGGACAATATCACTGGACACTGGACCGCATAGTTGTATTTTGAAATCAAGTACTTATTTCGTGATACTAAAACATCAAGTGTGCTATGAATGATTAGTGCAAGATTTGCTGCTTCGTTGAATCTCCTTTCTATCAGTAAATCTTCCAATTTCATTTGGTCAATCAACTGAGCTTTTATATGCCTAAATTCTACTTTCAAGTCTTCATGGTTTGCGGCAAAAATGTAAGGGATAAGTTTGTAATTGATATGCCCCTCGCATGACAAAATTTTTCTTAGAATGTTCTTTTCAGTTTCTTTACCATTGTTTCTTAACACCTGTTGCAATAAACGATGGATACTCACATACTCTTTATCCGCATTTTCTTTGCAACGCTCAAAAGGGAAAACTTCTCCAACAGTGCTACCGATTTCCGAACCCACGGTAAAGATTTGACAGCGAAGGGATCAGGGAATGGAATATTAAATGAACCTTCTTTTAAGTTTGGACTGTCTTCTATGGTCCGAAGAAAATTTAATTCGATATCCTGAAGAAAACTTAATTCGACGTCATCGGGATTGATGTAGCCAAACCTCATTAGAATGTTATATGCATTATGTCCGTTAATTTCCTTTTTTATTTGGACTAGAGATACTTGCATTGTTTTATTAATAGTGCGTTCATAGTCATCAAACGTCTTGTTTAACAATTCTTCGTTGTCGCTCAATTGTATTTGTTCAATGTACCTTGTAATTGTAATTTTATGAAATACATGAATACGAACACTTACAATAATTTCAAATTTGCTTTCTTGGTGTTTATCAGATGTCCATCAGTCTATGCTTTGCTGTTGGGATTTTGACATTTTGGTGTCTTTTCTGAAAGATAATAATTATAGATTTAGAATATCATCTAACTATATATGGCCATAGCTGGACATTTTCGATATGTCTTATTGTTTATATACAGTTATTTTTTTAAATTATGAAATCTTTGGATAGACTGTGCTTAACAATTTTTGATGCTAAATCATTCTAACATTATCAAAACTCTTCATAGATACAATATTACAGATAAGTGGATGCGGAACCAATGCATTTGCCATCACAACCATGTATTACTTTTAGTAAATGATCCCAGGAAAGCAGATTTTGAAAGAACTGTTTGTACATAAGATGGAAATTTTTACAATACCGGGAACCAAACACATTTTTAAATATTTCTTATACCTAATCGTACCTGGGTTGTCAATTTGTCAATATAGTTTGCACTGAAAACTGAAATTAAGCATGTGCTGTGTTGCCCTATATAAGTATATCCGAATATCGAACTTAGGTTGCCCTTCATTTTTACAGAGTTCTAGTTGCCTTGACGATGTGTAACACAGAAAAGTACATTATATATTAATTGCAATTTAATTATTCTTTAGGTTGTCATACCCAATATTAGTGTAGCTTCAATATGCAGTTTAAAATTTCCTTAGACATAATTTATTTATCTGGAACCGCTTAAACATGACTACAGATAAGACCAGTATGTGGAAGACAACTATATAAATGATTAACTCATATAACGAATATTCTAAATTTACTATAAAGTGTAATTGACATTATCAATCAACTACCATCACTCTCTCTACTCATTATATAATATACCTATGGTTGCTCTCAAAAGCACTTTGTCTATATTATACATAATACATGGTCATGGTCCACTACTTCAATTGATATAGATAAAAATGAAAAGTTTCATGCTTTGAGCTTTGGATATCTAGCTTGCTTGAATTAATTTTCTCTGGTCTGTGCAACATTTTATAAAGATCCAAACTACTAGGAGGTAAGTATTACTTATTCAGGGTACTAAAAGTTATGTTGTTATTTCAAACTCCAAAATAGTTATTATGGTTTAATAAAAATGCAAAAATAATGTGGCTCACTGAAATGTACATGGAAAATTAGACTATATATTTACAAAAATTTGTGCATTTTGATACAAAAAATTATTTTGGGGGAAATGAGGGGCTCGAGACCCTGAGCCACCTTTATAATACTGTTTAAGAATGGACAAATATATTGAATTGCATATTTTATTTCTATATATAACCAAAATTCAAGATAACCTCCTAAGTTTGCCAAACCAGTTAAAGGTACATGGATATAAACACGTACAATACAAATAACAACAAAATATTTTTTATAGATAAAAAATGATTTATTTCGTAGTTTTGAGAGGGGAAAATATGCATTTCATAAAATACCTGGAGATACGGTGATATATAACAATATTACACGGTCCAGTGATTTATTTTATAGTTCTTAGTTATTGCTTATTAGTTTTACAGCTATTTTCAGATTTTGTTATTTCAAGTAACCCTTGAAGTAGAAACAAAATTCGAATTCTTTTTAGGAGTAAATTCATATCGTAGGGAGGGTATAGGTGTACGGATAGGAAAGTATGGATAAAAGTGATTTTAACTAGGTTTGTCGTGGAAGAAATTATTTTGTCCACTTTTGTCCTGGATAAAAAGTGGAAAAAAATAATTTCATCCTGAACAGTATTAGTTTCGTTTGAACATCGGACAAAACGCAACCCTGTGGCGATTCGTCTCGGTCCAAAACTGTATAGGGAAGATATACAAAGCCATTTTCGTTAATAACATCGGCCCGCGAAAATTAAACAGAAATGAACTTTTTGTAAGAAAAAATAAATAACAAACACAATCAAAAATAACATAATCCATTAATTTCTTGGCGAACAGAAATTATAAAAATTAAATTTTTGGTGTTTTTCAATTTAGTTTACTTTCTTACATGTGTTTCCCACATTTCTATTTCATAATCAGCATTAGCAATTCAAAACAGCGACGGTTCCGGTCGCGGTCGGTAAGTATAGTAAGTGGTAAGGTTAAATCAGTAACTTATTCAATTAAAAGGCTCTTACAATTCAATGATTTGGTTATGTTCTAACTCAAGGTTATTGCAGAGATTTTTGGACACCTTACAGAAAAACCTGCAAAGTTTTTCCAACTTTTTGTTTTCTACTTTTGCGTTTTGTTGTCCGTGCAACAGAGATTGCAAAGTAAGCGCTTTTTATTTGTAACTTTTCACTTTTTACTATTATTCCAAGTTTGGTGCAACGACAATTTTGCAAAACGGCCTACAAAATAGCAAAGTCAAAAGTAAAAAGCAAAAGTTAATGGTACAACTGACCCCAGAAGCGGACCTTATTATACCACAACAATTCACAGAGCAACCTTGGTTCTACTAACTTATATACGACTTATTTAACAATTTTTGGTTATTTAATTTCAGACAGTACCCGACCTAATGGAAAAATAATAGTGATGCAACTGAATTGAGAAGATGAAAGATTGACAAGATGCTTAGAGTCTTATACTTAATATCATCAACGATATTATACAAGATATAAGTTAAACTGAACGGAAACCATAATGTCTGTGCCGAATATTCACGAACAGTGCATCCTTTGCTACTGCTCGTATGATTTCAACCGAAATATTAGCCAAATCTCAACGCAACTTATTTCGTCAGTTATTTCAAGCTGCTTAAAACATATTCCGCCAGACATTTGCAAAAGTATAGATTGGAGTCAGAAAAATGCGGACAATTGTTTACATTTATGTAATATTTGCGATGTTAATCTCAGAAACCTTTCAAAGTTGAACTGGGAATTAGAAGAAATACAAAGAAAAATAACCGAATTGGCCAATTGCATTAGTTTATATGTCTGTAACGAGAGGGAAAAGTCCGGTGGACAAGAAAAGAGTGGACAAAATTCGACCTACCCAGATAAAAATCCAATTACTTCAGCTTCGGCTAGTATTAGCGCCGAACTAAATAAAGATCACATCTTTGTAGGCCACACGACCTTAAAAAACCAAATGAATTCAAATGTGGATGAGAAAGGTGAAGAGACTGTGGACAATAATATGGAGTATATCAATTCAGATTACACTGATCAATCCGACGACGATGAAGTGGAAAATCCAACTATCAGTAATTCAAATATGGCTTCGAATGTGTCAAATTCCATTCCACCGTCAAGTAAGTTATGATTCGTTATTCTCTTGTGTGAATACTGAAATCATTGACTCGTTTTCTTCATTCAAAAATTTCAAATTAATTTCTGTTGTAATTAATAATCTGAAATAATTGTGAGTGCGAGTGGTGGGTGACCAGAATCCTTATCTTAATTTTGGCAGATATAGGGGATTAAAAAATAATTATTTCAAATCGTTACCACTAAGAAGGAAAAGATTCACTTCATCCAACGTCAGTGATAAAGTAAAAATAAATGCAAATAGAAACCTCACCTTTGTAAACACAAAATATTTCGGAAACCATCCAACTGATATATAATATCTCTTGTACGAATATTGAAATCATTGATTCGTTTCCCCCATTCAAAAGGGTCAAAATAATGTCCCTATTAAAATTATAATTTAAGTATAAACGCTTTTAAATAATACCACCAAAAAACTTCGTAGGAAAAGTTCCTTTTATCCAAAGTCAGTAATAAAATAAAAATAAAAATATAAAAAGTCCCCTTTGTAAGCACAAAATATCTCGGAATTCAACCGATCTGATTAAACACAAAAATAAAATTGACCGATATATTTTACTTCCATGCCTTGTTGGAAATAAGTCAAAAATCCCATTCCTCAACCGCATTCCTTCCAGAAATTGAGAGGCATGAAGGATTGTCGTAATTTTAAAACAGGATAAATAAACTTTTTTTGTGGTTCTTACCAAAAATGTTCTTAAAAATGTTTTAGAGCAATACGCAAAATTATATACTAATTAATATACCAAAAGCGCAGCAAAACAATATTGATATTTTTGATATTCATTAAATCCATAATTATCTATAAAGTTTAACATTAATTTAGAAATTACACTTAATATTTTTTTGTTTTTATTATGTATATTTGTAGAGATAAAAGTTCAGTGTTCGGAACAAACGAAACCGAAATCAAGTTTACAAAAGCTTTTGGACAGTACTTCCGGCTACGAATGTTCGACTTGCAATAAGAAATTTTCACGATATACCGTTCTGCAGAAACATGATTGTGGGAAGCCAACAGTTGAGTGTGAGACTTGCGGATGTTCTTTCTCCAGTTCGGGAGTATTGAAACTTCACATTCGATCGCATACAGGAGAAAAACCTTTTAAGTGCGAAACTTGTGGCCAAGCATTTTCAACCAGAGGCAATTTGACAACTCACATTCAAGGTAAACACAGTAATGACAAACCATTCGAGTGTGAGATTTGTGGTAAGAAATTCCCTTATGGAGTGGCGCTTAGTAAACATAAATTTTCTAAACATGAAACTCGAAAAGAATTATATAAATGTGATGTTTGTGGGAAGAATCTTAAAAACTTGAAAGTATTGAAACTGCATTTGGTTACTCATTCAACGGGGACATCTAATCCGTTTAAATGTGATCTGTGTGAAAAAGCTTTTGCTCGTCCTTCATTTGTAATTAAGCACAAACAACGTGTCCATTTTAGAGAGGAAACAAAAATATGTGATATTTGTGGAAAATATATTAAGAGTGGTTTGAAAACACATAAAATGATTCATTCGGGGGAAAAGCCGTTTCAATGCAGCCAATGTGGGAAGAATTTTCGAAGCTCTACAGTATTAAAAGATCATGAATGGACACACAAAGATGGAGCCGTATTTACTTGTGAACTTTGTGGGAAGTCGTGTAAAACTCCAAATTTACTCAAAGTGCATTCACGATTACACAAGGACAAAGTTACGTGTGAAATTTGTGGAAAATCCGTATGTTGGGTCGGCTTCAAAGCTCATCAGAGAACCCATGAGAAGGACCAACCTTTCCAGTGTGATATTTGTGATCGGAGGTTTAAAAACAAAAGAAGTAAAATACGCCATCTTAACCGTTTATGTCATATCTGTAAAACTTTCCTCCCAAGAAACTCACCTGTAGATGCTTTACTCAAACACCAAGTTGAAGTGCACACTGTTAACACAATATTGTACCCAGACCCAGACACTACTTCGTCTGATAACAACGTGAGTAACGTGAGCATGCGGGACAAAAGAAAATTGAGTAAAATTTACAAAGAACGATTTGCAGACCAAGATGAGACGAGTTCTGAAAATTCTTACGATGAAGATTCGATGAATAATTTAGAAGTTAAAAACGAGATAAAAGTTGAAGAGGAGTTTTCTGAAATTGAAGATTCTGATGATTAGTGTCAATATCAAATAATATTTAACTTTTGATTGAATTTTATCCATACAAATAATTTAACTATTAAAATTACTAATGGAAAATATTAATAAGCGCAATATTAAATATTTGTAATAATCAAAAAATATATTTACTGGTTTAACTGAACTAAAATTGCCACCCAACATAATCAAGTTGTAAACTATTTGCAAACTTTTCAATCATATTATTACGGAAAGAAATTTTAGAATACCTTGAGGATTGTCGGGCGAATTATCTTTGAAAAGATATTTTTACCTATCAGATATCATATCAGTAGTCTGTACCCGATACAAATCCAAGTTTCAAATCTGTGTAAGCAAACCGTAGTATTTTCCAAGACAGGAAATATTTTCGGTTGTTAAGTTTATAAAAAAACTCAAATTAAAATGTTCGTATTCTATTTTTATTTTAAGTTACATTACAAAAGCTAGTTTGCTTTATTTCGTTTATTTTATTGCATGGTTTTGTATGGCATCACCTAGTTCTCAATCTCAAGCGGCAATGATATTCACGGCGACTATTATTACATTCAGCAACCCGCGAAAATCAAATTTTAGTTGCAAACTATTACAAATTATGGAAAGTATAATTCAAAGCGAAAATCTTCACAAACGAAGAAATAGAACCTTTTAAAATGAACGAACTATATTTTCGTTTTTTCTTTGGTTTTCTAAGTTTTAGTAGTTTGGCCCACTTTAAAATCATCCTATTACTTGCACAAAATCGTAAAATTTGGTTTTCTACTTTTCCTTACAATGTGAATTTTTGTTGTTGAACTAATTTTCTATCAAGTTCTGTCATCTGTTAATTCAGGTGTCGGGTAAGATTTTTTATTGATAAACTTTTAATAAACAATTGACGTTTTCACTGTTAGGCAGTTTTGGTGGGCAGAACATGAACAAGGTACGTGGACTTTCTATGTTGGCCCACCAAAATTGACTAACCGTGAAAACGTCAATTCGATCCGCGTCTTTCGGATTACTAGATGTAAAATAAAGTGTTTGAGTAAATGTTGTGCAATTTTTGTTTGTTTTATTAGCTTTATTATTATAATTACAGGCAATAATTTGGGATTCACTAGAAAATCTGAATTCAGAAGACTACCAATAATATTTGATCATATCTATTCAACTTCAGCCAAAATGTCTGTGTCAAATTATCGCCAACATTGTATACTTTGCTACTGTTCGTATGATTTCAACTGGAATGTTGATCAATTCCCAGCACAGCTTAGTCCTTCAGCCGTTTCAAGCTGCTTAAAATATATTCCTCCAGATATCCACCAAACTGTAGACTGGAATCAGTTCGATGCGAACAATTGTTTAAGATTATGTGATACATGCGACGGAAATCTCAAAAACCTTTCAAAACTGAACTGGGAATTAGAAGAAATACAAAGAAAAATAAGCGAATTGGCAAACTGCATTAGTATACATGTCAAGAGGGAGAGGGAAAACTTTGGTGGACAAGAAAAGATTGGTCAAAATTCAACTCACCCTGATAAAAATCCAACTACTTCAACTTTAGCTAGTAATATCGCCGGACTAAATAAGGTTAACTTCTTTGCAGACCACACGACTTTAAAGAAGCAAATGAATTCCAATGTGGATGAGAAAGGTGAAGATGAGACTGTGGACAATAATCTGGAGTATATCAATTCTGATTACACTGATCAATCGGACGACGATGAAGTAGAAAATGGAACTACCAGTAATTCTGATATGGCTTCGAATGTTCCAAATTCCATTCCACCGTCAAGTAAGTTATGATTCGTTGTATCTCTTGTATGAAAACTGAAATCATAGACTCGTTTTCTCCATCCAAAAATTTCAATCTTTGTTGTATTGTATATATTGAAATAATTGTGAGTGGTGCTGGTGCGTGACCAGAATCCTTACCTTAATTATGGCGGACAACAGAATTTAAAAAATTATTATTTCAAATCGTTACCACCAAACAACTAGAAGGAAAAAATTGATTTCTCTCAACTTCAGTAGTGAAAATAAATTTAAATGGTCCCCTTTGTTAACATAAAATGTTTCGGAAACCATCCAACTGATTCGATTAAACTAGGAATAAAAATGGAATTATAGAAAAATAAATATATTGTACTTAGGGACAGGGATCTTTTAGGAAATAAGTTTAAAATCCGATTCCGCATTACTTCGCCAAAATTAAGTTAAGTTAAATTCATATTTATAAAGGTTCAATATTTTGGAGACTACATTGACTAATTTTTTATTTGTATTTTGATTATGTTGTTTATTTGTAGAGATAAAAGTTCAGTGTTTAGAACAAACTAAACCAAAATCAAGTTTACAAAAGCTTTTGGACAGTACTTCCGGCTACGAATGTTCGACTTGCAATAAGAAATTTTCACGATATACCGTTCTGCAGAAACACGATTGTGGGAAGCCAACAGTCGAGTGTGAGGCTTGCGGATGTTCATTTTCCAGTTCGGGAGTATTGAAACTTCACATTCGATCGCATACAGGAGAAAAACCTTTTAAGTGCGAAACTTGTGGCCAAGCATTTTCAACCAGAGGCAATTTGACAACTCACATTCAAGGTCAACACAGTAACGACAAACCATTCGAGTGTGAGATTTGTGGTAAGAAATTCCCTTATGGAGTGGCGCTTAGTAAACACAAAATATCTAAACATGAAACTCGAAAAGAATTATATAAATGTGATGTTTGTGGGAAGAATTTTAAAGTCTTGAACGCATTGAAATCGCATTTGGTTACTCATTCAACGGGGACATCCAATCCGTTTAAATGTGACCTTTGTGAAAAAACTTTTGCTCGTCCGATGCTTGTACAAAAACACAAAAAACGTGTCCATTTTGGAGGGTGTCCTACAGTAGTGTGTGATATTTGTGGAAAATCTGTGGATAAGTATAGTTTGGAAAAACATAAAATGGTTCATTCCGGGGAAAAGCCATTTCAATGCAGCCAATGTGGGAAGAATTTTAGAACCTCCACAGTATTAAAAGATCATGAATTTACACACAAAGAAGAAGCTGTATTTACTTGTAGTATTTGTGGAAAATCGTGTAAAACTCCGCAATCACTCAGAGTACATTCACGGTTCCATACGGACAAAATTACATGTGACGTTTGCGGAAAATCAATACGCCCTTCTAATTTTACGGCACACCAAAGAATGCATACCGGCGAAAAACTTTTGAAATGTGACAGTTGTGAAAAGAGGTTCAGCTCAAGAAAAGAGTTAAATAACCACGTCGATCGTTTTTGCCATATCTGTAACAAATCTTTTTATCTAAAAGCTAAAGTTAAAACTTTAGCCATACATCAAGCTGAAGTGCACACTGTAAGCACAATTTTGTATCCAGAAAAGATTCTAACTGATGGTAATAAATCCATTAGCATGAAATCTAAACGAAAAGCTTGTATTAGAAGAGGGGGCAAAAGAAAATCAATTGAAATAAATTACAAAGAAAGTTCTTCTGAACAAGATGAGCCAAGTTCTGATAATTGTTTCGATGAGGACGATAATGATTCAGAACTGAAAATAGAGGTGAAAGTTGAAGATGAGTTTTCTGAAATTGAAGATTCTGACGAATAATGTCACAGTGCTATAAATAACTCAGTTTTATTTGATTTTCGACACCGTTAATTTTTAACAACGAAAATTGTAATGATGCATTGCTTTCAAGTTCCCTAAAGTTGTCATATACTTTAAAATTCACTTGTAATATAATCCAACGTATTTGAAAAGTAAAATTTTTTCCCACGTCTTATGTTACAGAAAATTTTTACTCACTCGGCAGTTTGAAATTATCCGGCATTGCATACAAATAGTGCACACATCAGTCTCATGTATGTTGAATTCATTTATGAAATTTAAATAATGTTATACTAAACTTCGTTTGGCATAAATTATCTTTCATACAGTTTGCGTGCAGTGATTGCAATTTTTTGTTATAATATGTGGCCATGAATATTAGTTACTACTTCACTTTCAAGTCGATCGTTTAGATGGATCACATTCAATGTAGTCATAACTATAGTGTCTTTTTCCTTCTCTAGTGTATCTATTTGTACTTGTGTACTTCTCAGTGAATTTAAGACCGGTAATTTGCAGACTTTGACTTATCCATACAAATAATTTTAACTATTAAATTCCTAATGCAAAATATTATTAAGTGCAATATTAAATATCTGAAATCAACAAAAAAATTTATACTGGGTTAATAATTTAAAATAAAATAGCCACCCATCCAACATAATCAAACAAGTTGTAAACCATTTGCAACTTTACAAGCATATTATTTTTATTACACGCGAAGAAATTTGAGAATACATTGACGATTTTGAGGCGAATGAAATTTGTAAAACTCAAATTAAAATGTTTGTATTCTATTTATTATTTCAGATTACTTTACAAAAGGTAGGCAGCTTTATTTCGTTATAAAATATTTTATTGAATGGCTTTGTATGGCATCACGTAGTAGTTCTCAATCTCATGCAGCAGATATACACAAGGCCATTATTCTTATTTTCGCCAGCCCGCGAAAATCAAATTTTAGTTACAAACTAATTAAATGGAAAGTCTCATTTTTGGTATGCTTAGTCCTATTTAAAATCGTCCTATGTCCTACCAAATGCAAAGAGTCGCCAATAGTAAAATTTAGGGTTTAACTTCTTTTGGCCTTTGTAAAGAGAATTTGGATTGCCCTAATCTTCTATTATCAAGTTCTGTGGAAAAGGGTAAGATTTATTATTGATAAATAAACAACTGACTGCTCGTCTTTCAGATAACTCTATGTAAAATTTAGTGATTGGGTAAGGATAAATATTATGAAATTTTCTTTTGTTTTATTAGTTTTATTAGTATAACTACATGGAATTTCGTATCCATTGGAGACTCTGAATTCAGAAGACTGCCAAGAATATTTAGCCAAAATGTCTCTGCCAAATTATCGCCAACAACAGTGTATCCTTTGCTACTGCTCATATGATTTCAACTGGAATATTGGTCAATTCCCTACACAACTTAATCCTTCAGCCGTTTCAAGCTGCTTAATAAAATATATTCCTCCAGATATCCACCAAAATGTAGACTGGAGTCAGCTGGAGGCGAACAATTGTTTAAGATTATGTGATACATGCGACGGAAATCTCACAAACCTTTCAAAGTTGAACTGGGAATTAGAAGAAATACAAAGAAAAATAAGCGAATTGGCAAATTGCATTAGTTTACATGTCAAGAGGGAGAGGGAAAACTTTGGTTTTCATGAAAAAATTGGACAAAATTCGATTCACCCTGATAAAAATCCAAATAGTTCAACTTCAGGTAGTAATAGCACTGAACTAAATAAAGATCACTTATTTGTAGACCACACGATCTTAAAGAAGCAAATTAATTCAAATGTGGATGAGAAATGTAAAGATGCAATTGTGGACAATAATATGGAATCTACCAATTCGGATTACAATGACAGAATTCAGTCGGACGACGATGAAATGGAAAACCCAACTACCAGTAATTCAGATATGGCTTCGAATATGTCAAATTCCATCCCACCGTCAAGTAAGTTATGATTCGTTATAACTTAAACAATTTCTCTATTGTCAATTGTGATAATGTATCATCTGAAATAATGGTGAGTTGGGCCGCAACCATGGGGGGCCCGCCTTAAAATCCTAAACGTTTGTGTATATATTTGCTATTATTATCTGTCGCCCCCCTCCCGGGCCCTGATGGTGAGTAGTGATCAATATTCTCATTTTAATTATGGCAGACAAAGGAATAAAAAAAATAATTATGCCAAATCGTTATATAATACCACCAAACTACTTCATTTCACCCGATATAAATTGTCACCTTTGTAAACATAAAATATCTCGAAACCTATCCAACCGATTCAATTATATTCGGAATAGAAATTGACCGATTATTGTATTAGGGGTCTTTTTGGAAGAAGACAAAAATTCCATTCCACATTACTTCCAAGAAATTGGGTGAAGGTAAAGGCATAAAAGATTAGGCGTCATTTTCAAATGGAATAAATAAATTATTTTTCTGGTTCTTACCAAAAATGTTCTATAAACCAATGTTATTATATGTAGTTATAACTTTTAGTATAGATACTAAAAGTGCAACAAAACAAAATTTCTATTGACTAAATGAATATTTATTAAAGGTCGATATTACTTTGGGGATTATACTAAATAATTTTTTGTTCGTGTTTTAATTGTGTTGTTTATTTGTAGAGACACAAGTTCAGTGTTCAGAACAAACGAAACCGAAATCTAGTTTGCAAAACCTTTTGGACAGCATGTCCGGCTACGAATGTTCGACTTGCCACAAGAAATTTTCACGCTATTCCGTTCTGCAGAAACACGATTGTGGGAAGCCAACAGTCGAGTGTGAGACTTGCGGATGTTCTTTCTCCAGTTCTGGAGTATTAAAACTTCACATTCGATCGCATACAGGAGAGAAACCTTTTAAGTGCGAAACTTGTGGCCAAGCCTTTTCAACCAGAGGCAATTTGACAACTCACATTCAAGGTAAACACAGTAGCGACAAACCATTCGAGTGTGAGATTTGCGGGATGAAATTCTCTTATGGAGTGGCGCTTAGTAAACACAAAATATCTAAGCATGAAACTCGAAAAGAATTATATAAATGTGATGTTTGTGGGAAGAATCTCAAAGACTTGAAAGCATTGAAATTGCATTTGGTTACTCATTCAACTGGAACGACTCATCCGTTTAAATGTGACCTTTGTGAAAAAACTTTTGCTCGTCCGATACATGTATATATGCACAAAAAACGTGTCCATTTTAGAGAGGAAACCGTAGTTTGTGACATTTGTGGAAAATCTATCGAGAAGGATAGTTTGAGAAGACATAAAATGCTTCATTCAGGGGAAAAGCCGTTTCAATGCAGCCAATGTGGGAAGAGTTATCGAACATCGTCAGAATTGAAAACTCATGAATGGACACACAATGATGAAGTATTTACTTGTGATCTTTGTGGAAAGTCATACAAGACTCCGCATTTACTTTCAGTACATTCACGATTCCATAAGGACAAAATTACTTGTGAAATATGCGGGTTACGCATAAGTACAGGCAACTTTAAAGCTCATCAAAGAAGACATACCAGCGAGAAACTTTTGAAATGTGATCTTTGCGATAAGAGGTTTGGCGAAAGAAGAGAGTTGAATAATCATTTGGACCGTTTTTGCCATATCTGTAGCAAATCTTTTTATCTAAAAGCTAAAGTTAAAACTTTATCCATACATCAAGCTGAAGTGCACACTGTAAACACAATTTTGTATCCAGAAGAGATTACAACTGATGGTGATAAATCCGTGAGCATGAAATCTAAACGAAAAACTGGTATTAGGAGAGGGGGTAAAAGAAAAGCCAGTGAAATAAATTACAAAGAAAGTTCTTCTGAACAAGATGAGCCGAGTTCTGATAATTCTTTCGATGAGGACGACAAAAATGATTTAGAACTGAAAATAGAGGTGAAAGTTGAAGATGAGTTTTCTGAAATTGAAGATTCTGATGAATAATGTCACACTGCTATAAATAACTCAGTTTTATTTGATTTTCCACAGCGTTAGTTTTTAACAATGAAAATTGTAATGATGCATTGTTTTCAAGTTCAAGTTGTCATACTTTGAAATTCACTTGAAATATAATCCAACATACAACATAATTGAATAGTTAAATTGTTTTCCCACTTCTTATAATATAATGTTACAGGGAATATTTACTCACTCGGGAGTTTGAAATTATTCGGCACTGTATACAAATAGTGCACACATCAGTCTCATGTATGTTGAATTCATTCATCAAATTTAAATAATATTATAATAAACTTCGTTTTGCATAAATAATGATATTATCTTTCATACAGTGTACGTGCAGTAAGTGCAGTTTTGTGTTATAGATGGCTATGAATACTTAATTACTACTTCACTTTCAAGTCGATCGTTTATATGGATCACATTCAATGTAGTCTTAACTATAGATTAGTTTTTACTTTTGATTACTGCTATTGACAGTGCCAGGTTTGAAATCCACTCAAACAGTCATACGAAAGTCTTACTTGTGTCTAATGCATTGCTGTTAAATTAAACACTAACATAAAAACATGGCTTTCTCAGAGGATACGTTGTGTGTTAGGGGGAGAGCACAGCATCTACTATAGTAGTAGAGCTATGCTACCGCTCAAGCCTGGGGTGGCTTACTTGCAGTGACTCCCGGACAACTTTACTGAGTGTACAGACTTACACGAAGAGACTTTGGTGAGGGGTACTGAACCATTATGTGGTACAGCCCTACACAGTCCCGTACTCTACCTATGTGTGCTTAGGTGGCAAGGTTAGGTGAGCTGACCACATTAGGTGTGACAGTCATCGCAACCTCCCGCATCCCTTCGCATGTGCTCCTCAGTCCAGTATATCACTAGGTAAACTCGTAGTGTACACCTAACCAAGAGAGCAATCTGCACACTGCAGACAGGGTAAGGAAAGATAGTCATATTGTCACCAAGATAGGCAAATCAATGCTAATAACGAATATACGGCAAAGATAGCTTCTCCCAATTCCAGACTATCTAACACACAACCTGAGGCGCTCTTAGGATTCGAACCCAAGATTGCAGACAGCCAGCCAGGTTTTTACACCATTAGACCGTCCTGTACGCCCCAGAGGATACGTTAGTACGTTAAACGTTATTCTGCGTTCATAATAAAGTCCGAGAAATAGGCATCGGGTGTCCGGTAGTTAGATGTCGGGCGTCGGTTGTAAGGATTTGGCCGCTGTCGGGCATCAGGTGGGAAGGCATCGGGTGTGTCTATTAGTTGGCTGTCGGTTGTTGAGTAGATAGGAGTTGGTCGTTGTCGGGCGTCGGGTGGGAAGGAGTCGGTTGTCGGGTATTTGGCTGTCTGGTATCGGGTAGATAGGATGAGCCTTCCACGGCCCGCGAAAATCAAATTTCATACAAACTGGTACATAGTACATACAAATGGAAAGTAATTCAAATCAAAAAGTAAAGCGAAAAGCTTAACAAACGAAGAAATAGAACCTTTAAAAATGAATGAACTATATTTTCGTTTTCTTCTTTGGTTTTCTCATTTTAAACATGTTTAGTCCACTTTAAAATCTTCCTACCAATTGCACAAAATCGAACTTTTTCTCCTCGTAAAGTGAATTTTGAATTTGTAATTGAAATAATTTTCTATAATCAAATTCTGTTAAAAAAGGGTAAGATTTTTTATTGATTAATACTAAATAAACAATTCTGCGTCTTTTGGATAACTTGATGTAAAATACAATATTTGAGTAAATATTGTGCAATTTTTGTTTGTTTTATTAGCTTTATCATTATAATTACAGGCAATAATTAGGGATTCACTGGAAAAATCTGAATTAAGAAGACTATCAATAACATTTGATCGTATATATTCAACTTTAGCTAAAATGTCTGTGTCCAATTATCGCCAACATTGTATACTTTGCCACTGCTCGTATGATTTCAACTGGAATATTGGTCAATTTCCAACACAATTTAATCCTTCAGTCGTTTCAAGCTGCTTAAAATATATTCCTCCAGATATCCACCAAACTGTAGACTGGAGTCAGCTGAATGCCAACAATTGTTTAAAATTATGTGCTACATGCGACGGAAATCTCAGAAACCTTTCAAAGCTGAACTGGGAATTAGAAGAAATACGAAGAAAAATAAGCGAATTGGCAAATTGCATTAGTTTACATGTCACGAGAGAGAGGGAAAAATCTGGTGAACAAGGAAAGGGTGTACAAAATTCCGCTCTCCCTGATAAAAATCCAATTACTTCAACTTCAGCTAATATTAATGTCGAACTAAATAAAGATCATTTCTTTGTAGACCACACGGTCTTAAAGAAGCAAATTAATTCAAATGTCGATGAGAAATGTAAAGATGCGATTGTGGACAATAATATGGAATCTACCATTTCGGATTACAATGACGGCATTCAGTCGGACGACGATGAAGTGGAGAATGCAACTACCAGTAATTCAAATAATATGACTTCGAATATGTCGTTATCCATTCCACCATCAAGTAAGTTATGATTCTTTGTACATTTTTTCTTGTATGAATACTGAAATCATTAATTTGTTTCTCCCATTGAAAAATTTTAAGTAATTTCCCTATTGTAACAATGTATAAACTGAAAGAATGGTGAGTGGCTACCAATATTCTTATCCTAATTATGGCAGACAACGAAATGTAAAAAATAATTATTTCAAATCGTTTTATAATACCACCAAACTACGTTATTTCACCCTACGTCATTGACAAAGTGAAAATAGATGTAAATTGTCACCTTTGTAAACATAAAATATCTCGGAACCTATCCAACCGATTCGATTAAATTCGGAATAGAGATTGACCGATTATTATATTAGGCGTGTTTTTGGAAGAAGACGACAAAAATCCGATTCTGCATTACATTCAAGAAATTGGGTGAAGGTAAAGGCATAAAAGATTAGGCGTAATTTTTAAATAGAATAAATAAATTATTTTTCTGGTTCTTACAAAAAATGTTCTATTAACCAATGTTATTGTATGTACTAATAACTTTTAGTATAGATACTCAAAGTGCAACAAAACAAAATATCTATTGAATAAATGAATATTTATTAAATTTCGATATTACTTTGGGGATTATACTAAATAATTTTTTGTTCGTGTTTTAATTGTGTTGTTTATTTGTAGAGACACAAGTTCAGTGTTCAGAACATACGAAACCGAAATCTAGTTTGCAACTTTTGGACAGCATTTCCGGCTACGAATGTTCGACTTGCAAAAAGAAATTTTCACGATATGCCGTTCTGCAGAAACACGATTGTGGGAAGCCAACAGTCGAGTGTGAGACTTGCGGATGTTCTTTCTCCAGTTCGGGAGTATTGAAACTTCACATTCGATCGCATGCAGGAGAGAAACCTTTTAAGTGCGAAACTTGTGGCCAAGCATTTTCAACCAGAGGCAATTTGACAACTCACATTGAAGGTAAACACAGTAATGACAAACCATTCGAGTGTGAGATTTGTGGTAAGAAATTCCCTTCTGGAGTGGCGCTTAGTAAACACAAAATATCTAAACATGAAACTCGAAAAGAATTATATAAATGTGATGTTTGTGGGAAGAATCTCAAAGACTTGAAAGCATTGAAATTGCATTTGGTTACTCATTCAACTGGAACGACTCATCCGTTTAAATGTGACCTTTGTGAAAAAACTTTTGCTCGTCCGATACTTGTATACAAGCACAAAAGACGTGTTCATTTTAGAGAGGAAACTGTAGTTTGTGATATTTGCGGGAAATCTATTGAGAAGCGTAGTTTGGAAAGACATAAATTGCTTCATTCAGGGGAAAAGCCATTTCAATGCAGCCAATGTGGGAAGAATTTTCGGACCTGCTCAGAATTAAAAGATCATGAATGGACACACAAAGATGAAGCAGTATTTACTTGTGATATTTGTGGAAAGTCATACAAAACTCCGCATTTACTTAGAGTACATTCACGATTCCATAAGGACAAAATTACGTGTGAAATATGCGGGTTACGCATAAGTGCAGTCAACTTTAAAGGTCATCAAAGAAGACATACCAGCGAGAACCTTTTGAAATGTGATCTTTGCGACAAGAGGTTTGGCTCAAGAACAGAGTTGAATAATCATTTGGACCGTTTTTGCCATATCTGTAGCAAATCTTTCTATCTAAAAGCTAAAGTTAAAACTTTATCCATACATCAAGCTGAAGTGCACACTGTAAACACAGTTTTGTATCCAGAAGAGATTACAACTGATGGTGATAAATCCGTGAGCATGAAATCTAAACGAAAAACTGGTATTAGAAGAGGGGGCAAAAGAAAAGCCAGTGAAATAAATTACAAAGAAAGTTCTTCCGAACAAGATGAGCCGAGTTTTGATAATTCTTTTGATGAGGACAACAAAGATGATTTAATACTGAAAATAGAGGTGAAAGTTGAAAATGAGTTTTCTGAAATTGAAGATTCTGATGAATAATGTCACACTGTTATAAATAACTCAGTTTCCCAGTCAACCAGACGGCATGATTTTCACGTTAATTTTGCACAATGGTTCCAACGTATACTTTGGCCGCCTCTGTTGCATGATATTGACAGTACAAACCAACGTTGTATTCATGCCGAAACCAACGTTGTATTCATGCCAAAACCAACGTTGTATTCATGCCGAAACCAACGTTGTATTCATGCTGAAAACAACACAATCTCCACTGCGTTGGTTGTGACTTTATTAACATGAATACAACGTTGCAGATTTTTGATTTACTACGTCAAAACATTAATGCAAATGCTTAAAATAATGTTACAGATAGTGCCATTTAATACGTTAAAATATCGGTATAAATTCTCAAAATAACATGCGTATTTTATTGGAACAAAACTGTACAATGTTGACAATATGGACAAATATATTATTTTAATATATAAAATAATTTTCTATTGTATATTATATAATTAATAACAAGAAAGTTATATAATATTACAATTTATAAAATACCCATAATTATTACAACGAAAATATTGGACTTAGCTTTAAATTGAAATTACAATGTCAATGGAATGCAAACATACATTTTATCAGAATCTGGCATAGGCAATCGCATACACTTGCAATATAAATCTTCATATGACAATTGAAAAGTGCTTGACAATGAATTAACTACAAATGTTTTTAATAGGCTGGATTTTATTGGATAGGCATAGAAGTCTTTTTGTCTTAGAAACTTTTGACACTTAAAAGCAATAGGTTCGGTAATTTTAATTAATTTTCTAATTAAAATTATGTCCCCGTTTTTAGTCAGAAAGCAATTATTGGCATTACTAACGCCGATAATTGTATCGTTTACGCTAATTTTATTTTCCGTCGGTTTAGGACACTTTTTCCCACGACAAACAGAATCGCCTAGTTGGCTCATTTCTGCTATTCTATTGACACCTTGTTCAATAAACATATTTTTACCTCTAAGAATTCGTTTAAGCTTTTGCATGTAGTTTTCAAAAGGAAAAGCTGAAAAATTGTCTAAGTTTCCAAAAATTGTACATTCATCTGCTAAATGAACTAATGAATGAGCGTTATATACTAAAAACTCTCTTGAATATAAAGTTGGAATCAACTTGACAAATTCAAGTAAGAACTTTTTTGCATAAGAAACCCAAACCAAATTATTTCCTTTTGAAGATAAGATTTTTATAGCAGCATGCAAAAGAAGGAAATGGCAATATTTTTCACGAGAAATTATATTTTTCAAAGCAATAATGCCTGTATACAATAAAAACAATCGGAATTCTGTGGCCTTCCACCTGTCCACTTCTTGAATTCTTCTTGGCTTGCGAGCAAACTCTGAGGGTATAAAAGGAACATAAGTTAATAATCTATTTGAAATTAAATTAATAAGCCCGCTAGAAAGTTTATGGGGAATTTTACCTTATACCAAGTTGACAGTAGTTTTCTCATGTTCCCTAAACATATAAGATGCATGTAGTCCAATGGTATTTGACTAATCATACCAATATTAAGATTGTTTAAAGGGCTGACTCCTGTATGATGATTTTCATAGCGTAAAGTTTTAAAATTGTCATCTGTGCGTAAAATGCTCTCTAAATTTGGAAATATGACCCTTCCTTCATATTCCCCCTTTTGTACACATTTTTCGCATCCATAATATCCGTTGTAGGGTCGAATGCATTTTAGAAAACTACGGGCTGGGGCATCCGCTATAATACAGGATAAACGTACAGTGTATGTAGTACCTTCATACAAAAATCCATTTAATTCTAAATCAAGCATTTCGTCTACAAAAGCAGACAAATAATCTGATAAACTTTCCGGCTTAGATTCCCCATAATAAAGCCCAATTGGAAAAACGAAACCCCGTAAAGACTGATCTAGGATTCCTAAGATTGGCCAGAAGCATTTGGAGCTGCTTTTGCTAATAGGAATTCCATCTATTCCAATTTTCAGGCTTAAAAATGTACTGCTATCCGTAAAGCGAGAAAATGATGGAATAGATGGGATATATATTCTAATTCCGCATTTAATAACTAGTAACAATTGACTTTGAATTCCAAAATGATGATATTTTCCACGACCAACTTGTGAATAAATGTTATTTCTAGGCGTATGAAGTAATGTACGCGCATCATTAGGAAGTTGTAATTCAAAATTTAGATTTTTTAAAAGTTTGAGCAAATCGTTAATAGCTAAGTGGGTAATGTTGTGACTTACAGCCCATTCCTTTAACTTAACATTTAATCCATCCTCCATGTCATTATTTTCACTTTCTGTTTCAGTACTACTTCTACTTAACTCTGTGGTTGTTTCAAAATCACTACTAGAAATTCCGTTACTTGAAGATGAAAATTCAGGCAATGAGTCTTCATGATCTGTAACAGCATTTCCAGTAGTGGTCGGAACATTAATTAATTGATTTGTCATAAATGCCACTGGTGAGCTATTAGTGGGATTAATTCGGAAGGAACTCATAAGATCGCTGGCGGTATTTGCTTTTCTACGTCGTTTCGTTCTGTCTGATGTTAAGTACATTTTTAAAACGTATTTTCTTCGGAGATTAGGATGATGAATTCTTAGCTGGTGATGCACTTCTGACTCGTTTAGATTTAGGCGAGGCACTTTTATTTTGGTTTGTTGATGTAGAGTCACTTGTGTTTCGGTTTTTTGATGTCGCAGAGTCTCGCTTAGCTGAAAAGCGGAGCCAATTCATAATTACTGTAGTTATTTTTTCATCAGTCAAATCCTTACAAAACTCAGTTAGTCTTATTGCATCTGTAAAATAAGAATAATTATAGTAGTTTCCTTATACGTGCAAATAATTATACCGGAAAATATTTTTCTTTACCGATTACGCAAGACCACAGTTTGGATTTTTCAAACTTGAGTTTTCCATTTGCGCCACTGTAATTAATTTTTAAAATCCGAGGATAACCAAACAGCTTCGTCATTATTTTTCGAATTACATCGTTTTCTGATTTTCCTCCAATCCGTTTTAAATATCGTACCTTAAATTCATAAACAAGAGACAATCATGTAATATAAATCAGAATATAAGTTTACCCAGTAATTATAATTGCTGTTGCAATGAAATTCTACCAATTGATCATACGCAGATTTCTTCAATAGTGAAACCTGAATTGTCAAATATGATTGTTCACTGACAATTGGTAATTTTGGTAATTGGGTGAAGTCTTCGGAAAAAGTTGAAGTAGAACTTGAAGCTGCTAAATTTTTACAAATTCTTGAAACCTCGTTTACCTCTTCTTCAATCGATGACAATTTTTTTGATATATCCTTTGCAAATTCTAAATTAAAACGATAAATAAACTCAAGAAACTTTGTAGCAACGAAATTTAGAGTATGAATGTTGATCATATGTCATGGATAAATACTTCCAAGTTGATGTCGTAAGGCTCTTATCTCGGAGACCGAGTTATTTTCTGAGCTTGGTATTGTGTGACTTGAAGCATCTTTAGGTACTTGGATGTTGGTGTTTATATCTGTCACTGGCCAATAAAAAACACTAAATTTTAAAATAAATGTAATAATAATAGTATACTACCGTTGAGCAAAACTTACAATCCGGAGCATCACTGGGAGCTGATGGTAAATGTAAGCCGGTGGCCAAGGAGCTACATTGTTGGTCGTTTTGATCTAGTAAACTCTGTGACTTGTCTGAATCATCATCCTTTCCAACTTCTTCTTCTAAATCAGCTGCATTAAATGCTACAAATTGGTCTTGGCAATCTGAAGATCAAATGCAGTACTTAGTCGAGTTGAATTTGATTAACTGGGAAATTGGTATACAGATTTATTGCAAACCTTCAATTTGAGTGTCAGATGAGTCTTCAGAATCGCTAATATTTTTGTTTTTGGCCACTCGTTGGCTCCGTAATCGACGGTTATTTCTTATTCCACTTTCAGATTCAGTGGATTCGAAGTTTGAAGTGTCCTCAGCTTCTTTTGCTTTGCTTCTAGCCCCGAGATAAGTACCTGTAAAACAAAAATATAAACTTTGAGGTTTTATGAATTGTGAAGTTTTTATATTATAGTTAGCAGTAAATGTTCAAACAAATTCTGAAATCCTTACCACTGTAGGCCAAAACTTTGATATCGTGGGATGTCCAATTATTAGTTGGATCGCAGCGCTCACTCACCAATTTCGAAATGTTTTGAACAAATATTGGTGGCCAAAATGCCTTTTTGTTATGACAAAATAACCATTTCGATGGAACAACTGACATACCACCCTTTTCTTCTAGAAATTCAATTACGGCGAACTTTTTAACTTTTAGTTTGGACATTTCGTTGTCGGTTCGTCGTATTGGCCGTTGGTCGTTTTACAATACTCAAAGAACGCTATATAATAGGAATGCTTGATGTGAGCTGCAGTTCCCTTGCACTGCAATGCACCCGACTGTGGATGGGCGAAGCCGATCCCCATGTGCGTCTGCAAACTGTAGCAGACAGTTTTAACTATGTAGACGTGCATCAACTTCGTGTATAAATATCTGAAAGGATTACTCCGGCGGGAAGAAGGAGTGAACAATGAACGTCACATTTTAATGCTACACAAAATCAACATGCCCTGTTAGCTTTGAGTTTATCATGCTTCTTTCACGTTGTGTGGTACATAAGTTTTTTGAGAGTTACATTCATTGCTTTCACGTTGGTTTGTCGTAATTTACAATATGTTACAATTATGAGTCGAAATAACTTGTAAATCGCGTTAAAACTGTACACGTGAACAACGCTCACGCAAAACTCACGGAGATATTGTGAAAACCACGCTGTTATCACAAGTCTGGTTGAATGGGTTTATTTGATTTTCGACATTGTTAATTTTTAACATTGAAAATTGTAATGGTGCATTGTTTTCAAGTTCCCTAAAGTTGTCATACTTTAAAATTCTTTTGTAATATAATAATCCAACATAATTGAATTGTAAAATTGTTTTCCCACTTCTTTCATTTTTATTTTAAATTAACTTAAATTTTTATTTGCCCGGGAATTTGAATTATTTTTCCGACACTGTATAGTGCACACATTAGCTTCATATATGTTGAATTCATTCATGAAATCTAAATGATATTGCATTAAACTTTGTTTTGCATAAATATTGATAACTAGTTGAAATCTAGCACTTAGAAGTGTGCTAGAAAAATGTTAGAAAGGAAGTAAATTTCTCGCGATTGCGCATTGGCCCGAATTTCATAGACCGTTGACCATTTAGTAGGTCAATTTTTGATGCATAATCGTGTTGAAATGTAAAACAAAATCAGTACTGGTAGCTAGTCTAGTCCTTATTCATTACAAAACAATGCGGACATATATACAAACGTTTGTACAAGAATAGTGCGTATTCAAAGTTAAAGCAAAATAGGTACGGATAGTGTAGTCATTACAAAACGATACGGAGATACGTACGAAGGTCAATTACAAAACGATATGGAGATACATTTACTTCCCTTTTTGACAGATTTTATTTGATATAGGTAAATGTTTTTCCCGATGGCTTCCAAAATACCATTTTCCTGTCTCTACATGTGGGGAATATCAATGGCAACAAACAACTTTCAGGAAAAAAATCATTTTTGACCCTGTCAGTAGCTATATGAAAAAAACCTCTTAAAAAGGAAAGCAAAATAACTTTCGAATCCCTGGACGGATTTTGATGAAACTTGGTATGGAGAACCGCCATAAGTATATCTCCAGAGGTATTTTGAAAGAGCAATAACGTTCCAGTTTTTCGATTTCAAAAGACCCGGCAGAGTTTAAAAAAGTGGGTTTTTTCGGGTTTTTACCAGAAATAAAAAGTTTTTTCGAACATCTGCTCGGTTCAAATTAAAGAGATTATCAAACTACACTTTGAGGGTATATCAAGTATTTCACTGTCAATGACCCCCGCCCGGTGTCAAAGGTCAAAACTTGGTATTGTGAAGAATTTCACCGTCTGAGGTATCAATCGAAAGCTAACAAGGACCCTGATGTCGCTAAAGCCATTATTTTGGCTAATAATGACCTCTAAAAGAGTTTACGGGTCATATAATGCAACCATACTTCAACATAGATGTATCTGAATACTGATAAAATTGCGACATAATTCCGAAAAAACATGCACATTTCTGCATACTAAACGCAACAATCTGTCATCTAACATATCGTTAAATGTCATTTGTCACGTTAACATGCCAATCCGGGTCGGAGGTAAGTGAAATTTCAATATATAATGACGATTCATAATATCATTTCCTTCCATGCATTAAGTACACACATGGCCGGGCACGGGCCTATGCATTAAATTGGATTCTGAGTACGAGTTACTGTACAATTAAAGGTGACTAATAACCCTAGTTTGTGAATTCGTAATTGTTACCTGCGCTTTTCTCATGTCCGAATGACATCCAAAAGCATGTTAGACGACACATGGAAGTCTTTAATATGCAGAAATGTGCATGTTTTTTCGAAATTATGTCGCAATTTTATCAGTATTCAGATACATCTATGTTGAAGTATGGTTGCATTATATGACCCGTAAACTCTTTTAGAGGTCATTATTAGCCAAAATAATGGCTTTAGCGACATCAGGGTCCTTGTTAGCTTTCGATTGATACCTCAGACGGTGAAATTCTTCACAATACCAAGTTTTGACCTTTGACACCGGGCGGGGGTCATTGACAGTGAAATACTTGATATACCCTCAAAGTGTAGTTTGATAATCTCTTTAATTTAAACCGAGCAGATGTTCGAAAAAACTTTTTATTTCTGGTAAAAACCCGAAAAAACCCACTTTTTTAAACTCTGCCGGGTCTTTTGAAATCGAAAATCTAGAACGTTATTGCTCTTTCAAAATACCTCTGGAGATATACTTATGGTGGTTCTCTATACCAAGTTTCATCAAAATCCGTCCAGGGATTCAAAAGTTATTTTGCTTTCCTTTTTAAGAGGTTTTTTTCATATAACTACTGACAGGGTCAAAAATGATTTTTTTCCTGAAAGTTGTTTGTTGCCATTGACATTCCCCACATGTAGAGACAGGAAAATGGTATTTTGGAAGCCATCGGGAAAAAAATTTACCTATATCAAATAAAATCTGTCTTTTAGATAACAGTATGTATGAGAAACATTTTTTGTCTCTTTATTAAAAGTTTCATAATTTCAATAAAACGTACACACGCATAAAATAATGGGATATTTAAACGACTTCCGCATTAAGAATTACGTATTAATATTAATATATTTGTATTAATTTATTCCTTTGCATTACAGATACATGTCTAGCGCTGCTGCATGACTTGACTACTAAAGTATTTCCTGTATTTACTGAAACACTTGCCGAGTGTTTTCTCTTCACACGCAAAAATAAGGGTTTAGGTTTAACATAAAGTTTTAATTTTGACATTACCTTAGTAGTAAATATATGAAACAAGATATATGTAACTTCCAAAAGAAATTCTAAAACGGACAAAATGAGAAATGCAAAATAAATAGCAAAAATGGTGAAAATGTTAGAGTTATAAAAAGTCAAAGGACGTGGTTGGTCTCTATCGAAACAATGTTGACATTGGGTGAAATTAAAATAATTGAAGACATCTATCCATTGGTCATGGATTCCTGACTGGGATAAACTAAGAAATTTTCCCTTTATGTATTCTTGATAGAAAATTGATTCGGTAACCACTGCCATACCAGTATTAATTAAAGTATAGTTATTTGGAACTCCCAAGTACAACTTTCTGTTTGGCGTGATCCCCTTTTTAATATCCCAATGAGAATCATTCAGAAATCGATGAATATTGCTTTGTTTGTCTACAAATACTGATTTATTGCATTGAGAAATCCATTGCTGAAAAGATAGTTGTGTGGAAACCGGTGGGAAACCAAGTTTATTGATAATTGGTATCAACTTTTCGCCAAATGCATAGATTGCATCCCAATAAAATATAAAAAATTGTTTATAATTAATTCGGTTTAAATACTGCAATGCTGATACCACAACTTCTTTTGACACATCCTCAAAATATTGATTACCCGAAACAGAATTGTTATTCGTGCATTTTTTATATGTTGGATCTTCATGAAAATCCCTTTTAGTTGGCGTTTCGTTTAAATATAAGTAACAGTTGTACATGAGCAATATCATTTGCTGTAACCTATAGTCTATTAACCATGGTTCGTATGGCATTTTTCCGCGAATTGGACTGACAGCATTAATATCGTCCAAATCTACAATTTCTTGAAACGATTCAATTTTTCTGGTGGATCTGGGTTCAGTTAAATCCGTGATGACGATTCCTGAATAGCCGTAGGTAAGGATGATGAACATCAGTAGATATGGACCCAGAACAATTTTGAACCAGAAATATTTGTCCAACTTTTTGGGGAACCCACAATTATTTCCGACGACAAATGCACAACAAGTGAAGATGAACTGATGGATTTGGTTGTGCTTCAAATACAAAGTGAGTTGGAAAAAGAATGAGACAAGAAATATTGTTAACAAAATCCCAATCCAAGAAGAGAAATCAAATGGACGGATGTAGCCGTAGAAAGACAAACTCTCATCTTCCAAAACAACACAAGATATGTAATTGTAGCTGTCTGACCCAGTTAATATCTGGTTTTTCATGACAGGATATGGACTAGATCTCAATTCAACGCCATGATATAGCCACGTTTCATCAATATTGCAATTATATTCTCCTAATGTTAAATTAGGAAAATTGTGAAGCACAATAGATAATAAAATGTGAGATATGTGAATATGGCCTCCCTTGAAAGCTGATAAAAAATTTTCATTCATTAACACTGGCCCCACATATCGTACAGGTGCGTTTACACTGACAACTACACACTTTATGAAATTGTGTTTCAACTCAGCTTCTGCACGCTTCTTCTTCAAATATGCCCTATCAAAATTATTTTTACCAGAATTATCATTGTAGGAAATAACCAAAGTGTTTATAAGTCCATCTGTTGTCGGATTATTGTCGTTAAGTATCTCGTGTTGACAATTCCAACAAATCAATAACTCCCTGCCGTCTTCTTCTTCTATTGAGTGTACAAAATAGTTCCCTCGTAATCCAAAAACACTTTCTCTCATGTCAATTAAATATTTGGTTTGGTTCTTCAAGGAACCCAGAACTGATTTTTCAACCAAAAAATAAATGTTTTCATATTCTTCGAAATTATTTCTATTGCCTATGCAAATATGTTGCACTGCACTACGTTTTAACAAATATTTTCTTATCGTACGGTAAAAGTTGAACCAGAATTCTCCTCCCACGTATCTAGTGATATATTTGGTCAATGACAAATCTATTATGTTGCTTGTATTCATGTTCACAGAGAAATGCACGATGCAAGTTACTTTGTAAGGTTGAAACGTATTTTCTTCCGAAGAAGGGCATGGTCTCAGCCAATTATTTTGTAATTTATTTTCCCATTCTGTCGTATTTATATAACTTTCATTTCTAATCTTTTTCAATGAATCAACATTTGATAGAGAGTACGGAATTTTTATTTGCTTTAATTCCTCCAATTTTGCTATAGCTTCAGGGGAGTGTAGTTCGTAAAATATTATGTTGATGTGACAATCCTTTTCTATTGTCATCAAACGTTCCAATTTTCCAGCAAAAACATTAATTGTCAAAAAAAAATAGCCCACACAGTAATTCCAATGTATAGTCGTCCCCAAATAATCATTTTGAAATGTATTTCAGGATTTTGAATAAGGTTAATTGTTATATGTCACAGTTTTATAATTTATGGGCAGTTTGAAATGCAAACAGTCATTCGAAATACTTAAACTTGTGTTTAATACGAAACATTCCTTTCTCAGACTGTATATATGCTGCTCAAAAAGATACGATCCACACGATGAGGCCTACTATTTTCTACTTACTTATACCACCTCGAATGTTATAGCTTACCACGTAGATTGAGATAACTTTTAATTTATACAATTTCTTTTTTGAGAACTTCGACTTTATACTATTCCTATATAATAAGGTTTCATAATATTAACTTACACCGAATGTTTACGTTACTAGAACACGAAGAATTGTTTTCATAACATACAGAAACTTCCGTCGAGAACACGACTCGACTATTTGTTTTGTTCAAAGTTTCGTATTAACAGTTGTGCTCTCTAGGAAACGTGTAGATAAAAAGTATAAATTTACCAATCTATATAGTTATGTACCTATATATGTTTATATATATTTTTTGTGTGGTAGGGAGTAGGGAGAGCCGATATTCAAATTAACTTCCTATTATATGAAATATAAAAAATCATGTCAAGCCGTAACAAGCTTGCGGGAAGAAAGAGGACCATGTGCACATTTTTATTGAAAAACATTTTACATTAAATTTTTACCTTAAAGCATTGCTTCTGCAACCCTATAACATTCCACCCTCTAGCATCCCCTCTCTAAATTCCCTGCTGGGGACTGCCAGTATCTTATAAACGCAACACTTCTTGTTTCCAGCAAGTTAAACATTCGGTGTAAGTAAAACTTTCGGAATCGTATGTAATGTCAGGCTTGTCAGTAAAGAAACACTATGAATAAAAAATTATCGAAGTGGTAAGATCTATATATCTGTATATAAGTAAACAGGTAACTTTGGTCAATGTAAATTCGTCTTTTTTGCACAACAGTTTCTTGGCCCAATCGGTGAGTTTGGCAAAAAAGAGGACGGCTAGTCAGACAAACGAGAAAATTATATACTAGTGTAGGTTTAGGTAGCTTGCTATAGTACGGGTATTTTAAATGGCACAATGAAGGTGTCGAGTGTTTCGAAAATTCCGCATGCCGTAAATTCAACTAAAGGCTAATAATAAGCAATAAATGATATTTGGCGGTATGCCGTAAACTATCGTCGTATTTTTAGCAGCTTTTACACATAAATTGATATCAGTAAGTGATAAAAGGCAATAATCTAATATGATTTTTTATTGTTTAAATATCGTTATATGCCACCAATAGTGCCCGACAAGTTTCCAAAAGTAAAAATCCATTGGTTTTAAATATCATGCATTGAAAATTATAGAAATTGTATTTTATATACTTGAATACTTTCATGTTAGTAGTACAATGTTTGTGGTACAACTGTAATTTACGTCATTTGTGGCTGTTACGGCATTTTCGGCATTTGAAAATAGTTTACGACATGCCAACTTCATACATTGAGTACAGTTAATTAATCTATGGTAAAATGAAAATAATATTCACAAAGGTCATATACATCAAAGCTACGAATTATGACATGATTTGATTAAAGTAGGAGCAAAACAAGTTGCAATAAACAGCCCATAAAGTTATACTCAAAAACTTTCTGTTTAAGATTACAATCGCTATTAAAGATTAAAATTGGCAATTGAGTAGATATTTCGTGTTTTAGGTAGTCGAAAGGGTTCGAAGAAGAAATAAATCTTAATTAAATAATCTAAATCTGTTCCGTCAACACATCCAAATCACAAAAAATCAATTAATTAAAACGTGAAAGGTTAAATCAATACTAATCTCTAAAATCGGAAGTCCACTATCGGATCTAAATATTCTCTCGGTCAACCATTTGCTCGATTTGATAATGATGAATACAGCCTTCGCCTAAATTAACGTATTTTGCCAATATATCCAAATGATTTGTTAAACCTCCAAATTACAGCGAATTGCCAAGCAAAGTGGCTTTAAAAACATTTGCCATTATGACTTTTGCCAAACTAACCTGGATTCTGAAAACATAATCTTAACAACCGCTTCGTGCCTCCAGAGAGAGCTAAGACATTAGATGGAATTTAGGAAACATGAAACAGAAACAGCCTTTTAATATAATAAGCAGTAGTATCCTTTGAAATAGCAATTATATTATTATTATATGCCCAAGCTCTTTTTTTAGTTCAAGGCAGCTTAAATATAAAGGGTAAGTAAATAAAACTTTAAAAGAGTAAATACAGTTTCTGAGACAGTCCCACTTCCTTCACATTTTACAGCTTTCCAAAATCTGTTGGAGACTGTAAAATGGAAACGAAGTGGAATAGCGTCAAAATTAATAAACTTTTTAGATGACAGTATATATGAGAAACATTTTTTGTCTCTTTATTATTAAAAATTTCATAATTTCAATATAATTTTTTAAATTTTTCCGCACATAAAATAATGGGATACTTAAACGACTTTCACATTTAGAATTACGTATTAATATTAATGTGTTATTATACCTATTTATTTCTATGCATTTCTGATACATGTCTAAAGCTGCTGCTGAATAATGAAGTATTTCTTGTATTTACTGAAACACGTGCCCAGCGTTTTCTCTTCAGACGCAAAAATAGGTGTTCAACATAAAGTTTTAATTTTGACATCACGTTAGTAAATGCATGAAACAAGACATATTTAACTTCCCAAGGAAATTCTAAAACGGACAAAATGAGAAATGCAAAATAAATAGCAAAAATGGTGAAAATGTTAGAGTTATAAAAAGTCAAAGGACGTGGTTGGTCTCTATCGAAACAATGTTGACATTGGGTGAAATTAAAATGATTGAAGACATTTGTGACCTTATACAGGAATTTAAACCATTGGCTAAATTTATTTTAAATGAGTTAGCCTTATCAAAAAAAAGCCTGAAACATTCTCTACCTTTTAAAAAAAATTCGAATTTTTTATGTCATTCCTTCTATTTTTAATGAGCATATCAAATAAAAGCATTCCAGATAGACAGTCAGTATTACTAAATCACCTCAATGACACGAATCACCCGAATTCCACCAAAATGACACCTGGTCATGTTACACACTTAGCAGATAGAAACTTTGAAAATGTCAGAATTAAAAATTGGTACTCATCCCTACGGGTTAAAGAATATGGCGAATTTAAATATGGACACCAGTATAGTATAAAAATAATACCCCGCCATATAGGGGGTTTACCCCCATATCGGGGGAATGTAAATATTGGATTTGGATGTTGGTATTCATTTCTACGGGGTAAAAGAATATGGCGAATTTAAATATGTAAACCGCTATAGTGTGAAAATATTACCCCGCTATATAGGGGGTTTACCCCCATATCGGGAAAATGTAAATATTGGATTTTGATGTTGAAATTCATCCCTATGGGGTAAAAGAATATGGCGAATTCAAATATGGACACCGCTATAGTGTGAAAATAAAACCCCGTTATATAAGGGGTTTACCCCCATATTGGGTAAATGTAAATATTGGATTTGGATGTTGAAATTCATCCCTACGGGGTGAAAGAATACGGCGGATTTAATTACGGACACCGCTATAGTGTGAAAATATTACCCCGCTATAAGCTATCCAATATTTACATTCTCCTGATATGGGGATAAACCCCCATATAGCGGGGCATTATTTTTACACTATAGCGGTGTCCATATTTGAATTCGCCATATTCTTTTACCCCATAGGGATGAATTTCAACGTCTAAATCCAATATTTACATTCCCCCGATATGGGGGTAAACCCCCTATATAGCGGGGTAATATTTTCACACTATAGCGTAGTCCATATTTAAATTCGCCATATTCTTTTACCCCGTAGGAATAAATTTCAACATCCAAATCTAGTATTTACATTACCCCGATATGGGGGTAATCCCCCATATAGCGGGGTATTAGTTTCACACTATAGCGGTGTCCATATTTGAATTCGCCATATTCTTTTACCCCGTAGGAATGAATTTCAACATCCAAATCTAGTATTTACATTTCCCCGATATGGGGGTAAACCCCCTATATAGTGGGGTAATATTTTCACTATATACCGGTGTCCATATTTGAATTCGCCATATTGTTTTACCCCGTAGGAATTGATTTCAACATCCAAATCTAGTATTTACATTTCCCCGATATGGGGGTAAACCCCCTATATAGCGGGGCAATATTTTCACTATATAGCGGTGTCCATATTTGAATTCGCCATATTTTTTTACCCCGTAGGAATAAATTTCAACATCCAAATCTAGTATTTACATTACCCCGATATGGGGGTAATCCCCCATATAGCGGGGTATTATTTTCACACTATAGCAGTGTCTATATTTAAATTCGCCGTATTCTTTTACCCCGTAGGAATTAATTTCAACAACCAAATCCAATATTTACATTTCCAAAATATGGGGGTAAACCCTCTATATAGCGGGGTATTATTTTCACACTATGGCGGTGTCCATATTTGAATTCGCCATATTCTTTTACCCCATAGGGATGAATTTCAACATCAAAATCCAATATTTACATTTCCCCGATATGGGGGTAAACCCCCTATATAGCGGGGTAATATTTTCACACTATAGCGGTTTACATATTTAAATTCGCCATTATCTTTTATCCCGTAGAGATGAATATCAAAATTTAAAATGGCCGATTTCAAATTATCCATAAATTTTGGTCGTTATAAGCTGTTGGGTGAAATGTGTATTTCATGGTGATGAATAATATGAAAGGTTAAATTGAGTAGGCTCGCTTCATCTTGGCTTTTCTCAATAAGTGGTTTGGTAGCGGATGGTGGATTTTCCCTTATAAAGTCTCATTTTTCATAACTTGCTTCAGTGAAAAACCCCCCTTCCTTAGGTGTTTCGTTTAAATATAAGTAACAGTTGTACGCGAACATTATAATAGCCTGGTCCAAATGGTCCATTAACCATGGTTCGTATGGCATTTTTCCGACAATTGGACTGACAACATTTATGTCGTCCAAATCTGCAATTTCTTTAAACGATTCGATTTTTCTTGTAGCTCTGGGTTCCACCAAATCCGTGATGACAATTCCTGCATAGCCGTAGGTGAGAACGATGAACATCAGTAGATATGGGCCAAGAACAATTTTGACCCAGAAATATTTCTCTATTTTTCTTGGCAATCCGCAATTGTTGCAGAGTGCATAAGCACAACAAGTGAAGATGAATTGGTAGATTTGGTTGTGCTTCAAATACAAAATCAATTGTAAGATGAATGTGACAACCATTATTGTTGACAGAATGCTAATCCAGGAATAGAGATCAAATGGACGGATGTAGCCGTAGAAGGACAGACTCTCATCTTCCAGAACCACACAAGATATGTAATTGAAGCTGTCTGACCCAGTTATTATCAGGTTTTTCACGACATCATACGAACTTGAACTCCATTCAACACGACCATATAGCGTTGCGTAATCAATGGGTTTGCAATCATATTTTCCTAATGTTAAATTAGGAAATTTGTGAAGCACAATCGAAAATAAAATGTCTAATACGTGGATACGGCTTCCTTTGAAAGCTGATAAAAAATTTTCATTCATTAACACTGGCCCCACATATCGTATACGTGTTACCTCACCATAGACAACTACACATTTCAGGAAATTGTTCTTTAACTCAACTTCAGCACGTTTCTTCTTCAAATATGCCCTATCTAAATTATTTTTGCTAGAGTTAGCGTTGTAGGAAATAACCAAACTCTCTATAAATACACCTGTAGTCGGATTAATAAAGAACTCTCTGTCGTCTTCTTCCTCTATTGAGTGTACAAAATAGTTCCCTCGTAATCCAAAAAAGCGTTTTCTAATGTCAAATAAATACTTGGTTTGGTTCATCATGGAACCCAGAACTGATTTTTTTACCAGAAAATAAATGTTTTCATATTCGTCGAAATTATTTTTAAAGCCGATGCAAATAAATTGCAATGTACTACGTTTTAAGAAATATTTTCTCATCGTACGGTAAAAGTTGAACCGGAATTCTCCTCCTACGTATCTAGTGATATATTTGGTCAATTTTAAATCTATTATGTTGCTTGTATTCATGTTCACAGAGAAATGCGCCATGCAAGTTACTCTGTAAGGTTGAAACGTATTTTCTTTTGAAGAGCATGCACTCAGCCGAAAATTTAGTAATTTATTTTCCCATTCTGTCATATTTTTATGACTTTCATCGCCAACCCTTTTCAATGAATCAACATTTGAAACGGAGTACGGAAGTTCTACTTGCCTTAATTCCTCCAATTTCGCTATAGCTTCAGTGGAATGCAGTTCGTAAAATATTATGTTGATGTGACAATCCTTTTCTATTGTCATCAAACGTTCCAATTTTCCAGCAAAAACATAACTTGTCAGAATGAAAGTAGCCCACAAAGTAATTCCAATGTATAGACGTCCCCAAATAATCATTTTGAAATCTATGTCAGGATTTTAAATAAAGTTAATTGGTATATGACACAGTTGTACAATTTATGGACAGATTGAAATGCACACAAATACTTTCTTGTGTTTAATACGAAATATTGGTTTCTCAGACTATTTATCCTGTTTAAAAAGATGCCTACTATTTTCTACTCACTTATACCACCCCGAATGTTTTAGATCTTACCACCTATAGACTTAGTTACCTTTTCTTTCCTAAGTACAATTTCTTTTCTGAGGTCACCGACTATATACTATTCCTATATCTAAGGTTTCATATTTACTTACACCGAATATTTAAGTTGTTAGAACACAAAGAATTGGTTTTATAACAAACAGAAACTTCCATCGAGAGCACGACTATTTGCTTTGTCCAATTCAAAGTTTCGTATAAACACATCAAGGGGATTTTCATAATATATCAATGGGACTTTCTAGCATCTGCAGGTGCTAGAAAGACCCCGGGGGACATGCTAGCACCCCTTATACAGATTCCCAAGCACTTAGTAGAAAGTCACCGGGGGCCTTCCTTTTTACCATTCAAAAATGTTCCCGATAGGAGATCATTAAATTCAAATAAAGGCTGAATTTAAGCAGTGATACCTCGTTGCCTGTCACAAATTTCACGTCTTTTCTGATCTAATCTAATGAAAGATAAACTATTTTTAGTTAGGTTAGAGGTCAAAAAACCGAAAAAATAGTGGCTGGCAGCACTGGTAAGAGATACTGATTTTACTTTATGATGATTAAGAATCAATTTTCATGATATAGTCTGCCTTCGGGAACATTTGGAAAACACAAAAAGGATGCTAGAAAGTCCCCGGTGACTTTCTAACAAGTGCTTGGGAATCTACAAGTGGTGGCAGAAAGTCCCCGGGGACAGCACGTGCAGATTCTAGGAAGTCCCCTAGATTATTTATTAACAGTTGTGCTCTCTATCGTTATATTATAACCAAGTCTTGAAAACATTTACCCATTTATGTAGGTATGTGCCTACATATTATTATGTTTATTTATTTTTTGTGTGGTAGGGAAAGCCGATATTCAAATTAACTTCCTATTATGTGAAGTATAACAAAAATTGTCAAGCCGTAACAAGCTTTCCTGAAGAAAGAGGTACCGTGTGCACATTTTTATTGAAATACATTTTACATAGACCAATATTGACAAAATCAACTGAAATTCCCAATAAAATTTGAGGAAATATCTATAGTGTGTTTTTGAGAAATTAAACGATTACTTCAGCTTAGCACCCTATAACATTCCACCCTCTTCATACGTCCCTAGTCTCTGCTGAGGACTACCGGTATCTAATAAACGCAACACTTCGTGTCTTTAGCCTCCAGCAAGTTGAACATTCGGTATAAGTAAATAAATGAGGAACTTTCAGAATCGTTTGTAATGTCAGATTTCTCAGTTAAGAAACTATATTAATAAAAAATTATCGAAGAGGTTAGATCTATATAAATCTAAAGCATAAGAGGTTGGCCCATCTAGTCGCGTTTTGGCCCAATCAGTGAGTTTGGCACAAAAGAGGACGGCCAAACGATAAAATTATATTTTAGGGTAGGTTTTGTTAGCTTTGTATAGTAATGGTTAATGATATTGTAAATGGTACAATTAAATAATTTGGTAGAAATGAAAATATTTACAAAGTTAATGCACTGCAATGTGACGAATTCTGAGATGATTTGATTAAAGCAAGAGGAAAGCAAGTTCTAATGAACATCCCGGAAAGGTGTACTTCAATACTTTCTGTCTAATTCTAAGATGACAATTGTTAAGGACTGAAAAATGGCCGTTGACTAAATATTTCGTGCCATAGGTAGTCAAAATCCACTGAAAAGGGCCGAAGAAGAAATAAACCTTAATTAACTAATCTAAATCTGTTCCGTCAACACATTCTAATCACAAAAATCAATTAAAACGTGAAAGGTTGAGTCATATTAATCTCCAAAATCGGAAGTCCGTTACCTGCACCAGCTCTTCTTTCGGTTAATAATTTACTACTTGATTTAATAATGATGACTACAGCCTTCACCTAAATTAACGTATTTTGCCACTATGTCCACATGATTTGCTAAACCTTCCAATATTAGCGAATTGCCAAACTGACAGATTAAAAAAATTGCCATTATGACTTTTGCCAAACCAAACTGACCTGGATTCTGAATTTCTGAAAACTTTTTAACAAACACTCCGTGCCTCAAGCGAGCTACGACATTATATAAAGTTTCGGAAACATGCAAGCAACAGCATTTTAACATAACAGGCAGTTAAGCAGTAGTATATCCAACACGACTATAATTTACTTTAAGTTCAATGACAGTTGTGCCAACCAGGACAGTTTTTATATTCTATATATCTCTATACATGATAAGCTTACCCATCTATGTACTATATACCTATATTGGTATCTATGTTTGGTAGGGAGAGCCGAAGTACAATAGTTTCATAGTATACACAATTTCCAGTAATGGATCTCAACTGAGTGAAAATGTATTACTGTTATTTAAGCAGTGGCGTGGCGGCTATAAGGATTTGCTCTTCGTGTCTCCAGTAAGTTAAACATTCGGTGTAAGTAAATAAATGAGAAACTTTCGGAATAGTATGTAATGTCAGGCTTCTTAGTAAAGATACCGTATGAATAAAAAATTGTCAAAGTGGTAAGTTCTATATATTATCTGAAATAAGAGGTGAATTGTGAAGCACAATTGAAGATGCAAGAGAAATGCAGGATAAATGGATATGACTTCCTTTGAAAACTAATAAAAAATTTTCATTCTTTATCAGAGTTCTATTTGTCAGTATCAGTGCTCGCAGAATAATTTTAATTTTATCCAATAGGATTGAGCTTGATTCTCATTAGATTGCATCGTAAAGTAAATTTATGTTGGAAATTGGTATAAAAATGTTTGACCTGTGTTTCTGAATTCGGTAGTTGATGAAAAGTGTATTGTAAATGCTTTTGGATGATTTCAAGTTCGAATATTGTATCCCAAGATGAGATTAGTAAAATATTGCAGATGTGGTTTTATTTATATGTAGATCACCCAGGTATGAATTTGATCATTTTGTACAAATGATATAGTGGTTGGTGTGGGAGTGGCTATTAGGTTGTTCAACATACAAAATATTAGCATATGGAATCCCATAAGGATTTCAATTCGTACTTCACGCGATAAATTTCGAAAGCATCAACACATAAAACAAATTTGGTAAAATTTTGCTTATGGATACTAAAATATTTTATTACAAATTTCTGGTCATTGATTCCGCCATTTGCTATCATTTGGAGAGTCAAAGTGGAAAATTGCCATTACAAATTTAATTAGTCTTTTATGATTCAGACATGTAGTCTAACCATTTCATACTGCGTTCATACTAAAAGAATTTAGTAAAACAGTTTTCAAAACCTTTTGTTTGATTAAATACCAGGATATGTAATTTTTAAAATTATTCTCAGTAAATCGTATCATATTGTAATTGGATTAATGGAATGAGTATCTAAATTTATATCAGTTGTTTCGCTACATTAAACATTTATTTTTAATGACTTAAATGGATAAATTTTTATGGGACTTTCAAAGTAATTCTTTGGGCAGTAAAAATAATTCTTTTGGGCAGTTTTCTATCGGCAGTTTTTTTAATTTTTCGGGGCAGTAAGAAACAAATGCGATAGGCAGTAGAAATAATATTATAGGCAGTAACACAAAAATGTTATTTATTTCTAATATTCAGTCAAAAGTAAATTCAAAAAGAAAATCAAGCATGATTATTTGTCAATATTATGTAATGGTATGCCAATAATGTGCTTACATATTATATAATTCTTCTGGAATATGGGACATGCGTATAAAGAATTTTTGTAATTGTTGGGTGAGAACATAACGTTCCACATTGAAGTTTCTGATGACAAAAAATCTTCAAATGTTCTCCACTTCTCCCAGCGTGCGAGTGGCGATCATTGCTTTCGTAACAGCAGGCTTATCTTGAGCAGCAAAGAAGTAATTAATTTTATCATCCTTCGAAGGTTCTATTAATATTATAGGCTCGGATTTCGCCCACTGGTAGGCATTTACTACCAGGCGATGTAGGCGAAAATAAATAACTTTGCACCCTTGGTTAATATTTTTATAACGAATTGATCAATCACTTTCAATTTCGGACAATGCGTCTTCTTCTGTATTATACGTTTTTAAAAGATTCCAGTCAATTTTCTTTTTATTTAAATTAGTATTTTCACGTTCTGAGTCAGTGTCGGAATCACTAGAATAATATGTAAGTTGGGAAGCCATTCTCTGACCTGTTAGTCAGTCTTTATAGTTTCAGTATTGCTTTCAAACTGAGGTGGAAGTATAAAACAGCAGCATTCAGCCAACTCAAACAAAACAAAACAAGATAAGATACACATGATAAGACAATCTTATGTAAAGCAGGTACATTCCAATAAGGTCTTTAGCTAAATTCATTATCGGAATACCCACTAACAATATTCTTAAGCTTCCAAGTTGTAAAATTTATGTGGACAAGTAAATCTATTCTACAAAAATACTAACGCAAGTATCTGACTGCCAATTTGACCTGGCTATTATTACAAATGCGATTTGTATGTGAATTGTGAATGCAGATAATCAGAGAAATGAAATTCGTTGCATGTACATAGGAACTAACAATGAACGATTATTTTGAGAGATCACCTTTTATACAGGTTAAAATAGTGGTGATCAAAATGGTTTACATTTCTGGAAATTGCATGTAAATGCAAGTAAATGACGATTTGAGGTTTTGCACCAATAATCTCTAACGTTTTGTGCACCTGCTCACGACGTTTGAAAAGTTATGTATGTTTTGTTCCTCGAATTTAAGAATTTATTTCCTTTAAGTCCACGAATTTTGACAGACGGAAGTAAGCACGAGCATAGGATATAGTACATATTCATCTATTGTTCTCGTGAACTAACATCGGTTGTACAGAAAAGATACGAACCCTATCCCTTCAATACTAAATCAGTTTCCATAGGGTTAGATTTGTCGCCCGTCCGGAGCATGGGAGCTCAACATAATGTCGACTATCAGTACCGCTAGTATGTGTTTCATTTGCAAAGGGAAAGAAAATCGTGTGGTAATTCCTAAAACAGCAATAGTTGATGTTTGGATCAAACGAAAAATCCGAGTTCCGTTTACTAACAGAGTCTGCCGTCAACACTTGCAAAATGGTGTACTAAATGCGGAATCTTTGATGATGATACAAGCAATTAAAACCAAAACTAACTTTAGTGCAACTGAATGCGTACAGTTTTTAAATTGTTTGTCAGACTTTAGTCCAGTTCAGAAGAGTGTCCTCACTTTCGATGAAAATTCGCACGCAAAAGAAGAAAAGTATAAACTACTCTTAGGACTTTCACAAAAGTATTTTGAAGAATTACACAATTATATCAAAAAGTCTCTGCGATCAAGTTGCAATCGTACAAGTCGTAATGCTTTGGCGATTTACCTCATGAAGCTATGTCTGAATTTATCTCAACAAGTACTTGCAATTTTTATCGGTGTACATAGCCAGTCTAGAATTAGTGAAACAATGAACCGAGTTAGAAATGCACTTAAAACTAATTTCTTACCTCGGTATTTGGGATATTCTCATAAAACACGGGAGGAACTCCTACTTATGCAACCTAATTCTACACGGATGATACTTGAAGAAGATGGAAGTTCACTTATACTAGTGATTGATGGTACATATCTTTATGTACAGAAACCGTCCGATTTTGAGCTTCAGAAGAAAACCTTCAGCCAACATAAATTAAGAAACTTGGTAAAAGAAATGATGGTCGTCACTCCAAATGGCTACATTGTTAAACCAGAAGGGCTCTACTATGCTGATAGTGGTAATAATGACGAAAAAATACTTAATTCAATGATGAAAGATGAAAATGGAATAAAGCACCTTCTACAGCCAAACGACCAGTTAATTCTTGACCGGGGCTTCAGGGATTCTGTCCATTTAATGCAAACTTACAACATTGAAGTATCAATGCCTCAGTTATCACAAGATAAGGAAAAGCAACTAACTACCAATCAAGCTAATAAAAGCAGACGAGTATCCATGATTAGATGGGCTGTAGAATCAGTAAATGGGCGTATCAAAATGTATTTAAATTCTTTGAAAGCAAAATTGAAGCATCTTATCTTCCCGTGCTTGGAGCCGATTTCAAGAACGCGTGTGCAATTAGCAATGCGTTTTTTCCAGCCTTGTTTACAGAAAAAGATGAACACATCAGATTTTCAGAAGAAGCACTAAAGAGATTAGACTTGGAGAACCAACTACAAGAATTTGTAGAAAGGGAAAACTTAGAAAAGAGGAGAACGTGTTGGAATAAGGCGGATCAACACAGTTTTGCCACATTTCCAAAGTTGACTATGATTGAGCTGAAGAACATTACTTTGGGAATCTATCAACTGGAAATGGTGGAAGGTTACAATTTCCTCCACCTATCTGAAGATTTCGGCTATGATCTTTTTGTACACGAAGAAGATTCTCAGTTAATTAGAGCGAAAATTGAGTCAAGATTCTGTATATCTTCTGTTCACCAGCTATGGATTAAGTAAAATGCAAATCTTCCTGGCGAAACTGGAATTGTGGCCTGGTACTGTAAATGTAAGGTAGGATCTCGTGTTATGGGTTATTGTGCTCATGTAGCATCTGTTAATAGGTATTTGTCTTTTGATCGTCACAACCCAAAGCAACCTACCTGAAAAAGCCGGTTGGGTAACAAGATATTAGACGCAGCAGCAATTTTGAAAGAAAGTGAAGGATGTTAGTGTCACTATAGCAGTTCATAAAATTTGTCATAATATAATTATTGTATTTTGTCTAAGTATCCAGTATCGTTATACGTTATTCTTTTGAGAGATTTTCATGGATTTGTGAAAATAATATAGATATTTTGTCAAGCTTATTTCCATACTGAAATATCAATCAGCAGTCTTATTGCATTATCTCATCCCAATACAAAAATGTTTTGCCGATTATTTGTCAATTATCAGATTTACTTTCATCCATTCTGTGCAAAGTGAATATCACTTCATCTATTACTATTACGGATGAAATGATTTTCCAGAATTCCTTCTACTAACTGGATCAAACGCAAAAATTAGTTCGTTATCCTAGGATTTCCAATCATAGGCACTCAGACATTCATTACAATATAAGGATTATAATATGCCGTGTATACCATTGCAATATAATAATTATGGTTTGAGGATAATAATTGGCTACTATTGTGAATTCAACTATTTTTGTGAGATTGTAAATCAGTTTATTTCGTAGTTCTGATCAAGCACTTGATGGCCTTTATCGAGGTTGAAGGAGGCGGACGAGGTTAAAACTGAAGCTGAGGAGGATTTTAATATCGAAAGGGTAGACTAGAAGAAAATTAAAATTATTTTTGCCATATTTTCCTCCAGAGTTAAGAATAGCTAATTCGACTGATTGGGATTGTGGTCTAAAAGCAATGATATGAACGTTTTCGGCTCCGCAATCACATCATCTTCGGTAGCCTTTCTAATACCTTTTCTAATGCGATGTTATGGGATTTAAAAGACAATAATATCGTCAACGTAAACCAGGCAATATTTATATTTAATTCCGCTGAAAACCTTGTCCATTATCCTTTGAAATATTGCTGGGCTATTACATAAGCCAAATGGGAGTCGTAAGAATTCAAATAACCCTGCGTGGCAAATAAAGGCAGTTTTATGGATATCTTCTGGATCTGACAGGATTTGAAAATATCCTTTATTTAAGTCAAGTGATGACAAAAATTTCATTCCCTGTAAACTAGACAATATAAGGTCGCAAGGAGGTAGAGGATAAAGGTCCCTAATTGTCTGTGCGTTTAGAGCGCGATAATCTATACAAAAACGGGATTTACCGGTAGATTTGTAGCCTTTCTTCACCAATACAACCGGGCTGGCGAAAGGTGACTGACTTTCTCTTATGATGGCCATCTGGAGCATCTCATTTGCTTGATCTTCTATTTCCATCCTCTCTTTCAAGGCGTAATTATGGTGACGTTTATGAACGGGTTTTGAATTCGCTAATAGTTCTATTTTATGAGCAATTACATTTGTAGCGCTAATCGCTTATGTTTAATTCTGGTCCTATAATTTCTTCTATCTCCTGTTTTAGATCTACAGGGTCTATAGGAGGGAGGTCTTCTACCTCTGAGGAAGTAAAAATAGGGTTAAGATATCCTATGTATGTGTCTTTACCAATGGTTATATTACGTTTTGTATTTACATTTGCAAGCAAGGAGGCAGTTCCATCTGCAGAGATAAAGGAGTACTGTCGAGGAATTGTAATAGATTTACCTATATATATATCGTTTACCTCGATATCTACAGGTAACTAATCATCAACATTATCTGGTATTAGGGTAAACATAATTACTATTATTTTATCAAAGAAGGCGTCGTTCAATGTTTTGGTTAGTTTCAACTGAAAATTATTTTCAAGCCGTTCTGACATTTTGCATAAATTAGAAAAAACTACATTTATGCTATCTGTTCCCTCAATTGATTTTACTGGAATTGTTATACATATGTACAACGTCATTTTTAAAAGAAAAAGGAAGAAACATGCTGCTTAATGTGTTTTTTTCCAAATATACCGTCAAAGGGCATATTGTCCATTGTTAAAATTTCTAACTTAAGTTTCGTAGCTTGGGTTAGAATCAAGACTATATGAGCTATACCTTTCAGGAGAGAAGGTTGTCCTGTCAAACCCTTAACCATTAAGCGATTTGAATAGTTAGGTTCTTTTTTATGAATATATTTAGATTTGATAAGAGAGCAAGTGGCGTCAGTATCAATTAGAAGATTAATTTCCTTCCCATCTATCTTTCCCGGAAGGAAATATAATGTGTCATCGGGTTTTACAGTAATGGCGTGATAAATTACTGCGCTGGGGAAGTCTTGGGCCGGAGCGCCCCCAAGCGCTCTGAGTTTTCCGATCGTTCCTGTTTTACTGAGCAATCGCGGATGAAATGATTAGCATCACCATATCTGAAGCAAACGGGTACCTGGTTTGCTACAGTAAATGTTTGCCTCTGTCTAGGTAAAGTGGCGGCTTTAAATTGAAACGGACGAGACTTATAACTCAAAGATTTATTGATTTTTAATAAATCTTTGACTTGATTCTCCAGCTCGGTAATGCGGGAATCAACGACATTGGCGGCCATTTCACTGCCTGTAGCTTCCATTAAGCTATGTCGCTGAATCGCTTTAGATTATTTTATTTTTGACAATAGTTCCCGTAAATGATTTAAATTTTCGGGGGCATGAAGATTCACCAGACGCATAGTCTGTGGTTGTATACCACGAATTATGTATTTAATGCGTAATGCATCTTCCATATCTGGGTCGACTCAAAGTGTCCATTTGATAATAGAAGCCAAGTGAATTTTCATTGAATTTTTGCTTCATATTCATTAGCTTCCATTCTTCTTCAGTCGAAGATCGGGTGGCTAATCCACGGGCAAGGAAAGCTTCTTTAAGCTCTTTCCATGTCCAGGGATCGTATCCTTTGCGAGACCTTTCTGCGGTCATGCTTTGATACCATATGAAAGCTGGTCCTGAAAGATAAGCAGGGAATTAGCAAAGTTTATTAGACTCCAGCCAAAAGTTTCCTTCTGCAGCTCTCTCAAAAGCCTTTAGGTGCTCTTCTGAATCGGATTCTCTAGATCCATTGTATTTTGGGGGCGTTACGGCCAGTCTAACTGGCTTGTTAATGGGTTCATCATTTTCAATCTCATCTGCCATCTGTGACAAAACAATTATTCGTCAATAATTGTGTAATCTCACTAGATCACTACCTCACGAGAAAATGTTTATTGTTATTTCTTAAATAACAGATAAATTATCTAGCTCTTCCATTATGTATTTAGGAAGCGAAGGGGGGGGGTTTGTTAAAAGATGCATTTGTACTGAATGTTTACTTTCTGGGCTCATTTAATACTATCTATTTTGTATATTATCATTTATATATAAGGATTTTATCTCTGTGAAGGATATTCCTTTAAAGGTTGTATTTATCTAATTACTTTACGATGACATGACGTATTCATCTGCCTGAACTACATCTGCCTACAGATATACCTTATTATCTGTAAAAGCTAATCTGATAATTTGGAGCTCGTATAGTTTGTTTGGAATTATTTTTAAATGGGTAAGTATATTACCTTCTATATAAGAACCAAATCATCGAAGATAAACTACATAGCGACCTCGTTTAATACTTGCTTGGGAGTATAGGATATATCGTTGGTTATAGTATTCGGTATTCGTTAGGTAGAGATTTAAAATACTATTATTATTATTATTTTAACGTTTTATTGTCATATACTGTATAATACTATACTGCTTAATTTAATTGCTATATATATAAAAATGCTTGATATCATATCCTGATATAATGTTTGGAAATTATTTAAGAGCGAATTTTAATGTAGTGTATTTTAGTGTAAATTGCAGATGTCTATTTTTTAAACTTTGTTATTGTTATTCTATTTTCTACACATAAAATGCAATGAATTCTACCGAATCATTTGCCATCATGTTATTTTAATATTATTATATTATTGTTAGCTTGTTATTTGTTGTTGCAGGAGCTCTTAGCATTTTACCCTAAGGCTTGAGTAAAAATTTGTCATAGATGAAAGATTTGATTCTATATATATGTAGACTGAGGTCGATAATTGTGATAACTTATAAATAAACTTGTTTAGTATCTAATTTAATATTGTTTGATAACATGTATAAATATTCCATAAGGAAAACATTTGACATTATAGTTCTTGTGGATATACAATTATAATAATAAATTTTCAGGGTAAGTTTCAAGTTGATATTAATCTTTTAAATCAATATAGAGAAAATGGAGATGTTGGTTATCTAGAAACCACGTCAATGTATTTTTGCAGGCCTGTTCAAGTGATAAGGGTACGTCTTGTAGTACTGAATCAAGAAATTCTTGTAACGCTAGGTTAAATAATGGAGGAGGTAGTACTACACATGTTATAACATATTTTTCTTTCATCTATTTTAAAAAAATTAGAAAATGATATTCTCTAAAAAATTAACAACACTTATTGGTTTTCTATCTAAGTATGCAATAAAAGGAAAAAAAGATAGATACATTAAAGAGCAGCCAAAAGGAAGACCATCGCACCATTTGTTACGCCTCCCCCGTCAGAGGGTGACGTTTCGGTTTTCCATCAGGAAAACCAGGATATATCTTAGTGATATCCCCTCTCGGGTTCGGCCTTTTGCACTTCCGGGCATCTTTTCCTATCTGTCCATCAGGACTTCGGGATTACCCATCAGGGCTTTGAGGAGGGTGGGAGGAAGTGGCAGTGAAGGCGGTCAACCTTCTTGTCCATCAGGACATAGACCATCAGGTCTTTTTTATAAGATGGCCATCAGGCCTTAGAAGAAAGTAGAGTTTATAAGAAAAGATTGAGTCTGATTTTATATGTTACTTACCGTATCGAAGGTATCTCGTAGGTAATGGAGTGGTGTCCCGGTGGTCCAGCAGGGTGTAATAGAGTAAACGACAAAAAACGAAGATTTTTGAATAAAATGAAGTTCGATTTAATTTGGTGAGGACATTTTCAAGAAACCGATGTCAAAACATCAATTCTTACATTTTTATTCAAATCACACCGTCCATCTAAAGAAATCCTTACCTTACTCTCAAGGACTTCGAATTACAAGAATTGTGTCAAATGAAGAAAGAAGAATTCAAGAATTACAGAAGTTAATGTCTGATTTTGAGAACCGATGTTATCCTAAAGAGGTACTTGATAACACGAAATTGAAATTAGAAAATATAAGTCGAGAACATTTACTCACTCCGAGTAAACCTTTGCTTATTAATGTACTCAGAATTCACAATCCAGAAATCTTAAACAATTATAATTGTAACTTTAATGTAATAGTAGATAAGGCAAATTACTTTACTACAACTTATTGTATTGCTCCTTTTTACCAATCAATCAATAATTTTAGCCAAATCTGTAAAGATACTATCTTAAAAGAATTACATAAGCATAAGGATACTGATTACAGTGAACACATAAAGAAAATTGCAATTCAAGTAGTCTATACAAAGACAAACAATATTATGAATCTCATTTCATACTGAAGCAGTTTGTATTATAAGTTGCATTGTGCCTATAACTTGAGAGAATCCAATAGAGTAACTCCGTCAGCGGAGTCTTTCAAACTTAAAATTGGATGGTAATCCACAGATTGGCAAAAACATAATTGGCAAGTTTGCAAAATTTAAAACCTGACACATTAACAGGTTTATATAATATGTAAGTATAAAATATGTTAATTCTGCAATATTAATTTTATTTCTAAATGTTTTTGTTAAAGTTTAAAAATGTAATTTATATACATCATGAATAATGGTACTAAATATTTGTTCTGTTGTATTTTTCGTTTTAGGGCTAAAACTAATAATACTTAAAAATTGACTTAATTTGTATATTATGTGAATCAACATAGAATGTGCAGGTACATTTCCAATGGCATAATTACTGTAAAAAATTTATACTAATATAATATTATACGAAGGACTTTTTATAATATATGATTATTTTGACATTTTGATTTTTCAATACTTGCAGTTTGATAAAGAATCTTTCGAAACCGGTCACTGCCACAAAATTGAAAAATAAATTGATTGGATATCAAAGTTACGGAGTTGGAGTTGTTTTTTTAATCCACATAATAAAATTTCATCACTTGGATTATTCTAGATATTGACGTCCAAGCAACTCAAGTTATCATATTGATCCTCCGTGATAAATATCGATCAAATTTTAATCAAAATGTCCAATAACCAGCAAAAGAATACAGTCCTTGAGAACCTTTTCAATTTTTCTTCAGAAGAAGATGTTAGTTACATCCCTTCATCTAATAATACTTCCAAGAGAAAAATTGACGACGATCCAGATTTACACAATAAAAAAATGAAGATGACACCATTGCCAAAAGATTTCATGGAGAAACTAAACCGTTTAGATCCAAGAAAAGAACTACAAATTCACGCATTATATAAAGACTATGGCTTGGATCCTCTCATAACCGAATATATAGAAAAAATCATCTCCGACGTTGGTTCCCCCACAATACCTAATCAAACACAAATAGAAGAAGATGCACTATATCCCAACGAATTATGTTTAAGACGAGAGGACAGCATTGAAATTATAAAGAATTTTATGTCAATTTTTCAGAGCCGCTATTTTCAAAATAATGTGACAGGTGCTATGGTTCATGGAAAACACATCTTCAATCCCCTTGTCAAACTTTCTATTCCGAGTTACAATTTACTGCCAAATCAATCCTTTATTGAATTTAAAAAACAAAAAGAAAGTTTCGTGCTCCAATACGAAGAGACAGCTGTAAAAAGCTCGATTTACACATCTGAACTGCTGATCCTGAGGATTAGACAATCTATTCAGAACATTTGCAAAAATGAGTTCCCTTGTCTAACTGACCCAAAGAAAGCAATGGCAAATATTTTTGCAATTCATTACATAAAAGCGAAAATGGAATTCGTAACTCAATTTAATATTAAAGATATAAATTGGGAAGACCGTGAAACCAAAATTAAATTAGTACAATCAAAATGGAGAGCAGAAAACCAAAAGCCACCAACAGAAGCATTTAATTTTTATGCGGAACGAATCTCTAAATCTATTGAAGCAGGGAAGGAATCTTTCAAAGGACAAGATGTTATAGACAACTATAATGCATTTTTGGAAAAAGGAAGCATAAGTTTAGATTCAGCAAGAAAAAGATATGCCTCAAAAAATCTAAAGCCATCTCCTAAAATGACAGCTGATGATAGCCATTCGGATTTCCTTAGTAGATCATACAGACATCATTCATCTAAATCTTTTCGCAAAGGCAAACCCAATTCAATGGTACGAGTACAATACTACAATCAAAATAAAGAAAAACGAGTTTTTCATTGGCCTAGATACCACAATACCAACAATGAGTCTACAGCAAAGGAGGTCACCAAAGTGAACGCGTTTACAGGAAAGGGAGGAAAAGAAAATCTGAACAAAAACTTTTCTCACAAATCGACTGACAAAAAAACTTCAACGTCGGTTTCTGCGTTATTATCAAAACTTGATTAGGAAGATGCCATTGGAAACGTAAGCACAATTAATAAATATAAAAATGATAAAGGTAGGAGGTTCCATAACATGAAAAATATATTTAATATAAATACTACAATTAACAGAAAGCATTATAAAAAACTGTATAAGCTATACCAGTGTACGAGTAAAACACCTGATGTGTTACATAACCTTACAGAAATACCATTACCAATAGAATATAAATGTATTCTCTCTCTAGGGCTGAAATTTTGTATGCCACTTTATCCAAACTTTTATAAACTGCAATCAGCTTTAGCAGAATGCATACGCAAAATAAGTTGGAAAATAGATTTTATGATGCGAGATAAAGAAACTACCCAATCAACACCTTTAACAGATTGGCAAATTGAATCTAAAAAACACTTTCAAAAAATTTCTAAAGTAGAGTTACAACACAGTCCTCTAGAAAATAAATTATTTCCTGATAATGACTTTTATAATGAGTTTAAACTTCAACTGCAAGAGAATACATTTCACAAAGTATTTATTCCGAAAGGTTTGCTGGAAAATCTAAAGTGTTTTTTATCAGACAATAACTTGATGGTACAAATGGCAGATAAAAATGCTGGAATCTGCATATTTGATAAAAATTTATATTCTGAAGAAATATTGAAACAATTGAACAATGACAAATATTACCACCCTTCCACATTTACTCATTTTAATTATTCAATAGACTCTTTTAAAGATAAATTAAAATGCTGGGAGAAATCGAATGGAATTGACAATATAGTTTCATCTTTAATACCACTAGAACCAAAACCGGCTAATTTCTATGGTTTATTAAAATACATAAGAGTTTTGAAATTTTTCCAACTTGCAGACCAATAAGTAGCACTACGCAAACTATGAACCGCTATGTCAGTAAATTAACAGACAAATTCTTACAGCCGATAATGCTGTTCATTCCAGACTTATTGTTAGACACTACACATTTTCTTATATTACTAAAAAATTTAACGTTAAATTGTAATAGAAAATACACTTTAGTCACGGTGGATATAGTGTCTCTATATACAAATCTTAAAATTAATTCCTGTAAAATGCATTGTTGTAATAACTTTGAAAAGTATAAACACCTAGTAAATATACCCCTTGATATTGATACAAAAAGCTTAAACACATTAATAGAATTAAGTTTAGACTACAGTTTTGTCGAATTTGAAGGAAAAGTATTTAAACAATACAAAGGTATACAAATGGGAGGTTCAGCATCATGTTCGATTGCTAATATAACTGTTTATGAGGAGATTAAACATATTTTTGAAGATGTAAAAGAAATATTTTTTCATAAAAGATTCTTGGATGATATTTTTATGATTGTCGACTCAACAGATATAACTGACATGGACACTTGGCTTAAACAGAAACTTATTCATGATTCATTAGACTTTACTTTCTCTTATAGTGATAAGTCAATCAACTTCTTGGATGTAAAAATTAATTTAGAATCGAATAATGTAATTTCTACAGACATTTTCAAGAAACCGATGTCAAAACATCAATTCTTGCATTTTTATTCAAATCACACCGTCCATCTAAAGAAATCCTTACCTTACTCTCAAGGACTTCGAATTACAAGAATTGTGTCAAATGAAGAAAGAAGAATTCAAGAATTACAGAAGTTAATGTCTGATTTTGAGAACCGATGTTATCCTAAAGAGGTACTTGATAACACGAAATTGAAATTAGAAAATATAAGTCGAGAACATTTACTCACTCCGAGTAAACCTTTGCTTATTAATGTACTCAGAATTCACAATCCAGAAATCTTAAACAATTATAATTGTAACTTTAATGTAATAGTAGATAAGGCAAATTACTTTACTACAACTTATTGTATTGCTCCTTTTTACCAATCAATCAATAATTTTAGCCAAATCTGTAAAGATACTATCTTAAAAGAATTACATAAGCATAAGGATACTGATTACAGTGAACACATAAAGAAAATTGCAATTCAAGTAGTCTATACAAAGACAAACAATATTATGAATCTCATTTCATACTGAAGCAGTTTGTATTATAAGTTGCATTGTGCCTATAACTTGAGAGAATCCAATAGAGTAACTCCGTCAGCGGAGTCTTTCAAACTTAAAATTGGATGGTAATCCACAGATTGGCAAAAACATAATTGGCAAGTTTGCAAAATTTAAAACCTGACACATTAACAGGTTTATATAATATGTAAGTATAAAATATGTTAATTCTGCAATATTAATTTTATTTCTAAATGTTTTTGTTAAAGTTTAAAAATGTAATTTATATACATCATGAATAATGGTACTAAATATTTGTTCTGTTGTATTTTTCGTTTTAGGGCTAAAACTAATAATACTTAAAAATTGACTTAATTTGTATATTATGTGAATCAACATAGAATGTGCAGGTACATTTCCAATGGCATAATTACTGTAAAAAATTTATACTAATATAATATTATACGAAGGACTTTTTATAATATATGATTATTTTGACATTTTGATTTTTCAATACTTGCAGTTTGATAAAGAATCTTTCGAAACCGGTCACTGCCACAAAATTGAAAAATAAATTGATTGGATATCAAAGTTACGGAGTTGGAGTTGTTTTTTTAATCCACATAATAAAATTTCATCACTTGGATTATTCTAGATATAAACAGTTATAATTGTAATTTTAATGTAATAGTAGATAAGGCAAATTACTTTACTACAACTTATTGTATTGCTCCTTTTTACCAATCAATCAATAATTTTAGCCAAATCTGTAAAGATACTATCTTAAAAGAATTACATAAGCATAAGGATACTGATTACAGTGAACACATAAAGAAAATTGCAATTCAAGTAGTCTATACAAAGACAAACAATATTATGAATCTCATTTCATACTGAAGCAGTTTGTATTATAAGTTGCATTGTGCCTATAACTTGAGAGAATCCAATAGAGTAACTCCGTCAGCGGAGTCTTTCAAACTTAAAATTGGATGGTAATCCACAGATTGGCAAAAACATAATTGGCAAGTTTGCAAAATTTAAAACCTGACACATTAACAGGTTTATATAATATGTAAGTATAAAATATGTTAATTCTGCAATATTAATTTTATTTCTAAATGTTTTTGTTAAAGTTTAAAAATGTAATTTATTTACATCATGAATAATGGTACTAAATATTTGTTCTGTTGTATTTTTCGTTTTAGGGCTAAAACTAATAATACTTAAAAATTGACTTAATTTGTATATTATGTGAATCAACATAGAATGTGCAGGTACATTTCCAATGGCATAATTACTGTAAAAAATTTATACTAATATAATATTATACGAAGGACTTTTTATAATATATGATTATTTTGACATTTTGATTTTTCAATACTTGCAGTTTGATAAAGAATCTTTCGAAACCGGTCACTGCCACAAAATTGAAAAAATAAATTGATTGGATATCAAAGTTACGGAGTTGGAGTTGTTTTTTTAATCCACATAATAAAATTTCATCACTTGGATTATTCTAGATATAAACAGTTATAATTGTAATTTTAATGTAATAGTAGATAAGGCAAATTACTTTACTACAACTTATTGTATTGCTCCTTTTTACCAATCAATCAATAATTTTAGCCAAATCTGTAAAGATACTATCTTAAAAGAATTACATAAGCATAAGGATACTGATTACAGTGAACACATAAAGAAAATTGCAATTCAAGTAGTCTATACAAAGACAAACAATATTATGAATCTCATTTCATACTGAAGCAGTTTGTATTATAAGTTGCATTGTGCCTATAACTTGAGAGAATCCAATAGAGTAACTCCGTCAGCGGAGTCTTTCAAACTTAAAATTGGATGGTAATCCACAGATTGGCAAAAACATAATTGGCAAGTTTGCAAAATTTAAAACCTGACACATTAACAGGTTTATATAATATGTAAGTATAAAATATGTTAATTCTGCAATATTAATTTTATTTCTAAATGTTTTTGTTAAAGTTTAAAAATGTAATTTATTTACATCATGAATAATGGTACTAAATATTTGTTCTGTTGTATTTTTCGTTTTAGGGCTAAAACTAATAATACTTAAAAATTGACTTAATTTGTATATTATGTGAATCAACATAGAATGTGCACGTGCAGGTACTTTTCCAATGGCATAATTACTGTAAAAAATTTTATACTAATATAATATTATACGAAGGACTTTTTGTAATATATGATTATTTTGACATTTTGATTTTTCAATACTTGCAGTTTTTTAGAATCTTTCGAAACCGGTCACTGCCACAAAATTGAAAAATAAATTGATTGGATATCAAAGTTACGGAGTTGGAGTTGTTTTTTTAATCCACATAATAAAATTTCATCACTTGGATTATTCTAGAATTGTTATACATATGTACAACGTCATTTTTAAAAGAAAAAGGAAGAAACATGCTGCTTAATGTGTTTTTTTCCAAATATACCGTCAAAGGGCATATTGTCCATTGTTAAAATTTCTAACTTAAGTTTCGTAGCTTGGGTTAGAATCAAGACTATATGAGCTATACCTTTCAGGAGAGAAGGTTGTCCTGTCAAACCCTTAACCATTAAGCGATTTGAATAGTTAGGTTCTTTTTTATGAATATATTTAGATTTGATAAGAGAGCAAGTGGCGTCAGTATCAATTAGAAGATTAATTTCCTTCCCATCTATCTTTCCCGGAAGGAAATATAATGTGTCATCGGGTTTTACAGTAATGGCGTGATAAATTACTGCGCTGGGGAAGTCTTGGGCCGGAGCGCCCCCAAGCGCTCTGAGTTTTCCGATCGTTCCTGTTTTACTGAGCAATCGCGGATGAAATGATTAGCATCACCATATCTGAAGCAAACGGGTACCTGGTTTGCTACAGTAAATGTTTGCCTCTGTCTAGGTAAAGTGGCGGCTTTAAATTGAAACGGACGAGACTTATAACTCAAAGATTTATTGATTTTTAATAAATCTTTGACTTGATTCTCCAGCTCGGTAATGCGGGAATCAACGACATTGGCGGCCATTTCACTGCCTGTAGCTTCCATTAAGCTATGTCGCTGAATCGCTTTAGATTATTTTATTTTTGACAATAGTTCCCGTAAATGATTTAAATTTTCGGGGGCATGAAGATTCACCAGACGCATAGTCTGTGGTTGTATACCACGAATTATGTATTTAATGCGTAATGCATCTTCCATATCTGGGTCGACTCAAAGTGTCCATTTGATAATAGAAGCCAAGTGAATTTTCATTGAATTTTTGCTTCATATTCATTAGCTTCCATTCTTCTTCAGTCGAAGATCGGGTGGCTAATCCACGGGCAAGGAAAGCTTCTTTAAGCTCTTTCCATGTCCAGGGATCGTATCCTTTGCGAGACCTTTCTGCGGTCATGCTTTGATACCATATGAAAGCTGGTCCTGAAAGATAAGCAGGGAATTAGCAAAGTTTATTAGACTCCAGCCAAAAGTTTCCTTCTGCAGCTCTCTCAAAAGCCTTTAGGTGCTCTTCTGAATCGGATTCTCTAGATCCATTGTATTTTGGGGGCGTTACGGCCAGTCTAACTGGCTTGTTAATGGGTTCATCATTTTCAATCTCATCTGCCATCTGTGACAAAACAATTATTCGTCAATAATTGTGTAATCTCACTAGATCACTACCTCATGAGAAAATGTTTACTGTTATTCCTTAAATAACAATTAACCTATGTAGCTCTTCCATTATGTATTTAGGAACGAAGGAGGGATTTGTTAAAAGATGCTTTGTACTGAATGTTTACTTTCTGGGCTCATTTAATACTATCTATTTTGTATATTATCATTTATATATAAGGATTTTATCTCTGTGAAGGATATTCCTTTAAAGGTTGTATTTATCTAATTACTTTACGATGACATGACGTATTCATCTGCCTGAACTACATCTGCCTACAGATATACCTTATTATCTGTAAAAGCTAATCTGATAATTTGGAGCTCGTATAGTTTGTTTGGAATTATTTTTAAATGGGTAAGTATATTACCTTCTATATAAGAACCAAATCATCGAAGATAAACTACATAGCGACCTCGTTTAATACTTGCTTGGGAGTATAGGATATATCGTTGGTTATAGTATTCGGTATTCGTTAGGTAGAGATTTAAAATACTATTATTATTATTATTTTAACGTTTTATTGTCATATACTGTATAATACTATACTGCTTAATTTAATTGCTATATATATAAAAATGCTTGATATCATATCCTGATATAATGTTTGGAAATTATTTAAGAGCGAATTTTAATGTAGTGTATTTTAGTGTAAATTGCAGATGTCTATTTTTTAAACTTTGTTATTGTTATTCTATTTTCTACACATAAAATGCAATGAATTCTACCGAATCATTTGCCATCATGTTATTTTAATATTATTATATTATTGTTAGCTTGTTATTTGTTGTTGCAGGAGCTCTTAGCATTTTACCCTAAGGCTTGAGTAAAAATTTGTCATAGATGAAAGATTTGATTCTATATATATGTAGACTGAGGTCGATAATTGTGATAACTTATAAATAAACTTGTTTAGTATCTAATTTAATATTGTTTGATAACATGTATAAATATTCCATAAGGAAAACATTTGACATTATAGTTCTTGTGGATATACAATTATAATAATAAATTTTCAGGGTAAGTTTCAAGTTGATATTAATCTTTTAAATCAATATAGAGAAAATGGAGATGTTGGTTATCTAGAAACCACGTCAATGTATTTTTGCAGGCCTGTTCAAGTGATAAGGGTACGTCTTGTAGTACTGAATCAAGAAATTCTTGTAACGCTAGGTTAAATAATGGAGGAGGTAGTACTACACATGTTATAACATATTTTTCTTTCATCTATTTTAAAAAAATTAGAAAATGATATTCTCTAAAAAATTAACAACACTTATTGGTTTTCTATCTAAGTATGCAATAAAAGGAAAAAAAGATAGATACATTAAAGAGCAGCCAAAAGGAAGACCATCGCACCATTTGTTACGCCTCCCCCGTCAGAGGGTGACGTTTCGGTTTTCCATCAGGAAAACCAGGATATATCTTAGTGATATCCCCTCTCGGGTTCGGCCTTTTGCACTTCCGGGCATCTTTTCCTATCTGTCCATCAGGACTTCGGGATTACCCATCAGGGCTTTGAGGAGGGTGGGAGGAAGTGGCAGTGAAGGCGGTCAACCTTCTTGTCCATCAGGACATAGACCATCAGGTCTTTTTTATAAGATGGCCATCAGGCCTTAGAAGAAAGTAGAGTTTATAAGAAAAGATTGAGTCTGATTTTATATGTTACTTACCGTATCGAAGGTATCTCGTAGGTAATGGAGTGGTGTCCCGGTGGTCCAGCAGGGTGTAATAGAGTAAACGACAAAAAACGAAGATTTTTGAATAAAATGAAGTTCGATTTAATTTGGTGAGGAAAAATAGGAAAGTTAAATTTTTATTTAAAACAGAATTGAAGGGGAGACAGCAATCAGAAGACAGACTGATTTTCTAAGACCCTTGGTCCAGTATTTATATCTTATTATTATCTATTGCACGTATAGTGCATATGCTCTTAAGTAAAGAGACAAAAGTCAGAAAGACACAATCTTCTGACTCATGCTTACTTTACTAAGAATTTCTTAGGCTAGGCTTATTTTATTTATTTATTATTATTGTCCCTTTTGTCATCGAAACAGAGTACTAGTTGAACCCACAACTGGGACTTTGTTTCGAAGACTATTCTGATATTATAATTGTTAAATTTAATTTATATTATTATAGTTTTATAGAGTTGGGATCGCATTTACTCATAATTGTTTAACTAATTTATATTGATATTAAATAGATATGGTATTATATATATTATATATATATATAAATATATATACATTATTTATATATGTTATTATATTTGTTACACACCTGTAGCATTATACATTTACATAAGTTTTAAAACTAGTTTAGCTGAGATATTTACTGTTTATCAAAGTATTTAAAACACTCGTTTATAACATTTTGTCTAATTTTTTGCGGATAAAAAAATGTAGGAGCATATTATAATGAATTTAAATGATTTACAGGTTCTACTCAGTGTTCCATTTTAGTGTTACACTGGTTTTACTTGCGGAGGTTATATGGAAGGTCTCGCAGGAGGTTTTAATTACTATCTGGACCAGCAGCTGACATTGCCCGGTGATGTTTGTGTGTGGACAATTTTTGTGGCTAAGAAACAAGCAGGAGGATTTTTTCTTTGTTCAAACTACCAAGATATTGCTGTATTAAGAATAAATACCACAAGTTGGCAAATGGAGCACGCACTTACAATGTAAAGCTTTATTATTATTAAGATATTCATATATAATGAATAACTGAGCTAGTAGTATAAATTCCAACTTTCTTGCAGACATAGGGACACTTTGGATCCCAGTAAACCTGACCGAAAGCAGTATACTATCACCGGCGGTTCTCTGTTTCAAATTGTTTTTGTTAGTAACACTTGGGTTGGAATGAACACGACTTTCTCTTCTATTTCAAGGGACTGGTGGAAAAACTGCCCCTAACGACACAATTTATACTGTTTTTGAAACTATCGGAACAGTTGCTGGGAGTTTTTCGTATACAACCCCCATCCCACCATTGCCTGCTGTACATCATCATTTTGTGATGTTTAAGGTTCATCCATCACGTGGAAAAAACTTAGCCATAACTTTAAATTCTCATCATCGCCATTATCAAAATTTTGGAACTTCTTTTCCTTGGGGCTGTGGCAACCATAATTATGAAACAATTGTGATATCAGAGTTTGTCTATCATGCTGATCATTTGGCCGGCCCCGATATACACTCCATTGATGGTCGCCTACTATACCAGCCCTCTACTGCCTATTTCGTTCAATTTGAATTGGGAGATGCTGGAGTTACTCTAAAGAATATGACGTATATTATACACTAGTGAACCCAGCTAAGGGGGCAAATCTAGCACTCAAGAGAAATTCAGCAAGCCACGCATTACAGTAATAAAAACAATTTCGAAATTCGAAAACATCCCATTAGGTTATTATGTTAACTTTGTAACTACAAAGTATATTTAAATTAATATACTTTTATTTTCTACAGTGGTAGGCAAAATTAGCTGCAGCCCCAAATTCTTGATAAAAAGGAATTTCCTCCACCAAAATAATAACTGTAGATTGTAGCATCAAACAGAGAACAATGAAAGACTCTATTTTCGAAAGAGCTCGCACAAAGTTACCAAAAAGTTCCCTTTTACAATCAAAAAATTCGATTCCCCGTGGAATTTTGGAAAAACATACAAAATCCATGAGTACAACTTACTAATGAAATATTATTAAAGAATAAATAGAGGTACCCAGTACGGTTATTTATTTTAATTCTACAAAAAGATGTCGCAACTGGCACAAAGAAATCAAGAGGGTGGTAAAAAGTAAGACCAGCTCTACTAAATTTTTAAATGTTGAATAAGTTTGTCGATGTAGCAGAACCAATTTGGATGAGAAGTTTTGAAATGCTATTTAATACGCACATTATGATCATTACGAAATGTTCCCCTTCGATAATCATTTCCATTCGATCACCCATCACTATTCAACCTGTTTTCTATTAATATTTTGATGTTATAATAATAATATGAAACAACTCATTTCGGTGGTTTAGAGGAATTGGGCTTGCGCATTTTGCTTTTTTGCTTTTAAGGAGCCTGCATTTATTACGTATGCAGTTGATGGGAGGAGGAGGTACTCAAAAGTGTTGCAGTCAGCACTTGAGTTACATATGTGGGAGTGGGTTTTTGCGTTACGTAATATATGCAGGCTCCCTAGGCTCTCCCTACCACACGTACATACATATATATATAGACAGGTAAATTTATCAAGTCTGCGATTATATATAGAGAACTAGGCGTACATAGTAGATTTATTTCAAGTGAACTCTATTTAAATAAATACCATTTATTTATTTCAAATATTTCACTTTTCTAGGGGAGTGGCAGTTAAATATTTCAAAAACGTCATTTATTTATTTCGGGGAAATATTTCCAATAGGATGGATGCACTTATTTAATACGGGCATTTGGACTTTTATTATGTTACTAGTTGGCCCCAGAGCATGGCTCAATTTCGAAAGATATGCAATAAGCATGCGTATAGGACATACAAATATTTATTTGTTTCAAAATTACAAACATTTATTTGTTCTCGTATTTCACCCTACCACACATAGTTACATACATAGATATATAGGCAGGTAAATTTATTGCTCTATCAAAGAGGGGATTATAATATAGATTATAATACCTATGGATATTGAAAATCGATGTGTTTTAAAACACACTAATTTCTAATTTGTATTAAGCCCTTGATTTTAAAATGCATGCCAAAAAATGATTGTTCAATATGGTCAAATGAAACCAATTCCCTATTGAATTTTATATGCGGAATCACAAAAAAGATTATTTCGGCGAAATTCTTACTAGTCATGATAAAATTTTTTGATAATTGTAGCGGCCTTGACAACTTTGTGGCTTGTCACCTAGCTCATTCACCGTTATTATTATGTGTTGTAAAATTCTTAGAATAGTATTTACATGTAGAGTGTCTTGTGTTGGAGAGCAGCGACCAGTTTCCGACTGCACGTGCCTACTGATATCGATCTGATGTTTTGATTGTTACAATAACTATGTTACACCATTATACATAAACAATAAACTTCGTTCACCTCTAGAGTAAATAAGTTTCCCACACAAATAATAACGTACTGTTCGACTATACTATCAAAATTGTTACTTACTTTTAATACTTTTTGTTACTTAGTTTTTTAGAAAATTCATACCTACAAAAATTGCTTAATTTGGGACAAAATACATTGATTTGTATTGTATATTAAGTTTCCTGCTTAAAAATAAATAATTTAAAAAATAAGACAAATTTTTGTTCCCCACGGGGAAAGTGTTATCAATGTTCTGCTCATTGACGAGATAGCCTTACCAAAATACACGAAATGTTTCGAAAATATTCCAATAAGTGTTTATGAAATATTCAAAATGTTTTGACCATACTCAATAGGTGATTTTACCAATTATTTATTTGGCATATACAAAATCATGTTGAATTGTCGGGTAACTCTGTCAGCTTGTTGCATAAGGGTTTGGGTTTGGTTATGCAACTGGGTTAAAGGATATGGAAAAAGTAAACTGTTCTTCTCACCAAGTGGGAATAGTATAGTGTCCCAGGGGTACGCAAAACTGTTCTTTATGACAAATGTTCCTGAGGATTAGTATATTCTGTACCCTGTCACCTGAGAAAAGTATCTGTCTAATATGCCTTTGAGGAACAGCTAGTATACTGAGAGAGACGGGATCTGGGATACATTTGAGCATCTGCACCTGCTCAAATGTATCCAGCCACCTTTGAGGACTTCTAGACCACCAAGAGAGCATCAGACATGAAGTCACCCGACAAAATGTTCATGGACAACAGTAAATGAACACAAATAGCGAAAATAAATTCAAAATTACCAAAATAAATTCCAAATCATAAATATAAATAAAATCCTAAAGCAAGCCGTAAGAGAAGCTCGCCGTAGTAAAGGGGCCGTGTGCAAAAATAAACAAGATTTATTTTGATTATTAAAAAGATCAATATAGATTTTTTCCGCAACCAAACGAACAAATGAATATAATGGCTTTGGTAATTTTGAATTTACTGTGGTAATTTTGAATTTATTTGGGTAAATTTGAATTTAGTTTGATAATTTTGAATTTTCTTGATAATTTTGAATTTCTTTTGATAATTTTGAATTTATTTTGATAATTTTGAATTTATTTTGGTAATTTTGAATTTATTTTGGTAATTTGGAATTTATTTTAGTAATTTTGAATTTATTTTGGTAATTTTGAATTTATTTTGGTAATTTTGAATTTATTTTGGTAATTTTGAATTTATTTTGGTAATTTTGAATTTATTTTGGTAATTTTAAATTTATTTTGGTAATTTTGAATTTATTTTGGTAATCTTGAATTTATTTTGGTAATTTTGAATTTATTTTAGTAATTTTGAATTTATTTTGGTAATTTTGAATTTATTTTGGTAATTTTGAATTTATTTTGGTAATTTTGAATTTATTTTGCTGACTTTAAGCAATTTAGTTCGCTATTTTTGTTCATTCACTATTGTCCATGATCACTGTTGGGTGACTTCGTTTCTGTTGCTCTCTGGGTGCTCTAGAAGTGCTCAAAGGTATCTGGATACATTTTAGTAGCTGCCCAGGGGTTGCTCAAAGGTATCCGACTACATTTGAGCATCTACTCTGGGTGCTCTACAAGTGCTCGAAGGTAGTTGGATATATGTGAGCAGTTTCAGATGCTCAAATTTATCCCAGATTGAGACGGGAGAGTACCTATACTATTCGCTATTTCACCATGATAAACGCAAACCGTTTAAGAAGGTATTTTTGGGGAACTAACAACTGATGAGACTATTCATTTATTGTGTTGTGGTCGGACAATAGTGTTTTACGCCAGCAGGTGATTTTGAAAAATATATATTTCCAGGGTCACGGCCAGAAAAACATTTCGGAGGGGTGGGTCGCCCTACAAATGATGATATGTGGAAAAATATACTGCAAGGCCACCTCCCTGGCTGCGTTCTGCTAGTGAATTAATTCAAGTTCTACCGCCGACTGGGGTTACGTCTCTGCATATTACAGAACAAGTGCAAGTGAAGCTGTGGTATTATAGGTTATGGTTTTAGTTATAGAATTACGTATTAATATAAATATACTTATTTATTCCATTGCATTACAGATTACAGATACATTTCTAATTCTGTTGCGGGACTACCAAAATGTCTCGTGCATTTATTGCAACACGTGCCGTTTGGTTTCCCTTTCTCACGCCAAAATGAAGTTTTAACAAAAAATTTTAATTTTGATATCAAGTTAGTGAATATGTGAAACAAGAAACATCTAACTTCCAAGGAAAATGCCAAAATGGACAAAATGAGACAGAAAAAATAAATAACAAAAATGGTGAAAATGATAGAGTTATAAAAAGTCAGAGGACGTGGTTGTTCTCTATCAAAACAATGTTGACATTGGGTGAAATTAAAATGATTGAAGACATCCATCCATTTGTCATGGATTCCTGATTGGGATAAACTAAAAAATTTTCCCTTTTTATGTATTGTTGATAGAAAATGGAATCGTAACTGATTCTCATGCCTAAAATAAAAGTCTTATTAAATGGGACTCCAAAGTACAACTTTCTGTTTGGCGTGATCCCCTTTCTAATATCCCAATGAGAATCGTTCAAAAATCGGTGAATTCTGCTCTGTCTGTCTACAAACACTGACTTGTTGCATTGAGAAATCCATTGCTGAAAGGATAACTGTGGAGAAACCGGTGAGAAACCAAGTTTATTGGTAATTGGTATAAACTTTTCACCAAGAGAATTATTAGCATCCCAATAAAGAAGAAACATTGTTTTATCTTTAATTCGGTTAGCATAGTCCAAGGCTGATATTACAATATCTTTTGACACATCTTCAAATGGTTGATTAAGTACAAGCAAATGGTTATGCCTACATTTTATAAAAGTTGGATCTGAAAGGTTTTCAACTATAGTTGGTGTTTCGTTCAAATATAAGTAACAGTTATACTTGAACAATATTCTTCCCTGGTACTCCCTGTGCATTAACCATGGATCGTATGGCGATTCTCCGATAGTTGGACCGACAACATTTATATCGTCTAAATCTGCAATTTCTTGAAACGATTCAATGTTTCTTGTAGCTCTGGGTTCAGTTAAATCGGTGATGACGATGCCTGCATAGCCGTAGGTGAGAACGATAAACATCAGTAGATATAGACCCAAAACCAGTTTGAACCAGAAATATTTCTCCAACTTTTTGGGGAATCCGCAATTGTTACAGAGGACATAAGCACAGCAAGTGAAGATGAACTGATGGATTTGGCTGTGCTTGAAATACAAAGTCAGTTGAAAGAAGAATGAGACTAGCAATATTGTTAACAAAATCCCAATCCAAGAAGAGAGATCAAATGGACGGATGTAGCCGTAGAACGACAGACTCTCGTCCTCCAGAACAACACAAGATATATAATTGTAAGTGTCGGATGTAGTTAAGGTCGTGTGTTTTAAAGAATAATATTGCCAAAACCTCGTTTGAAAATGATAAATTAGCGACGCACGATGCTCCATACTGCATTCATGTCGCCCTATTGTTGTATTGGGAAAACTGTGAAGCACAATCGAATATAATATGACACTTAGGTCAATATGGCCTTCATTGAAAGCTGATGAAAGTTTTTCATTCTTTAATAATGGACCTTCATAATTCATATAGTACATTCCTCCACGTTCGAGAACTACACACTTTATGAAATTGTTTTTCCACTGAGCTTTAACACGGATTTTCATTAAATATGCCCTTTCTAAATTATATTTGTCAAAGTTAGCATCGTAGGAAATAACCAAACTGTCCATAGATCCAACTGCATTCACTGTATAGTCGCTCAGTATTTGATGTTGACATTTCCCACAAATAAAGAACTCTCTGCCGTCTTCTTCCTCCATTGAGTGTACAAAATAGTTCCCCTCTAACCCAAAAAAACGTTTTACCATTTCAATTAAATACTTGGTTTGGTTCTTCATTGAACCCAGAACTGATTTTTCAACCAAGAAATAAGTATTTTTATATTCTTCGAAATTATTTCTATCGCCGATGCAAATATGTTGCAATGTTCTACTTTCGGAGAAATATTTTCTCATCGTATCATAAAAGTTGAACCAGAATTCACCTCCCACGTATGTAGTGATATATTTGGTCAATGACAAATCTATTAAGTTGCTTGTATTCATGTTCACAGAGAAATGCACGATGCAAGTTACTCGGTAAGGTTGAAACGTAAAATTTTCAACCGATGGGCTTGAGCACGGATTCAGCCAATTATTTTGTAATTTATTTTCCCATTCTGTCGTATTTGTATAACTTTCATCCCTAACCTTTTTCAATGAATCAACATTTGATAGGGAGTAAGGGATTTTTATTTGTCTCAATTCCTCCAATTTCGATATAGTTTGGGTGGAGTGCGGATCGTAAATTATTATGTTGATGTGACAATCCTTCTCCATTGACATCAAACGTTCTAATTTCCCAGCAAACACATTACTGGGCAAGATGAAAATAGCCCACACAGTAATTCCAATGTTCAGTCGTCCCCAAATAGTCATTTTGAAATGTGTTTCAAGATTTTGATAAAAGTTAATCATTACTTATCAGTTTTATATCAATAGGCATAGTAGTGCTAGTTTGAAATCCACACAAACAGTTATACGAAGAGGACAAATATATTTACGATGCCCAAGTTTCCTACTTACTTATACCACCACAAATGTTTTAAGCAGACCTTACCACCTAGACTGTTAATAACTTTTAATTTTAGAATTTCTTTTCTCGGAATCTCACCTTGACATTATTCCAAATGTTTCATATTTACTTACACCGAATGCTTAGGGTGCTTCTTTTGCAATTTATAACATATTTACTATTTACTTTGTTCAAAGTTTCACATTGACAGTTGTGCCAACCAGGACAGTTTCTATATTCTATATATCCCTATACTTGATAAGCTTTCCCATCTATGTACTATATATTGGTATAAATGTTTGTTACGGAGAGCCGAAGTGCAATAATTTCATAATATCACAAACATGTATTAAGGTAAGCAGTGGCGGCTCTAGGATTTGCTCTTCGTGTCTGCAACAAGTTAAACATTCGGTGTAAGTAAATAAATGAGAAACTTTCGGAATAGTATGAAGTCGGGCTTCTCAGGAAAGAAATGTTATAAATAAAAAATTATCGTAGTGGTAAGGTCTATAGATTTAAAACATTCAAGGTATAAGTAAAAAGGAAACTCTGGGAATTGTAAAGAGTCATCTTTTTCGGAGAACAGTTTTTGGACTTCCAATCGGTATGTTTCTCAAAAAAAATCGCCAATCTGACAAAAAAAATTATGTTCTATATAGTGTAGATTTTAATAACTTGTTGTAGTAATGGTATGGTGCAGGTACAATTAATATGGTAGAAATGACAATATTTAAAGGCCATACACCGCACACTGGCATGTTCTCATGTAATCTGATTAAAGCAAGCAAGTTGGAATAAATAGCCGGTAAATGTTGCACATGTAGGTTAAATTTACAATAAACTAACATGTTATGTTGACGCTATACTGTCATTTCAGTAACAGTAAAGCTGTGATGAAACATCTCATAAGACTTGATAAAATTTGATAAAGATGATTATTCAAACCTGCATTATAGGTAACCGTAATGGTTCTTTGGACTTTGATCATTCAGACATGCATGATTATGAGTCAGGGGATTTTTTATACTACGTTTTGAGTTATTTATATTGTACAGCTGTATAACTGGTGCAAATGTGACAACCGTGGATCGTAATCGTGATTTTCTGTGGCCACTGAAGTGCTATTATAAATGTACGAGCCCGTCAATAAACCCTGGCGGTAACAACAATGTGAATAAATTCACACAAAGGAATCTAGCTTATTTCGAATGGCGGTTAGATGATAATTAGATAATTGAAAAATATATTTTTGTTAATAATACCAGCTGCATTTCTCATTTTTTGACCATCAAGTTTTAGGTCCAGGATTCAATAACTTCTGCACACCGAGCATTAGTCATTTTGCAATTTTTCTATACGTTTAACTATATATTTACTCCCGCCCTTGGGGATAACTTTTCGTTTTGACAAAGTAAAATGAATGGCCGGTTTAAAATTATGGGACAGACTTTGTTTGAATCTCCTTTTCTATAACTAAACAACGCAAGATCGCACACCTCTTTCGTGTCTACAGATAGACAGGGCAATTTCACGTTCTCCAAATTCAATATTTGTACCTATTTCATTCGAATATTTCGTTGAAAAAGCAGTGAAAAGTGTACGTATAAAGTAGCAGAATGAAGGAAGTTGAAAAGTGCTAATAAATTAAAAATAGATTAATATTGACTATCAATATGGATACAAAGTAAAAGTACATCAATATTATTAAGAGAAAGTCGAAGTGCTAAGAAATTGTAAATAGATTGATATAAAACCTACAGCAAGCCGTAACAGAAGCTCGCCTGAGTAAAGGTTAACGTGTACACATTTTGGTAGACGAAAAGTATTCGCACGTAACACAAAACCGAACGTACGGATTTTGATCAAACTTTCAGAATTGAGTCTTTATATATGTAGCTACGACATATTAAAAATCCAGACATTGATATTATGAGGAAACGAAGCTATATTATTTGAAAAATCAAAATTTATAATTGTTGATTAGGAAAATCAACAGAAAATTAAAATTGATTAATGTTGACTATGAAAATCAAAATTGATTAATGTTGACTATGAAAATCAACAGAAAGTTGACGAAAGTTGATTATCATAATCAATACAAAATCTAATATATTAATATTGACTATCAAAAGCATACATAATGAAAATATATTAATATTGACTATCAGAGTCAATACATAATGAAAATATATTAATATTGACTATTAAAGTCTATATAGAATGAAAATATATTAATATTGACTATTAAAGTCAATACATAATGAAAATATATTAATATTTACTATTAAAGTCAATACATAATGAAAATATATTAATATTGACTGTTAAAATCAAGACAACTTGAAACAGATTCGTTATTTTACTTTTGAGTGTAATTTTCCGTTTTTGTTATTTTACTATCTAATTTCAGTTTTAGTAGAAGCGGCATGATTTATTTTATACTATCCGCTAACAATTTATAGGAAACGGTATTACAATTTTCAATGCCCAATTTTCTCTTTGACTATCAAATGAAGACAAAGTAAGCGCGCGGTATCTCAGCAACCTATTGATCGATTTATGCCAAAATCAATAGGGATCGTCAGTGGTCCATAGCCATTGTTTATGCCAAGTTCGGTCAACTTCCGTCATTGCGTTCGAAAGTTATCGTGGGTACGGACGGACGGACGGACGGACAGACTGTGCGGTTCTATAAGCTCGCTTTCTCAGGCGAGCTAAATATCAAAATGAATGGAAATTGAAAGTACATTAATTAATAAAATCAACAGAAAACTATTATTGTTGACTATAAAAATCAAAGTAAATTATAATTTAATCAAATTCGAAATAAAAACAAAGTAGATTATTATTAACTATAAAAATCTTAATGAAATCAAAGTAGGGTGTCCATCAAAATGAATAGGAATTCGATTAATAATATTTGACTGTAAAATTTAATATAAATCCGAAATAGATAAATTTCGCTCTTATCCCACAACTTCCTAGTTTTATTTGCTTTATTCAAATTAGTATATATGCTTTGTATGCTAATACTATTTTTGTCTGTCCGTCCGGAAATCCCTGTGTATAATAATTTCGAACGTAAGTTATATTTCCGTTTTTCAATGGCTTATTATAAAATATTAAGTTCATTAGAACCAATGTGACATATTTAATACTATCAGGCAACAATTTAAATTTTTAATGCCTATTTTCTAATTGGACTATCAATATCAAGTCAAAGTAAGGGAGCGGTATCTCAAAAGCAATGGAATGGACGGATGTATTCCAGAAAAAATAGAAACAATTGTCAAATAATAATCAATAGAAATAATTGTCAAATAATAATCAATAGAAATAATTGTCAAATCATAATCAATCGAAATAATCGTCAAATAATAATCAATAGAAATAATTGTCAAATAATAATCAATAGAAATAATTGTCAAATAATACTCAATAGAAATAATTGTCAAATAATAATCAATAGAAATAATTGTCAAATAATAATCAATAGAAATAACCATAGGTATTGTTTTTGCCAAATTTGGTCAATATCCGTCATTCCATTTGAAAATTATCGTGAGTACGGACAGACTGAGTGGCTCTATAAGCTCTTTAGGAAGACTAAAATAACGCTGATATATATTTTTAGAACTCAAATTTATTCGGAGGAACTCGAATTTATTCTTAGGAACTCGAATTTATTCGTAAGAAATCGAATTTATTCGTAAGAACTCGAATTTATTCGTAAGAACTCGAATTTATTCGTAAGAACTCGAATTTATCCGTAAAAACTCGAATTTATTCGTAAGAACTCGAATTTATTCGTAAGAACTCGAATTTATTCGTAAGAACTCGAATTTATTCGTAAGAACTCGAATTTATTCGTAAGAACTCGAATTTATTCGTAAGAACTCGAATTTATTCAAAAGAACTCGAATTTATTCGTAAGAACTCGAATTTATTCGTAAGAACTCGAATTTATTCGTAAGAACTCGAATTTATTCGTAAGAACTCGAATTTATTCGTAAGAACTCGAATTTATTCGTAAGAACTCGAATTTATTCGTTTCTTAGGAACTCGAATTTATTCGTTTCTTAGGAACTCGAATTTATTCGTTTCTTAGGAACTCGAATTTATTCGTTTCTTAGGAACTCGAATTTATTCGTAAGAACTCGAATTTATTCGTAGGAACTCGAATTTATTCGTAAGAACTCGAATTTATTCGTAGGAACTCGAATTTATTCGTAAGAACTCGAATTTATTCGTAAGAACTCGAATTTAATCGTAAGAACTCGAATTTATTCGTAAGAACTCGAATTTATTCGTAGGAACTCGAATTTATTCTTAGGAACTTTGGTGCTCTAATTTGTTTGGAGGTGCTCTAATTTGTATGGAGGTGCTCGAATTTATTCGGAGGTGCTCGAATTTATTCGGAGGTGCTCGAATTTATTCGGAGGTGCTTGAATTTATTCGGAGGTGCTCGAATTTATTCGGAGGTGCTCCAATTTATTCAGAGGTGCACGAATTTATTCGGAGGTGCTCGAATTTATTCGGAGGTGCTCGAATTTATTCGGAGGTGCTCGAATTTGTTCGGAGGTGCTCGAATTTGTTCCGAGGTGCTCGAATTTGTTCGGAGGAATTCAAATGGTGCTCCGAAAATAGTCAGGTGTTGGTTGTATTCATGTTCGACTAAATAAGATTGGGTCTGGCATAGAGGTCTCATAACACTTTAGGCTCCGCCGAACCTTTAGCTTCGGCTGAGTGAGCGGAGTGAAAGGAAAGCAAGCGATACGATGAGTCATCGGGCTACACATACGTGGACATGCGACTTTCAAATAGTATAGTAGATGTATATTTTGCAATCTCAAATAATAGGTGATATGTTGTCATTTATCAATACAAGCAGTTAATGTTTTCTTGGCTTAAAAAATAGCTCTAACAGTTTGAGTTTACATATAATGCATGAGTCCGTGGATAATAGGTGTTATATACAAGCTTAAAATGAGAAAATATATTTTTTAGCAAAGATGTATTGTGGGGGGCTTTCATTTTTCATAATTAAAATATCTATTTGAAATGTCATCCCCCAAAACCCAGTTCTGTGTATACGTGCTTGTTTATTAAGGTTTTTATCATAAATGTTTGGAATTTCAGATCAACTTGCATTGTACTAACCAATTTTCTTAATTCCAAAAAATTATGAATTAAGATAGAATAATAACAAAATGATAGAATGGACACCTTGAAACATTTTGTTTTACCAGAATAGTGTTATCCAATCTAATAAACCATCAAAAACTGAAATGCAAAGAAGTCTATCTCGAGCTTAAATCACGTTGACGTGACCCTTGACCTCTGACTAACATTGCCCTACTTACAAATGTCGCATAAAATGTTAGCTTTCGATGGAAAAACTGCACTACGTAATTCGTATGATGAATAAAAGTTCCATCAATTTTTTTCATCTCTTTCCCCTGTTAGGGGAAGATTGTAATTTATTTAGCAGTGTCCCAGAGCATGTCAGGTTTCGAACTAGCTTATGTACGACTAATGGATAAAACCAAAGTAATAGTGATTTTTAGCTTTTTATAATTTTTTAACTTCTCCAGTCATATGCATGGTGCCACCCATCTGAATCTTACCCATTTACAAAATCGGCTCCTATTTACAATTAGATTGTAGCCTGAAGATTTGAACAGTATAGCTCGAACCGTTAGAAAGTTATTGTGCACATGGATTTCCAGAGGGACAGACAGTCAGACCAGACGGACAGGCAATAATAGTAATCACGTGCAAAAAGATAAACTTTTCTGAGTAATATTGATGACTTTGCATCGTAAAGGAAATGCATATTGTGAAATTATGTAACAAAATTAATTTTGATATGTGGTTCTCTATTCGATAATTGGTAATTGCTCAAGTTCAAATGCTTCTGGATGATTTCAAGGAGAAATATATCCAAGTTCAGGGAATTGCAGATGTGGCTTTATTTATATGTAAATCACCCAACTGGCATATTATGTCAATTTGATCCTTTATTGTATACATTACAACAGTGATGGGGAGTTTGGGGAGTGACTTTAGGTTGTAAATACAATATATTGGCTTATAGAATCACAGCATGATCTCCATTCGTACGTTGTACGTTAGCCCATTAAATTCCAAAAGCATTGATGGAAAGCAAATTTGGCAAAAAATTGTTTATGTAGTCCAAAATATTTTTAATGCCAAATTCTGCTCTTACGTTTCCCAATTTCATTTGGAAAAGGTTTAATGGAATGAGTGCCTGAATTTCCACCAAATATTTATGCCAAATGACTAATAAAATTCCTCTAGTGGTCGGCCTAATTTAACAGAGCACAACACACATACCTAAGATGCAAAACCTTTTCTAATTACTTTTAATTTCAATTTTTAGCGGTAGTTAAACGATAGATAGCTAATAAAAGCTATACTGAGTTTTCACTGCCAGAATGTTTACGTACGTAAAATCAAATAAGCCTTTGTCGTCAAAAACCGTTATAGAGTATTAAATTAAATAATGTTGCTTTATTTTCTTGTATTTTATATGCTATATTTTATATCCTATAGCTTGCATATAGGTAGTTCATCCGAGAAAAAATATTTAGATTTTTAAATATCCAGAGTTAGCCATGCAAGAATGACTTTCGACATTGATATTTCGTATACATGTGGTAAATGGATCACATCATTCGCATCACTCACTCACATCAAGCAGAATACCTAATTAAAAAAATAATGCCGACGTAAAGTCCAGACGGAGACGGGCGCTTACATCTGCTTAAAACGAAATATCCTAAAAATCGTAATGTATTACTGCCCTACATAATTTTACATCAAAATGTACGAAAAAACATTAGGAATAAATAAGTGTTGATTTCCCAATGCACCATTTATGATTGAATAATCATCTTGGTTGTTACGCTTGTCTTATACTATATCCTATAATATAATAGACCACTTAAAAGAATAATTTTCCAGAAAGTGTGTTTTCTGCTTCGGCTTGCAGTTTGATTTTAATTAACTGGTATTTTGCATAATGGAATTCATAATTATTAAGTGGTGCTATAAAAACTGGTTAGCAATTGGCATCTAAACCAAGCCAGTCTCAAGTTTTAGTTGGTGGATTCCCATTAATTTTTATTTTACGGTTATCATTATTAAATTAAAATGGTACTTTTAAATCTATTTTTTTGTTTTCTTTTTTCTCATCTTGGAACAATCCAGGGGGACACCAATGATCACAGTACCAATGGTAATCACTTATTTTATCATTTATTGTGTCTGTTGACTCATCATTAAAAAATGTATTTTATTTACAACAGTGATATGATTTTTTATAGATGGCGTTGTTTTACAGTCCACGAACGAACAATATGTTGCTATGGGCAGGAAGTATGGCAAGGACTTTAAGCAAAGTATTTTAATAATAATTTATTATGTATATTACCATTTTATCTATATAATATTTCTTAACAATGAAAATGGTTGGATAGGTAAAACGTACGTTTAAATCTACTAAATGGCAGAAAGAAAATCTTACTGAAACTTTGATAAAAATTAAAGTAGAAAATAAACGTTTATTTAAATATTATTTTTTTTTAATTTAATTTTGTGTACTATACTTAACCACGAGTTTCCAGCCAGCCAATTAACCAAAGAAAAAGAGGATGTTTTTGTCATAGAAGGGTAATTATGGGCAAAAGTTAAATTGCTTAGCAATAAAAATTTAAAATTAATATTTATGATCGACAGGTTCTACTTGTGGGGGATTTCTAGAAGGTCTTGCAGGAGGCATTAATTATAATCTCAACAAGAACCTCTCAACATCAGGTGATGTTTGTATTTGGACAATTGTTGTGCCTCAAAAAGAAACTATCCAAGTTGAACTCTTAGACGACGGATTTCATTGTTCAAACTGTCAATATATTTCTGTACTAAGAATGAATACTACAAGTTGGGCATTAGAGCATGCAGTTTCCATGTAAAATTTCATATTTTGTACAAAGTCGAAATATTTATTGAAGATTATCCATGCATTTAATATTATTTATAATTTATAAATATTTTGCAGATATAGTCGATCGGATAGCTCTTATCAGGGACCTTATAACATCACTGGTGGTTCCCTCTTTCAATTTGTTTTTGTTAGTGTCGCTTTGAGATCTAACACAACTGGATTTTCATTACTATTTCATGGAATTGGTGGAAACACTGCACCAAATGACACTGTGTATACTGTTCTTGATACTGATGGCACCACAAGTGGACGTTATTACTACCAAACTATCACCTCACCACAACCCCCGTCTATTAAAGAGTTTGTGATATTTACCGTTCATCCCACACCTGGAAAAAACGTTGCTCTGACTTTAAATTCACTTCATTGCGACCATACTGCCCACCTTTCCTATCCTTGGGGATGTGAAGAAAATTATTTTGTAATGAAGATTTCAGAATTTGGCTTTCCTGTGCATCATTTTGGCGGTCACGATGTGCGACTGAGGTTTGTAATTTTAGTTAAAATGTTTTGCCAAAAATAGATGAGAATTAATTTTTAATGAGCATTTCTATACGTAACACAAACGTGCATTCTTTATGTACGTGCTTCGTAAATGTGATGCGATCTCTCTTTCTATGAAAGTTCCCGCTCTATATCCTAGTTTGAAAGCATGCTGATTTAAAATAGGAATTTATATGGCAAGTACATGGCTTTTGTATGGGATAGCTAAAATATAATAACACCACACACCATCGATATTTCCCTATCTTGCCAAATGCATTCATAAAGTGAGACAAGACACTCGCCGTACAAAGTCATTTGTCAAAAAGTCCCCTATACAAAAGTCATGTATGTGCCATACGAGTTAAGGTTGGGATAAGTTGTACTCTTTTACATTGAAATATATGTACCAAAATCTCAGAATCAGAAATCGGCCCCGAAATTTTCGCGCCATTAAAATAAACTGCGCGAAAATGTTGGTTCCGATTTCTGGGTCACCAAGCCACATTTTGAAAATATAAGAGCCATGAGTCAGAGGTCTGGATCCGTACTTTAAATACCCATCAAAACTTTTCACTTACATTTAGCTGTAGTCGAGATTTTTGTACAGACATAAAATCGCTACAGCATTTGGAAGAACAATAAATGTTTTTACTTGGTTGAGGACATGAATCGAGAAAATATGTTATGTTTGTATTTTCCGGGAAATTGTAATTTGAAAATACGTATTAATATTTCGTAGTGGGAAAAATCAGTATCATTTTAATAATGCTTATTATTTATTTTGAGCCAAGTACACTTCACCATGTATTTTGCCAAAGCCAAAGCTCTATTTGACGTTTGACACTTCTTTCGTACAAACACTGCAGTATCTATCTGTTTGATAATATAATTTGTAAAATTATTTGTTATTTTTTACTATTCTTACAGGGAATGCTACTCAACGGAATACAATAGCACCGTAATTTCTCGCGTACCTTTGCAGGCCTCCTACTTTAGTGTCAGCAATCGCCGTTCTTCTTTTACTTTAAGTTGGGAAATGTTATAGTTATGCATTATGCGAAAACTAAATATAAACCCGTTCTTCGAACAATAAAAAATCTATACGATATTCACCCCTTTCAAATCGTTTCAATTTCAATTATTATTTGCATTAATAACCCTTATCTAATAAAATAATATGGCGATTTTAAAGCCATAGTGTAGGTGAAAGTTGAAGATTCTCAAATTGAAGATTTAGATGATTAAAGCCAACATTAAATATATTTGTGAGACGTGTAAAGTCCACATCATCACAGTCCGAATTTACTCAAATTGCATTACAATTTTTTACAATTCGATAAACAGGACCTAATAACTGGATAGATGTGCCATAGGTCAAAAATGCCATGCAGATTATGATCCTTTGTGCTATGGTGTATTCATAAGTGCTAAATCGAATTGTGACAAAATGCTTTAATTAGTAATTGTTTAGTTAAAACATCAGTACATCAGTTTGACTTATAAATATGACGAGGGATATCATTTTAGACGTTGCATATGCCTGCCTACGAATATTGTACACAAGCGTTGAACAATAAACAATTGTTGGCTTAAATGATCTTTCAGACTTATCATTCTCGAATGTTTTTTATAATTAATGTATTAAAATTTATGACACTAGAGGAACACAATTCAGAGTATTTATTAAATTAACTGTCATGTAAGCTTTAGACAATTCTACGTTGTCTTTATCAGGACAAATTCTCTTTCAAAAAATTAAGACTCAAATCATTTAAGAATCCATATTGGCGAAAAGCCACATATTTGCAGGAGAGAAGCTTTTCCAGGCATTTTTCCATTTGAAGAGGCATATATGAAAGATACTCCTAGTACACCACTGAACCCCATAGTCTAGCTAGACCTATAGATTGGTTTGGAGAAAATTAAACAATGAAAGGTTTCCCTTTTTACAAAAACCACAAAATAGTGGAAAGCATATCAAGCACTAAAAAGAAAGTCGAGTAAATAAATTTGTAGCATCATCCTAATCCTCGTTCTCACCTCTCTGGTACGCAGTACGCACAGCTACAAGTCATGCTATACAAAGCCATTATTATCATTGTCGACTACCCGCGAAGACCGAACTGAAGTTTGAAACAGGATTTTTGGGTTGTTCTTTTTTAGTATTCACTGTTGTGTTAAGTATTATTATTATACTTTCTACAGAACGTAATAAAATAAATATTATTCTGAATCTGAACTCATCGCACTACAAGAACCATCGACAATTTTCTATGAAACATTAATTAAGCTACAGTAAAAAGGGTAAGATTCGGTCGTGAAAGTTAGAGTCCGAAGCCACCTCTATATCTCGGAATGTTTAGACATGACCCCCCAATGTCTCATCGGATCTTTATCGTACATGACCTAGAGGTCACGTTTCCAACCTCCCCATCCAACCCCCACCCCCTAACCTAACCTAAATTAAATAAACATAATGACCGATTTGAGGTCCAAAACCGGTGGAATGTCATTTTTCCCCATACCCCCGTCGGGGTCGGGGAGGGTGTAAACGTGACCTTCAGGTCATTTCCGATAAAGATCCGATGAAAGATTGGGGGGTCATGTCTAAATATTCCGAGATATAGAGGTGGCTTCGGACTCTAACTTTCACACACCGTTTGCTGCATTCCAGCCGTAAGAAGATTCTAATATATAAATATCCTAGAAAAATCTAATATTTGATGATTTTTTTGCATTTTAAAACTTGTTTTCACTTTATTGCAGATAATTTGAGATCTAAACAAATCATCTGAATTTGAACTGAGAAGATTATCAATGGTATTTATGTAACACTATCCAAAATGTCTGTGCCGAATTGTTATCGTCAAAAGTGTATTCTTTGCTGCTGTCCATATGATTTCAACTGGAATGTTGGCAAATTCTCCACACAACTTACTCCTGCTGCTGCATCAAGCTGCTTGAAACATATTCCTCCAGATATTCATCAAAATGTTGTCTGGAATCAGCTGGATGCAAACAACTGTTTAAAACTATGTAGTACATGCGACGGAAATCTTAGAGATCTTGCAAAGCTGAACTGCGAATTGGAAGAAATACAAAGAAAAATAACCGAATTGGCAGACTGCATTAGTTTACATGTCAGAAACGAGAGGGGAAAACATGAACCAAACCTACCCCCAACCCATAAAGAACCAGACAGTTTGCACAGAAAAGTTGCGGAAAGAAATCTCGAGATACAGTATTCGGCGCTCGACCACAGTACTTTGGGAAACCAAAATTCAAGTTCATCAAGTAATGACAATGCTGATGTTGATGTCAATCATATGGAATTCACCAATTTAGATGACAATAATGACGGTTTTGAATTGGACGAAGAAGCAAGTCAATCCAAGTTTCCGTTAACAGCCGACACACAAGAAGATTCGGGTATTTTAGTTGTTTAATTGTTTAATTTATAATTTGCAGTTTTTTTAGTAAGACTGTAAATAGTAAATATTTAAATTAAAATCAATGCATGTGCAAAAAAACGTTAAAAATAGGAAGATTCGATGGTATTTTATACAAATTGATTGATTAGTTTACTTGTTTGAATTTCAATATAGCATCGAAGATACAAGGCAAAGAACTGAAAGAACCTAAGAAACAGAAATCAAATTCGCAACAAAAAAAGGGACCAAATAATGCCGGTTTTGACTGTTCAACTTGCCAAAGGAGATTTTCTCGATATACAATTTTGAAGAATCACAATTGTGAGGAGCAAACAGTCGAGTGCGAAACGTGTGGGTTGTCATTCTCCAGTTCTGGAGTATTGAAACTTCACACTCGGTCACACACGGGAGAGAAACCTTACAAGTGTGAACTGTGTGACAAGGGATTTTCAATCAAAGCCAATTTAAGGACCCACGTCGTACAAGTACACACCAAAGAGAAATTGTTCGAGTGCAAAATTTGCGGAAAGAAATTTAGCAATCAATCGTATCTAATTAGACATAAAATAACCCACACCGATGAAGCCAAGTTCGATTGTGAAGTTTGTGGGCAACATTTTAAATCTTTTAAAAATTTGAAGTTTCATATGGTTACGCATTCGACGGGAACTTCTCATCCGTTTGAATGTGACTTGTGTGACAAAACATTTGCTAACCCGTATAGTTTAAATACACACAAAAACAGAGTTCATCTCGGACTTAAGTTCGCTGAATGTGAGATCTGTGGCAAGTCTTTACCTCATAAATCTTCGTTTATCCAACATATGAGGGTCCATAGTGAGGAGTCTCCATTTCAGTGTAGTTATTGTGAAAAGAAATTTCGGAGTGCAGAAGCTTTGAAATACCATAAGAAGAATCACACAGATGTGGGAGAATTTCCTTGCGATATTTGTGGAAAGGCGTGTCACAATTCAAATTCTTTAAAGTGGCATCGAAGACGATATCATCAAGAAAACAAAATTCAATGTGAAATCTGTGGAAAGCAAATTTTCAAAGACAACATGAAGGATCATCTCCGTAGTCATTCCGATGAAGGTATTAAATGTGATGTTTGTGGGAAACCATTTGCATCCACTGCTTATTTGAGACAACACAGAACAACCCATAGTGTTAGGGTTAGGGAAAAGCCATATCAATGCAGTATTTGTGGAAAAACTTTTAGAGTTAAAAATAAATTAACTGGTCATGAGTGGATACATAAAGACCTAGGGGAATTTACTTGTAACATTTGCCATAAGACGTTTAAAAATCCTCGCCTCCTTAAGATTCATGTAGTCGGAGTACATCAAAAAACCAAAATTTCATGTAAAATCTGCGGGAAATTAGTAGACAAACACCGTTTTTCGACACATCAAAAAACCCACACTAAACCGACACATCAAAAAACCCGTACTAAGCCGACACATTCCAAATGTGACATCTGTGTGAAGAAGTTCTCCTCAAAACAAAGGCTAATATATCATATCACCCATTTTTGTCATATTTGTAACAAATATTTTCCTCACAAGTCCAATGTTAGTTCTTTGGCTGGACATCAAATTGAAGTACACTCTGTCAACTCAATTTTCTATCCTTCTGATGATGAGAGAACCAACACTGGTAAACGAAAACGTGTGCCCAGTAAGGAGAAACAGACAATGACATCCAAAGCACTTAAAAACATTTTATTTAAACGACAACTTAAGGTGCAAATTACTAAGTTAGATGTGAATACAGCAATTAATTTGGACAATGACAAAAACGACAGCCAGGAAGTTAAACGGAAAATAGTGGCCACAAGAAGTTGCAAAAGAAAATCGAGTGCTGTTAATTACAATGAAAATTCTTCTGAAGATGAGATAAAGTCTGAAAATTATTCCGATGAAGACGTGTCTAACCATCTACAAGTGAAAGTTGAAGTAAAGTCTGAAAACGAATTTTCTGATATCGACGATTATTGATTACTAATTCAAATATTAATCAAGGTACATTTTATACTTAATTTTAACATAACCAAAACTTTTGTACGGTTAATTTACAGAGTACGGGGTAAATACTTATTGAAAATAAATTATGAATACTTTGCAGTTCTGTCAGAATAGCACTTTTTATTCAAAAAATGTTTTTTCATATCGACGCAGTCATATTTACGAATATTCTAACATAAATAAGTAATCAACTAATCAGTTGCTATTGGTCAGGTTATGATATTTGGAATATTCATCCACGAATTTTTAACACCAAATTGTCAACACTATAAGCTATTCTAACATAACATAACGTAACCATGTATAATTCTGTTGACAATTTAGAGTGGTGTGGTCACAAAAAGGGTGAGGTTTTATTTCAGTTTCTAGGTTTCGGTGGCGAAAGAAAATTTGTTTGGTGCTGGTCACTTTTCTCGGATATTAAAGAGCTAAATATTTTCGGTGCTGACATTTTCCTAAAATGAAAGCAGAGTCTCCTGCAGCTTCCCAGTCTTCATTAGGTAAAAAACACTTACAAAAGATGCATTTTCTCTTATTTATAAAAAATGTACAGTATATGGGTAGTATGGGTAAGAATTTTATTTGTACAAGATTGAAAAGATTTATTTTTAAGGTATCATAATCATAATAATGGGTATCATTATAATAATGTTAATTCATGTAATGTCACTTTACCCCAGCCCAGTTCTATTCTGTTTTGTTCTGTTCCAAGAGGGATGATACACAGAGCCATTTTTATTATTGTGACCGACCCGCGAAAAACAAACTATATGTACAATTAATAATTTTCAAAGCGACGAGTCTCAACATGAAATGACATCAAACATAAAATTAAAATATTACTTCGTTTCCTGTTTTGTTGTCCTTTGTCCTTGTAAAATAAAACTCCAAACCATTTCTTCAATGATCAAGCAAATATACAATTACACGTCAGCTTTTCCAGTTCCAACTTCGTCTGTATTTTGCTGACAACTGGCTTATTTAAACCAATAAATGCAATTATCCATTAAAAAGTTATATTAAAAGGGTCAGAATACAATGTCCAACTTTTTTCAAAATCTATGTTAGATGTGGTAAATTATTTTGTAGTTCTAAATTTTTGTTTTAATTTTATTGCAGACAATTTGGGATCAACCGGTGACTGGAACAATTTGAATAACCCAAAGAAAATGTCTAAGCCGAATTTTCATTCCCAAAAGTGTATTCTTTGCTATTGTCCTTATGATTTCAACTGGAATGTTGGCGAATTCTCTGCTCAACTTACTCCTGCTGTTGCATCAAGCTGCTTAAAACACATTCCTCCAGATATTCACCAAACTGTAGACTGGAATCAGCTGGATGCGATCAACTGTTTAAGACTATGTAATACGTGCGAAGGAAATCTTAGACACCTTGCAAAACTGAACTGCGAATTAGAAGAAATACAAAGAAAAATAAGCGAATTGGCAAACTGCATTAGTTTATATGTGAGAAACGAGAGGGGAAAATATCAACCAAATCTACCTCCAACCGATAGCGAACCAGATATTTTGCATAGAAATGATACCGACAGAAATCCCGAGAAACAGTATTTGTCTCTCGACCACTGCACGTTAGAAAACCAAAATTCAAGTTCACTAAGTAATGACAATGATGATGTTGGTGTCAATGATATGGAATTCACCAATTTAGATGACAATAGTGACGGTTTTCAATCGGACGAAGAAGCAAATCAATCCAAGTTTCCTTTGAATACCAACACCAACACACAAGAGGAATGTAAATACTTTAGTCATTTCATTTTTTATTTATAATATGTAATTTTGTTAGTAAGACTGTAATAGTAAACAAATTAAAATCAATGCATGTGCAAAAGGAAAATGTTGAAAATAGGAATATATTCTACTATGGTATTTTACAAATTCAATAATTTGTTTATTTGTTTAACTAGTATCGAAGATTCAAAGTAAAGAACTGAAAGAACAGAAGAAACAGCAATCATATTCGCAAGCAAAGCCCCAAGGACCCAATTATGCCGGTTTTGAATGCTCAACTTGCCACAAGAAATTTTCTCGGTATATAATTTTGAAGAAGCACGATTGTGAGAAGCCAACAGTCGAGTGTGAAACGTGCGGGTTGTCCTATTCCAGTTCTGGCGTATTAAAACTTCACACTCGGTCACATACGGGAGAAAAACCTTATAAATGTAAACTGTGTGACAAAGCGTTTTCCTACAAATCAAATTTAAGTGACCATATTGACAATGTACACACTGAAGAGAAAATGTTCGAGTGCAAAATTTGCGGAAAGAAAGTTAGCTGTCAGACGAGTCTAATTAAACATAAAAGAACACACACGGATGAAGCCATGTTCAAATGTGAAGTCTGTGGGAAAAGTTATAAATTTTTTAAAAGCTTGAGGTTGCATTTGGTTACACATTCGACAGGAACATCTCATCCATATAAATGTGACTTGTGTGACAAAACATTTGCTGTCCCGTCTAGTTTAACTCTACACAAAAATAGAATTCATTTCGGAGTTAAGTTCGCCGACTGTGAGATCTGTGGGAAAACTTTACTTCGTAAATCTGCGTTTATCAGTCATATGAGGTTCCATAGTGGGGAATATCCATTTCAGTGTAGTTATTGTGGGAAGAAATTTAAGGGTGAAAGCGGTTTGAAACACCACGAGAAGACACACACAGACGTGGGAGAATTTCCGTGCGATATTTGTGGAAAGGCGTGTCACAATTCAAATTCTTTAAAGTGGCATCGAAGACGATATCATCAAGAAAACAAAATTCAATGTGAAATTTGTGGAAAGCAAATTTTCAAAGCCAGCATGAGGGTTCATCTGCTTACTCATTCCGATGCAAGTATTAAATGTGATATTTGTGGGAAAATCTTTAAATCCACTAATCATCTAAAACTACATCAAATAATCCATTTAGAAGAAAATCCTTTTGAATGCAGTACTTGTGGTCAAACTTTTAAAAGTAAAGACAAGTTAAATCGACATGTGTGGAAACACAAAGACCTTGGAGAATTTACTTGTGACATTTGCCAGAAGACTTATAAGAATCCTCGCCTCCTTAAGACTCATGTAGCAAAAGCACACGTACATCAAAAATCCAAAATTACATGTAACATCTGCGGGAAAATAGTAAGCAAACACAGTTTTTCGGCACATCAAAAAACTCATCCTAATCTTACACATTTCAAATGTGACATTTGTGGGAAGAAGTTTACCTCAAATCAAGGACTAATAAATCATATCACCCATTTTTGTCATATTTGTAACAAATATTTTTTTCGAAAGTCCAATGTTAGTTCTTTGGCTGGACATCAAGTTAAAGTACACACTGTCAACTCTACTTTCTATCCTTCTGATGATGAGAGTCACAGCACAAATAAACAAAAACGTGCGCCCAGTAAGAAAAAAAAGACAATGACATCCAAAGAACTTAAAAACAATTTATTTACACGACAACTTAGGGTACAAATTACCAAATTGGATATGCGTGCAGTAACTAATTCTGACAATGACAAAAACGACATCCAGGAAATTACACGGAAAATAGTGGCCACAAGAAGTTGCAAAGGAAAATCTGTTACAGTTAATTACAACGAAAGTTCTTCTGAAGATGAGGTGAAGTCTGAAAATTATTCCGATGACGACGAGTCTAAAGATCTACAAGTGAAAGTTGAAGTAAAGTCTGAAAACGAATTTTCTGATATTGATGATTCTTGATTGTTAATTTAAATATATTAATCATTCTACATTTTACTATAGCATTACCAAAACTTTTATGCGGTTAATTTACTGAGTATGTTGTGAATACTTATTGGAAATAAATTATGAATAATTTGCAGTTTTGTTAGAAAAGCACTTTTAATTCAAAAAATGTTTTTTACACTGACGCTGTCATGCACATTTACCAATATCCCAACACAAATAAGTAATCCCCGAATCGTCAAAACCAAATTCTAACACTATATATAACTTAACATAGTAATGTATAATTCTGTTGACAAAAAGGGGTTGACAATTTTGGGTGGTCCCATTTGGAGTGGTGTTGTCACAAAAAGGGTGAGGTTCGATTTCAGATTCAAGGTTTTGGTGGCGAAAGAAAACTTGTTTAGTTAGGTGGCGTCTTTTCTCGGATAAGGAGTTAAATATTTTCGTTGCTGACATTTTCCTTGAAAGTAGTCTACGCCAGGTCTTGATTAGGTAAAAGTCACTTACAAAAAATACATTTTCTCGTATTTTTAAAAATGGTACAGTAAAAGGGAAGCTGTTGTAGGGATTTTATTTGTACAAAACATGCAAAAGATTTATTTTTTAGGTATATCTAATTTATGTATTTTCTACTTTCTATTTTCTACATTTTGCATTTCTATTCTATTCCAAGAGTGATGCTACATAGAGCCATTTTTATTGTCGTGTCCGACCCGCGAAAATCAAACTGTATTTTACAACTGATAGTTTTTCAAAGCGATGAATCTCAACTTGATTTTGATAAAATGATAAAAAACTAAAAAATGATTACATTTTAGTGTTTTTTTGTCCCTCTTATATAAAATTTCTGAACTCCAAACCATTTCAGTGGTCAAGTAAATCGCAAACTTCTAATTTCGTTTATTGTGCCGACAACTAGCTTATTTAAACAATAAATATGCAGTTATCCATTATAAAGTTGTATTAAAAGATTCAGATTCCAATGTCCAACTTTGTTTAAAATCTATGCCAGATGTGGCAAATTCGTAAATTATGTTGTATTTATTATATCATATTATATCATAAATTATGTATTTTAATTTTATTTCAGAAAATTTGATAACAACTGGTGACTGGTACAATGTGAATTGCCTCACGAAAATGTCTACGCCGAATTGTTATTTCCTAAAGTGTATTCTTTGCTACTGTCCGTATGATTTCAACTGGAGTGTTGGCCAATTCTCTGCACAACTTATTCCTGCTGTTATATCAAGCTATTTAAAACATATTCCTCCAGATATTCACAAAACTGTTGACTGGAATCAGCTGGATGCGAACAACTGTTTAAGATTATGTAATACGTGTGACGGAAATCTTAAAAATCTTGCAAAACTAAACTGCGAATTGGAAGAAATACAACGAAAAATAAACGAATTGGCAAACTGCATTAGTTTATACGTTAGAAAGGAGAGAGGAAAATATGAACCAACTCTACCCCCAATCCAGAAAGAACCAGACAATTCGTATAGAAAAGATGCCGACAGAAATCCCGAGAAACAACTTTTGGGTCCCGACCACAGTACGTTAGAAAACCAAAATTCAAGTTCACTAAGTAATGAGAATAAGGCGGTTAGAGACAATGATGTTATGGAATTCATCAATGCAGATGACAATAATGACGGTTTTCTGTCAGACAAAGAAGAAGCAAATCAATCTACGTTCCCTTTGAGTGCCAATGCATTTGAGGATTCAAGTAAGAATTTTAGTTACTTTTAATTCCTTAAAACTTGAGATAATTATGAACTAGAACTAATACAATTTTTCTACTTCTTAAAACATGATATAACGATATCGCGGTTAAGTATTTTATTTATTATATTATTTTATAGATTAAAAATAAATGCCTTTTTCTGGTTGCTGCTAAATATTCCGATCGAAATTATCGCTGAAATAAATGCCACTATAAATTGGGCTTACTATTCATATTTATTGTATAAGTATCAATTTCGGTAGTAAAAATATAACAATAAATTCCACTTGGGGTTAACATTGTTTCATGCACATTGGATCATTTAGCCAAATTTATAATAGGAACTGAAACAAATATTCTAAACTGATACCTCTTGACAAGAATGATTATAGCACTTTTATTTCTATTTGGTATTTTGTAGTAGAGCTGAAGCTGCATTTTATTTCCCACTAATTCTTTGTTTTTGGGTTTACGCCCGTTTTGTTACTTTTTGTAAAATCAAATAGCAGTTATAGATTATTGAGTGGTTTAAAAATGAGGCCTTTAGTTTTACGATTATATTTATGATGTAATTTTTTTTACTTGTTTGCCTATGTAGCATTGAACATTCAAGACAAAGAAATAGAAGAGCCAACGAGACGCAAATCAAATATGCAAAGAAAGCCCAAGGGACCAAATAATGCCGGTTTTGAATGTTCAACTTGCCACAAGAGATTTTCTCGATATACAATTTTGAAGAATCACGACTGTGAGAAGCCAACAGTTGAGTGCGAAACGTGCGGGTTGTCATTCTCCAGTTCTGGAGTATTGAAACTTCACACTCGGTCACACACGGGAGAAAAACCTTACAAATGTGAACTGTGTGACAAGGCATTTTCAATCAAAGCCAATTTAAGGGCCCACGTTGTACAGGTACATACCAAAGAGAAATTGTTCGGGTGCAAAATTTGCGGAAAGAAATTTAGCAGTCAGGCGAGTATAATTAAACATAAAATAACACACACGGATGAAGCCAAGTTCGATTGTGAAGTTTGTGGGAAAAGTTTTAAAAGTTTTAAATATTTGGAGTGGCATCTGGTTACTCATTCGATGGGAACATCTCATCCCTTTGAATGTGACTTGTGTGATAAAACATATACCCTCGCGAAAAGTTTAACTACGCACAAAAACAGAGTTCATTTTGGAGTTAAGTTCGCAGACTGTGAGATCTGTGGGCAGTCTTTATATGATAAATCTTCGTTTATCAAACATATGGGTGGCCATAGTGGGGAATATCCATTTCAGTGTAGTTTTTGTGGAAAGAAATTTCGGGGTGCAGAAGGTTTGAAACACCATGAGAAGACACATACAGACGTGGGAGAATTTCCTTGCAATATTTGTGGAAAGGCGTGTCACAATTCAAATTCTTTAAAGTGGCATCGAAGACGATATCATCAAGAAAACGAAATTCAATGTGAAATCTGTGGGAAGCAAATTTTCAAAGCCAGCATGAAGGATCATCTGCGTAGTCATTCCAAAACAGGTATTAAATGTGATATTTGCGGGAATGCCTTTAAATCTACCACTAATTTAAAACTACATCAAATGATCCATGCCGGGAAAAATCCATTTGAATGCAAAACTTGTGGACAAACTTTTAAAACTAAAAAGAATTTAAAAAAACATGAGTGGACACACTTAGAGGAAGGAAAATTTCCATGTGACCTTTGTGGGAAGGTGTTTAATAATTCCCGTCTACTCAAGGTTCATATGCGAATACATAACAATACCATTATCACATGTGACATCTGCGGGAAATTAGTATGTAAAAACCGATTACCAGGCCATAAAAAAGCCCATAATAGAGAAACCGAGTTTAAATGTAATATTTGTGAAAGGAATTTTACTTCCAAAACAGCCCAAAATAATCATTTTAACTATTATTGTCATATTTGTGACGGATTGCTCCCTCGCTGTGATGATGCTGCTTTACTCCGACATCAAATTGCAATGCATACTGTTAATTCAACTTTATATCCTTCTGATGACGAAGTAATCAAGGAAGTTAAACAACAAAGTGTACATAAAAAGAAGAAACGAAATCTGCGATTCCCAACTAAACAACTTCAAGATGATTTATCGAAACGGCAACTTAAAGTGCAACTTACTAAGTTAAATAAGCATGCAATTAAAGATTTTCATAATGACAAGAAAGGTAAACAAAATATAGTGTCTACAAGAGGAGGCAAAAGAAAAGTTAATTACAAAGAAAGTTTTTCTGAAGATGAGACGAAGGCTGAAAATTCTTCTGAAAATGAGATTAAGTCTGAAAATTCTTCCGGTGAAGACGAGTTTGTTGATATACAAGTCAAAGTTGAGGTGAAGTCTGAAAACGAATTTTCAGATATCGATGACTCTGATTGTTAAATTGAAATATTAATTATTTTACATTTTACTTAACTTTAGTATGCCCAAATATTTAATACCGTACCGTATTATATCAACTAATTATTTCATGGCAATAATTTATATGAATACTTCCAATTGTTTTTAGAAAATGTATTATTAAAAAAGATTGTTAATTTAAATATTGATCAAATTACATGTTATTCAACTTTAGCAATCAAAAATTTTTTTTAAATAATATACATTTTATATATCCAATAAAAAGTATACTTATTATTGCCAATAAATTATAAGTACTTAATATTTTTAGAATTTCCCAGCGTGCTGTATACTTAGATCATTTAATAGTAAACTAATCGGAATTTTACGAGTAAAAATTGTATACAATTTATTAATAAGTGCTTAAATATTGGCAATAAATTAATGATTATTTAATTAGCATTGTAATTTAAGAGTTTCCCTGTCTATACTAATTATAGTATTGAATAGGAAAATACGAGGAAGAAGATTGAGAAGGACGCATCATCATAACTTAAAATAGTTTTCAGTTGTAGTGGTGACAAAGCTAAAGTAGGAACTGAAACGTTCCATGTGAATTCTGACAGACAATTGGCCTTTGTGTTCATGTCGATAGCACAGTGCTATTCCTGTCCGTGCATGGCAACTCATCGGTTTTATCCAAAGTTTTGTCATTGACCTGTAATAATTGTTGCGGAAATTTTTAATCTTCCCTAATCACAACTTTATCTTAATAATAATTTAATAATCATAATTTTAAGACCCTTAAAATTAGTTTGTATTGATATAAATAATTATTATCCTAATTGGTTTGACGAATTGTTGGAAAAATAAGTATAAGTAACGAAAAGGAAATCGGAGATGGAAAAGAAGAAATGTGTTTTATGTATCTGCAGTGGAATTCACAAATGAAAGTGATTTATGGTTCCCCTTGTTAGACTCGGTTGGGTATAGTTAGATATAGGTTTGGGTATAGATGATTAAAATGAAGTTAAAAAGCGCAAAGTTAAGTTAATTCGGATAGGACGAACGTTCTGGTTCCCGGATCCGGGTTTTATGTGGTACGGGAAAAGAAGCGAGTCATTTGTGTGTTTCATTCAAGAGACAGCTAAATTAAGACTCAACCTCATCTACTTGGATATCTTGTTGTAGATCTGTGCCAATCGTGGTTTGGTTCTTCTTGAGTAAATAGAGCACTGTTATGTGAATCACATTTAATTTAGCAAGCAGTAGATTTAGCTACTTAGGAGTGTTCACTTCAGTCATTGTATGTCCTTGAAGCGAACAAGACTCACAGAGTAGACAGAGAATGTGACAGTAGCAAGCGGAGTTATAAATAGCTCTTTGTGATAGAGCTTGAACGTGGTAAAATACCAAAGTATCCACATCATGCAAATACTTACAAGATTATCCAAACAATTCCATTAGACCAGATCCATATCAATACAACTAATACGTGACTACGTGACTAATCCGGCTACCCGGTTCGGTTACATGACGAACGTTCGACATTTGCAATCCCACTTTTATCAATAATCTATTTCTACGCAAACTAATTGCAAACTTTAAACTTTCACCATTGCCATACCATTTTTAACTAAGTAATTACTTAAACTTAGATGCAACATGGGTAAGTCTATCTAATTTATAAATCAAAAAAAAATCTATTTAAACTTAATTATATTTATTTATTTTTTTTATTTGTAGGAAACAGACACTCGGTTTCCACTATTGAATTCGTCAATAAGAGTGACATTGGCAGAGTTGAGGTGACAGTAGGAAGTACGAAAAAATCACTAAATTCGAAAGGAGTTGCTGTATTTGAGATATTGGAAGCTACTCCAACCACTATCAGAGGATTTGACTCTAGTGGCAGACCCATTCACGAGGTAATCGACTTATCTGGCTAAATGTCAAAAAAAATTCATTTTCTTCCATAAATTTATTCCTGTCGTGCAATTTACATTTAATGACATTTTTTAAATATTTTAATTTTAGTCCAAAGTTGAAAGTGTAATTAATAATGTCAATATTATGCATTTATGAATTAATAATCTTTTTCAGTTAAAATTCACCCTTAGCCATGTAAATCCATCTCAACTATGGAAAATAACAAATTCTGGAATAAAACACAAACGATCTCCCTTCTTCACTGAAAATCACGCATGGGCCCAAAAAATGTCACAAATTGCAAAATAATTTGACACTTTTCACACGTTTCGAATCGATATTTACTAATAAGAAATTTTCAATGCCTAATACAGATAATTCATTGTTAGATTTTTTTGCTCATATATTATAACTGGAGTTTGTGGTCATCTTCCGCCACCGTTTTTGTGAATGCATTTGTACTGAGAATAAATCTGTTGTCAATATTCTGATATCACGCTCCTTTGAAATTCCACATTTATTGTAAGGTCTATAGGTACAGTACATTAAAGTTCGATTGTAATAGACTGCCAAGACTGTATAGTGAATACTGTAAAAAATCTGTCATCTCAAAGTACAAAGTTTGAAAAGTTTTCAAAAGTGTTGACTAAAAGTTCGGATTTTCAGACGCAATAGAAAAAGAGTGAAGGCATCAACTCCCCCTATATTTAGCCTAGAGTTTCACATGAGTAATACTGCCTTTGCATTTAAGGATATAGAGATAAGAGATATATTGTTTATATATGTAGTACCTAACGAACTACTTATACACAAAAATTAAGGCAGTCTGTTAAGTTTCTTATCTTAAACATATTATTGCAAGAAATTTACGTCTTTTAAATTCTAACTTATTCTGTATTCTTCGTATGATCTTCACAAATCTATATTTAGAATTTATGTAGTACTTAGATTTTAACTTACAAAATGTTTTATTTGGTTAAACTGCGTTTATTCCTAACATATTTAATAGAATTTATAAATTTTCTCCACAATATTCAAATGGCATCTGTAAAATCAGGAGAAAATTGTCATTTCTATAAATTCTGTCTTTCATGGGGTTGGGATTTGAGTTCAGCAACAATTATTACTTTAATTGTTGAGTGTAGAAACTGTCAATATGTAATTTAAGGCATTCATCAGGCGTGAAATTGTTTTACATACTATTACATAATTATAGCGATTAATGCAGCAGCTTTATAGTTAGATGACATAGACATAACTTTTGATAGAATGTTTACAGTAATTTTAATTCCCCTTTGACGTACTAAGTCTTCGTATATGAACAACGTGCAAATATTGGATACGAAGTGCATTAATTAAGAATTTGACAGAGAAGCAGTGGTCAAGGTCATATAGAGTATGTATTGTACTTTAGGAAACATGTCATTCGGCTTATAGATTACTAGCATAATGTGTAAAATGTCGTCAATTTTAATTTTAGTATTTCAAAACTAATTGTGACAAATTTGTAGCAGTGTAGATTCATTGATATTTAGGTATTTCACAAATTCGCAAATCAACATTTCCATCCCTAACTTGAAACAACGTCCCCGTCCCATCCATTTCCATCTATTTTGCGAATTCCGTGCAAAGGTTTTTAGGTTTATATTTGCATATTTAACAATATGTTGGCGAGTCAATGAATAATATAATGAATGGGGATCTAGGAAATGTTCATTAGCATTATTTATTTACATCCATCATATATATAATCTTAGTCTTGAGAAAGCAATAAATTTACCTGTCTATGTCTGTACGTGTGGTAGGGTGATTCCAAATTCAAAATGCGCATGTTAACTTTCTAAGCCATCGGAGCACGTAAAGTAAGTAAGTAAATATTAAGCAAGTTTGGAATTGGCATTGGACATTGAAACATATACAGTGCAGCCCAGATTATCCAATACCCAAACATAAATTGTTTGTTTCATAATATACAAAGCACTCTTTCCAATGCCTAAAACGCAACTCGAAAAACAAATTGTTTGTTTCATAATATGCAAAGCACTCTTTCCAATGCCTAAAACGCAACTCGAAAAACAAATTGTTTGTTTCATAATATGCAAAGCATCTCTATATATAATCGCAGACTTGATAAATAGGGAACCTAGGGAACCTGCATATATTGCATATATAATAGTTTACATAAGAAGGTTGAATGGTTAGTGGGGATCGAATGGAAATGATTAGCGAAAGGGAACATTTCGTAATGATCGTAATGTGCGTATTAAATAGCATTTCAAAACTTCTAACCCAAATTGGTTCTGCTATAATATCGAAAAACTTATTCAACATTTTTTAATAGAGCTAGGTTTACTTTTTACTACCCTCTTAATTCCTTTGTGCCAGTTGGGATATCTTTTTGTAGAATTAAATAACAGAACTGGGTAATTAACTATTCTTTAAAAATATTTATTCGTAAGTTGTACTCATGGGATTTGAACGTTTTTCCAAAATCCTAGAGGGAATCTTATTTTTTCGATTTTAAAAGTTTTGGTAACTTTGTGGGAGTTTTTTCGGAAATAGTCTTTCATTGTTCCCTATATTTGATGCTACTATCTACAGTTATTATTTTGGTGTAGGAAATTCCTTTTTATCAGGAAGTTGGGGCTGCATCTAATTTTTCCAACCACTGTAGAAAATAAAGGTGTATTAATTTAAATGTACTTTGTATTTACAAAGTTAACAACCTAATGGGATGTTTTCGAAATTGTTTTTATTACTGTGATGGGTGGCCTGCTGAATTTCTCTTGAGTGCTAGATTTGCCCCCTTAGCTGGGTTCACTAGTATTATATAATGAAATTTATTTGACTGCCAAAGAACAACAAATCCACTGCTGAAACCCAACTCTATAATAAACAAACCTCCTTTGGATGAATGGTGATGAAATAACATATGGATAAAAGGGGGAATCAGCCTGACATTTTTCCAAGGGAGTATTTAGAGGGCAGCTTGGGCCTGAGACATCTATTATACAAGCTAAGTAGTATTGTTCAAAATTTGTTTATTAGATCTATTTAAACACATTGAAATTCGTCTTATGTTCAAGCCAACATAAATTAGTGGCTGGCTACTTAAATCAAGTAACCGCAAGTATTATTAGGATCTCAGGCAATCTACCTTCGCAAATTTTTCAAATCTAACCTAATATTAATTAAGCTACTAAATTCTACAAATAGTACAAATACAATATTTTACCTGCAGTTCCAATACCTGCGGTTACTTGATTTACGTTGGTTGACTACGTCCAAACCTCTGGCTGTGGAAGGATAGGATATATAGGAATTACAAAGCTATTCAGGGTAATTAATCTACTATACCAAAGTATTTAAAATGGCAACAGTTCAAATTGGTAGTTAATGACAGTATTTTAGATGGTTTATATAGCAAATGGATCGATACAAATAATTTGCATTCAATCCACCCATCCATTATATATAAATATACATTAAAGCTATTTCATTGGTATGTCTACGTTTTAAGGCAGAGCCGTAGCCAGAAAATCTATTCGGAGGGAGTACACTCCTGGAAAACTAAGAAATGCTCCGATTTTTTCCTTTTGAGATTCGATTCTCGTTTTCTGAGGGCACGTACCACGTTGCCCCCCTTCTGTCTGCGGTCTTGTTGCCGAATGTAATGCGCTTGATTGAATGTCTCACATACTAACTACTATCCTAGTAGGTAAATAAAATTAACAACATAAAATCAAATTCAATTGAAAAGCTCAATCACCAAATTACTATATCGCACATCGGATAGTTTCAGTGACCATCCAAATATAGTTAAGGATGAGTGGTCAGTGATCCATTAGCCAGTGCAGGGAGTGGTCAATCATTTCATAGTACATCATCCGTATGATAAAAAATTGTCATATTTTAAAAAATATGTGACCAAATTTTTTTTGTGGGCTTATGGTGGCTCTTTATCTCAAAAATCCCTTCATGATTCAAAATAAAATAGTTTTTAGAGTGGGCGAAGTGCATGTGACTTTGACAAATTCGTCTAAATTATGTTTTATGAAAAGTTAAACAAAATTCGAGGCAGCCTTAATATCTTTAAAACTATTTGATGCTTTACATAGGTATATGTAATTATATATAGCTATTAATGACTGGGTAGTCTGGGTATTTACTTACATTGAGTCATGCTTCATGGAATTAAGAATGAGTTGAATTCCTTAAAAACTAAGTTAACGAGGACATTTCAATGTAACGAGGAGTAACGAAGATCCGTCAAATCTTGAAAATTACGGGTTATAACGAACTGTGAAATTGGGTATGTATCTTCTGTGTATATAATGCGTAGTATGGGAGTCAAGTCTCGCAAGACTCACAGCTTTCATAATCAATCATCATAAATACATAATTCCTGAAACACATTTGGCAATCTTACGACATTTACTCGATAGCAGGTCCCAGATAAATATACAGACTTTTTTATCACTGGACTTGGTGGTACTATATACGTACTTTAAAAATTGGCATTCCTTCAGAAGCATTGCATGAGGAATTTGTTAAAGAGATTTACTCCTGCCCGACTTGCTTGGTTAGTTGCATACCATTAAATGCCGCATGAAATTGTCGTACAATGCACTATGAGACATTTTATAACAGAGATTATCCCTGTCAATGTACCCAAAAAAATTAGGATGCTACAATACCAGACAATATAGAAGCATTATTCATAACAACGAATACTACTGTCAAATTGACAACTTCGCACACAGTAAATTAAAATTAAAATGCTGTGACCAGTTTCTTTTCATTCTTTTTTATATTATGTTGTGAAAGAGTTAACACATAAATTGGACCATCCAGATTGCTTTACATTTTGAAAGGAAAAGTTTAAAATCCTTGCCCATACATATTTTAATAAACACAATCAAAATATTCCATTTATTTCAATTAAGAACCATTTTAAATGTTAGATAAATTGTAGGATAATAAATCTTAGAAATCTAAAGTTAGACACTCCAAGAATTTACAAGTCAATCCAATCCCTAATCCACGTGTCACGTCATCACATACCAAGGAATAAAAACGTACTCCTTTATTACAAAAATTAAAAAAATTATTCCTTTTATACAAAATTAAAGAAGTACCTTTTTTAAATGCAGTCATTTTTGCTTTTTAACTTTTTCTCTTTATTTACAAGTAAAGCGGAAGTAAATGAGGTAAATTTCCACTTTGCCACATAAAAAAAGTAAAAGGCAGAAAAGGACTGCGTTTTCAAAACTTACCCCTACCTTTTTTATAAAAAAGACAAAAAAGATCATTTTTAATCCCTATGGTCCCTGTCACATACCTAAATTTTAGATAGTGAACATCATAATATCTTGAGTAGTAGGTATAACACTTTAATTTTTTATTTTAAGTCCCGAAATTGAGCAAACCAATATAAACTATTTTCATTGTAAGCGTCAATTAGTTTTAATTACAACACAAAAGCATTATCAGCAAAATACTCGAAAATAATGAAAGTCAAAGTTATGAACAAATAATTGAAACGGTAACGTTTACATACCTATTATGACAACATCACAATCTATATGGCCAAATATTCAAAACAACGAAATTATTTACTCCAGCTTTTATAGGCTATTATTAGTACTCAAACGGTTGATTTATATTTTTCTCAAAAGTTATTAGTCAATGCTACTGGTAATAGGGCGAAAGTTATATGAAAACAAAACCAGAAACCAGACAAAACCGATATATGAAAATACTTTAAACATGGGTAACTTGTGTATGCAGTCATTATTACGGATAATCGAAGATGAAAATTACTTTTCCAAGAATTATGAGTAAATACTCTAAATAGTGGGAAATAATTTACACTAACCATTACTGTCAGCAAATACTCGAAACAGATGAAATTATCCCAATCAGTATAGAAAGCTCGGAGTAGACCGAAATAATTTATTTAAACCATTTTCATGGTTTTAATTGTTCTGCTCTGACTGTACTGTAAGTGCTCTGACTTCTGACTCACTGCCAGGACCTCGTTTCACTATCGTCAACTTAACCTGTCTCACCATTGCTTGTTTGCTATTTCACTTTTAATGACTATGAAGCTATCGTAAATATGAAATGTGATAGCGTGTATTACTCTATTTTGTTTAAATATGGGGCATTAGAAGTAAACTATTAGTTATCATTTTATTCAACTGTAAGCCGATATTTGAGTGACGAATAGCTCCTGTCACCCATTAAATGGAAAAGGGGTCCAAAATACTAGAAATTTAATTAATAATAGGTATAAGTGCATTTGTTAAATGCGATGATGACTTTTGATCAAATATAAAACAAATATAATCTGGCTAAATTTATTTACACTTATAATATTTTTAAGAAAGGTATAATGAAGTTTAGCTAATAAATAATTATAATTTAAAGAAGCAGTTACAAACATAGATTCATTTTATTCTAAGGAATCTACTCCCGTTATAGCTTTGAGGTGACACAGTAAAGTTTTAGGTTTAATTACAGGTCTGTAATTTCAATACTATGGGTGTTTTTTTGCATTTTAGTTCTACCTTATATAATGATATCTTGTACAGTTCCAGTTTTCGTTATTGTAAGTAATGTTTGACGGTGATATATCTTCTCATCTCGCTAGTACAGTATGTCATTAAGCTTGGGACTATTTAATAATTAGTTATTTTGTAAGTAGTATATCTCTGCATTCAACGTGATAATTGTCACATTTTAGATGACCTAAACGGTAGGCGCCAGTGCCAATCTGGCCCATCTTTAAGGACAAAACATGCCAATATTTATTCGGTTTGTAATTTACTAATCTATAATAAAGATTCTATATTATAACTTGATTAAGACTTAAAATGAAGCCAACAGCTTTTTGAATGAGGTAGGTCATAATCGAATGAGTTTTAAGGAAAATTTAATAATAAATAACGATCGCTTAAATAGTAGTTGTCCGTACTGACTATTGACATAGATGCACATCAAATTTGCATCGATATCCACAGAAACAATTAAAACCAATTAGATTACAACAGGACATTTGTATTGATTATTTATACTTTGGCAAAGTTAGCATTTAGAACCAAATGCATGAAAATAGTAACGGTTTGTTACAGGTGTATGTTAAGTTGTGCAGAATGGACTAGGTTGGATTTGGAGATTGAAATTTGTATCCACCAAATTGTAATCCACATAAAACCTGAAGTGTTCTATTAATTACAATAATTATTGCTATCATGACACAATATATTAAATTTATAAAATTTACCTACCTGCATTTTAAATTAATTGACTCAAGATTTATTTTCAATTTTATTTGTCTGTATACATCAATATCAGGCATGGTCGAAAATTGCTACATACTGCTATAATGACTATAATCTCATCTGAATTAGTAATCAACTAAATGCCCTTTAATAATATGCATAACAGCAAGCAACTCTCCAATGCATATGGTTTAAAATATTCATTACCTACCCGCTATATAGTCTTAACACACATTTATTAAGTAACTGCATTTAATACAGCAACTCATGAAAAACAAATGTTATATCTGTTCAAATCTACTCTACACTTAGTTAACGTTATTGGAAAATTAACAGAAACAAAGACCATAAAAATCTCAGTCTGCATAGAGATTGTATTGCAATATGTTTCCCCGTGTGACTTTGAAATACATTGGATTTTTTGTTAAAGTTATGTCATTTGTCAATGCTATTCCATTTTGTTGGGATACATCTACACAGACTCTTTCTATTGGGAAGACAGTAAGGCAGCAAATCGGATGGAAAGTAATGGGATTAAACTGTGTGATTTACAATTTGCATGTAGTCTTTCAAACCGTAAGTTTAATTCAACAAGAAACAAAAAGTTGGCTGCAATTGATGTTTGCATTTTGTTATGGAACTGGTTATTGCTGGACAACATTAGGTTATTACATTATTGACTGCAATAAAGAAGACATGGTTGTCTTTTGGAAGCAAATGATGACATCTAATTCGTTATTTGAAAGTATGTTCTCCAATTTATTTATGTTTAAAAAGTTTTGCATAATTATATCTTTAAAAATGTTTGAAGAATTAACTAAATGCATGTTTAACAAACTGTATATTATTTTGAAATTGTTGTACCTATTTTTTGCTCTTGAAAAACATTTTATTAATTTTGTGATTTCAGAAGACGAAGGTAAAGAGTCGTTGGCTTTGAAATCAAAATATTCCAAACTGATCCAATTGCTCGCAGTGTTTTTTATGTATGTATCGACGGTTTCAAGTTTGATTATAGCCACCGTGTTTTTTATTTTTCCCGATGCCAACATACATCTTTACCATTGCCTCCCACTTGAGTTTAAATCCGAAGTCATGGTCATCGTTCTTGTCCCAGTGGAATTTTTGTCAAAATTCACAATCACCGGATTGGTGTATTTTCAACTTTTTTATATGCAATGCTACATGATAATGGCTCCTTTCTGGATAAATATTTTGAGGTAAGCCATAATTACTAGTCTCAATACTTTTAGATTGATATTAAATATTCTTCAATATCGAAAATTATGATTAGAACTTAATTTATTTATATAGTTTATACCTCAAAATGAAAATTTAGATCTCTGTGTTTAAATTTTAGGCATAAGGAAGTTTCGCGACAAAATATTTCAAAACTTCGACTACTAAGCGTCCTGAATTCACATTTAAACAAAACAGTTCATTCCATCGGCTTGCCGAATATAGTCGTCAGTTTATCCTTTTTCGTCCTGACCTCATTCTTTGCGTCAGCTCGTCTTTATGGAAAAACACCACTGATAGTTTATTCATTGTTTCCTTTCATTGGAATATCGTATGCTATTTTTAGTACAATAGTTTTATTAACGGCAGCAAGAATTTATGAATCTTCGAGTGGATTTATTGATAATATGAATACATCAATGGTAACGAGTATCTATTTGCGCAAAGAAATTAAAAGCTTAGCAAAATTTGGAATTCGATTGGGAATGCTCCGCTCTGTAAAGTACTCCTATGCCTTTCAATTCTACATGATCGTCACTAATAACATAATTTCCTTACTAATTACGTATCCACAGGATTACATTTAATTGCTTTAAAATTGTAAACGTCAATTATTTTTATTTGGTGAAACTATATTACTTAATAATTTACAGATTCTTTTTGGGCAACTCAGTAATGAAGTTTTCGCCTCTGAAGGCGTGGAAATTTTGTTTCTGCAAATGCAGATATCATAGCTAGGGCTGATATGAAGATTCATGTTCATATGAAAATAGTGAGTGCATCTTTATTGTAATCTGAACTAGGCCTTAAGAAATTCCCGTGATCAAAAATATCGTTTATCGAAAAATTTTGCACCTCCCAGTTACGGCAAGTTGCCGGTCATTTAACTCTTCTGTTTACTGTTTTGTTGCAAGTAATAATAAACATTTTTTGAAATTTTGATATCAATATTTATGGTTTTTTCCGGGTTCAAAAGGTTTCTTCTTGATTTTCCAAGAACGTCATGAATAGCTCTACGTGAATTATTCTACGCATAAATCATATAGGATGTAATAAGCACGGATTCCGATTTTCTCACTTGACGATCACTCTTGTCTCTTGTAATAATTTGCTACTGTGGTACCTATAAAAATGGTGTTTCAGTTTACAGAGGTTAAATCTTGCTGAGTTAATAATATTATAGGCATATAGGTACATGTAGTTAATACTGTATTATATAAAATACAACAATACATTGCTATTTCCTACATGGTATGAAAGAAACAATGTATCTGAATATTGTTAATAATTAAGGTTAATTAAATATGTAATTATTATTTCTTAAATAACACAAATGATCATGTAGGTCAGATTTCAATACAAAGAGAGTTTATTCGTTGCAGTTGTAATTCCACTGGAAAGTTTAATTCACTTTACATTGTTCACACTTCCTGATAAAAATCCAAAATGTAAATAATCAAACGCGTGAATACATATCTGTAATTATAATTATAACTTGGATTTATGGTCATTGACTCTAAATGCTACATTAGATATTAAGTGTCACACTGCTCTAAATGTTTACTTTCACACTCATAAGTTAAGCTATTGTTCAACCAAATACTGTGCGCATCACAACTACTGCAGCATTTTTATTACTTAGTAATTTTTACTAAATCATAATGGTCGATATAAAAACTATAGTTATAACTTCATTGATAATAACAGTTATATTTTTTGATAAGTATATTTTAAGTACATATTGTGCCACAATTCCACATTTCCATAACGACATTCAAAATACTGAATTTCTTGATGACGTTGACTATTCATTTACACGAGTCAAACACAGTGCAGAAGAAGATGAGAATTACCGAATGAAGTTCAACGCCTTTGACAAGAACTATGATATAAAATTTGTAAAACCCCGGGGGTCCATATTCACCCCAAACTTTACATTCTTAGTATTCGAAGACCAAACCGAGAAAAGTGTCACACTTCGTGACGCCACACCAAACTTTGACGAGATTCAAGAAGTTTCAGACCGATATTTAATTAATAATGAGGAATCTGCTGTCCTCTCGTTAATTGAAGAAGGCGGTGCCAGGAAAATTCGAGGGACAGTTGGAGCTGTATCTGTAGACTCTGAGAAAAAACCAGGACACAAACAGTCACGCATTAAACTAAAGAGAGCATTGGGAGGCGTGCACGATTTAGTCCATAAAGTTAGAACTCTGAGGTCCAAGAAAAATACAGTGAACAAAGGAAGATCTCTAGGTAGAAGATTTCCAGGCGTACCACTCAACGAGAGTGCAACGATAAAAGATTATATTGACCCACGCCAAACGGTAACTCATGTAGCTGGAGACATTGACATCACACCTGAGATCCTAGTCATTTTGGATGACAAAAAATACACTGAATTTAATGGCACTGCAAAAGAAATGTTGGACTACGTCGGATTTTTATTCCATCTCGTGAATACTATGTGGTCAGACATTGAAGATGATTTTAAAGTTAAGTTCAAAGTCATCGGGATTGCAGCGTTTTCGACTTCCGATGCTATACATTTTATTACTACGCAAGAAAAATCTATGACGCACGATAAGCATTCTTGGGAAGGCTACGACATTAAAATGATCTTGGAAAACCTTTCCAAGTGGTTATTTGCCAACAGCGATATTTTGCCAAAACATGATATGGCAGTTTTTCTTTCTGGCGAAGATTGGTTCATCAGGTTAATGTTGGATGAACAAACGAGGACGAGTGCAAATGTCTCAGGAATGGCTTATCTAAGATCCGCTTGTTATAATGATCAAGCTAAAAAGCAATCTTTTGGAGTTTCCATAGCCAAAGACATTAACAGACATTTCGAAGGTGCCAAGGCAATAGCTCATATGTTGGCCCATAATTTGGGCGCTGCTCACGACGGAGATGACGGAGTGAATTGTGGGGCGAATGAAGGGTTCAATATGATGACTGATAAAGACCCCATGACTCATGGTGAAACCGAAATTCGTTTTTCGAAATGCAGTATTAAATACATGAAGGACTACATCTCATCGAGCGATGCCCAATGTCTCAGAGAAAATGGAAATCGACGAGAACTTCCACTATTTTTTAATGACAAGTATAAATGGATGGATAATAAATACATATTCGAACATCTTTGTCATTCAATGCTAGGCCCAGCTACCCATGATGAAGAAAGAGGCTACGAATGCCAACAATTTGAGTGTTATTTCTCGAATCGAAAAAGAAGAGTTAAGGGTGAAAACGATATAAATTTCAAAATGCATCCGTCTCTGACCGATGGTAGACTATGTGGAGATGGTGATGACGGCATTTGTAAAAATGGCAAATGTTATTATACTAATGGTACTATCCACCCTAAAAATCGTACGTAACACTGTTTATAGTTTTAGTCATCATTTATTTATAATAACTAACATTTTGTTACATTTAGAAAAATGTTTGAAATTCAGCTATCCGTTAGTTGCAAACTAATTGCAAATAAATAAACCAATAAAATCTGTACTGTAATAATGATCTCAAATTATAGTATGTTGCTTAAAGCCTACCTTAAATCTAGTAGTGAGTGAAATGATAATAAGTATGTGTTGTACTCTTTACTGAAATAAAATTTTTAATGTATGCTAAAATTACTAGTATTTATTTATTTCGCTTTGTCGTGAACAGGATGTTTGTCAAGCGGTCAAATGACGATATACGTTGTACAAGGAAGTTGCTGTAAATTTTTAGATTATGATTTCTAACTTGGTGATTTATGACTCTATATTGTAGACTATTTTATTGTATGACTTATAATTTATGGGCGATCGTTATGTTATGATCCCACACCACACCACCCAATGTTTTTACGATTTATTATATACATAATATAACATACATAGCTTGATGAAAAGAGATTGAATAATTAAAATACTAATTATGTAATCTGATAGATAATAAAATGAAATTGAGATAGGTTTAAAAATTTTACTTTGAGTGGTAGCATTTAATCTAAACAAACTAGTTGACATGCTGACAATAACCAATGTTTGTAAAATAATATATTATTTACAATTCTCTTCTACTTCTGGGTAATAGTCATATTCATAGTCATAAATAATTACTTACTGCTGTAGGCTAAAAACTTTAATGAAAACATTCCGCACAATAATCATTATATACATACAACCATCTACAATTTACTTTTCTACATGGTTTTACTTCACATAATGGAGGCTGTGGGGCAATTGACAAAATTGAATAATTTTGAGACTTTGAGAGCTTTAAGCAAAATTTAACAATTTTGGATATCACCGTTGGCTATATAGTTTGTGTACACATTACACCATTACCCGAAATATCATCTTTAATTGCTACATATATTATAAGTTATTGTATAAGATAGAGCTGGGTATGAAACCACAGATACAGACTGGAAACTTAGTACACATTCTACTTGCCCCGTCTATTCATAGGGAAAATAATAATAAAATAGGATTATCAAGAAATGCTTTTAAATGTTTTTCCTGCAGTTAACTTGTATAAATTATTTCGTACCTATATGAGGGTAGTGACATACAGTTCAATAAGAACATCATTGGCAATATTATTATATCATAAATATGTTGAATATTCTATCGCGACGGATTTGCTTGTACTTAGGTTGTAGCAATTAATCAGCATAAAATCGCAGTAAAGAATAGTTTTCCTTATGATTTGATCTGTATGTATTCCATGTTATGAGCATTAAAGTAGTATTGTTGTCACCGTGTCGTGGTTAAACAGTTTAACTGCCACATCTTATAATCCATATATATGTACCATATATCACAACAAAATTAATGTAAATGACATATTTTATGTTAACTCTACAAAAGCAGGAAAACGTAGACAATGCAGCTGCATCAATAAAAAGGAAGACTGGACTAATTTCAAATGCTATAATTTTCATCTCCTTTTTGCCTTAGAACGTTTTTGTCAGAGAGTTCAATGTTCAAATGTAATTTCAAATTATTGGTTGCCATTAGATTAAGGGAATAACCAGAAAAAGTAGTCCAGTGAAGCGGCCAGACTAAAAGTTCCCATCTTATATTGAAACAACCCACCCACCCCACCCTAAAAACCTAACATTTATAATTTATCATAATCTTACCTATAATCTAAGGATGAAGCGGATTAGGTGGGGCCTTTTAACTTTGTCGTCTAGTGAAGTTATGAATAAGACGTCATTTTTAAATAAATTATCTACATGCATGCGTTTTTCTTGAAAGAAATGTTTCGTATATAATTATTTTCAATATTGCTTACTAATAATTTGTAGTGTATCTACTAACTAAATTTAGACTATTACATCATTTATAAAAATGTTATTGATGTGAGTTTTATGGCAACAAATTTTAGTAATACATTTATGCAATTGTAATAGTCCGAAAACCGAGAGAAGGAAAGGCATGCAAATCACAAATCATGGCTCGGACTCTCTTTATTTCAAATTGATTTATTGTATTCCATAGATGCAATGCAAAATAAGTAAATGTGAATGCACATTGTGAGTATATGGTAGTATAATGTTATCTACATCTTAATATATGTTAAATGGCACTATATTAAGGTTCAGTAAAGAAGTGGAAATTGTGGCATTTTGATTGTAAAATTCTAACTCATGTCTAGATATCGTGAGACAGAATTTAGGAAAATAGGTGACTGAATTTATAATTACAATACTATATTATATAGTTACAATAAATAGATATAACATATTTTTATTATATTGTAAGATATTGAACATATCTTGCTTATTTTGGGAATTTATTATGTCATGCAGATCAATGACGTTTTGTATGATTATTGATTAAGCAAATAATACTATATGACTCAAACATCATCCGAGCCCACGTTCTGCTAAGTATCTAGAACATAATCAGAAAAATAGTACACAAAAAGTAAGCAGTAAAAATTAGTCAAGAAAGCAGAATTACTATAAACTGGTAAAACCATGTAATTATAAGGAGTTATAAGACAGGTATTGAAGGAGGGCCAGCCCCTCGTTGGCTCTGTAGCTAGTTCTAAATTGGCAAATGTACGAACAGCACATTCAATAATGAATAAAGCTGGCTATAATGAACTCACAATGCCTCACCCACATTCCCATTATTCCCATACGTGCACAAAATTATAATATTATATATATTAGTAAATATTGTAGTGTATATAAATATTCTCTCCTACCACTGGCACTTTAGTGCAAAATACTAATGTTATTTTCCTCAACATTCACCATTGACATTGACGTTTTTAATATAGAAACAATTATTTCAAATGATTAGGTCGAATTGCATGACATGAAATGTAAAAACTTTCAACCAGATATTAACCGCATCCTGTCGTATAACCAAATTCAGAATGCAGCTACATTAAAACAAACAATGTCATCATAGTATTTAACCCTTAAAAGTATGATGTATTTTTTAAGCATAAAAACACTTGCGAACTTTTATTTAGTTTACATATGACACAATTATATTATGTAATGAACGCCACTTTACTTTTCTGAATAGACCTCGCAAACAATAAGATTAAAAGATAAGAAGACAATGGAAGCCCTCGCTCGACTCGGCTCACCGAGGTATATGCGTACCTATTGAAAGAGCGCACAGTGGGTCTAATTCATAAGAAAAGTGGACATAACTGCGCAGTGTAATGAGTAAGGAGTAGGGACTAGGAGTTGGTTGAAGAGCATGAATTACACATTGCAAAGTGGCACACAAATAAATAAAGCACAAAACACTCAAAAATTAAACAATTAAAATTTATTTTTAAATCAATATTTTTAAAAATTATAAAGGGAATTGTTTCTAAAAACGAACTCGGCTAACTCGTGCAAACAAATTTAATTCGTATAAATGCAAATTTTCTCGGCTAACTCGTGCAAAAAAATTAAATTCGTATTTTTGCGAAAATGTGGTTTTTAGTGCGAATTAGTGTAAACAATTCGCATTCATACGAAAACTTTGTTTTTATTGCGAATTAGTCTAAGCAATTCGCATTCATACGAAAACTTTGTTTTTATTGCGAATTAGTCTAAACAATTCACAATTTTACGAAGTTTACGTTTTTTGTACGAGTTTGCCGAAACAATTCGTATTTTTGCGAAATCGTTATTTTTTGTTCGAGTTTACTAAAACTTCGTTTTATGTGTGAACTGGTCTAAACATCTCACATTTAAACGAAATCGTCAATTTTTTTACGAGTTTGTAGAAATATTTGGCTTTTATGGGAAAGTGTTTTTTGTGACTTTTCGTTTTTAGAAACAATTCGCTTTATAATTTTTAAAAATATTGATTTAAAAATAAATTTTAATTGTTTAATTTTTGAGTGTTTTGTGCTTTATTTATTTGTGTGTAACTTTGCAATGTGTAATTCATGCTCTTCAACCATCTCCTAGTCCCTACTCCTTACACTGCGCCGTTATGTCCACTTTTCTTATGAATTAGACCCACTGTGCACTCTTTCAATAGGTACGCATATACCTCGGTGAGCCGAGTCGAGCGAGGGCTTCCATTGTCTTCTTATCTTTTAATCTTATTGTTTGCGAGGTCTATTCAGAAAAGTAAAGTGGCGTTCATAGTACCTTATTTTCGAGCGTTTTTGAATCTGTTCGAGCATTTTCGAATTTTTTTGCCTATATTGAAGCTTGGGATCTGAGATTATCATATGGTTACAAAATAGAAATGTAGTGGCCACTTCTGCATGAAATTAGGCTTTCTGTTAAAAAATTAGAATTAAATCTGCCGAAATGAGTGGGGAATGTGATGACAGATAAATCACGAATTTAGAAGGGGTGCTGCCCGCACTTCACGAAATCTCGATTTGTGGTGTTCTATTTTGTTTGCTTTATGCCGTACTCATTTTTAGCAAATATCACCCTTTAGATCCAATTTCTAGATGCGTCCTGGGTGAAGTGGTGTATAATTTCTAAATTAAACAAGCATTGTCTAATCATTTTAAAGTTCAGCAATAGTACTGGTGGCCTAGTAAACAGCAAACAAACAGGCACGAGGGCCTGTGTTGACCGTGCGGAAATAAAAAATAAAATCAAAATAAAACTATAGGTAACATTTTGTACTTGCTAGGGTTAAGCTTCTCAAAAGAAATAATATGTAAATATTTATATTTCTCTATCAGCTCTTAGTGAGTTAGAAGTTGGCACAAGTGTAACTAAAGTAGAAACTCAATTAGATTAAATAATACGGACAATAAGTAACAATTTGGAGAAAACGGGGTTTGAAAATTATAAATTGACGTTTAAAAACAATTTTTCACAGATTCTAGTTTAGTGATCTCAATTCGAATGATGACTTTGTGAACTTTTAAACGTAAAGAAATGTAAAGTATTAGTTATGGTGTAACTAACATGTCTCTGAGAAAAATTTATTTTTTCTACGTTTTACTTAGGGCTGCAATAGGCACGACAAATGCAGATAGAATTGAATCTACGTGTTCTTCTTTGCCAAAAATCATATCTTCTATAAAGTGTTCTATTCACTATTCAATCCCAAGACACGAAACGACACCTGTCTGTATCAACAATTTACGAAATAATACTTTGATTTTGCAAATCCCACTTTCAGGTAGACTTTCTGCTACTGGAATTTATAATATTTCTTTTTCTTGTACTTCACATTACTCCATGGGAATAAACCTGGAAGCTGATGACCCTAGTCTAAAAGTTTCCTCCGAAGAAATATGGCAACGGCGAGTAGTAAACGAATATCATAATTTTTCAACATATGATTACATTATGTCAGTTTCCCTTCCACGTGATCCAGTTTTCGGAGTCACATTTAAAAAGGGTTTTCTCATCCGGTACGAAATATTCAATTTTAAGGCACCAGGAAAAAAAATTCAGATGTTTTTTGAATATTATCCTGTGATTCTGGGTTAGTACAAAATTTAAATAGTTTTTGCATACATCAATTTTGTCAAAATGTTGAAACTTTGGCCACATTTTGATAAAAATTGGTGGAAAAATCACTAATTTTAACAATGAGTTTAGAAATATTCCAAATTAATATCTTTGGGAACCTTGCAAATTCCTAAGCGTTGAAGCTAGCAGAATTTCTGAAAACTTTCCTCCTTTTATTTTTACCCTTTTAATGTTTTGATTTTAATGCTCGCCTATTTTGACATGAATAACCTCATTAAATCCACAAATGATTCTTTATAAATTATTGACACTGCATCCTGGGCGTGGAATAACAATCTAGAATTTCATACCAAATTAGATGATTACTACAGGGACGAAGTTGCTAATATGTGAGCCCTTTACTTGGTGTTTCACTCTTACAAATCCCTACATGAGATTAGGTTGAAATCAACGTGATTTCAAGTAATTTCTCCTGTTTTTTGTGTCCTACATTAGTTTGTGTTAAAATAACATGATTGAATAATGTTGATAATGTAACATTATTGAAAGTTAATAATTTACATTAGTTTATGTAAAAATTTAACAGTATATAATGTAGGCCATGCAAAAACAATTACCAACGTAGGAAACGTTCTCCTTACCTTCGCACCAGTTACTGGAGCCTACTACCACTGTCCTGTAACTGTTCTTGAGGGAAATGGGACTACTTAGCTGTATTTGATTTGCATGGATTATGGTTAACATTTTATTTTGTTATTTTGACTGGATATAATGTTATCATTAACATTATGAAAACTGTAACTTGTATTACAGTTTAAAAATGTTAATTTCACATGAATTGATGTGAAATATACTTGACAGTGAACAAAATGTTATTTGAAAAGTCAAGCTACATTATTTTAATGTTAGCTTGACTCTTTATAATGTTAATGATAACATTTTCGGAACAACGTTAGTCCATTTTAACGTGGACTTCTAAGAGTAATTTCGAAAACATCCCATTAGGTTGTTAACTTTGTAAATACAAAGTACATTTAAATTAACACACCTTTATTTTCTACAGTGGTTGGAAAAGTTAGCTGCAGCCCCAACTTCCTGATAAAAAGGAATTTCCTACACCAAAATAATAACTGTAGATAGTAGCATCAAATATAGGGAACAATGAAAGACTATTTCCGAAAAAAATCCCAAAAAGTTACCAAAACTTTTAAAATCGAAAAAATAAGATTCCCTCTAGGATTTTGGAAAAACGTTCAAATCTCATGAGTACAACTTACGAATAAATATTTTTAAAGAATAGTTAATTACCCAGTGCTGTTATTTAATTCTACAAAAAGATATCCCAACTGGCACAAAGGAATTAAGAGGGTAGTAAAAAGAAAACCCAGCTCTATTAAAAATGTTGAATAAGTTTTTCGATATTATAGCAGAACCAATTTGGGTTAGAAGTTTTGAAATGCTATTTAATACGCACATTACGATCATTACGAAATGTTCCCTTTCGCTAATCATTTCCATTCGATCCCCAGTCACCATTCACCTTCTTATGTAAACTATTATTATTTAGATGTTATAACAATAATATGAAACAACTCATTTCGTTGGTTTAGAGGAATTGGGCTTGCGCATTTTACTTTTTTTGCTTTTAAGGAGCCTGCATATATTCTGTGTGCAGTTGATGGGAGGAGGGGATACCCAAAAGTGTTGCAGTCAGCACTTGCGTTACACATGTGGGAGGGGGTTTTGCTTTACGTAATATATGCAGGTTCCCTAGGTTCTCCCTACCACACGTACATACATATCTCTATATAATAAACACAGAAGGAAAAAAAACTTACCAATCTATCTATCTATGTAACTATGTCTGGTAGGACAGCCTAGGCAACCTGCATACATTGCGTAACGCAAAACCCACTCCCCCATGTGCAACGCAAGTGCTGACTGTAACACTTTTGAGTACATCCTCCTCCTCTCATCAACTGCACACGTAATATATGCACAACGTAATATATGCACATTCCCACAAAAATGTTCACTTATATCTGCTCTGTTGTGATTGGTGAAATGACCTAAAGACACAAGCTAAGTCCATCTGCTGTTTCTTCATTAAAAGGAAAAATTGTCGGCTGCTTTTTGATATTTTGATCTAAGTGAAATTGACAATAACTGGAACTGATACGCGCTGTCATTTTTTTTGATTTGAACTCTGGTAACTGGAACTGTAGGTGACTGAATTTGGTCATATATAGCGTCCTGGACACTGCCACTGATTGGTACCTATTTAACCTACTTACAAGAATATAAAATAGAGAAGAGATTTTTTATTTCAATTAAACCTTATCGAATAGATTTCAGCTACTTTTGACCCCAGAGACAACGCATTTGTGACTGTGACTGGATTTGCCACTGACAGATACCTCTTGTGAAGAAAAGTCTCATCTATTGTAACTGTATTGTAAGTAATTGTAATTAGTTTATCACTAATTGCTGTAATTAAATTTATTGCATGAATGTTTATTTGTATTAAAATTCGAACATTTATTAATATCCTAATTAAATTCAAGCATTTCCGAAATTAGTAAACACGGATTATAATTTTTCCAATTTCCACCAACAGAATGCAACTGTTCATATAAGATTTGAATTTGAAATTATCACAATGATACTATGCATGGTCATAATTTAGGTCATTTATTGATAACTATTAAGTAGGCTTACTAATAATATATGTATAATTTGTTTTTATTCCAGAAACAGCTTTTTTCAAAGCTACAACCGATCCCCGGGAAGGAAATATCTACTTATAATAATTTGCAACTAACATTTTAATATATAATCTTTTGGCCCCTTTGTGGTCCATTGCTAAATAAGGCAGACTTGACCTTTGTGGTCCATTGCCAAATAAAGCAAACTTGACCCTTTGTGGTCCATTGCCAAATAAGGCAAACTTGACCCTTGTGGTCCATTGCCAAATAAGGCAAACTTGACCCTTTGTGGTCCATTGCCAAATAAGGCAAACTTGACCCTTTGTGGTCCATTGCCAAATAAGGCAAACTTGACCCTTTGTGGTCCATTGCCAAATAAGGCAAACTTGACCCTTTGTGGTCCATTGCCAAAAAGGCAGACTTGACCTTTGTGGTCCATTGCCAAATTAGGCAGACTTGACCCTTTGTGGTCCATTGCCAAATAAGGCAGACTTGACCCTTTGTGGTCCATTGCTATATAAGGCAGACTTTGCCCTTTTGTGGTCCATTGCTAAACAATACAGACTTGACCCTTTGTGGCCCATTGCCAAACTAGGCAGACTTAACCCTTTGTGGTCCATTGCCAAACAAGGCAGACTTGACCTTTTGTGGTTCATTGTCAAACAAGGCAAACTTTACTCCTTGCGGTTCTTTGACAAACAAGACAAACTACACATTTTGCAGATGATTGTAAAACCAGGTAAACTAGACCGTTGCAGCTCATTGCCAAACAAGATAAATTCATCTCTGCGGTCCATTGCCGAATAAGGTGGACTTGACCATTTTGTGCTTCATTGCCAAACTAGGCAATTTTTGAAAAATATTTGTCACAACAATGTCACAATTGCAAAACAGCGTAACTAATGAAGGTCAACAGGAAAGCACCATTAATATTTGTAGTTTTAAACAGATTAAATTGCACCGGACAAATGAAACTGAAGAATCACGTTTGCTACAGCTTGAAAAGCGAAGGGCTAGAGTAAAACTGAATTTAAGCAAAGAGACTGAAGACGATCGACAAAATCGTCTTAAAAACGGAGACAAAAATACAAAGAGCGCGTCGAAAGTCAATTGCAAGCAAGAAGAGCGCCAATTGCAACTTCAATACCAACGACAACGAATACGTTGACACAATGAAACTGAAGAAAAACGTGAATCACGTCTTCATGATTTGAGTGAGTGTGAAAAAATTCGCCGCTTTAATGAAACTGAAGAAGTACGTCAATCACGTCTCCAAGTGTTAACAGACCGTCAAAGAGTACGCCGCTCTAATGAATGTGCAGAAGAACGCAAATCACGTCTTCAAAGTTTAACTGAGCGAGATAAAGTGCGCCGCAATAATGAAACTGAAAAAGGAGGCCAATCCCGTCTTCATAATTTAAATCAGCTTGAAAAAATACGCCGCACAAATGAAACTATTGAACAACGGCAATCACGACTTAATGAAATGAACGAGCGCGAGAAAATACGTCGGTTTGACGAAACTGAAGAAAAATATGAAGCACGCCTTCAATATAATAGAAAGCGTGATAAACTACGACGTGCTATAGAAGAAAAGGATAAGCGCCTAGCCCGTTTACAAGTACTAAGCAATCGAATTAGAAAACGTCTCGCTAATGAAACTGCAGAACAGCGTCGTTCTCGCCTAGAGAAGTTAAGAGAATTAAATAAAAATCGCATTGCTAAACAGTCAGAAATAGAATGCTTATCACGACTCCAAGACTTAAGACAACGGAATATTGCGTATTGAGAGCCAAACCACAAAGGAACGTCATCATTGCATTCAAATTCTAAAGGAGAAGATCAAAGACGGTATCAGAAAGATAACAAATAAATGTTTCACTATTTCAATAGAACAGCAACAAGATAAGCTGAACAAGAACAACCGAAGGTTGACAAAGCTTCAAAAAATACTCGAAATTCCGCTTTCATTAACAATCCTGATGAAATTTCAGTTCTTGAGCATTACTGTGGTGAGATGAATATTGAATGTCGGCATTGTCACTCTGTAAACTTTGCGACTGAGGGGACTCATGGCAAAGATAAAGAATGCGAATTCTCCCTTTGTTGTCATAAAGGTAAAGTAGTTCTAGAACTTTTTCGAGATTTTCCTCAAGTACTAAAAGATCTAATGACTGGATTAAATGATGCTTCAAATAACTTTTTAGCTAATATACGACAATTTAATAGTGCGTTTGCATGTGCATAATTTGGAGCAGATATAGTTGTTCCACCCGGATTTGGCAAATATTGTTTTAAAATACAGGGTCAAATTTACTATCGAACAGGTCCTCTTAAACCAAATGATTTTGGGACACCAAGTTTTGCCCAAGTATATGTATTAGATCCAGAACAAGCTGATATTGTTCGTTGCAACCACCGATCTAATACCGGGTGCGATGCAAATGTTATGTCTATACTAGACCGATTATTGAGGGAAATCAACCCTTACGCACAATCATGGATGATGATGAAGGAAGTCTTAGACGAAGAAGAACTGCGGGCAAATGAAAGAGGCGAATTGCCAGGAAAAGTAGAAATAGCAATTGTTCAAAATCCTGTATTGGATTCACGAAGGTACAATGCTCAGAGGGTTAATGAAGTTGCCATAGTCTTTGTGTCAAAAGATGGCGTTCCTCCATTTGATAGAGCATTTATTGCCATGCCTGTAACCACAAAAGACAAAAAATATCTTAGTTTTATGAATTCCAATTTGGATCCAATGTTATATCCTATTATTTTCCCACGCGGGAGAACTAGGATGGCACAATCGGATAATGCAATGGGATCCAATAACACAAAGGAACACCACAAAACGAGTGACTCCAACAATGTTACTCCTAAAGATTAGCCACCCGTTTGGGTTCAACTGGGAGTATTGACTTCAACCCGATATTAAATGATGGAAAACTTACCCAACAGTATGTAGTTGACGCTTACACTAAAGTTGAAGCTAATCGGTTAAAATGGATAAGAGATAATCAAAGTGAGCTGAGAGTTGAAAACTACAAACTACTTGAAGATCATTTAGTCAATCCCGCCAACTCGGAAAATATTCCCATAGGTAAGCCAGTTATTCTTCCATCGTCGTTTCAAAACGGACCACGAGCAATGACACAGAATTTCCATGACGCAATGGCCATTGTTGCACGTTATGGTAAACCCGACCTTTTTATTACTTTTACATGTAATCCTAAGTGGAGGGAAATTACGGAAAATTTGAATGGGAAATATTCAGAAAATAGACCAGACCTTATTGCCAGAGTCTTTCATTTGAAACTGAAAGCATTAATCAAGGATTTAACAGAAAAACATGGTTTTAGGAACTGTTTTAGCCTTTGTTTATACTATAGAATTTCAAAAAAGAGGGCTTCCACATGCCCATATCCTGTTGATACTTGAAAATAATGATAAAATAAGAAAAACGGAGAAAATTGATGAATTGGTATCTGCCGAAATCCCAAAAAACAAAATAATCCCATGCTGTTTGAAACAGTTTGAAACATCTCCGTGCATGGATTAATTTAAAGAACCAATGCTTGATGAAGCAGGAAACCCTATTTATGACGAAGATGGCGTTGTGAATACAATTCTGAAGTGGAAGATTTTCCTAAAGATTTTCAGGAAATTACATTGGCAAATTTTAATGGATACCCACTATACCGCCGAAGACGGATGGGGGAAACCTTTACTAAAACCAAACAAGGCATACAAGTAGAAATGGACAATAGATATGTGGTACCATATAACCCTTATTTATGTCTTAAATATAATGCTCACATTAATGTAGAAATTTGTTCAAGCATTAAAGCGGTCAAGTATGTATTCAAATATGTTTATAAGGGTCATGACTGTGCCAATATTGAGATTGGGTGTGATGAGATAAAAACGTATTTGGAGATATGTCAGTGTCCCAGAAGCAATGTGGCGTCTTTGTGGATATCCAATGCACCAGCATTCTCATGCAATTTATAGACTCCGTACATTTGGATGGTCAGCAACCTATTTACTTCCAAGACGGGAAGAAGCAGATGCAGTAGAGAGAGCAAGCAATCGGCTTACAAAGCTAACGGCTTGGTTTAAATTAAATGCTAATGATGAATCTGCAAAACAGTATCTATATCCTGATATTCCTATCATTACACTTGGCATTCTAAAGAAACATTATGGAAGAAAAGAAAGCGAAATCGCCCACTGATTTCAAGGATGTACACAGTTAGTCCCTCTAATATGGAGCGATATCATTTACGATTACTTTTGCTCCACGTTAAAGGTGCTGAGAGTTATGATGATTTGAAAACAGTCACGTTAGAAGCCAAAGTAGTGAATTGTAAAACATTTCAAGAAGCTTGCTTAAAATTAGGACTCCTTGATGACGACAAAGAATGGGACAATTGTCTTCAAGAATGTTCCGAATTCCAAATGATTAAGCAATTAAGAAAATTGTTTGCTTACATTTTAGTGTTTTGCCAGCCAGATGAACCTCTGGTGCTTTGGAATAATTACAAGGAAAAATTGATGGAAGATTACATATTTCTTTATCCACAACAGCCGGAATTTGCACTACATCTGACCCTTAACGACATTAAAAAAATAATTTAAATATGTCACATAAAAATTTAAGTGACTTTAGCATTCCGAAACCTAATGCCAATGTCTGGGCGTCAAGTACTGATAATGGTGATATTAGGTCAAAAGAAAATCAAGACTATGAAAGACGCATTTTAATGCTGAACAATGAGCAAAAACATGCTTTTACATCTATTATAAATGCTATAGATGATGTAACTGTCTCACAACGGTTATTTCATCTTGATGGACCTGGAGGAAGCGGAAAGACTTTCCTTTATAACACTATTCCTTCATTCTTAAAATGCAGAGGTGACATTGCTTTTCCAATAGCTTGGACAAGAATTGCTTCAACACTTCTGGTTGGCGGACAAACAGTGCATTCCTGTTTTGGCTTACCAGTGCCTATTAATGAAACTTCCGCATGTAAGTCAAAGTCTAAAGAGGATGACTTAAATCTTAAAAGAGGAAAGTTAATACTTTGGGATGAAGCAACTATGGTTCCTTTATATGCCTTGCAAGCCATTGACCGTAGACTCAGAGAAATCATGAATTGTAAGAATACTCCATTTGGGGGAAAGTAATATTAATGGGAGGGGACTTTTAGGCAAACCCTCCCAGTCATTCCACGAGCAAAGCCTACTGAAATTTTAGAACAATGTATCACAAAATTTTCCCATTGGAACAATTTTGTGCCACTTAAACTAACAGTTAACATGAGAAATGCTGATGATGAAGATAAAAATTTTAGCGAATGGCTACTAAAGCTTGGTGATGGGTCGTTGCAGATACGCTGCCAGAAAGCGTAATTCGTGTTCCCCATGAATTTATCACGGACAATATTGTGCACTCTATTTTCGGTGAAAGTATAAGTGTGGATCAAATATCTGAAATGTCTTCAAGAGCAATTCTCTGCCCATTGAATGAAGACGTTCTGAAACTAAACGATGATATTATTGACCGTTTAGAAGGATGTGCTAAAATATATTTAAGTTCAGATATTGCGCTTGACAAAAGGAATTGGCGGAAACTACATCCTACTCTATAGAATTTTCTTAACTCACAGACTCCGTCTGGCATGGCACCACATAAATTAAAACTAAAAATCGGAGCAATTGTAATGCTTTTAAGAAATCTTGACTTTGGATTGTGCAACGGAACAAGGTTGATTGTTAGAAAAATGCACCAATACTCTATTGAAGCGGAGGTTCTTACGGGAAACCAAAAGGGTGAAATTGTTTTTATTCCACGAATCACTGTAAATCCCTCTGAATCTAATTTGCCATTTATTTTGAAAAGAAAACAGCTCCCAATCAGGGTAGCTTTCGCAATGACCATTAACAAGGCACAGGGCCAATCTTTGAAAATGGTTGGAATTTATTTATGAAAGTCCGTATTTAGTCACGGTCAACTGTACGTTGCCTTTTCTCGTGCTACTTTAAAATCGGGCGTAAAAGTTAAAATTCTAGACACTAACAATCAAGGGAGGCTATTGGCCAGAAGAAATGAGGTATTTACACCTAATGTAGTCTACCGCAGTATTTTAATGAAATGAGTGAGGATGAAATGAAATAAAATAAGTGTTTTTTAACAACCTGGGAGAAATTTACAACTCAAGCGTAAACTACGAAAATACCACCACGGTGGTGGAGAGCCAGTACGAAAGTAGCGTCCACGTCGCCTGGCTTGGAAACAATGTATTTTCATTGGCTAATGACTTTCGACCAAATTGTTCATTCACTTTTATACGTGTCGCGATTTTCGTAAAGTATATTGATTTTAGTATTACTTTGAACGTGGTACGTCCATTATTATTATGGAACAAACATTTATAATCACGAAATTAGATACGCACAAATACAGACATTCTAACATTGTTGACTTTCACCTGGGTGCTAGGTTCGTTGTTTTGCTGTGTTCACTAGTATATATATAAATATATATAGACAGGTAAATTTATCAAGTCTGCGATTATATATAGAGATGGTTATTACTCGTTCAATTTAATTGTTGTTTTTTCAGATGGATGGGATGCCTGTCGAATGTATGCGTTGCAGAAATTTTCTACACCAATTACTCAACAAGTGGTTACCATTCCATGCATATCTTTCGACAATGTGTCTCCTGTATTACTTCAGCCTAATTTGACGGTATATGAATGTAAATTGAAGTGTAACTAATGGTAACATACATCTTGATGTCATAACATTTAAATTTTGACCAATGAAAAACTGTGATACCTAGAAGAATAACGAGAGTGCTGTTCCTGCCCCATATGACAAAACTATGGGATTTCTACTCAACATAAGCAGTTATAGCCACACTGGAAAGTACTCCTGTGATTACAGAGGTTGTGACAAAACTTCATTTGTTTTGTTTACAGGTTGGTTTATATAATATTCATTATTTTGTGCAATGATTAATACTTTCTTAGTGAAATGGTAGGATTTGGTCTTCATTAAGGCTGTCAGCTTGAAGGCCAGGTTGTCAGGTGGGGCTCAATCGATTTGTACGTTAGTACAGAAAAATTATTTTGAAATGCATCAACGATTAACAGTGTATTAATATTACAATGTGGAGACCACTGATCATATCATCGTATAATGAATGAATAATAAAAACCTACGGTAACCCGTTACAGAAGCTCGTCGATTTAAAAGGGACCGTGTACACTTTTTTGGTGGACGAATAGTAGAAAATAGATTTATTTTGATAACTAAAATAATGATTCAAATTAGAAGACATTGACCAATATTTCAAAATAAAAATGAACAAACATTAAAAAAATCAATATTTACAACACCAAATATGAACGAGTCGGCCCCCGATCCATTGGTGTGTACTTAATTTTAAAAATATAATATCGCAGTATGAAGACTAATTAGCTTTAATTGTCTAATAAAATGATGCCAAAAAATAGCAATAAATTACTTTCGGCTTTACTAAGCCGAAAGTCTCTTATATAGCGTTGTGGCATGATATTATCTTCTTTCTTAATTATAATTAATTATATTTAGTTTTCAGCCTATGTTTGATATCTTATTAGAATAGATTTTATGATTTTGTTTAGATACTGAAATGACTCCTTTCGGGAAACGTGTGTTTTTAACATCTGGTCCCAGGTTTAATATATTGAGGGGAGAATTAGACGCATTAAATGCAGTGAATATAACATGCACAAGCTACAGCGTGAAAGTTCAATTGGCAGTAGATGAAGATAAAGATGGGTATGAAGTTTATTCTTAATAATCCTATAATTTCTTTATTATTTCTAAGTGATTCATGATGTTTTTTTAGAAATACAAATGTTAACAAAAGCTTGTTAAATTTAAATTCTACTTGGAATGAATTTTCTCATCCTACTCAGTACGTCACAACAACTACAATGCGTTATATGAATCAGACTGAGAGAACGAAAGTTCGAGGATTCCAACACATACAACATAAAGACCAAATGGACTTTGTTACAATAAAGTGCTTAAGTTCAATTCAATCAACTGAAATGGGTTCAGTGTCTGTGTATCACGACGGTAACTAACAAAATGATGTCTACTAATTAATGATGAGAAATTTTTTAAAAAGCTCAATAACAGACAGACAACATTTTATTTAGATTATATACGCCAAATGAAAAGGTTTTATGGGGATAAACTATGGCTTATAATATACGTTTTGCTTATTTACTAAATTCATCAACATATTTAAGTGTTTTAATTAGATCGTAAAGATTTTAATTATATTAATAAATTTTTTACTTAACCACAAAGGCCATTACAAGTTAAAATGCTGGATATGGTCATTTTGTAGCATAGCACCGAAAATGTGTTTTTTTCTATTTTGGATTTAATATGGATGTTGATTCAGTAAATGATATTTTTTTAGCTCAGTTGCCACTGTATTATTTACCCGAGGAGAATGTTTTCGTTTGCGCTTTTATTGACAGTATGACTGGCTTCCGCAGTTATCTACTTGAGGACTTCGATTTATCTCTATCTGTATTTCTTCGAATATGGAGCTGTAAAAGTTTTATACAATGCCTATTTGTCGAGTCAAATTGCGTAAAAAATGTAAAGTCAAAATTTCCTTGTTAAAAAGTTGTAAATGCATAAAAACAGAATACTATGCAAATTGTTTATAGGGAAGGTTGCATTCCAGTGCCCCACTTAATGAAGGATGCGCTGAACAATTGCAAATCACGAAAAGAAGTTGTTTGGAACAAGGGATTTTAACCAAGTACACTTTAGCCGAAAAGACCTTCTGTAAATTTATCGTACCCGGTGAAAAAGGAATTGTTGAATGCGGAAGTTCAGAATTCAATTTAGCACACTCCTATTTTGTTGGATTCGATTCACATATGTGTAAATTATTAAACCGGTGAAACAAATTTTATGACAGTATCTCTCATTTTATTAAAAATGTCTATAAATTCCAACATGTATTTTTACAGATTTTGAATTAGACATGAATGAGAAGCCTCCGCTAAATGCCACATTACGAATAATCAGTCTTAGCAAAGAAAACTTCTTGTACACAAAAGGCAGATTTTCTTTTAAATGTGAAGCCCATTCCTTCTTTTACAACCAAGGACTGCAATGGTTTATGGAATTCTCTAACGGATCTATAATGCAGATTTTAGGTATAAGAATTTTCTAACCATATATCTGTACTTTAATTAATTACTTTATTTGAATGGCATAATATGTTTCCAGAATCCAAATATGAGAATGGACACAATACGGAGAATTATAATCCTGAAAGTAAATTAGATTTGGATTTTGATGACAAAACATTGGTCAAAATAATTTGTTCAGCCCCTCATATAACTACATTTGAGTGGAGTAATGTTTCAATGGAGATTTCAATGGAAGGTCAGTTGGTCTAATGCTTAAATGACATTTTGTTTAATTTCATTATATATTTATGTTCATATTTATTAGATTCGATTTCTGCTAAAATTACTTCCGCTGATTTGGAAATATATTTTACAAATGGAGAAGACGGAGCATTGACTTGCTATTCAAGAGGGTTACCTCGCCCAACAGTCAATTGGACAAAAGATAATGAAGTAAGATGATTTTATTTATTGTACTCAGCCATAGATAAAGCAACCATGTATTCGTAGACAAAATTTTTGGGGATCTTTAATTCTACATGATGTTCAAATTGGGGAACGTTAGGTGGTTTAAAAACTTTTTGAGAATAAACAGTGAAAAAATTCTAGAAATCCTTCCCGCTTTCCAAATCTCTGAAATTAACCCACCCAAAAAGATATTTTGAAATTTAAGTGTTGTTCCAGTTGTAATTAGAAAGACTATCTTAGACAATTTGAAAATTTGATCACACTTGATTTTATGAAAGTTAAATTTGGACTGAAATTTGGAAAGCGACCGAAATTTCTGGAAATTTTCTGCTTTAAAATTATTGAAATATTTTTGACTTTCGACCCACTCAACGTTGAATCAATTTTGACAAAAAGATTCCACAAATGCATAGAAAGAGCCTTCCCATACTGTGTCGGAGGGTGGCTGAACTAATTAATGATGTCCAAATGTCCAAGAACAATACTTTGACAAAGCAATATCCAATTATGATTTTGGTTTTAGCCAATTAAAAGTCCTCTACGAGTTATAGATGAAACGCTGATATTCCCCAATTATAGCTCGATTTTTGATGGAGAGTACACATGCACTGCAGACAACGTAGTTGGAACTGATGTGAAGAAGTTCTTCGTAAAAAGTTAGTGGCTTTAATTGTAAAGAATTTCTTTTGATGCACAATTTTTATTCTGTTAATAAAATTTCTGCTAAAATTCTCAGCCAAAATGGAGAAAGCAGAAACTTACTACATTGCAGGAGCGGTTGGTATCAGTTTATTTGCTATTACGTTCAGCTTGTTTTGGTTTTTGTATTCCAAAAGAGAAGCGGTATGTTCAATAAAAAGTCCTTACCTCACAAACTCACAATGTAACAATGCCTGATATAGTACGTTATAATAATAGCTTTATTTTGAAATTGATTTGCAGAGAAAGAAGGAAGCAGAAATGAAAGAATTAATATCCTTGCTTAATGGAATGAAAGGAAGTCCAGAGGAAGGCAGTGGAGTGGAGGAGGAGGATGATGTAACGAAGCGTTTATTTCATGTGAAATATGAAATAGAAAAAAATACATTTTATATTGGTGAGTTACATTTATTATTAAAGTGGCTTAAGACCTATTTGCTTAAATTGCAATCATTTTAACTATGTGAGAAAATTTAATTTTAGAACGCAAAAATCCTCTTGGAAAGGGGGCTTATGGACAAGTCTTTAAAGGTTACCTTGACGGTGTAGATGGAGCCGTGGCTTTTAAAACGCTTGCTCCAAATTCCCCGATTGTGCACCTAAAAGCATTAATTTCTGAATTAAAAATTCTGATGTACATTGGTCCACATGATTATCTGGAGACCTTGATTGGAGCATATCGCAAGGAAATAAAACAAGGTTGGTAGAGTTTAATTTTAACATAATATTAATAACATAATAATAATAATAATCTCTATATTATAATCGCAGACTTGAAAAATTTACGTGTCTATATTTCTATCTATGTATGTACGGTTGGTAGGGTGTTCCCAAAAGCAAAATGCGCATGCTAATATTTTACATGAAAACAAGCTTTACTCTGCGTTAGTATTAATTACCATAATTTGAAAATCACACAAAATGTTGAACGCGTATAGTAAATATTTCGAAATTCAATATCCAATACGCAGAACTACCTTTCAAAATTGAGTCATAAATTTTGGTGGCTACTAGTAATAATAATTATAATAATTGTGAGACTCAAAATTTATAAGCTTTCTTTCTTTTTTAAAGGAATTTTGTATGTGGCAATGGAATTATGTGGGTGGGGATCTTTAGAGTCTTTCTTGAAAGCAAACAAACATTTCTTCATAAAATACCTAAACACTTCGACAAATTCTGAAACCGTTGAAGACAAGTAACACAGAATAAATCACAATGTATTATTTTTGCCCCTCATAACAATTTATAAATTTTAATCAAAATTGCAGGGATTGTCAAAATTCTTATTTGGAAAAGAGTGTCTCTTATTCCTTGTACTCGATTAAAAATCTTTTTAAATGGTGTGCTCAAATTGCAAATGGAATGGAATATCTCGGCATGAAAAAGGTAACAGAAAGTCTAATAAAACAGCAAATTAATTTTGCCTTTTTCAGTCAAAATTCCAAGAAATTCAATGTGGAAAATTTAACCAATAGAAACGTAAATTAAAATAAAATCAATTTTCTTACAGTAAAAGTAATTTATTTATAAAACTAGCAAAAAGGCGATTTCATGTTTTCTATACTGGGAATAAAAGCATAATAATTGATTTTCAATTTATTAATAGGTCATTCATTCGGATCTTGCCATTCGGAATGTTTTACTGACAGCAGAAGGAATTGCAAAGGTGACTGATTTTGGTCTGAGTCGGCGGACATTCAATTATTCGGAATACGTAAAACGAGGGCAGGATCCTTTGCCCTGGCGCTATTTGGCCATTGAAAGCCTTGTGTCCAATGTTTATACCTGTCAATCAGATGTTTGGTCATACGGAATCACTTTGTGGGAAATATTTTCATTAGGTGAAATCCCTTATCCTGGATTCAGCTTCACAATTGAATTCACTGAACAAATTAAAGACGGAATGAGAAATATTTCGCCGAAATATGCCTCTGAAAGAATGTACTAATAATTAATTAATAAAAATTAATTAATATTACTTTAAGTATTTAAGACTTACAAACTTTCTCTATTCCTACAGATATGATTTGATGTGTCGATGTTGGGATTCGGAACCCGAGAAACGACCAAGTTTCTTTTCACTAAAAGTTATATTCAAAAAAGCATCTGAAAATGAAAAGGGAAATGCTGACATAGAGGTAACTTTCAAAATAGCAATTGTATTGAACTGTTGATACTAAATTCCATTCGTTCTCTTTCGTTTTCAGGTAACCAAGGATATGGATATCGAAATCACTGCCAAGGAAATGGCAAATGATGGTTACACTTCGAATATTGCTAAGGTGCAAAGGGGTGGTCAGTTAGCTGACCCAACCATGTAATGTATACAGCCACCAGAACCACGATATCTTTTATGTGGCTGAAAATGTTTTGTCAATACTATATTGGAAACTTCGAAAATTTTTGATACAACGATAGGTTTACTGGGAATGTGTTAGAGAATCACACATCGTCAGGTCATGAATTTCCTGTTGTGAGGGAGGAGTGTTTGTATTATAGAAAAGACACCACGATTATTTACTTATGAAATTTAGTGTAAATATTTACAAATTTTCATCTACTACAGTGTATATCATAACTGAAATTATTTATATTAACTGCCAAATTAAACATTATCCAAATCTTTAATTTTATTAACTAACTGGTAAGTAAGTTACCGTTGATATGTTCAGAAAATCAAAAATAGTTTAAGGAGTAGTTTTGATGTATTTTACACACTTTCAGTAATTAAATTAACCTCTTATAACTGTTGTCGTATTATCTGTAAAGCTGCATTACAAATACAAGTGTCAAGAAAATAATTGTAATAATGACTAATAAGTGTAAATAAGAATATTTAAAAATGAAACAATAATAAAAAAGAAGTATAATAATAAAACCTGAATGTAATAATAAAGGAGTAAGTATAATAGTAGAAACTAAATGCAATGATAAAAATAAGTTTTACCAGTATCAACGAATATAATATTTCAAAAACAATTTTGTAATTGTTATAAAACATTGTACATAAAAAAGTTGAATAAGTAAAAGACATAAAAGTATCAACATTAGAAGACTCTCCTTTTAGAGAGGGGTGGTAGGTACTCCAAATGTATTTAAGATTGTTCATCAAATTTTATTCTTTCCTTAGCGGCTCTGGTACTGAACACTGTTTTTGACATTTTTCATTCTTTAAATGTAAAAATCTGACTTTTTAAAAGTCAAACAATTTATACGGATCCAAATGTTATGACAATGATGATTTATATTTATGAAGTGTACAGAAAATTAGAAATTTTAAAGAAATTTAGCGAAATTTAGGGTTATTTCAATGAAACTGTTGATGAGACCGTTGAATAAGGCATTTATAATAATTTAGCGTGTGGAATATTTAATAAGGTACTTTATAAGGCAAAACCAACATTCTGTTTAACTAGTTGTGGAATAAGAAGACATATATAATGTTTAGTATTACTAAAGCATTGTGATGTTTTATATAAATTAACTACATTATTCATATATAACATGCGGAGGACAACGTGTTCTGTAACGTTTGAATAATTTAAATCTAAAAAGCGAAGGTCTCCGGTATTCGAGTTTTTCGTTTGCCTTAATATATTGTAATGCTTTCCAAGGTTGGTGTTGTGAATCTTTTAAATGCTACGGTTAATATGTGTGCTTGTCGCTATAATACTTTTACAATTAATAGCAAAATCATATATTTTGGAGTAAGTCGAATTTGAATTGAATTTATCCAAATAATTGACAGCCTTTGAACTGCTAGTGCTAATAATGCTAATTTTACAAAATATACTTGAACTTGAAATATATATGCCACTGCGGTAAATGAAAATTGAACTTTAGGGAAATGAGCACCAGTTACAACGCAAAAATATTTAATCACCAATTAGTTGTTGTATTTACATGATACACTGATACACCCACATGACTATTTATTTGTATGAAGATAATTTTCTATGTGGAAATTGCTATATTATAACAATTTCGCTTGTGGAATATCTAATACTTTATAAGGTAAAGTCAGTATTCTGTTTTCCGTGTAACTAGCTGTGGAATAAGAATACATATAATATTTGGTATTACTAAACCATTGTGAAGTTTTTAATAAATTAACTTTATTATTCATGTATATTATATATCAGGCAGAAGAACGTTTGAATAATTTAGATCATGGAGGGGAAGGTCTCGTGTATTGGCGTCATTCGTTTGTCCTATATATCTAATGTATTCCATGGTTTGTTTTTAGAAGTTTTTTTAATGCTACAATTAATATTTTTCGAATTTTATAAGAAAATCATATATTTGGGAGTAAGTCTTAGTTGAAATTATTTAAATGATCTATATTTAAATGATCTATAAGAATTGATTGAACTCTTGGTTTCTAGCTTTCTATCAATTTCATTTTTAAAACACCCTTTAATCCACTAATTTAGCTTTGTTACTAGAAATAGATTACAAGAAATGCTGGGAATACATATTCCACTGCAATAAATTAAAACTAATCTTTAGGAAATATTACACCATTTACTATATTTTATTTTTTATTGCATTTATTTACTACATAGGAATATCTAAAGCTGTTAAAATTCCGTAAAGTATTTTATTAATGATACTTTATTATTCATAGTGAATTGCATTTCTTTGTTCAAAATCTTTTTCATATACATTGTGGCTCAAAAATTCAAATAATCTACCTAAGCCACATTTACAAAAAGATGGTCAATATTAAACCCTTCACAATTTAAATAAGTGCATTATTTTATTCATAGAGGCTTTCTGCCTGTACCTTCAGCCAGTATGGTAATGCTCTAACGAAATCTTCAGTTAGAGCAGAGTTAACATATTACCAAACCTCCTCCGATTCTAGGTCATTTCTTCTTACAATAGAAGTATTGGAATACAAAAAGGTTTCTTTATATTGAACGATTTAAGGCTCTAATACCCCACGGGTTCAAAAATTACGAGAAACTAAGTTGAATTTAAGTGAGACAAAGATTTAATTTTCGGATTTATGTGTAGAGAGTGAGTGATACGTGTTAATATGTATATACTGGCATTTTTATGGTAACAATTCCAATTATAATAAAATAAGCCTATCTTATACAAGTAAATACTACTGTTCCCTAAGAATTGTGAGTAATAAGGGGAAGAAGAAGGGGAGTTGAGTGGTGCGAAAAGAAGAGGGGTCAGGGACGGCGTCTTTTAGTTGTGCACTTGCGAAGACGACGTCGTTGTGTGTATGGGAGTTTTGTAATGTAGTCATTTTGTGTGTGGAGACATTTAAGTTGTATGTAACGAAGTGTATTATGGTGTAACTAGCCAACGTTACTTGAGATCGGATGGCTATATGCCGGTGTTATGCATAAATCAAGCAGATATAACGTCGAGCAAATCTCCAACCTCGATATGAAATACCTACTTATGGATGACAGAAAGATATTATGACAATTAGAACGACTCTTTACAATCAACTATATCTGTATTTTGCCCAGTCCCCCAAAATCAATCAAACATTAATATACAGATTACAATCAATTCTCTTTTAACTTGTCCACACAAATTATAACACATCAACACATTATTCCCATATATCCCAAATCATAAACCCAACAATAATCCAAATTATAACCACTTAATTATCAAATAACAATACTTAAATTATACAAATGATACCGTTACAAAACCGAAGAGCTACTCCGACTTGACACAGGTCCTCCCGGCTTGCAATGGTAAACGCTCGCTATCACGTACTACGGATAATTCCGAAAATGTCGATAGACGAGAAAATACTATACAAAAAGACTCAATTCGACTTAGACTAACAACTTACAATTACTGACAAATTCAGACTCGACAATAACTAATTCTTGAAGAGATGTTCTCGCCAGCTGAAGTCGTGCTCGAATATCTTGGAAAATGACGAGTGCACGCTTTAAGTTCTTTTCTCTCGGAAATACAAAATGTCTCCACACACAAAATGACTACATTACAAAACTCCCATACACACAACGACGTCGTCTTCGCAAGTGCACAACTAAAAGACGCCGTCACTGACCCCTCTTCTTTCCGCACCACTCAACTCCCCTTCTTCTTCCCCTTATTACTCACAGAATTAATTGCCGTAGTTTTCACAAGGTCGGCAAGTACAAGTGCATTTAAAATAAGTAGTAACGAAAGGGAGCTTATTTACCAATAAATGCACAAGTGTTAAGTTGTCAAGTGTTGAGTTAGCTGAATGAATACATAAACCAGGTTGAATTTGACAGCTTACATTGGCAATTTCGGTGAGCCATGTCTATCAATTTGGACATTGTAACTTGTCGATTATGCACATCTTAAACCTGTCTACAGTGGTTTTAACTTATGTATGTGTATAATAACGAGTTTCTTATAATTAATACCAATGTGGAGATAGCTAATTACAACGCATGCAAGTACGTATTTTTACATTACATATGTACGTATCCGTATTTTTCCTTTTCGGACCAAATTTACTACTAAAATGAAAATGGTTCCCTAATAATGTCAAATATCCCTCGTGATGCAATAAAATTTTCTACTAAGTTGAATAAGTTAAGTTTAGAAATTCAGGAATCGTGATTTGGAATTTGAAACCTCATATGTTTTTATTTACCAATTAAATAAACGTTGTTAGAGCAGGTATTCAAATTGAAATTTGAAAAACAAAACATCATTTTAAAATGCTGACGCAATAAAATTTAATTCAAAATGGTTTTATCAAATAAGCGATACGTTGGAATTTTTCTGATTATTATCTATCTACAAAGTATTGTGTATGCTGGTAAATTAGAAAATTTATTTTCAATTGAGAAAGATTGTTATATCAACATAATAACTTACGAAACGAATTCGGAACCAATTACAGAGACATTGGAAGAGCTGTATGCAATAAACATTCCATACTCCATCACGAATGTTGATTACATAAAAAGAAATTTCGCTCAAAAGCATAAACTGGTCAACAAACAGAAAATGGAATCCAAATTGTATCAAGAAATAACGAGTTCGGAAAAAAAATGCTCTTACAAGAAGTCATCATTTGAAGATAAACTTAAAGTGTTCTATTGGAATAACCGATTCAAATGCATTGTACATTTTGCTGTAGATATAAAGTTAACTAACTCCATTGACCTAGCATTGACAAGGTATATAACTCTATACATAGTAAATACTTTCAGGTTCAATAAATTTACATTTATCAAGAATCCTTATCTGTCATTAGGGAAAATGTGTAACACGTTTATAACACATATTTACATGAAAAATATTCTAGGCCACACAAATATTTATTTCCTCGTTAAAACGGAAACTATGATGAGTACCTTAGAAATTCAAACCAAATTTTCAAATGAACTTGAGCCACATTTTCGTGGAATGGAAGGACATTATTTTGTGCAGTCATTAATGAAAGAAGATGACAGGATTTATTTCGTCTGTGGGAAATGTTGGAATGATAACGATAATACTAAAACATCAAGACAATTTATGGACAGTTTTGTTTTCTTACAAAATGCAACAGAAGAAACTGGTCTTGAACGATCAGCACTGAGAAAGCGGCGAGCAGAAATTACGTTGCAAATGTATATAACGAAAAAACAAATACATTTAATTGTGCGACGTCTTGCTGGAATTCGACATTATTGTGGACCTATATTGAACAAAGAAAATTTTCGATCTGAGAAGGTAATGGACAGCAAAGAGGATGTAAGTTTCATTTTATCTTCGATCATCTTACACAGATTTCCTAATATAACAATTGGTACCAAGTCACGAACATGTCCGATACCCAAAATAGCGCTTACATCCGAATTATTATACGAAGAGCCAGTGATTGCAGATAACATGATTCCAACCAATTTAGAGAGCTACAATTTTATATCTTGTGTTGTTCTGGAGGATGAGAGTCTGTCGTTCTACGGCTACATCCGTCCATTTCAACTCTCTTCATGGATTGCAATTTTGTTGACAATATTCCTTGTCACATTCTTCTTTCAACTCACTTTGTATTTGAAGCACAACCAAATCCACCAATTCATCTTCAATTTCTGTGCTTATGCAGTCTGCAACAACTGTGGATTCCCTAAAAGGTTGGAGAAATATTTCTGGTTCAAAATTGTTCTGGGTCCATATCTACTGATGTTCATCGTTCTCACCTACGGCTATGCAGGCATCGTCATCACCGATTTAACTGAACCCAGAGCTGTAAGAAAAATCGAGTCTTTTGAGGAAATTAAAACTTTAAAAGATGTTTCAGTTGTCGGTTCACTTCGTGGAGAGTCGTCATACGATCCAGCTTCAATGTCAATTCTTTTGCAAAATCAAATAATGTTCAATTACAACTGTTACATATATTTGAACGAAACGTTAAGCAATAATGAGGATATATTTGAAAATAACATTGAAAAATGCCTGAAATTCAATTTGATTTCGAGGACTATAAAATTTCAGGATGTACCTATTACATCTGTAAAAGCTGCATTGGATTTTACAAACCGAAGTCCGAAAACTAGTTTTAATAGGCACTTCCTTCTTTCTTGGGATGTATTTATCCTTTACCCTATTTATTTTGAAACCCTTAATGCAATTAATAAAAAGATGCATTTTCCACTTGCTTTCCCTTTATCAAGTTTTCAGCATTGGATTTCTCAATGTAACAGTTCAGTGTTTGTGGATAGGCAGAGCCGGATTCATCGATTTCTAAACGATTCACATTGGGATATTAAAAAGGGGATTCAGCTTAAACGAAAATTGTTTATTGGAGTTCCAAGCAACAATACTATTAGTTTTGGTACGGCAGCCAAATGCCGGTCAATTTTTCTTTTGGAATTTATGCAACTTAAACTTATTATCTTGGTCCAATCTGGTATCTACTCAAAGTGGATGGATATCTCCAACCACATTAATTTCACTATATGCAAACATTGCTTCGATAAACAGCTACCCCGACCTTTGAGTTTTTATAATTCAAACATTTTTACCATTTTTGGCATATATTTGGCTTGTGTAAATTTGTTCTTATTAGTATTTTTTTGGGAAGTTAGATATTTATTGCTTGATATAATTCGTTTATTGATTTCAAAATTACGTCACCAAACAATTTTTAATAATTTGAAACAGAAGAAAGCCACTTTCCATTGTTGTAAGAGTTCAGCTTTGCACAAAAATAAAAAAGTTTTTAAGAGGGTAGTAAAAATAAATTTAGCCCGTCAGAAAGACAAGAGTATAAACACTAGTCAGAATTTCATAAAATAAACAAAGGGATAAATAAATAAATGTCCTTCGCAGTTCTTTCACAGAAACCCGTTTTTTAAATGACCAGTGACAATGGCGATAGGGCTGTTCACTCACACGTTTGCAAATATAATTAATGTGGATATGGTTTTGCAAAATGTTATATTTGCTGTCAAATAAAAATAAATTTGGTTTTTATTTATATATTTTGCGAAATGCTTTCCATATATCTTAGTACTTGTGTTACCTACTCCAGGGTAAAGGTTTATGGGACCATAAAAGAAGTCATTTTGTCCCTAAAAAGAGGTCATTTTGTCCCGGGTCCAAAGAGCCATAGAAGAAGTATATGGGGCACTACGAAAAAGTACAAAGAGCCATAAAACGAGTACTAAATTCCATAAACAGTAAAAAAATTTTATTTAGTCAAAATTATAACAATATGAAAATTAAAATTGATAATCAGTAATAATATGTTCAGAAATGAGCAGTTATATCTTCATTGCAATGAAATTCACGGTTTGACCAGAGCTTTTGATACCCCTGGTGGTCACCCAGTTTTCTTCTTAATTGCAATACGTATGTTTTTGGCTTTCTGTGGAATTGTGAATAACTTATGCATGGTGGCGATTACAATGTTTACATATATAACTTTTGTGAGACTTAACTTTGATTGAAGTTGTTTACTTTAACCGACCAACTATTTTCAACGTCTAATAAAGCTTCACCTATAAGTCTAAGTTTAAGTATAAGCTTTACTTCAACCTATAAGTTTTTAACAATTTCCAACTGACAGTTTTTTTAACAATATTTTCAATTTCTATTCTGATTCAGAATCTGTGTCAGAATTACTAGAATGATAAGTTAGTTGGGAAGCCATTTTAAGCACACTGTCAGCCTTTGCAGTATTACTTTGCAACTGAAATTGCCTCGGAAATTGACGTAAAGCTAGCAAGGTATTAGGATACTCATTTCCATATTATGCTTACCTCAAGCTTATCTCATATTATTGTATACAGATATCATGAAGGTATGTTTATTTTATATATAAGTAGTCATTTCTTTGATTTATTTATGTTAATATATCTATGGAACAATGTACTCCTTCTATGGGATAAAAGACTTTTCCTATTGCCCTCAGTACCTCTTGTTATGGTCCCTTGTACTCTGGCCCAAAAGACTTTATTTTATGGACAAAATGACTTTTTCTATGACCCCTTTTTCCCCACACCCCCTACTCCATACCATCCAGTTAGTGTGTATTAGTTTAAGTTAAATGAGTTCACTTCCACATCCAAGCCTTAAAACTTCCGCGGACAACCAAGTGTGATACAATTGTACCACGTAGCAATATCCAAGTGTGGTACAATTGTACCACATAGCATTATCCCAGCGTGGTACATTTGTACCACACCGGGATAAATACAAATGTTCGGCTTATAGTCGACAAAGGCAATAAATTTGTGTTTCCGTCGGCTTATAATAGACAATAACAAATTACATTGAATTCTGACGGCTTATAATCGACGAAATATACTTTATTTGCATTTTGTCGGATTGTAGTCGGTGATCACAATTTAAAATGCATTCCGTCGTCTTATAGTCGACAATACAAATTAATTTTCTCTTTCGGATAATGATTCTTAACTAACATTCCGTCAGCTTATAGTCGGTGATTGCAATTTAATTTGCATTCCGTTGGTTAATAGTCGATGCTAACAAATTAATTTGCATTCTGTCGGTTTATAGTCGATGCTTAAAATTAAATTAATTTGCATTCTGTCGGCTTATAGTCCATGCTTACAAATTAATTTACATTCTGTCGACTTATGGTGATTGCTATTTAATTTATTTAAATTTAAATCCAGAGTCCACCTAATATAGATAGGTTATTTCTTTCTTAGAACACCCCAAGTCTCATAGGTTCCCCCCTGCGCCACAAAATATTCTCAGTAGTATGCATGAGCGGGAGTTTTAAATCCATGTGTTTATTTGCACATTGCATGCGAAACTTTTCTTGATAATAATGTGATTATCTGAATGTTTAGCTGGTATCCGATCGGTACTCGATAAAAAGTTTTCTTTCGAATCGGATTCTTCGGAATTAGGGGTTCTCTTTCACTATCACAATTGGTAAGATTTTTAAAGTAAGTCCACTAAAAGGGCGAAAATATTTTATTGCATTTTGTTTTGTTTCAGACGATTTAACGATTTAGAGTCGATTTAAGCGTGCGGGTGGTGATAATATTATTTGGATTCTAGGATTAAACGCATGAAAAGTCGTAACCGAGTGACGACCATACGACTTTAAAGATCCGACCTAGTTGGTCACCCTTCTTGTACATTAAAGGTTACCAAAGGTCTAAATCATGTTGTTGATGTACTGTGAAACGTGTCATACTGGATCTAAGACTTATCGGACGTGGATAGACCACCTGTTTTCATCTGACCACCAAACTAAAGCAAGAAGTAAAATAAAAAAGTGGTCCAAGGAAATTCAGCACCGGGCGGTCGTTTTTACAGAGTTCTGTAAGCCTCTGCAGAAGATTGATGTAGAAGTGATGACGAAACTTGCCTGGAGTGTATCCGAACATACCATTATTTCAGACTTGTATTTTAATGTTGAAAAACAAGTTTGCATAATTCTTATTGATGAACAGTAAGCTTGAAGGATAAATTATTTGTATATTTCAGTTTTATTATTTTCAACATTTTGAATGCTACATTTAATTTTTGATTTGGTTTTGAGTAACTAATTTGGTGTACAGTTGTTTCTTGCTAAAATGTATCTAATTTATTTTAGAAAGGGTGCTGATTATATCCTCAACATGGTTGAAATACAAGCAAGGAATTGCATACCATTTAAGCAGATCTCAACCACCATCGCCGTAACGGAGTGTAAGCACTAAACTTAAATAGAATTTTAAATGGAACTCATTGATAAATGCACTGCTGATTACGAATTCAGATTGTTAAATTTAATAATGAGAGCATATTAACGATTCTCTAAGCTGTAATAGTAATATTTGTTATTTAAATTGGATATATTTTTTATTATTACAAATGGTACTACTTTGTATGTACTATATTTTGTGCGGCGATTATGGGAGTGTTAAGTCATGTTATATCCTTCAAAACAAAGTAATATGTATTTTCTATTTTCTACCCACGGAATTACTAGTCTAATATGTGTGCCAACAGTATAAATGCAATAAAGCGGCCACGTAAGATGGCAGAATAGTAGCAATGCTATTCCTTACTACTAGCCTTACTACTTTTCTGAACTCTTACTACACGAGTGTATTGGTTTATTCCTGTTGGCTCACATTGTATTGTATTGTATTCTTTATTGACAACGCCTCAGTCACCTGAGCCATGAAGTTGAACAACGATGTAGTGACAGCAATGGCATCAGTAAATACATAATGTTTAGGTTTATACATAATAACAATAATATAAAATTACTAGTCATTGACATAAACTGCAGCATCAATGCAGGAAAGATTGCATACATTTTTAGTATTGTTTTCAGTACTAATTAATACCTCACATATTTGGGTTTCTAATAAGTCATATTTTATTAACTTATATTACACATATAATGTATAATATCCTGATACTCTTTAGACAACAGTAATCCAAGTTCCAAATCCATTAAATAATTGTATTGTCTTCCTTTTTGATTACAGGGGAAGATTTTTTCCAAGAAAGAGATCCAGTTTCTAAAATCGGGGTGAATAACGCAGAAGATGAACCAATTATTGTAGTCAAGTATGAACCTGAAGTAGACGAGAGCAGTTCTGTAATTGTCGATAAGAATAATGCTGAAAGTACATGTGTTCCAGATCTCGATAATTCTTTAATGTGCACCACCGCAGATGCGTCTATAAGTATGAATGAAGAATTTGCAGCAATCATGAAAATAAACACTTTGAGCAGTAAAGCAATGGAAATGCGGAAAATAATTGCACTGGAACTGGAAACAATTTTACGAAATAAAAAAAATACTAGCATGGATATAATACCTTTGGAACGAGACTTAGAATCTCTTCATTTTTTAAAAGGATCTTCTATTGCCTTTACTATTCGAAATGGTGGTAAGTGTCTTATGTGATCATTATAATATCTAGGTTGGCAATTGCAATAAAATATAATATGGTGTTGAAATTACAGTAAAATGTACTATATATAACCCACAATTGAGATTGATAAATAATATTTTGTAGCTGCAAATGTATAGGTACTTCTCAAATACTATTTTTAAAATCGTGGTACTACTTTTTTATTTTAGGGCGCGGGCACTTAAAAATTTGGAATCGTCTTTCCTCTGCACAAAGTGATGGAGTTTATTGTAATTTACGGGAAGACATTTTAAGACGAGGATATGCTTTTAACTTTACTCACGTCAACACAAATATTGAGTGCCAATGTTTTCTCTACGATAAAAAGCTTCAGCGAAAATTACAATTTATATCTTTTTGTACCAAATTTGACCCAAGAGTGCTACCATTAATCCAATTTCTGACCAGTTGGTATGAACACTGCCTGAATGGAGTCGGTGATATTAAAAATCAACCTGAAGTGCCAAACAAGTTTTTAGTGTATTATCCGCTTATTCAACTGATAATATTTTTTCTAATCCAAGATGGGATTTTGCCTGCAGTAACCTTTGGTGGAACGAAAAGTAAATTGGTCACAACTCTTCAATCAAAAAAACCAATTCGCCCTTTAAACAATTGTGAATTAGATCCATCATCTCGAAGCCCATCAGCAAATTGTATTCTTACACTAGCAGCAGCTTTTCTTAATTTCTTCGGGAGAACTAATTTTGAAGAATTTGTTGTGGTTTCTTTACCAATGGGAAAATTGGTAAAAAAAGAAGACATTAAACATCCCCGAAAACAAACTGGCAAATTAAAATTGCCACAAAGAAATAAAATCAAGCATCTTTTTAACAGGCTGTATAAAAAGTTCCTAAAAAAATCATGTGGAGTGCCAACATCATCGCTGATTATTCAAGATGCAACCGATACACTGGTCTATGATTTCTCAAATCAATGGTCGCCAATGACTACTTTTGAATTCCAAAAATTTTGCCTGGATACGTTTAAAGTAATTCAAAAGGTTTTGTCTGGGAAGTCTCCATTAAGTATTTTATGGGATTTTCTTCCTGGAAAGAAGACTGATGACATTACAATGAATTGTTTTGGCTTTTTATCCAATACTAGTACTTACTCTTCAAACTTCTGTGCCCCAGTGTCAGTAAGGAATCGATATAGTAAGTGTAACCTGAGAGGGCTAATCTTTACCATTTTGGAATATTTCTTCGACGAAGTTTTCGAAAGAGTTTTAAAACTTGGAATAAAAGCCACTATTGTCGAAAACGAGGAACGACATGAAAGGAAATTCAAGAAACATCCCAATAACAAGAAATTGGAAACGCCATCAAAGAAACATAAATTTTTTTACAAGATGGATAACAAACAAGAATCATTGAGAAAAGCTATATCCGAACTGAAGATGCCCTACGAAGGAAAATACGTAAAAACGTATTCCGTTCAAAGCCGTTATTCAAATATTTTGGCTCTTGAACTGAGAAATGAACTGAAGTCTACCATCAATCCCATACCGAACGATCCTCTGCTCTTAGAAATAATGGTGTCCGATGCGCTGCAGAAACAACTTGCTAAAGATAACACTGAAATGACATTCAAGATATTAATTAATTGTATAGGTTTAGTATGTGGGGTGCAGGTTGAAACACCTATTGATTACCCGGATTCTACGACAAACATAATTGCAGAAACTCTGTCCTTTGTCACCGATCTTGCCCAAAAATACATTTTGTATCGTGCTGAAGAATTTTATGACAACCACTACAGCAAATAATAGTTTCGTCAACTTTTGTCTCATTATATATCGTCACGAATTTAATGAATTCAATTGGTTAATACATTTAAAAAGTAGTAAATAGTTTTTTAAAAATCTTATACTGATGAATTTTAACATAACCACTGTAAGAAATATGTGCCAACTTTGTTTAATGATATGGGAATTATAAGGATTTATTGAATTAAATTGGTTAATGTATTCCTATTGAGAGAAGTAAGAAATATTTTTTTTTAAATACAATTTGTGTTGATGAATTTTATATTTTTTTACCTCCTGGTTGGCGGCAGGCTGTTAAAATAGAGTTGTAGTGATAATAATTCCATGCCAGCAAGCACGTATCCAGGAATTGGACTTAGAGGGGGCACCAAAATATATTGATATAATTATGGCACATTCTCGCGAAGCGCCAAAATGTTTAGGATTTTTAACCATTTTTGACAAAAAATCGCCTTTTTCTGGCTACTTAGGTAGATTAATTATTTCCATCTTCATTATACTAGTATCTTTTTTGGAGTTTGTATGTATATCGATTTACTGTACTATTGCTGAAAATAATCCTTGCTTTATGAAAAATGCGTTGTATACGCGCATCAGGGTTGTGGGTCGGGTTTTTTATGGGTTGGGGTTTTTTGGGTTTTTTGGCAAAAAACCCACCCGCTTTACTTAAAAAACCCCGGGTTTATTGGGTTTTTTACAAAACATACAAAAATTTGCACTACAGCTCCATCTAGATACGCAATACATACTAATTTCTATTCAAAAATGTAAACAAATGCATAATCAGGTAAAAACAAATATAGATTCTACACTTCTACGGGTAATTAATGTATCGTAATGTGAGGGCTATAATAATATTAGTTTTATGTATACTTTAGTCATTGCATTGTGAAGATTATGTTTATAATATTGTTGTACACATAATTTCAATTTATCACTTACATATTCATTACTGTAATGCTTTGCAATTAAAGCTTCAAATTAACAAAGGAATAATTTGATAAAGTCAATATAATCGGTAAAATATTATAATGCTTAATATTTCACTAGTTGTTATATCAAACAGTAATAATAATATAGGTGTTCACAAAAATACTGCATTTGCTACGTTACAACATACTAAAATTAAACTTTTATGCTTTAATTTTTCTTTTCATTGACGTAAGTAATAGTAGTTGACGTTGACACGGTTGTTGTTGTTGTCAGCTGTAGTTTTCATATATGGTATAGTATAGGCTTGTATTTATACCTATAGTTATATAAAAAACCCTTAAACCTAAAAACCCAAAAAACCCGGGGTCGAGGGTTTTTTCCTAAAAAACCCGGGTTTTTCGATACCTTGACGCGCATGTGCATTGCAACAAAAAGCCGCATTGTCCAAGGTACATATAGATAGATAGATACTAGAATAGAGAAGGAAAGGCAAATAATCATATTTTGTTGCTATTAGAAAGTGAAACTATGTATTAAGCTACATGTTGACTATAATGAAATGAATAAACTGCATTCACTCATTATTCATTACTAGGTGAAACCTAGCACATATGATGTGCTAGAAAAATGTTAATAAGTAATAAGCAGTCGCTAATAAGCGACTGCATATTAGCCCGAAATTCAAAGACAGGCCGAAGATTTCAACCACAGAAATTCCCTGCGCAGCGTGCGCGGCGTACTAACACGAATTTCATCCATCCCTTTATTTATTGCGCAATTACACCTCAGCTTCATACTATTGGTATGATATAGATAGGTAGGTTATTGATGAATATCTTTTGGTAAACATCCAATCCAACACATCATGACATCCGGATGGGAAGGTATTGGTTCTCATCCAGCACACCAAACATACTCGATATCAAAGCTTAAAAAATATTTCGTAACAAGTATCTACAGTTCAGATTTTAATGCTGCGAACTCGACTTTGAAGAAACCACGACAATGGTCTCAATTTTACATGTAAAATTAATTGTAAAAAAAATAAAGTCGAGCGCCTTCGAATAAATTCGAGCGCCTTCGAATAAATTCGAGCGCCTTCGAATAAATTCGAGCGCCTTCGAATAAATTCGAGCGCCTTCGAATAAATTCGACTGCCTTCGAATAAATTCGAGCGCCTTGGAATAAATTCGAGCGCCTTCGAATAAATTCGACTGCCTTCGAATAAATTCGACTGCCTTCGAATAAATTCGAGCGCCTTCGAATAAATTCGAGCGCCTTCGAATAAATTCGAGCGCCTTCAAACAAATTCGAGCGCCTTCGAATAAATGCGAGCGCCTTCGAATAAATTCAACTGCCTTCGAATAAATTCGACCACCTTCGAATAAATTCGACCGCCTTCGAATAAATTCGACCGCCTTCGAATAAATTCGACCGCCTTCGAATAAATTCGAGCGCCTTCGAATAAATTCGAGCGCCTTCGAACAAATTCGAGCGCCTTCGAATAAATTCGACTGCTTTCGAATAAGTTCGACTGCCTTCGAATAAATTCAACTGCCTTCGAATAAATTCGACTGCCTTCGAATAAATTCAACTGCCTTCGAATAAATTCGAGCGCCTTCGAATAAATTCGAGCGCCTTCGAATAAATTCGAGCGCCTTCGAATAAATTCAACTGCCTTCGAATAAATTCGACTGCCTTCGAATAAATTCGACTGCCTTCGAAAAAATTCGACTGCCTTCGAATAAATTCGACTGCCTTCGAATAAATTCGACTGCCTTCGAATAAATTCGACTGCCTTCGAATAAATTCGACTGCCTTCGAATAAATTCGACTGCCTTCGAATAAATTCGACTGCCTTCGAATAAATTCGACTGCCTTCGAATAAATTCGACTGCCTTCGAATAAGTTCGACTGCCTTCGAATAAATTCAACTGCCTTCGAATAAATTCGACTGCCTTCGAATAAATTCGACTGCCTTCGAATAAATTCGACTGCCTTCGAATAAATTCGACTGCCTTCGAATAAATTCGACTGCCTTCGAATAAATTCGACTGCCTTCGAATAAATTCGACTGCCTTCGAATAAATTCGACTGCCTTCGAATAAATTCGACTGCCTTCGAATAAATTCAACTGCCTTCGAATAAATTCGAGCGCCTTCGAATTAATTAGAGCGCCTTCGAATAAATTCAACTGCCTTCGAATAAATTCGACCGCCTTCGAATAAATTCGACCGCCTTCGAATAAATTCGAGCGCCTTCGAATAAATTCGAGCGCCTTCGAACAAATTCGAGCGCCTTCGAATAAATTCGAGCGCCTTCGAATAAATTCGAGCGCCTTCGAATTAATTAGAGCGCCTTCGAAGAAATTAGAGCGCCTTCGAATAAATTCAACTGCCTTCGAATAAATTCGACCGCCTTCGAATAAATTCGACCGCCTTCGAATAAATTCGAGCGCCTTCGAATAAATTCGAGCGCCTTCGAACAAATTCGAGCGCCTTCGAATAAATTCGAGCGCCTTCGAATAAATTCGAGCGCCTTCGAACAAATTCGAGCGCCTTCGAATAAATTCGACTGCTTTCGAATAAGTTCGACTGCCTTCGAATAAATTCGACTGCCTTCGAATAAATTCAACTGCCTTCGAATAAATTCAACTGCCTTCGAATAAATTCGAGCGCCTTCGAATAAATTCAACTGCCTTCGAATAAATTCGACCGCCTTCGAATAAATTCGAGCGCCTTCGAATAAATTCGAGCGCCTTCGAATAAATTCGAGCGCCTTCGAATAAATTCGAGCGCCTTCGAATAAATTCGAGCGCCTTCGAATAAACTCGAGCGCCTTCGAATAAATTCGAGCGCCTTCGAATAAATTCGAGCGCCTTCGAATAAATTCGAGCGCCTTCGAATAAATTCGAGCGCCTTCGAATAAATTCGAGCGCCTTCGAATAAATTCGAGCGCCTTCGAACAAATCCGAGCGCCTTCGAATAAATGCGAGCGCCTTCGAATAAATTCAACTGCCTTCGAATAAATTCGACCACCTTCGAATAAATTCGACCGCCTTCGAATAAATTCGAGCGCCTTCGAATAAATTCGACCGCCTTCGAATAAATTCGAGCGCCTTCGAATAAATTCGAGCGCCTTCGAATAAATTCGAGCGCCTTCGAACAAATTCGAGCGCCTTCGAATAAATTCGACTGCTTTCGAATAAGTTCGACTGCCTTCGAATAAATTCAACTGCCTTCGAATAAATTCGACTGCCTTCGAATAAATTCAACTGCCTTCGAATAAATTCGAGCGCCTTCGAATAAATTCGAGCGCCTTCGAATAAATTCGAGCGCCTTCGAATAAATTCAACTGCCTTCGAATAAATTCGACTGCCTTCGAATAAATTCGACTGCCTTCGAAAAAATTCGACTGCCTTCGAATAAATTCGAGCGCCTTCGAATTAATTAGAGCGCCTTCGAAGAAATTAGAGCGCCTTCGAATAAATTCGAGCGCCTTCGAATAAATTCAACTGCCTTCGAATAAATTCGACTGCCTTCGAATAAATTCGACTGCCTTCGAATAAATTCGACTGCCTTCGAAAAAATTCGACTGCCTTCGAATAAATTCGACTGCCTTCGAATAAATTCGACTGCCTTCGAATAAATTCGACTGCCTTCGAATAAATTCGACTGCCTTCGAATAAATTCGACTGCCTTCGAATAAATTCAACTGCCTTCGAATAAATTAGAGCGCCTTCGAATAAATTAGAGCGCCTTCGAATAAATTCAACGGCCTTCGAATAAATTCGACCGCCTTCGAATAAATTTGACCGCCTTCGAATAAATTCGAGCGCCTTCGAATAAATTCGAGCGCCTTCGAACAAATTCGAGCGCCTTCGAATAAATTCGACAGCTTTCGAATAAGTTCGACTGCCTTCGAATAAATTCGACTGCCTTCGAATAAATTCAACTGCCTTCGAATAAATTCGAGCGCCTTCGAATAAATTCAACTGCCTTCGAATAAATTCGACCGCCTTCGAATAAATTCGAGCGCCTTCGAATAAATTCGACCGCCTTCGAATAAATTCGAGCGCCTTCGAATAAATTCGAGCGCCTTCGAATAAATTCGAGCGCCTTCGAATAAATTCGACTCCCTTCGAATAAATTCGAGCGCCTTGGAATAAATTCGAGCGCCTTCGAATAAATTCGACTGCCTTCGAATAAATTCGAGCGCCTTCGAACAAATTCGAGCGCCTTCAAATAAATTCGAGCGCCTTCGAACAAATTCGAGCGCCTTCGAATAAATTCGAGCGCCTTCGAACAAATTCGAGCGCCTTCGAACAAATTCGACTGCTTTCGAATAAGTTCGACTGCCTTCGAATAAATTCAACTGCCTTCGAATAAATTCGACTGCCTTCGAATAAATTCAACTGCCTTCGAATTAATTAGAGCGCCTTCGAAGAAATTAGAGCGCCTTCGAATAAATTCAACTGCCTTCGAATAAATTCAACTGCCTTCGAATAAATTCGACCGCCTTCGAATAAATTCGAGCGCCTTCGAATAAATTCGAGCGCCTTCGAATAAATTCGAGCGCCTTCGAATAAATTCGAGCGCCTTCGAACAAATTCGAGCGCCTTCGAATAAATTCGAGCGCCTTCGAATAAATTCGAGCGCCTTCGAACAAATTCGAGCGCCTTCGAATAAATTCGACTGCTTTCGAATAAGTTCGACTGCCTTCGAATAAATTCGACTGCCTTCGAATAAATTCAACTGCCTTCGAATAAATTCGAGCGCCTTCGAATAAATTCAACTGCCTTCGAATAAATTCGACCGCCTTCGAATAAATTCGAGCGCCTTCGAATAAATTCGAGCGCCTTCGAATAAATTCGAGCGCCTTCGAATAAATTCGAGCGCCTTCGAATAAATTCGAGCGCCTTCGAATAAATTCGAGCGCCTTCGAATAAATTCGAGCGCCTTCGAATAAATTCGAGCGCCTTCGAATAAATTCGACTGCCTTCGAATAAATTCGAGCGCCTTGGAATAAATTCGAGCGCCTTCGAATAAATTCGACTGCCTTCGAATAAATTCGACTGCCTTCGAATAAATTCGAGCGCCTTCGAACAAATTCGAGCGCCTTCAAATAAATTCGAGCGCCTTCGAACAAATTCGAGCGCCTTCGAATAAATTCGAGCGCCTTCGAATAAATTCGAGCGCCTTCGAACAAATTCGAGCGCCTTCGAACAAATCCGAGCGCCTTCGAATAAATGCGAGCGCCTTCGAATAAATTCAACTGCCTTCGAATAAATTCGACCACCTTCGAATAAATTCGACCGCCTTCGAATAAATTCGACCGCCTTCGAATAAATTCGACCGCCTTCGAATAAATTCGAGCGCCTTCGAATAAATTCGAGCGCCTTCGAATAAATTCGAGCGCCTTCGAACAAATTCGAGCGCCTTCGAATAAATTCGACTGCTTTCGAATAAGTTCGACTGCCTTCGAATAAATTCAACTGCCTTCGAATAAATTCGACTGCCTTCGAATAAATTCAACTGCCTTCGAATAAATTCGAGCGCCTTCGAATAAATTCGAGCGCCTTCGAATAAATTCGAGCGCCTTCGAATAAATTCGAGCGCCTTCGAATAAATTCGAGCGCCTTCGAATAAATTCAACTGCCTTCGAATAAATTCGACTGCCTTCGAATAAATTCGACTGCCTTCGAATAAATTCGACTGCCTTCGAATAAATTCGACTGCCTTCGAATAAATTCGACTGCCTTCGAATAAATTCGACTGCCTTCGAATAAGTTCGACTGCCTTCGAATAAATTCAACTGCCTTCGAATAAATTAGAGCGCCTTCGAATAAATTAGAGCGCCTTCGAATAAATTCAACTGCCTTCGAATAAATTCGACCGCCTTCGAATAAATTCGAGCGCCTTCGAATAAATTCGAGCGCCTTCGAATAAATTCGAGCGCCTTCGAACAAATTCGAGGGCCTTCGAATAAATTCGACTGCTTTCGAATAAGTTCGACTGCCTTCGAATAAATTCGACTGCCTTCGAATAAATTCAACTGCCTTCGAATAAATTCGAGCGCCTTCGAATAAATTCAACTGCCTTCGAATAAATTCGACCGCCTTCGAATAAATTCGAGCGCCTTCGAATAAATTCGAGCGCCTTCGAATAAATTCGAGCGCCTTCGACTAAATTCGAGCGCCTTCGAATAAATTCGAGCGCCTTCGAACAAATTCGAGCGCCTTCGAATAAATGCGAGCGCCTTCGAATAAATTCAACTGCCTTCGAATAAATTCGACCACCTTCGAATAAATTCGACCGCCTTCGAATAAATTCGACCGCCTTCGAATAAATTCGACCGCCTTCGAATAAATTCGAGCGCCTTCGAATAAATTCGAGCGCCTTCGAACAAATTCGAGCGCCTTCGAATAAATTCGACTGCTTTCGAATAAGTTCGACTGCCTTCGAATAAATTCAACTGCCTTCGAATAAATTCGACTGCCTTCGAATAAATTCAACTGCCTTCGAATAAATTCGAGCGCCTTCGAATAAATTCGAGCGCCTTCGAATAAATTCGAGCGCCTTCGAATAAATTCAACTGCCTTCGAATAAATTCGACTGCCTTCGAATAAATTCGACTGCCTTCGAATAAATTCGACTGCCTTCGAATAAATTCGACTGCCTTCGAATAAATTCGACTGCCTTCGAATAAATTCGACTGCCTTCGAATAAATTCGACTGCCCTCGAATAAATTCGAGCGCCTTCGAATAAATTCGACTGCCTTCGAATAAATTCGACTGCCTTCGAATTAATTAGAACGCCTTCGAATAAATTAGAGCGCCTTCGAATAAATTCAACTGCCTTCGAATAAATTCGACCGCCTTCGAATAAATTCGACCGCCTTCGAATAAATTCGAGCGCCTTCGAATAAATTCGAGCGCCTTCGAATAAATTCGAGCGCCTTCGAACAAATTCGAGCGCCTTCGAATAAATTCGAGCGCCTTCGAATAAATTCGAGCGCCTTCGAACAAATTCGAGCGCCTTCGAATAAATTCGACTGCTTTCGAATAAGTTCGACTGCCTTCGAATAAATTCGACTGCCTTCGAATAAATTCAACTGCCTTCGAATAAATTCGAGCGCCTTCGAATAAATTCGACTGCCTTCGAATAAATTCGACTGCCTTCGAATAAATTCGAGCGCCTTCGAACAAATTCGAGCGCCTTCAAATAAATTCGAGCGCCTTCGAACAAATTCGAGCGCCTTCGAATAAATTCGAGCGCCTTCGAACAAATTCGAGCGCCTTCGAACAAATTCGACTGCCTTCGAATAAATTCGACTGCCTTCGAATAAATTCAACTGCCTTCGAATAAATTCAACTACCTTCGAATAAATTCAACTGCCTTCGAATAAATTCGACCGCCTTCGAACAAATTCGAGCGCCTTCGAACAAATTCGACTGCCTTCGAATAAATTCGACTGCCTTCGAATAAATTCAACTGCCTTCGAATAAATTCAACTACCTTCGAATAAATTCGACTGCCTTCGAATAAGTTCGACTGCCTTCGAATAAGTTCGACTGTCTTCGAATAAGTTCGACTGCCTTCGAATAAGCTCGACTGCTTTCGAATAAATTCGAGTGCCAAAAATTTTAAATAAATTTTAATAACTCAGAGATTACTTAAGCTATTCGAATGAAATAACTTTTAAAGAACAGATTGTCTATCGTGTAGTAGAATCTTATAATACACCTACATATGGTAATGAAAAATCTGCCCGTGGACGAAGCGAGAAATTAAAAAAATCTAAGATATCAATTGCCATTTAAATTTTATAAAAATAGCTGATTTATTGGGGGACAAAAGTGTTATAAATCCTCTAAAAATTATAAACCGGACACCGGGACACGGACTAGGATTTGGGTGTGAGAAAGTAGTGTAAAACAAGGTTGGTGTGTTGGCTCTACTATCTCACATTTATTTTCAGCCAAATTCCTCTAGAATCCTGTCGTGCGAATTTATTCGCATTTTCATTAAGGCCTGAGTATAGTGACGGCCTGGGTATATTGACGGGCTCGTAATAGTTAACCAAATTCAACATCATTTAACTAAACACCGAAATTAAAGTACATGTTGAGTTTCATTATATTATCATTAATACTATATGGACATAATAGTTTAAATCGCCCCGTCATTTTACATCACCCCGCGTCGTTTTCAATTACCCCATCATTGTAAATAGACGTCATTTAAAATAACCCCGTCATTGTAAATAGACGTCATTTTAAATAACCCCGTCATTTTAAACCCCGTCATTTTAAACCCCGTCATTTTAAATAACCCCGTCATTTTAAATAACCCCGTCATTTTAAATAACCCCGTCATTTTAAATAACCCCGTCATTTTAAATAACCCCGTCATTTTAAATAACCCCGTCATTTTAAATAACCCCGTCATTTTAAATAACCCCGTCATTTTAAATAACCCCGTCATTTTAAATATACGTCATTGTGAAGAAAAGAAAGAAAATTTTTGCCTTAAAACCCAAAATATTCTATTCCCTCCCCCCAAATTTTTTTTCTGGCTACGGCCCTAATAAATGACACCACCATTTTAAATAGAAGTCATTGTAAATACCCCGTCATTTAAAATAGACGTCATTGTGTAAATGACCCCGTCCATTTAAATAGACGTCATTGTAAATGACCCCGTCCTTTTAAATAGACGTCATTATAAATGACCCCGTCATTTTAAATAGACATCATTTTAAATGACCCCATATTTTAAAAAGACATCATTTTAAATAACCCCGTCGTTTAGAATCACCCCGCCATTTTGAATAACCTCGTTGTTTTAAATCTATAAATGTCATTATAAAACAATTTCGGGTGTCCTTACATGACAGGCATGGATACATATACAGTATGTATCAAAAGTGGGTATACATAGGAGTTTATGGGTATACGTATACATAGTAGTTTAGTATCCATAGCACTTTCATTGTTAGTTCACAGTTCAATATTATGCAATTTTTACTAGCCAGATTTCCATTTTATCATTTCATTGTTTGTCTCTCTTTCCTTCTTTTCGCAATAAATAATGCGTTGCTTCAATCTGAAGAACTCATTATGGATAAGCTGTCAATAAGTGAGCGAATTGAAATTGTGAAGATGCGGACAACAATATCGTTACAAAAGGTGGTTGAGAAATTCACTATCCTGGAAAGACAGTTAGCATCAGAAAAGCTCGGTTTGATAGGACTGGTTCCGTCAAAAAATTACCAAAAGTAGGAAGACAATTTCTGAATTGGATGCTAAGGGAGTGATTCCTTACAACATTTGGTTTCAGCAAGACGGTGCTCCCCCACATTATGCCATACAAGTTAGGAATTGGTTAGATGAAACTTGATCATGATGATCATGATCAAGTGACAATGATGATCATGATCAAGTGACCATGCATGATGATCATGATCAAGTGACCATGATGATCAAGATCAAGTGATCATGATCATTATGATCTGTGGTAACTGCTACAGTTCTGATGCTAACAGTCTTTCCAGGATAGTGAATTTCTCAGCCACATTTCGTAACGACATTGTTGTCCGCATCTTTACATTCAATTCGCTCACTTATTGACAGTTTATCCATATTGAGTTCTTCAGATTGAAGCAACGCATTGTTTATTGCGAAAAGAAGAAAAGAGAGACGAACAATGAAATAATAATTGGCTGGTAAAAATTGCATATTGAGCTTTTGTACTGTGAACTAACAATGAAAGTGCTATGGATACTAAAATTCTATGTATACCCATAAACTCCTATGTATACCCACTTTGGATACATACTGTAGTAGGTACATTGGTACATAGTACATACATGGGTAAGTTTATCAGGTATTGAGATATATAGAGACTGTCCTTGTGAGCCCAACTGTCAATATGGAACTTTAAGCAAAGTAAATAGTCGTGCTATATGATATAGAGGCAATTCTTTGTATTTTTAGCAACCTAATCGTTCGGTGTAAGTAAATATGAATGAAACCTTAGGAATAGTTTCAAGTTGGGATTCTATAAATTATTAAAAGTCTAGGGGTGAGATCTATTTAAAACATTCGAGGTGGTATAAGAATAAAGATATTTGGGTATCGTCCTTTTCATGGAACATATCTTTGAACAGCAGGGAAAGCAAAGGTTCGTATTAAATACAAGTTAGTATTTAATATGATTGTTATTGGATTGAATGTGGATGAATTGAATTATAAACTAACAGTGTCCATAGATTATAAAACTGTGACAAGTAACAATTAACTTCAATCAAAATCCTGAAATACATTCCAAAATGGTTATTCGGGGACAACTATACATTGGAATTACTTTGTTGGTTGTTTTCATCCCGCCAAGTAATGTTTTTGCTGGGAAATTAGAACATTTGATGTCAATAGAAAAGGATTGCCATATTAACATAATAATTTACAAACCACACTCCGCCCAAACTATAGTGAAATTGGAGGAATTGAGGCAAATAAAAATTCCGTACTCCCTATCAAATGTTGATTCATTGAAAAAGGTTAGAGATATAAGCTATACAAATACGACAGAATGGGAGAATAAATTACAACATTATTGGCTAAATCGGTGCCCATCCATAGAAAATAGGTTTCAACCTTACAGAGTAACTTGCATCGTGCATTTCTCTGTGAACATGAATACAAGCAACTTAGTAGATTTGTCATTGACCAAATATATCACTAGATACGTGGGAGGAGAATTCTGGTTCAACTTTTACGATACTGTGAGAAAATATTTCTCCGAAAGTAGAACATTGCAACATATTTGCATCGGCAATAGAAATAATTTCGAAGAATATAAAAATACTTATTTCATGGTTGAAAAAACAGTTCTGGGTTCCTTGAAGAACCAAACCAAGTATTTAATTGAAATGGGAAAACGTTTTTTTGGATTACAGGGGAACTATTTTATACACTCAATAGAGGAAGAAGACGGCAGGGAGTTCTTTATTTGTGGGAAATGTCAACATGAAATACTGAGTAACTCTACAGTGACTATAGATAGATATATAGACAGTTTGGTTACTTCACACAACGCTAACTCTGACAAAAATAATTTAGATAGGACATATTTGAAGAAGATCCGTGCAGAAGCTGAGTTGAAAAACAATTTCATAAAGTGTGTAATTCTCGATCGTGGAGGAATATACATAAAGTATAAAGGTCCATTATTAAAGAATGAAAAATTTTCATCAGCTTTCAAAGGAGGCCATATAGACGTAAGTCTCATTTTATCTTCGATTGTACTTCACAGTTTTCCCAATACAACAGTAGGAGGACGTGAATGCAAGATGGAGCATCGTACGTGGCTAATTTATCAGGTTCCAATAAGGTTTTATCCATATTATTCCTTAAAACACACGACCTTAACTACATCAGACAGGTACAATTATATATCTTGTGTTGTCCTGGAAGATGAGAGTCTGTCGTTCTACGGCTACATCCGTCCATTTGATCTCTCTTCTTGGATTGGGATTTTGTTGACAATATTACTTGTCACATTCTTCTTCCAACTTACTTTGTATTTGAAGCACAACCAAATCCACCAATTCATCTTCACTTGCTGTGCTTATGTAGTCTGTAACAATGGCGGATTGCCCAGAAAAATAGAGAAATATTTCTGGGTTAAAATTGTTCTGGGTCCATATCTACTGATGTTCATTGTTCTTACCTACGGCTATGCAGGCATCGTCATCACCGATTTGGTCATCGAACCCAGAGCTACAAGAAAAATTGAATCGTTTCAAGAAATTGCAGATTTAGACGATATAACTGTTGTCAGTCCAATTCTCGGAAAAATGCCATACGAACCATGGTTAATGGACGATGAGTACCAAAGAAGAATATTGTTCAAGTATAACTGTTACTTGCATTTGAACGAAACGCCAACTATAACTGAAACGCTTACAGATCCAACTGATATCAAATGTATGCATAACAATTCTGTTTTGCTTAATCAATCATTTGAAGATGCGTCAAAAGGAATTGTGATATCAGCCTTGGACTATGCAAATCGAATTAAAGATAAAACAATGTTTTTTCTTTATTGGGATGCAAAGAGTGTACTAGGTGAAAAATTTATACCAATTACTAATAAACTTGGTTTCCCACCGGTTTCACAACTATCTTTTCAGCAATGGATTTCTCAGTGCAACAAATCAGTGTTTTTAGATAGACAAAGCAGAATTCATCGATTTCTTAACGATTCTCATTGGGATTTTAAAAAGGGGATCACACCAAACAGAAAGTTGTACTTTGGAGTTCCATATAACAAGACTTTTATTTTGGGCATGAGGATGGTTACCGAATCCATTTTCTATCAAGAATACATTAAAAGAAAATTTTTTAGTTTATCCCAATCAGGAATTCACGACAAATGGATGGATGTTTTCAATCATTTTAATTTCACCCTTTGTAAACATTGTTTTGATAGAGACCCACCACGCCCCTTAAATTTTTATAACTCTAACATTTTCACCATTTTTGCTATTTATTTTTCCTGTCTCATTTTGTCCTTGTTGGCATTTTTTTTCCTGGAAGTTAAATGTGTCTTGTTTTACATGTTCACTAGCCTGATCTCAAAATTAAAACTTTGTGTTACAACTTTATTTTGGAGTGTGAAGGGAAAACACACAGCACGTGTTTCAGAAAATACACGAAAAATTTTGGTCCTCCCGCAACAGAATTAAACAAGGATATCTCTAATGCAAAAGGAATAAATAAGTCGTACTAATATATTAAATATTAATACGTAATTCTAAAATCGAAAGTCGTTAATTTTTAAAGCTAGGCGAATCGGAGTAGTTTTTGCAGGGCATCCGCACTGGGGTTTAAGACCACAGCCAATATTTCAGCTTCACTTGCTCTTATGACTGTTGTGACAATTTTTGTTTATTTGGCCTCTACTATAGTGTACATCATCTGAAACTTTTTATATTAACTGCCAAATTAAACATTATCCAAGTCTTTAATTTTAATAACTGTTAAGTAAGTTAACGTTGAAATGTTAATAAAATCACAAATATTTTAAGGAGTAGTTTTGATGTATTTTACACACTTGGCTTACTTTCAGTAATTAAATTAACCTCTTATAACTGTTGTCGTTATTTTCTGTAAAGCTAGTAAAGTGTGCTAAAGCTAGCTAGTAAAGTGTAATATTTAAAAATAAAAACAACAATAAAATAGAAGTATAATAATAAAACTAAATGTAATAATAAAAGAGTAAGGACAATAATAGAAACTAAATGCAATAATAAAAATAGGTTTTACCAGTATCAACGAAATTAATATTTCAAAAACAATTATGTAATTGTTATAAAACATGCATATTAAAAAGTTGAATAAGTAAAAGACATGAAATCAACATTAGAAGACGATGAAAATCTGAAATAAAAATTTCCCATTAGGTTATGCTGTTATAGGTACTCGCAACCGAAGTAAAAAAGGAGTGCCTAAACTCTACTTTTAGAGAGGGGTGGTACTCCAATTGTATCCTCGTCATCTCATATAGGTTATTTCCTTCTTAGAACACCCCAAGTCTCATAATTTCCCCCCTCCCCTGCGCCACAAAATTATATTCTCAGTAGTCAGCATGAGCGCGAGTTTTAAAGCCATGTGTTTATTTGCACTTTGCATGCGAAACTTTTCTTCATAATAATGTGATTATCTGAATGTACAGCAGGCAGGGATGCGATCGGTACTCGATAAAAACTTTTCTTTTGAATCGGATCCTTCGGAATTAGGGGTTCTCTCTCACTATCACAATTGGTAAGATTTTTGAAGTAAGTCCACTAAAACGGCCAAAATATTTTATTGCATATTGTTTTGTTGTTTCTTTCAGATGATTTAGAGTGGATTTAAGCGTGCGGTTGGTGATAATATTTGGATTCTATGATTAAACTTCGGATTAAACGCATGAAAAGTCGTGACCGAGTGACGAGCATACGACTTTAAAGATCCGACCTCGTTGGTCACCCTTCTTGTCATTAAAGGTTACCAAACATCTAAATCATGTTGTTGATGTACTGTGAAACGTGTCTTACTGGATCTAAGACTTATCGGACGTGGATCGACCACCTGTTTTCATCTGACCACCAAACTAAAGCAAGAAAGAAAACAAAAAAGTGGTCGAAGGAAATTCAGCACCGGGCTGTCGTTTTTACAGAGTTCTGTAAGCCTCTGCAGAAGATTGATATAGAAGTGATGACGAAACTTGCCTGGAGTGTATCCGAACATACCATTATTTCAGACTTGTATTTTAATTGTGAAAAACAAGTTTGCATAATTCTTATTGATGAACAGTAAGCTTGAAGGATAAATTATTTGTATATTTCAGTTTTATTATTTTCAACATTTTGAATGCTACATTTAATCTTTGATTTGGTTTTGCGTAACTAATTTGGTGTTCAGTTGTTTCCTGTTAAATGTATATAATTTATTTTAGAAAGGGCGCTGATTATATCCTCAACATGGTTGAAATAGAAGCAGGGAATTGCATACCATTTAAGCAGATCTCAACCACCATCGCCGTGACTGAATGTAAGTACTAAACTTAACTTAGATTTTTAATGGAACTCACTGATAATTGCACTGCTGAATACGAATTCGAATTGTTAACTTTAATAATGAGAGCACAATAAAGATTCCCTAAACTGTAATTGTAATATTTGTTATTTAAATTGGATATATTTTTACTACTTGAAATGGTACTCCTTTGTATAATCAGTATATTTTGTGCGGTGATTATGGGAGCGTTATGTCATGTTAAACCCTTCAAAACAAAGTAATATGTTTTTTTCTACCCACGGAATTACTAGTCTAATATTATTATAATGTATAATATCCTCTTTAGACAACAGTAATCCAAGTTCCAAATCCATTAAATAATTGTATTGTTCTCCGTTTTGATTACAGGGAAAGATTTTTTCCAAGAAAGAGATCCAGTTTCTAAAATTGGTGTGAATAACGCAGAAGATGAACTAATTATTGTAGTGAAGAAAGAACCCGAAGTAGACGAGAGCAGTTCTGTAATTGTCGATAAGAATAATGCTGAAAGTACATGCGTTCCGGATCTCGATAATTCTTTAATGTACAACAACGCAGATTCGTCTATTAGTATGAATGAAGAATTTGCCGCACTCATGAAAACAAACACTTTGAACAGTAAAGCAATGGAAATGCGGAAAATAATTGCACTGGAACTGGAAACAATTTTAAGAAGGAAAAAAAACATTAGAATGGATATAATACCTCTTGAACAGGACTTAGAATCTCTTCACTTTTTAAAGGGATCTTCTATTGCCTTTGCTATTCGAATTGTTGGTTAGTGTCTTATATTTTCATTATCTAGGTTAACAATATGGTGTTGAAGTTAGATTAAAATGTAATAAAACCCACAGTTCAGTTGAGATTGATAAATAATATTATGTAGCTGCAAATGTATCGGTACTTCCCAAATACTATTATTAAAATAGTGGTAATACTTTATTATTTCAGGGCACGGGCACTTAAAAATTTGGAATAGTCTTTCCTCTGCAGAAAATGATGGAGTTTATTGCAATTTACGGGAAGATATTTTCAGACGAGGATATGCTTTTAACTTCACTCACGTCAACACAAATATTGAGTGCCAATGTTTTCTCTACGATAAAAAGCTACAGCGAAAATTACAATTTATATCTTTTTGTACTAAAGTTGACCCAAGAGTGCTACCATTAATCCAATTTCTGACCAGTTGGTATGAACACTGCCTGAATGAAGTCGGTGATATTAAAAATCAACCTGAAGTGCCAAATAAGTTTTTAGTGTATTATCCGTTTATTCAACTGATAATATTTTTTCTAATCCAAGATGGGATTTTGCCTGCAGTTACCTTTGGTGGAAAAAAAAGTAAATTGGTCACAACTCTTCAATCAAAAAAACCAATTCGCCCTTTAAACAATAGTGAAGTAGATCCATCATCTCAAAGCCCATCAGCAAATTGTATTTTAACACTAGCAGCAGCTTTTCTTAATTTCTTCGGGAGAACTGATTTTGAAGAATTTGTGGTGTCTTTACCAATGGGAAAATTGGTAAAAAAACACGACATTAAACAAACTGACTTTAAATTGCCACACAGAAAAAAAATCCAATTTTTTTTGAGCAAGCTGTATAAACAGTTCCTAAAAAAATCATGTGGAGTGCCAACATCATCGCTGATTATTCAAGATGCAACCGATTGTCAGGTCTACGATTTCACAAGTCAATGGTCGCCAATGTCTACTTTTGAATTCCAAAAATTCTGCCTGGATACGTTTATAGTAATTCAAAAGATTTTGTCTGGGAAGTCTCCATTAAGTATTTTATGGGATTTTCTTCCTGGAAAGAAGACTGATGACATTACAATGAATTGTTTTGGCTTTTTATCCAATACTAGTACTTACTCTTCAAATTTCTGTGCTCCAGTGTCAATAAGGAATCGCTATCAGATGTGTAACCAAGGCGTGGGAGGGCTATTCTTTGCTATTTTGGAATATTTCTTTGACGAAGTTTTCGAAAGAGTTTTAAAACTTGGAATAAAAACCACATTTGTAGAAAACGAGGAACGGCATAAAAGTAAACTCAAGAAAAATTCTAATAAAAACAAATTAGAAACGCCACCAAAGAAACATAAAATTTTTTACAGCATGTTTAAAAAACAAGAAGAATCATTGAGAAAGGCTATATCCGAACTGAAGATGCCCTGCGAAGGAAAATACGTAAAAACGTATTCCGTTCAAAGCCGTTATTCAAATATTTTGGCTCTTGAACTGAGAAATGAACTGAAGTCTACCCTCAATCCCATACCGAACGATCCTCTGCTCTTAGAGATAATGGTGTCCGATGCGCTGCAGAAACAACTTGTTGAAGATAACACTGAAATGACATTCAAGATATTAATTAATTGTATAGGTTTAGTAGGTGGGGTGCAGGTTGAAACGCCTGTTGACAACCTGGCTACTACGACAAGCACAATTGCAGAAACTCTGTCCTTTGTCACCGATCTCGCCAAAAAATACATTTTGTATCGTGCTGAAGAATTTTATGACAACCACTACAACAAATAATAGTTTCGTCAACTTTTGTCTGATTATATATCGTCACGAATTTAATGAATTCAATTGGTTAATACATTTAAGTAGTAAATACTTTTTTAAATCTTGTGCTGATGAATTTTTTCACAACCACTGGAAGAAATATTTACCAACTTTGTTTAATTACATGGGAATGATAAGGATTTATTGAATTAAATTGGTTAATGTGTTTCTATTTAGAGAAGTAAGAAATTTTTTAATACAATTTGTGTTTATAAATTTTATTTTATTTTTTACATCCGAATTGGCGGCTGATGCCACCTTCATGATACTAAAATCAAAATCTCTTTTGGAGTTTGTATGCATATCGATTTACTAGGACCCGCCAGTACTATTGCTGAATTTCAAAATGATTATGCATTAACATTGTTTAATTTCAAAATAATCCTTGTTTTATGAAAAATATATTTAAAATTTAAAATATATTGTATACGCGCATATGCATTGCATCAAATAGCCGCATAGTCCATGGTATAGATAGAGAGATACATGCATCATAGGAAGAAATGAAGAAATATAAATTAGCTTTAATATTTGTGAAATGAAAGAAACGCTTACAGCAAGGAAAACTAGAAACTTATATTTAGTAATATTTTAAGTATTGTGTCAGCTGGGTAAGTGTGGTGCTTGCACAATTACACTATATATGGTATACTCTTATAATTTCGTGCAAACTTGAAGATGGTTAACATATCATTACTATAGCTAATTGTCATACCAAAGACGTTTTATATTATTAAATTATTATTCTGTCCATTTATATTTTGAGTAATCGAATATATAAATACAAAGAAATTATGTATTAGCATTTAAAACAATTAATTTTAATCATATTTGCAGATATGTATTATGAGAATGTCTTTATAATATCTTGTTCAAAACATATTATTATTATCAATGATAATAGATTATTTTAGTTTAAATCTATCTATAGCCATAAATTTTAGACCACACTGCATTTAAGAATACTGTTTGGGGATACACCGACAGTGGTGGGAATATAAGTTGTCAGAAACGGAAATAATGAAGTGAAATTTGGGAAAATTCCAAAGCGAAATTATATATTAAGCTACATGTTGACACTCTCCCCACTTCCTGGGAAAGAGCGAGTACGATATGCATGGAGAAACTTTATTTTTGTAAAAAGCTGCAATTTTGTATATACAAATATTGGATAAGAGTATATAAACAAGTAAAATCATAATAAAGAGTATTCTCATTCTTGAGAAATTGATTACTTTTGTAACAATAATTCCCTGTTGAATTATTTCGAATAATACAATACGCTTATACTTAATATATGTTTTCAAAAAACATAATGAAATGAATAAACTGCATTCATTCATTATAAGATAATTGGTTGCAGATAATAACTATTTCATCCATTTGGTATCATGAATTCGTGAATATATTGTACTATTTTGCAGTAGGTACATACACTTCTCTGCCAATCTATAGGCCATAATATATAAAATATAATGAATCATTTTATTTCGCAAGGAAACCACTTTAATAATTTTTTTAGGTTTCCACAATGTTCCTTTTACTTATATTTTGTTTGCTTTTAAGCAGGGACAAGTTCAAGCTAACCATGCACGGTAGTTTAGTTTATTATATTACGCCACCACCGTCAACTTTAGAGAATAACCTCAGAGGAAGTATTGTAGAAAACCCAAATTACAATACAGCACAGTATAATGCATATAGGTAGGTAATTACTAATTACTATTTATAGAATGTTTATCTTGTACTAGGGCATAAATATTTATTTAATTACGCCATATTTTAATTATCCAGAAACTTTAATTTTCCTTGTTTTCTAGTTTTCCTAGCGTCTCCCTATGAGTTTTTAATTTTTTAATTTGTTATTTTCTTTAGAAATGGATGTTATTTAGTGTATTAATTTATTTTAAAAAAATGAAATGAAACGTGAATATGTATTAGATTTGTTGATATAGCATAACCAATTTGTATTAGACGTTTTCAAATGCTATTTAATAAGCCACATTACGATCATTACGAAATGTCCCCTTTCGCTAATCATTTCCATCCAATCACGACTCACCACCATTTAACCTTCTTATGTTAATTTCAATTATTGTTTTGATTTCATAATAATATGAAACGACTCATTTCGGTTGTTTAGAGTAATTTGTCTTGCGCATTTTGCTTTTTTGCTTCTAAGGTACATGCATAATATATTACGTGTGCAGTTGATGGGAGGAGGAGGTACTCAAAAGTGTTGGAGTCAGCATTTGCGTTGCACATGGGGAGTGGGTTTTGCGCTACGCAATATATGCAGGTTCCCTAGGCTGTCCTACCAGACATAGTTACATAGATAGATAGATTGTTAAGTTTTTTTCCTTCTGTGTTTATTATATAGAGATACTCGTGACTACTACTACTCCTCGGAATGGTTGTAGGAGAATTCGTCAATACAGTTTCGACAATTGACAAAGGAGATTTCGACAAGAAAAAGTTTAATATCGACAATGGTAAAGGATTATTCGACAATGACAATGGAGATATCGACAAATCAAAAATTTCTTTTATTCACACAAAATGTCATACCATGTAAACATAATAATAGGCAAAATAACAGTATTAGAGTTGTACTTACTTTTAAAATGCCGTAGTCAATATGTCAATATTCTGTTTATATTATATCTTTATAATTCTATTTATGATAATCATAATGGCCATAACTTATATTATTGCAGCATTCTCATCACCTTCTGTGTCAGACGCTTCTTCAATCATTCTGTTTCTTCTTATAATCTTTTTAACGCTACTGTCTAATAAGTGGGATATAACAGCTTAGCAGCACAATATCCTACAGTGTCAATGGTATTGTAAGTTCCAATGACTTATGAAAATAATATTATGAGTTATGAAAACCCTCCTGGTTATTAGTAGTACGTGGAATCCCTGATAAACTACACTGGTAGCAATTCCACATATCTGGAGAGAAAGCTGGTTGACTTGTCCAAGTGCCTATTCAATTCTTTTCAACATATTGAGTGAATGGAGTAAGAATTGATGGGAAAGTAATCCAGATTTCTAAAAAACGAATCCTTATTTCATTCTGTGGTACAAATGCCAATGCTATCTTGGACCTGACATTCAAGCTAATACTTGTGTTTGGGTCAATATATCCTTTTCACAATGCCAATAACTCACAGCAGTCACAGCACCGACATTATTTGATCTAATGTAAACGTAACCTCCGTAGGCCAACTTTTGACTACCTCTTTGAGATTCGACAAAAGTAGCACCACTCATTTTGAAGATTCCAGAGGTCAACTTCTACAGTTCAACTAAAGTGTAGTTTAAGTATTACATTAGTTGAGCAATGTTGACTTCAACTTACACAAATGACTAATTTTATTATCTTCGACTAAGGGAGATTACGAGCGAAGAAACCAAATGAGGAGTACTAATTTACGCCTTATCAAGTAGCAAATAATACACTACAGACAACATCACAGAATTACAGAGTACAATATTAGTATATTCCTATTCATTGTCGAATTCCCCATTGACATTATCGATATCTCCTTTAACATTATCGGAATCACCTTTTACCTATTGTCGGAATCACCATTGTCAATTGTCGAAATTTTATTGACGAAATCTCCGGATACCCCTCGGAATAGTGTCACTTTGGTATAAAGTATAAAATATTTGGATTCATATATGCATTACAACAACATTTCTTTGTTTGTGCCTTTCTTATCAAAGTATATTTATTAGTTGTCCAATGATAATTTTAAAGAATAAAATCGATGAAACAATGAATTTGACGGAGACAATTTTCACCGGTACTATTAATTAGTCACGTTATGGTCTGCAGTGTACTAAATTTTTGTTTTGACGTAGAATTGTGGCTATTGGCAACTTATCCGGTCACCCACCATGAGTACATCTTTGCTTTGGGGGTTTACTGTACTCTGAACCACCATTATGCATATGCCATTATTAACAATGGACCATTTTGAGGTCAAGTTTGCCTTAATTGGCAATGTAGCTTCAAGCGGTCGACGAGAAATCTGAGTGCTCTTGTCTGTAATTTTTTGGTCCCATAAGAGAGTTTGAACTTTTATATGGGACTTTTATTAAATGAAAAATGACATCGTCATTTTAAGTGTGACCATGTCAAATAATATTCTACGCATCTCTGACGGATGCCATGAGGATATGAAAATGAGGCCATTTGTAAAAGCGCCAAATGTTTTTACACCAATGGCACTATCCACTCTGAAAATCGTAGAGATAAGGAAGGTTCAACAGCACTATTCATTATTATGTAATAAATAATATGTATAGTTTTATAGTTTTAATTATCATTTATTTATAATAACATGAATAACATTTTGTTGCAAATAGAAAAATGTTTGAAATTCAGCTCCGTTAGTTGGAAACCAATTGTAAATAAACCAATAAAATCTATACTGTAACAATGATCTCAAATTATAGTATGTTGCTTAAAATCTACCTTAAATCTACTTATAGGCGAAATTATAATGACCTGTATTAGGTACTGTACGCTTTACTTACATCTGAAATAAATATGCTATAATTATTATTTATTTCGCTTTGTCCTGATCAGGATGTTGTTCAAGCGGTCAAATGACGATATATGTTGCACAGGAAATGCACAAGTTGCTGTAAATTTGGTGATTATGATTTCTAACTTCGCGGAATGACTTTATATTGTGCACTACTTTAATGTATGTCTTTACAATTTATGTGGATCTATTAGCAAATATGTTCTGATCCCACATTACCCAATAATGTTTTTTACCATTTATTATATACATATTACAAACATAACTTTATAAAAAGAGATTGAATGATTAAAGTATTGATCACAACCTGAATTTATTTGACATAGATACTAGAATCAAATTAGTATAGGTTTACAAATTTAACATACTATTGAAACCAATAATTTTAATGCACAAAATTACCAAAGTCAAAAAATTGAAAATTATACAGCCTAAATCTGATTAACATTCAGAAAAGAAGACATTACTGATATTAGATAGTTAAAAATATTTTCCCTTGATTTGGAAATAGGAACGGTCAAATATGTCAGAAAAATATTCTATTTCTCCAAATTGAAAAATTTTTGATTGCTTTAAGCACATTTTGATATCGCATTTGACTAGTTTGTGTACATATTACCCGACATGTGCTCTTAAATACTACATAAGTTATAGCATGATAGAGCCGCGCGGGTAAAAAATGATAGGTACAAACAGGAAACTTTATTAGTCATTAGTTATACTAATTTAAATACTAATGTCATTTTCCTCTCAGCATTCAGGATTAAAATATTTTATACAGAACTAATTGAAATTACTTTAAATGATTACGTTGAATTGCATGACATGACATTTAAAAGTTTCAACCAGATATAGTAACCGCATCCTGTCGTAACCAAATTCAGAATGCAGCTACAGTAAAACAATCAATGTCATAGTATTTAACCCTTAAAATATGATATATTTTTAAGCATACCAGTAAATACTTCCAAACTTGGCAATTAGTGGAAGTAGAACTGAAGTAGAAAGCAAGGGCGACCAAATATATTTTGTTTTCATATGAAACAATTGCATGTACATTATTTTCGAGCATTTTTTAATCTGTTCGAGGGTTTTTGAATATGTTCGAGCATTTTCGAATTTTTTTCCTTATATTGAACCTTGGGATCTGGGATTATCATATGGTTGCAAAATGGAAATGTAGTGGCCTCTCTTGCCTGAAATGAGGTTTTCTGTTTAAAAAATTAAATTTAAATCTGCCGAAATGAGTGGGGAATGTGATGACAAATAAATGACGTATTTAGAAGGGGTGCCGCCCCTACCACACTTAATCTCAAATTTTTTGGGGAATTTTGTTTCCTTTATGCAGTACTCATTTTTAGAAATTAGCACCCCTTTAGATCCAATTTTTAGATAAAACATCTCAAGAGAGCGAGCCCTGTGATGAGTGATGACCTTGCGAAAATATAAAATCAAATCAAATTAAAACTTAGGTAACATTTTGTACATGCTAGGGTTAGCTTTAAGCTTCTCAAAACCAATAACATATAAATATTTCTCTAATTCTCTTAGTGAGTTAGAAGTTGGAATGAGTGTAACTAAAGTCGAAACTTAATGAGATTTAATAATACTGACAAATAACAATTTAGAGAAAACGGGGTTTGAGAAATATAAATCGACATTGAAAATCAAACAATTTTTCACAAATTTGGGTCTATAGTGATCACCATTCTAATGATTACTTGTGTGAACTTTTAAACATAAATAGACATAAAGTACTAGTTGTTGTGTAACTAAAATGTCTCTGAGGAAAATTTATTTTTTCTACGTTTTATTAAGGGCTGCAATAGGCACAAAAAATGCAGAGAACATTGAATCTACGTGTTCTACTTTGCCAAAATCCGCATCTTCTATAAAGTGTTCTATTCATTATTCAATCCCAAGACACGAAACGAAACCTGTCTGTATTAACAATTTACGAAATAATACTTTGATTTTGCAAATCCCAGTAGATAAACTTTCTGCAACTGGAATTTATAATATTTCTTTTTCTTGTACTTCACATTACTCCATGGGAATAAATCTGGAAGCTGATGACCCTAGTCTAAACGTTTCCGCCGAAGAAATATGGCAGCGTCGAGTCGTAAACGATTATAATAATTTATCAACCTATGGTCACATTATGTCAGTTTCCCTTCCACGTGATCCAGCTTTCGGAGTAACATTTAGAAAGGGTTTGCTCATCCGGTACGAAATATTCAATTTAAAGGCACCAGGAAAAAAAATTCAGATGTTTTTTGAATACCATCCGAAGGTTTTGAGTTAGTACAAACTTTAAATGGTTTTTGCATACACCAATTTTGTCAAAATATTGGAAATTTGGCATTTTGATAAAAATTTGTAGAAAAATCACATGTTAACAAAAAGTTTAGAAATATTCCAAATTTATAACTTTGGGAACCTAGGCAAATTCCTAGCGTTGGTAAGCTACAAGAATTTCTGAAAACATTCCTCCTTTTATTTTTTACCCTTTTAATATTTTGATATTAATGCTGGCCGATTTTGAGGTGATTAACCTCAATAAATCCACAAATGATTCTTCACAACTTATTGACACTGCATCTTGGGGGAGGAAAAGCAACCTAGAATTTCATACCAATAATAAGATGGTTACTAGGGACGAAGTTGTTAATATGTCCTTTACTTGGTGTTTATCATAATATGGTAATTAATCGTTACATTTAAATGTTGTTCTTTTCAGGGGTCGACTGTCGATTGTATACGTTGCAGAAATTTTCTACACCAATTTCTCAACAAGTGGTTACCATTCCATGCATATCTTTCCACAGTGTGTCTCCTGTATTACTTCAGCACAATTTGACGGTATATGAATATAAATTGAAGTGTAACTAATCGTCACATACATCATTAGTTCATAACATTTCAATTTTGACCGATGAAAACTGTGATACCTAGACGAATGACAACAGTGCTGTTCCTGCCCCATATGACAAAACTATGGGCTTTCTACTCAGCATTAGCAGTTATAGCCCCACTGGAAAGTACTCCTGTGATTACAAAGGTTGTGGCAAAACTTCATTTGTTTTGTTTACAGGTTGGTTAATACAATATTCAAAATTTTGTACAATTAATAATTTTTTTCTTAGTGCAATGGTTGGATTTGGTCAATTAAGGCTGTCACTTTGGCTAGATGAAGGCCAGGTTGTCAAGTTAATTACAATTAGCATTGACCAATTTCAAAATAAAAATGAACAAAAAAATTAACCGCAAATCAATATTTACAGCACCAAATATGGTCGAATCGGCCGCCGATTCATCGCTGTGAACTTAATTTTAAAAATATAATATCGTAGTCTGTAGACTGTGAAGACTAATTCACTATAATTGTCTAATAAAATGATTCTATAAAATAGCAATAAAAGTATGTATCAATCAATAGGATTTTTTTGAAAGTTTAGAACGTCTCTTATAGCGTTGTGGCATGATATTTCATTTCTTTCTCATTTATAATAATAGCTTGTATTAAATTTTTAGCCTATGATTGATATCTATTATTGGAATTTGATCTTATGATTTTATTAAAAGATCATTTATATTATTAAAAGATTTTGATCTTAAGATATTGAAATGACTCCTTTCTGGAAACGTGTGTTTTTAACATCTGGTCCGAGGTTTAATATATTGAGGGGAGAATTGGACGCCTTGAATACAGTGAATATAACATGCACAAGCTACAGTGTGAACGTTGAATTGGCATTGTATGATCGGTATGAAGCTTATTCTTAATAATATTATAATTGCTTTATTCTCTATTATTTTAAATTGATGAATGACGTTTTTTAGAAATGTAAACGTTATCAAAAGTTGGTTAAACTTAAATTCTACTTGGAATGAATTTTCTCATCCTACTCGGTACGTTGCAACAACCACAATGCGTTATATGAATGAGACTGAGAGAACGAAAGTTCAAGGATTCCATCACATACAACACAAAGACCGATTGGACTTTGTTACTGTAAAGTGCTTAAATTCAATTCAATCAAGTGAAATAGGTTCAGTGTCTGTGTATCACGACGGTAACTAACAAAATAATACTTAATTAACTAATTAACCCTTAAATGCGCAGCTATCCGAAAAAACTATATCACGTAACTTCTCCATGTGTGGAGAGACGTCTCATTGGCTTAATTTTCTCACATTTTTGGTGTGCGACTCTATATGTTTCTCCTGTCTAGTGGCCAGGTACAAATGGCATAATGACTTAATGGCACAAATGTCATATGGTGCAAATGACATATTGCCATTAATAGAATAATGTTAATAAGAATTTTTCCAAGATTCAATTTTGTCGTAACTTCTTCAAAAGCAGTGCACAGTTGCTCTAGAGATTCATTTTCCACCTCCGGCGCTCCTCTTATCACGATGTTTTTTTCTCTAAACGAGTTTTCGATCTTCTCCAATGATTTTTTATTGGCCTCGATAGATAGTTGAAGATTGCTTCTTAGCGATTCTTCGATATTGTCGATTTTGTCAGATAGCCGAATTTCCATTGCCAGCAGAAGTGATTTTATATCGTCCCCCCTCGCTTTTGTTAGGGATCGACATAGTGCCAGTTTTAGATTTTTTGACCGGGGGGCTTTTTGTTTTTGTGGTTTCCAGTCCAATGCCGACCATTTAAAATTCTAAACTATTGTAAATTTTGAAATCAATTATGAAATTTTGGGAGTTAAACTAATCAGGTGTGTACATTTGAACTTCCCGCGCGCTCATATATCATTTCCATATTCTATGGGCCAAGGCTCGTGGAGAATATTAAATAAAACTCAATTTAATAGAATAATGTTGTGACACGGCATAATAGCACAAGTGACATGGTGGCATAAATGGCTTAGTGTCTTAATGGTATACAAATGAAGCATATGAGATTTCCAGATGTTTTATACCCACATTTTGTTGACCCAAATAATAGTGACCCAATTGTTTTTTTACTCAAATAATATTGACTCCATTATTGTTCACCCAAATAATATAAACCCAACTGCTGTTGACCCAAATAATATCGACCCTACTGTTTTAGATCCAAATAATTTAGACCCAAATAATTTAGAGTTAAACCCAATTGTTTTAGACCCAAGTTTTGCTGACCAATTTGTTGTAGACCCAAATTTTGTTGACCCATATTTTGCTGAAATAATTGTCATTTACCCAAATTTTATTTACTGTTCATCAATTCCTTAAATGCCTCGTACATAATAATGTAGTTTATGCCACATTTTCGTTTATGTCATTCCAATGTAACCAATTTTGCCACTGGCCACTGTCATAAGCATCCCATCACTCACTATCACGCAGCTTTTCTATCTATGGCATTATGGCATAGCATATACCTCCCCCATCCATGGAGAAGCCACGCTTGAGTGCAGTGGAATAAAATACCACTTTCTTTGAATGTTTTATTTTTTACACATTGTTAAGAGCCTCCAAATCCTTTCAATTTAAAAATCTAAATAAAGAGATGCATTTGTGACAATTACAAAAAATCCCGAGGTTATACGGCCAACCAGTGCAGAGCTATATAGCACAGAAGTCTAAAACTCCACGGATGGAGGAAGCTGCACGTTTAAGGGTTAATAAATGAAAAACTTTTAAAAAAAGCTCAAAAACAGATAGACAACATAATTAAACCAGCCTATGAAGATGATTTTATTTAGATTATATACGCCAAATGAAAGGGTTTTATGGGGATAAATTATGATGGATTTTAATGCACGTCTTGTTTACTTACTAACGACATTAGCATATTTAAGTGTTTTAATTAGATTGTGAAGATTTTAACTATTTTTACTTAACAAAGACGGTCATTATAAGCTAAAATGCTGGGTATGGTGATTTTGATAGCATAGCTCCAAAAATGTGCATGGGTTTTTGTATTTTTGATTTTAGTATAGATGTTGATTCAGTAAATGATATTTCTAATTCGTTTTAGCTCACTTGCCACTGTATTATTTTCCCGAGAAGAATATTTTCGTTTGCGCTTTTCACGATTCGAACGACTTCCGCAAATATGTTTTGGGTTTGGGCTACGTCCATTTATCTCAATCTGTATTTATTCGACTATGGAATTGTAAAAGTTTTATCCAATGCCAATTTGTCCTGTCAAATTGCGTAAATAATGTAAAGTCAAAATTTCCTCGTTAAAAAATTTTAAGTGCATAAAAACAGAATGCTATGCAAATTGTTTATAGGGAAAGTTGCAATCCAGTGCCCCACTTACTGAAGGATGCGCTGAACAATTGCAAATCACGAAAAAAGGTTGCTTGGAACATGGGATTTCATCCAAGTACAGATTAGCCGATAAGATTTTCTGTAAATTTATCGTACCCGGTGAAAAAGGAATTGTTGAATGCGGAAGTTCAGAATTCAATTTAGCACACACATATTTTGTTGGATTCGATTCACTTATGTGTAAATTATTAAATTGTTGAATTAAATTTTACGACAGCATTTATATTAAAAATTTCTTTAAATTCCAACATACTTTTACAGATTTAGAATTAGACATGAATGAGAAGCCTCCGCTAAATGCCACATTGCGCATAATCAGTCTTAGCAAAGAAAACTACTTGTACACAAAAGGCAGATTTCTTTTAAATGTGAAGCCCATTCTTTCTTTTACAACGAAGGACTGCAATGGTTTAAGGAATTCGCTAACGGATCTATAATACAGATTTTAGGTAAGGATTTTCAAACCATACATCTGTACATTAATCATTTACATTATTTGAATGGAATAATATATTTCCAGATTCCAAATATGACCATGAACACAATACGGAGAATTATAATCCTGAAAGTAAAATAGATTTGGATTTTGATGATAAAACATTAGTCAAAATAATATGTTCAGCTCCTCATATAACTACATTTGAGTGGAGTAACGTTTCAATGGAGATTTCAATGGAAGGTCAGTATTTAGTATAATGCTTAAAAAATGACATTTTGTTTAATTTCATTTTATATTAATGTTCCTATTCTTTAGATTCGATTTCTGCTAAAATTACTTCAACTGATTTGGATATACAATTTACAAATGGAGAACACGGAGCATTGCCTTGTTCTTCAAGAGGAATACCTCGTCCAACAGTCAACTGGACGAAAGATAATGAAGTACGATGATTTATAGTTGTTTTACTCCGCCTTAGATAAAGTAGCCATTCCATGTATTTGTAGAGAAACCTTTTGCAAGTTTTACATAATGTCCAAATCGGACAACCTTAATGAAAAATAGATTGAGAACAAAAAGTGAAATTTTTTTAGAAATGCTCGCCTTCTAAATCTCCAAATTTAACCAAGTAAAAAATATAATTTTGAAAAATTAATTCCAGAATTGCTACTGGAATCGCATGGGCGATTTTTACTAAATTTTTCATTTAAGTCGGAGGTGGACTATTTTCACATTTTTGTGGATTACCTAATCCAAAACAAGCACAAGAATATCTCAAAAAAGTTGTTTTTTCTTTTCAGGCCATAGTAAACTCTGTATATCATATAGTAAGACTGATATTAGGAAAGCAAATAAAGTTTGGATATTTTCTGCTTTACATTATTAATATATTTTGACATTTGACCCATTTTACTTGACCCAATTGTGACAAAAAGATCTACAAATACATAGGATACGCATTCTGATACCTTATCGGAGGGTGGCTGTGGTATGACTGGTAGGGAGAGTATTATAAATAATTAATATCCAAGAACTGTACTTTCTAATTATCATTTCGATTTTAGCCAATTAAAAGGCCTCTGCGAGTTATAGATGAAACGCTGATATTCCCCAATTATAGCTCCATTTTTGATGGAGAGTACACGTGCACTGCTGACAACATAGTTGGAACTGATGTAAAGAAGTTCGTAATAAAAAGTTAGTGGCTTTAATTGTAAAGAATTTCTTTTGATGAACAATTTTTATTTGGTTAATAAAATTTCTGCTAAAATTCTCAGCCAAAATTGAAAAAGCAGAAACATTCTACATTGCTGTAGCGGTTGGTATCAGTTTATTTGCGATCACCACGTTTAGTTTGCTTTGGTCTTTATATTCCAAAAGAGAAGCGGTATGTTCAATATAAAATGATTGCGTCACAAAACAACGCTGATTCATATAGAGTGGATTATGGTCATAACTTTATTTTGAAATTGGTTTCCAGAGAAATACGAAAGAAGAAATGAAAGAATTAATATCCTTGTTAAATGGAATGAAAGAAAGTTCAGATGAAGGCAGGGGAATGGAGGAGGACGATGACAAGGACGTATTTAGGGATGGGCTTTACGGGCTGAAGCCCCCCCCCCGAAATCCAAGTAAAGGGGAATTTTTTTCTCAAAATAGCAAAAAATTTCGCGCTCCGCGCGATTATTTGCCATTTTTAGGTTATTTTTCACTCATTTCCTTCAAAAAATGCCAAAAATTTTCGCGCTACGCGCGAATATATATACTTAAAATATCTATTGGAAATCCAGCCCCCTCCGAAACTCAGTTCTGCATACGTGCTTGGACGATGATGTAACGAAGCGTTTATTTAATGTAAAATATGAAATAGAAAAGAATACATTTTACATTGGTGAGTTACATTTCTTTTTGAAGAATGGCATAAAGCGTTTACCTTAAATTACAATTATTTTGTGAGAAAATACATGTTATATTTTTAGATCGCAAAAGTCCTCTTGGAAAGGGGGCTTATGGACAAGTCTTTAAAGGTTACCTTGACGGTGTAGATGGAGCTGTGGCTTTTAAAACGCTTGCTTCAAATTCCCCTACTGTGTACCTAAAAGCATTAATTTCTGAACTAAAAATTCTGATGTACATTGGTCCGCATGACAATCTGGTGACCTTGATTGGAGCATATCGCAAGGAGATAGAACAAGGTTCGTAGAGTTTAATTTTAACTACAGAAAAGCTAAAAAATTATTAACTTTCTTTTTTTAAGGAATTTTGTATGTGGCAATGGAATTATGTGGATGGGGCTCTTTGGAATCTTTCTTGAAAACAAATAAACATTTCTTCATAAAGTACCTTAACACGTCGACAAATTCTAATACCGTCGAAGCCACGTAACAAGGAATAATTCAAAATGTTTCACTTTTATTGTTCCTTGAGTTGTAAATATTTAACAAAATTGCAGGGATTGTCGGAATTCTAATTTGGAAAAGAGTGTCTCTTATTCCTTGTACTCGATTAAAAATCTTTTTAAATGGTGTGCTCAAATTGCAAATGGAATGGAATATCTCGGCTTGAAAAAGGTAAAAGAGATTCTTATGCAACTGCAAACTGTAACAAAATCTTGCTCGAAGGTTAAGTAGTTTTAGGTGTCAAAATTCTAAAAAAATCAATGCAATAAATTCGAAAAAGTAAACGCCAAAGTAATTTTCCCTATATGTAGGTCGATTTATACAACTATTATAGTAATAAAGGGAATTGCATGTTGTCTTTCCTAATGAATGAAGAAAATATAATCATATTTTTCTATTACTCTATTTATCAAAAGGTCATTCATTCGGATCTGGCCATTCGGAACGTTTTATTAACAGCAGAAGGAATTGCCAAGGTGACTGATTTTGGTCTGAGTCGGCGGACATTCAATTATTCGGAATACGTAAAACGAGGGCAGGATCCTTTGCCGTGGCGCTATTTGGCCATTGAAAGCCTTGTGTCCAACGTTTATACCTGTCAATCAGATGTTTGGTCATACGGAATCACTTTGTGGGAAATATTTTCATTAGGTGAAATCCCTTATCCTGGACTCAGTTACACATTGGACTTCACTGAGCAAATTAAAAACGGAATGAGGAATATTTCGCCCAAATATGCTTCTGAAAGAATGTAACTAATAATTAATTAATTAAAATTAATTAATATTACTTTAAGTAATTAAGACTTACAAATTTTCTCTATTTCTACAGATATGATTTGATGTGCCGATGTTGGGATTCGGAACCCGAGAAACGACCAAGTTTCTTTTCACTAAAAGTTATATTCAAAAAAGCATCTGAAAATGAAAAGAGAAATGCTGACATAGAGGTAACTTTCAAAATAGCAATTGCATAGATAACTGTTGATACTAATTTCCATTCGTTTCTAGGTAACCAAGGATATGGATATCGAAATCATTGCAAAGGAAATGGCAAATGATGGTTACTCAAATATCCCTACGGTGCAAGGGCGTGGTCAGTTAGCTGACCCAACCATGTAATCAATGTAATGTATACAGCCACCAGGCAGAACCACGATATCTTCGATGCGGCTGAAAATGTTTGGTCAATAATATATTCGAAACATGCATGGACAGTTTTTGATTCTACGATAGATTTACCGGCACTGTAACAGAAAAGCATACATCGGCAGGTCAGGAATTTTCTGTTGCGAGAGAGGAGTGGTTGTATTATAGAAAATACACCACGAATATTTTCTTTTAAAATTCAGTATAAATATTTACAAATTTTCATCCACCACAAATTGACCACAATGTCTTTAATTTTAATAGCTATCTAGCAAGTTATTTAAGAAAATCACAAATAGTTTAAGGAGTAATTTTAATAAATTTTACACACTTGACTTACTTTCAGTAATTAAATTAACGTCTTATAACTGTTGTCGTTATTTTCTGCAAAGTTTCACTATAAGTGTAATAAAAATTGTAATACTAAAAGTGAAAACAATAATAAAAACTAAATGTAACAATAAAAGTGTAAGTATAATAATAAAAAAGTGTAATACTAAAAGTGAATACAATAATAAAAACTAAATGTAACAATAAAAGTGTAAGTATAATAATAAAAACTAAATGCAATAATAAAAATGGGTTCTACACTCTTAGAAGTCCACGTTAAAATGGGCCAACGTTGTTCTGAAAATGTTATTTTTAACATTATAAAGAGTCAAGCTAACATTAAAATAATGTAGCTTGACTTTTCAAATAACATTTTATTCACTGTCAAGTATATTTCACAATTAATTCATGTGAAATTAACATTTTAAAACTGTAATACAATTTACAGTTTTCATAATGTTTATGATAACATGATATCCCGTCAAAATAACGAAATACAATGTTAACCATAATCCATGCAAATGAAATACAGCTAAGTAGCCCCATATCTCTCAAGAACAGTTACAGTATAGTGGTAGTAGGCTCCAGTAACTGGTACGAAGGTAAGGAGAACGTTTCCTACGTTAGAAATTTTTTTGCATTGCTTACATTATATACTGTTAATTTTTTACATAAACTAATGTAAATTATTAACTTTCAATAATGTTACATTATCAACATTATTCAATCATTATTATTTTTTGTCCAAATTGTTCGTAGATTCGGTATAGTTTTGTGATTTTTTGGTGGTTGAATTTGTAGTTATGGAATGTTTCGCTCAAACAAAATATTGTTGCGTCAGTTTGTAGAAGATCGTTGTAGAAATCTAATTTTTTGTATTTATGCCATTTATATTCCAGTAGCAGATAAGAAAATTATTTACAGGTATTGGGCGGAGGGCAGCTTCCTATTGGGTGAGATTTGGGTTTACGGTGGCTGTTATGTTTTGAAAAGATTGCAAAGTTTTGTGTTGGTCGTGTGTCGACACTAATTTTCCTTCAACTGCGGTATAGTTCTTTCCATCGATTTCGATAAAATTATTGTTGTAGTTTATTTTGCAGTGTTGGCCTCTGCTATCCGCTTCTCTTTTTGCTTTTCGTAGTACACTGTTTCTGATTCCAATTGGCATTGGGAGATCCTCGTTTATGTAGACATTTTTGGTGACTTCAGCTGATCGTAGTTTTCCTCTATTAGATAATATCTCGTTTCGGTCATTGACAGTTTTGCATCTGACGAGGATAGGACGGGGTTTTGTGTTAGAATTTCTACTTGGCAGTCTGTGGGCTGTATCTAATTGAAGGAATGGCATGTCGATAATGGGAAGCAATTTATCGACTTTGGCATATAGTTCAGTAACTGTTTCGTCTGTTTTATCAGGGATTCCGGTTATTATGACGTTTTTAAGCTTCAATTCGGATTCAAGTCTCAGGTTCTTTTCTTCTAGCCACGTAACTCTTTTGTTCAGTGATGTGATTTTTGGTTTCTGTGCTTTCAATTTCTTGTGTTTTCAATCTTTCCATTAAAGTGGTGATTTTGTTGTCGGTTTTCTGCTGGTTTTCCAATATTTTTTCGAACATTTTTTTAACCTCCGAGTTGTCCGTCTGGGATTGGATGTCTGTAGTGTTGGTGCCGTCATCCGTAAAGATAGTCTGCCACTCGGTTTCGAAAAAACTGTTAATTGACGGTTGTTGTGTGCTTTGGTTCCCTGCGTTTTGCGTTGACATTTTCAGTTTTTTATTTCTTGGTCTTTTTAATGTGTTTCCGTTGTTGTTTTTTTGATATTAGCATAGCGTAACTTTTAAGGATGAGTATTTTGCGGTATTTACTAGTAATGAACAGTTTATACTTGCTAATTTTGAGAAAAATTTTGTGAAATTTTGTAGAGCTCAGATTTACTGCATGCTGACAAATCAAACGCAGCGCGGGAACCAGTATACAATATATAATATACACTATAATACAATCTTTTATAATCTTTTCATCGATGGGTTCATCGACACGTCTGATGGGGTAATGGGGGGTGGAAATGACAGAGCTGATATAGCTGGTAATTTCCATGGTTACACTAGTAATAATCACATCAGAATATTTCTTCAAAATGAGTTTGAAATATTAGATATTTTTGCGCATTACAAATCTGCTCAGAAATCTATTCACCATTTAGTTCAAAACTATCATCATCCACACTTCTTCAACCCTAGCTTTCCCAACACTAACCCTGTCAATCTAAATCGTCTCAAACTAAACTGTCTTGACCCAAACCGTCTCAACCAAACTGGTTCAACCCAAATTGTCTCAATTCAAACTGTTTTAAGCCAAACCTTCTCAATGCAAACTGTTTCAAAGCAAACCGTCTCATCCAACCATCATCTATTCCAGGGCCGCATTGAGGTATGGGCTTTTGCAAATTCACCCTATTTTGGTATAATTAGGTGCTACCATAATAATTTTTCCCCGTAATTAAATTCTGGAATCACTTTATAGTTAGTATATAGTGGGCATCAAAACAGCATTTCCCCGGCCGGCATGAAAACTTCACCGGCCCTGAGTCCAATGCAACTGCAAGTAACTTTACCTGTTTCAGTCAAAATTCCAAGAAATTCAATGTAGAAAATGTAACCAATAGAATAAACGTAAATTCAAATAAAATCAATTTTCTTACTCTAAAGATAATGATTTTATTTATAAACAAGAAAAAAAGGCGATTTGTTTGTTTGCCATGTTGTTTTCTATACCGGGAATAAAAGCATATCTAGTTTATAATTTATTAATTGGTCATTCATGCGGACTTGGCCATTCGAAATATTTTACTAACAGCAGAAAGAATTGCTAAGGTGACTAATTTTGGTTTGACTCGGCGGATATTCAATCATTCAGATTACGTAAAACGAGGGCAGGATCCTTTGCCTTGGCGCTATTTGGCCATTGAAAGCCTTGTATCCAACTTTTTTACCTGTCATTCAGATGTTTGGTCATACGGAATCACTTTGTGGGAAATATTTTCATTAGGTGAAATCCCGTATCCTGGATTCAGCTTCACATTAGAATTCACTGAACAAATAAAAGACGGAATGAGGAATATTTCGCCGAAATATGCCTCTGAAAGAATGTAACTAATCTCTATATAATAAACACAGAAGGAAAAAAAACTTACCAATCTATCTATCTATGTAACTATGTCTGGTAGGACAGCCTAGGCAACCTGCATACATTGCGTAACGCAAAACCCACTCCCCCATGTGCAACGCAAGTGCTGACTGTAACACTTTTGAGTACATCCTCCTCCTCTCATCAACTGCACACGTAATATATGCACAACGTAATATATGCACATTCCCACAAAAATGTTCACTTATATCTGCTCTGTTGTGATTGGTGAAATGACCTAAAGACACAAGCTAAGTCCATCTGCTGTTTCTTCATTAAAAGGAAAAATTGTCGGCTGCTTTTTGATATTTTGATCTAAGTGAAATTGACAATAACTGGAACTGATACGCGCTGTCATTTTTTTTGATTTGAACTCTGGTAACTGGAACTGTAGGTGACTGAATTTGGTCATATATAGCGTCCTGGACACTGCCACTGATTGGTACCTATTTAACCTACTTACAAGAATATAAAATAGAGAAGAGATTTTTTATTTCAATTAAACCTTATCGAATAGATTTCAGCTACTTTTGACCCCAGAGACAACGCATTTGTGACTGTGACTGGATTTGCCACTGACAGATACCTCTTGTGAAGAAAAGTCTCATCTATTGTAACTGTATTGTAAGTAATTGTAATTAGTTTATCACTAATTGCTGTAATTAAATTTATTGCATGAATGTTTATTTGTATTAAAATTCGAACATTTATTAATATCCTAATTAAATTCAAGCATTTCCGAAATTAGTAAACACGGATTATAATTTTTCCAATTTCCACCAACAGAATGCAACTGTTCATATTAGATTTGAATTTGAAATTATCACAATGATACTATGCATGGTCATAATTTAGGTCATTTATTGATAACTATTAAGTAGGCTTACTAATAATATATGTATAATTTGTTTTTATTCCAGAAACAGCTTTTTTCAAAGCTACAACCGATCCCCGGGAAGGAAATATCTACTTATAATAATTTGCAACTAACATTTTAATATATAATCTTTTGGCCCCTTTGTGGTCCATTGCTAAATAAGGCAGACTTGACCCTTTGTGGTCCATTGCCAAATAAAGCAAACTTGACCCTTTGTGGTCCATTGCCAAATAAGGCAAACTTGACCCTTTGTGGTCCATTGCCAAATAAGGCAAACTTGACCCTTTGTGGTCCATTGCCAAATAAGGCAAACTTGACCCTTTGTGGTCCATTGCCAAATAAGGCAAACTTGACCCTTTGTGGTCCATTGCCAAATAAGGCAAACTTGACCCTTTGTGGTCCATTGCCAAAAAAGGCAGACTTGACCCTTTGTGGTCCATTGCCAAATTAGGCAGACTTGACCCTTTGTGGTCCATTGCCAAATAAGGCAGACTTGACCCTTTGTGGTCCATTGCTATATAAGGCAGACTTTGCCCTTTTGTGGTCCATTGCTAAACAATACAGACTTGACCCTTTGTGGCCCATTGCCAAACTAGGCAGACTTAACCCTTTGTGGTCCATTGCCAAACAAGGCAGACTTGACCTTTTGTGGTTCATTGTCAAACAAGGCAAACTTTACTCCTTGCGGTTCTTTGACAAACAAGACAAACTACACATTTTGCAGATGATTGTAAAACCAGGTAAACTAGACCGTTGCAGCTCATTGCCAAACAAGATAAATTCATCTCTGCGGTCCATTGCCGAATAAGGTGGACTTGACCATTTTGTGCTTCATTGCCAAACTAGGCAATTTTTGAAAAATATTTGTCACAACAATGTCACAATTGCAAAACAGCGTAACTAATGAAGGTCAACAGGAAAGCACCATTAATATTTGTAGTTTTAAACAGATTAAATTGCACCGGACAAATGAAACTGAAGAATCACGTTTGCTACAGCTTGAAAAGCGAAGGGCTAGAGTAAAACTGAATTTAAGCAAAGAGACTGAAGACGATCGACAAAATCGTCTTAAAAACGGAGACAAAAATACAAAGAGCGCGTCGAAAGTCAATTGCAAGCAAGAAGAGCGCCAATTGCAACTTCAATACCAACGACAACGAATACGTTGACACAATGAAACTGAAGAAAAACGTGAATCACGTCTTCATGATTTGAGTGAGTGTGAAAAAATTCGCCGCTTTAATGAAACTGAAGAAGTACGTCAATCACGTCTCCAAGTGTTAACAGACCGTCAAAGAGTACGCCGCTCTAATGAATGTGCAGAAGAACGCAAATCACGTCTTCAAAGTTTAACTGAGCGAGATAAAGTGCGCCGCAATAATGAAACTGAAAAAGGAGGCCAATCCCGTCTTCATAATTTAAATCAGCTTGAAAAAATACGCCGCACAAATGAAACTATTGAACAACGGCAATCACGACTTAATGAAATGAACGAGCGCGAGAAAATACGTCGGTTTGACGAAACTGAAGAAAAATATGAAGCACGCCTTCAATATAATTGAAAGCGTGATAAACTACGACGTGCTATAGAAGAAAAGGATAAGCGCCTAGCCCGTTTACAAGTACTAAGCAATCGAATTAGAAAACGTCTCGCTAATGAAACTGCAGAACAGCGTCGTTCTCGCCTAGAGAAGTTAAGAGAATTAAATAAAAATCGCATTGCTAAACAGTCAGAAATAGAATGCTTATCACGACTCCAAGACTTAAGACAACGGAATATTGCGTATTGAGAGCCAAACCACAGAGGAACGTCATCATTGCATTCAAATTCTAAAAGAGAAGATCAAAGACGGTATCAGAAAGATAACAAATAAATGTTTCACTATTTCAATAGAACAGCAACAAGATAAGCTGAACAAAAACAACCGAAGGTTGACAAAGCTTCAAAAAAATACTCGAAATTCCGCTTTCATTAACAATCCTGATGAAATTTCAGTTCTTGAGCATTACTGTGGTGAGATGAATATTGAATGTCGGCATTGTCACTCTGTAAACTTTGCGACTGAGGGGACTCATGGCAAAGATAAAGAATGCGAATTCTCCCTTTGTTGTCATAAAGGTAAAGTAGTTCTAGAACTTTTTCGAGATTTTCCTCAAGTACTAAAAGATCTAATGACTGGATTAAATGATGCTTCAAATAACTTTTTAGCTAATATACGACAATTTAATAGTGCGTTTGCATGTGCATAATTTGGAGCAGATATAGTTGTTCCACCCGGATTTGGCAAATATTGTTTTAAAATACAGGGTCAAATTTACTATCGAACAGGTCCTCTTAAACCAAATGATTTTGGGACACCAAGTTTTGCCCAAGTATATGTATTAGATCCAGAACAAGCTGATATTGTTCGTTGCAACCACCGATCTAATACCGGGTGCGATGCAAATGTTATGTCTATACTAGACCGATTATTGAGGGAAATCAACCCTTACGCACAATCATGGATGATGATGAAGGAAGTCTTAGACGAAGAAGAACTGCGGGCAAATGAAAGAGGCGAATTGCCAGGAAAAGTAGAAATAGCAATTGTTCAAAATCCTGTATTGGATTCACGAAGGTACAATGCTCAGAGGGTTAATGAAGTTGCCATAGTCTTTGTGTCAAAAGATGGCGTTCCTCCATTTGATAGAGCATTTATTGCCATGCCTGTAACCACAAAAGACAAAAAATATCTTAGTTTTATGAATTCCAATTTGGATCCAATGTTATATCCTATTATTTTCCCACGCGGAGAACTAGGATGGCACAATCGGATAATGCAATGGGATCCAATAACACAAAGGAACACCACAAAACGAGTGACTCCAACAATGTTACTCCTAAAGATTAGCCACCCGTTTGGGTTCAACTGGGAGTATTGACTTCAACCCGATATTAAATGATGGAAAACTTACCCAACAGTATGTAGTTGACGCTTACACTAAAGTTGAAGCTAATCGGTTAAAATGGATAAGAGATAATCAAAGTGAGCTGAGAGTTGAAAACTACAAACTACTTGAAGATCATTTAGTCAATCCCGCCAACTCGGAAAATATTCCCATAGGTAAGCCAGTTATTCTTCCATCGTCGTTTCAAAACGGACCACGAGCAATGACACAGAATTTCCATGACGCAATGGCCATTGTTGCACGTTATGGTAAACCCGACCTTTTTATTACTTTTACATGTAATCCTAAGTGGAGGGAAATTACGGAAAATTTGAATGGGAAATATTCAGAAAATAGACCAGACCTTATTGCCAGAGTCTTTCATTTGAAACTGAAAGCATTAATCAAGGATTTAACAGAAAACATGGTTTTAGGAACTGTTTTAGCCTTTGTTTATACTATAGAATTTCAAAAAAGAGGGCTTCCACATGCCCATATCCTGTTGATACTTGAAAATAATGATAAAATAAGAAAAACGGAGAAAATTGATGAATTGGTATCTGCCGAAATCCCAAAAAAACAAAATAATCCCATGCTGTTTGAAACAGTTTGAAACATCTCCGTGCATGGATTAATTTAAAGAACCAATGCTTGATGAAGCAGGAAACCCTATTTATGACGAAGATGGCGTTGTGAATACAATTCTGAAGTGGAAGATTTTCCTAAAGATTTTCAGGAAATTACATTGGCAAATTTTAATGGATACCCACTATACCGCCGAAGACGGATGGGGGAAACCTTTACTAAAACCAAACAAGGCATACAAGTAGAAATGGACAATAGATATGTGGTACCATATAACCCTTATTTATGTCTTAAATATAATGCTCACATTAATGTAGAAATTTGTTCAAGCATTAAAGCGGTCAAGTATGTATTCAAATATGTTTATAAGGGTCATGACTGTGCCAATATTGAGATTGGGTGTGATGAGATAAAAACGTATTTGGAGATATGTCAGTGTCCCAGAAGCAATGTGGCGTCTTTGTGGATATCCAATGCACCAGCATTCTCATGCAATTTATAGACTCCCCGTACATTTGGATGGTCAGCAACCTATTTACTTCCAAGACGGGGAAGAAGCAGATGCAGTAGAGAGAGCAAGCAATCGGCTTACAAAGCTAACGGCTTGGTTTAAATTAAATGCTAATGATGAATCTGCAAAACAGTATCTATATCCTGATATTCCTATCATTACACTTGGCATTCTAAAGAAACATTATGGAAGAAAAGAAAGCGAAATCGCCCACTGATTTCAAGGATGTACACAGTTAGTCCCTCTAATATGGAGCGATATCATTTACGATTACTTTTGCTCCACGTTAAAGGTGCTGAGAGTTATGATGATTTGAAAACAGTCACGTTAGAAGCCAAAGTAGTGAATTGTAAAACATTTCAAGAAGCTTGCTTAAAATTAGGACTCCTTGATGACGACAAAGAATGGGACAATTGTCTTCAAGAATGTTCCGAATTCCAAATGATTAAGCAATTAAGAAAATTGTTTGCTTACATTTTAGTGTTTTGCCAGCCAGATGAACCTCTGGTGCTTTGGAATAATTACAAGGAAAAATTGATGGAAGATTACATATTTCTTTATCCACAACAGCCGGAATTTGCACTACATCTGACCCTTAACGACATTAAAAATGTTTTAAATATGTCACATAAAAATTTAAGTGACTTTAGCATTCCGGAACCTAATGCCAATGTCTGGGCGTCAAGTACTGATAATGGTGATATTAGGTCAAAAGAAAATCAAGACTATGAAAGACGCATTTTAATGCTGAACAATGAGCAAAAACATGCTTTTACATCTATTATAAATGCTATAGATGATGTAACTGTCTCACAACGGTTATTTCATCTTGATGGACCTGGAGGAAGCGGAAAGACTTTCCTTTATAACACTATTCCTTCATTCTTAAAATGCAGAGGTGACATTGCTTTTCCAATAGCTTGGACAAGAATTGCTTCAACACTTCTGGTTGGCGGACAAACAGTGCATTCCTGTTTTGGCTTACCAGTGCCTATTAATGAAACTTCCGCATGTAAGTCAAAGTCTAAAGAGGATGACTTAAATCTTAAAAGAGGAAAGTTAATACTTTGGGATGAAGCAACTATGGTTCCTTTATATGCCTTGCAAGCCATTGACCGTAGACTCAGAGAAATCATGAATTGTAAGAATACTCCATTTGGGGGGAAAGTAATATTAATGGGAGGGGACTTTAGGCAAACCCTCCCAGTCATTCCACGAGCAAAGCCTACTGAAATTTTAGAACAATGTATCACAAAATTTTCCCATTGGAACAATTTTGTGCCACTTAAACTAACAGTTAACATGAGAAATGCTGATGATGAAGATAAAAATTTTAGCGAATGGCTACTAAAGCTTGGTGATGGGTCGTTGCAGATACGCTGCCAGAAAGCGTAATTCGTGTTCCCCATGAATTTATCACGGACAATATTGTGCACTCTATTTTCGTTGAAAGTATAAGTGTGGATCAAATATCTGAAATGTCTTCAAGAGCAATTCTCTGCCCATTGAATGAAGACGTTCTGAAACTAAACGATGATATTATTGACCGTTTAGAAGGATGTGCTAAAATATATTTAAGTTCAGATATTGCGCTTGACAAAAAGGAATTGGCGGAAACTACATCCTACTCTATAGAATTTCTTAACTCACAGACTCCGTCTGGCATGGCACCACATAAATTAAAACTAAAAATCGGAGCAATTGTAATGCTTTTAAGAAATCTTGACTTTGGATTGTGCAACGGAACAAGGTTGATTGTTAGAAAAATGCACCAATACTCTATTGAAGCGGAGGTTCTTACGGGAAACCAAAAGGGTGAAATTGTTTTTATTCCACGAATCACTGTAAATCCCTCTGAATCTAATTTGCCATTTATTTTGAAAAGAAAACAGCTCCCAATCAGGGTAGCTTTCGCAATGACCATTAACAAGGCACAGGGCCAATCTTTGAAAATGGTTGGAATTTATTTGCGAAAGTCCGTATTTAGTCACGGTCAACTGTACGTTGCCTTTTCTCGTGCTACTTTAAAATCGGGCGTAAAAGTTAAAATTCTAGACACTAACAATCAAGGGAGGCTATTGGCCAGAAGAAATGAGGTATTTACACCTAATGTAGTCTACCGCAGCATTTTAATGAAATGAGTGAGGATGAAATGAAATAAAATAAGTGTTTTTTAACAACATGGGAGAAATTTACAACTCAAGCGTAAACTACGAAAATACCACCACGGTGGTGGAGAGCCCGTACGAAAGTAGCGTCCACGTCGCCTGGCTTGGAAACAATGTATTTTCATTGGCTAATGACTTTCGACCAAATTGTTCATTCACTTTTATACGTGTCGCGATTTTCGTAAAGTATATTGATTTTAGTATTACTTTGAACGTGGTACGTCCATTATTATTATGGAACAAACATTTATAATCACGAAATTAGATACGCACAAATACAGACATTCTAACATTGTTGACTTTCACCTGGGTGCTAGGTTCGTTGTTTTGCTGTGTTCACTAGTAATTAATAAAAAATAATAAATATTACTTCAAGTATATAAGACTTACAAATTTTCTCTATTTCCACAGATATGATTTGATGTGTCGATATTGGGATTCGGAACCCGAAAAAAGGCCAAGTTACTTTTCACTAAAAGTTATATTCAAAAAAGCATTTGAAAATGAAAAGGGAAATGTTGAAATTTTGAAATAGAGGTAACTTTCAAAATAGCAATTGCATACAACTAGTACTAAATTCCATTCGTTCTCAGGTAACCAAGGATATGGATATCGAAATCACTGCAAAGGAAATGGTAAATGATGATTGCTCAAATATCCCTACGGTGCAAGGGTGTGGCCACTTGGCTGACCCCGCCCAGCCCTAGTACAGAGAAGCAAGTGGCATGAGACGACGGATCCTATCAAAATAGGGGATCTCGTTTTCATAGTAGACGAAAATCTTCAGAGGAACTACTGGCCTCTTGGAAAAATTTCTGATGTTTTCCCAGGGAAGGATGGAATCGTCAGAGTCGTGGATGTGAAGACGGGAACCGGCACTTACAGACGACCTGTAGCCAAGCCAAGCTGATTGTTTTAGATGTTGAACCGGAAGTAGTAAAGAACAATACCTTCCTTTACGAGGTGGGGAATGTTCGCGCCGAAAACAAGAAAGCGATGGAGAGTGCTGCCCAGAACGAAGAAGGAGGACGCGTGGAGAACGAAAAACAAGCAGAACGAGAACAGACTCGATCAAGAGCTTGCAGAGTAGAGACTTAGCAAGCCGACTGAAGTGATATGGGTTACGCCTTTAGCCTGTAACCTGTAACACGTTCTATATTATTATTATTTTACTGCAATGATGTGACATGACATGACCCGACTCTGTATTATAAGCTTATTATTGTGTATGATTATGATTTGACCCGATACTTTACCTTACCCTACTATGCTGTCCGAGACCCTGCCAATGAGATGACCGATGTGACACAGGTAAGAGGGTATTATGTAGTATAGTGCACTTTATTAAATACTAAATAGATAGAGTGTAATTTAATTCTAATCAATGTAGAACAATAGATAGGAGTAGATAGATAGGTGTGAAAGATGAGTCCTCGAAGATTCTCCCGAGATTGCTCCTCCTCGCTCGCTCCAACTGCACTGAAGTGCACACACTCAGGTCTGTAAGTTTTCCTCGTTCTTCCACGGCAAGGTGATGTGTTTTGGTTTGTGCCGGGGCAGCGGGAGTTAGTTAGCCGATGGCCTAGTGGGAATTAGGAGATGGCTCTGAGGGCCTTATAGTATCTTCAGGTAATTAGTCCTTAAGTTTAAATACGCCTAATTTTCAGATGGAAGTTACACTGGTACTGCTGCTGTTTGTTATGGACAGCTTTAGAGTACCTGAAAATTTCCAAATCAATTAGTATTTTGTTCATAAATATAACAACATTTATCACACATGTAGTTAATCAGAATCACACTTTTTAGTTTTAGGTAATGACTGTATTCATAAAATTATTGAAAAATAAAATTAGTTTAGAAAGGTAAGTAAAAATGTAGAAGTTGACTCTGTCTCGGTGGATCCAACCACGAACGGTAGAGACTTAGCTTCTCCTCGCTTCTCCCGAGATTGCTCCTCCTCGCTCGCTCAAACTGCACTGAAGTGCACACACTGAAGTGCACACGCTCAGGTCTGTAAGTTTTCCTCGTTCTTCCACGGCAAGGTGATGTGTTTTGGTTTGTGCCGGGGCAGCGGGAGTTAGTTAGCCGATGGCCTAGTGGGAATTAGGAGATGGCTCTGAGGGCCTTATACGACCAACTTGATTTTGACCGTTAATTGATTGAATTTCATTTATTATTTAAAAGGATAAAACCTAATATTTGAAATACTTTGTAATTGTTTTTATAGCTAGCAAATACTTAGAATTAATTAAGTATTTACTGTTTTGTGCTGCAGAAGTGCCTCTTTGAGTAGGGAACGTGCATCGTAGTACAAGCCATTTAGATAGGCTGCAAGCATTAAGTAATTCCCCATAGGGGTGGTCCTTCGTAAAAAGAGCACCGTAGTAGAAACTGCAAAATACTGAGCTAGAGAGAAATACAACGTTTATATTATAGTCATGATATATGCAACATAGGAAGAAATAATTTTATGTATAGTACGATATGCATGGAGAAACTCTATTTTTGTAAAAAGCTACAATTTTGTATATACAAACGACAAACATTCAATAAAAGTATATATAAACCAGTAAAATCATAATAAAGAGTATAATAATTCTCAGTATTGAGGAATTGATTACTTTTGTAACAATAATACCCTGATGAATTAAATTATTTCGAATAATACGATATACTTATACTTAAAATATGTTTTCAAAGAACATAATGAAATAAATGTACTGCATTCGCTAATGGTTACAGATAATAACTATTACATGCATTTGGTATCATGAATATATTGTATACTATTTTGCAGTAGGTGCACACATTTCTCTGCCGGTCTATATGAATCTATATAATATATCTATGTCTATATAATATATAAATTATAAAGAATCATTTGTTCCTCGAATCATCATCTCCGTTAGTTGGAAACCAATTGTAACCAATAAAATCTGTACTGTAACAAAATGATCTCATATTATAATATGTTGCTTAAAACCTACTTTAAAACTACTTATGGGCGAAGTTATATTAACATGTATTAGGTACTATACTCTTACTTACATCTGAAATAATATGCTATAATTATTATTTACTTCGCTTTGTCCTGATCAGAATGTTGGTCAAGTGGTCAAATAACTATATGTTGCACAGGAAGTTGCTGTAAATTTGGTGATTATCATTTCTAACCTCGTGGATTAGTTATAGTAGGATAGAGCTGGGTATTAAATGATAGGTACAGACAGGAAACATAGTACACATTCTATGAACTCGCCTATTCATAAGGAAAATCATAATCAATAAATTATAGTGTCAAGTAATGCATATAAATATTATTTTATTGAATTTGATTTAAGAAAATAACCCAATATAACAAGAACACTATTGGCAACTTATCATATATGTTAAACATTCTGCCGTGACAGAGTTGGAGTGATCAGCATAAAATCGCAGGGACAAATGGTTTTCCTTATGATCGGGGCATGAAAAAGGTTGCCTTTTCGTACCATTTTGCCTTTTTCCTATGACATTCGCCACATGTAAAGCTGATTTATAATTATAAATAAATTTGAGGTTGCGTTATTAACCTCATCTTCACATGACACCATTATATTGCCATTTTCTATGACTTTTATACCGTATAACATGTAAATTGCAATTTATGTCATTTATTTTATTATAACCAAAAGGGAAAAAGGCAAAAAGTTTACCTTTTTGCTAATTTTGCTAGGCAAAAAGTTTACCTTTTTGCTAGGCAAAAAGGCAAAAAGGTAGCGTATTGCTTTTTTCATTCCCTGCTTATGATTTGATGGTTATTATTAAAATGGTCGGATTTTTAATTTAATTGTTCGTGCTTAATTTAAGTTAAATTGTTAAATGTTGGAGCTGGTCCGCAATCGGATTTATGGTTCGCCGATATGTAAAGTGTGTGTTCCATGTTATGAGCATTAAAGCAGTTTTGCTTTATTGTGCCGAGGTTAAAAAGTTGCCACATTTTAAAATCCACATTTATACTTACCATATCATAACTAAAATTAATGTAAATGGAATATTTTATGTTAACTAATTGCTGAAGCAGGAAAGCTTAAACAATGAAGTTCTGTTATCTGTATCAAGAAGAATTACTAGCAAATAATGCTAATTATGATCTCCACTTTAAATTAGAATATTTCAGTCAGAGAGTTCAATGTGCAAATGTAATTTCAAATTATTTGTTCCCATCAGGCTAAGGGAATAAAGTAAAAAGTAGTGCAGTGCAATGAAGCGGCCAGACTGAAAGGCAACATCTAGGCAAGGAGAGGCGCCCCACCCTACAAAACTATCTAATTTATCATAATTTTATAACTAATTTATGGATGGGGCGCTCCCCTCTAAGACGCGCGGGGTCTTTTAATCTTGCATGCCTTCCACTGAAGTTATAAGACGTGATTTTGAAAAAGTTTTTATTCAAATGTTTTATAAATCTTTAAAATTCTTTTAAATTTGTTCCTTTTAAATATTGCTAATTAATAATTTGTAATATACTAAATAAAGGTCGACTTGGGAAATCCTACTTAAGGTAGGCTACCCGTTGTACCCAGTTCGCATGAAAAGTAGTGAATGAAACTTTTACCACCAAAAGTCTATAGTTTTATGTACCTATTAATGGAGTATTGCTTGCAGGCTCAGCTTAGTTGTGTTGAAAGGATACACATTTTTCCTTAAGAATAACATTGAAATATTAACATCCTACCATATTGATGAATCTTGAATTACCATATAGATATAACATATTTTTATGGTATCATAATTAGTGAATATTGTGTAAATAAATATTCTCTCACCACTGCAGTGGTATACCTTGTATAATGGAAAAATTCATGTTAAATGCTCATTAGTTGTACTGATTTAAAGTAATGTCATTTTCCTCTCAGCATTCTCGATTGAAAGTTTTTATACGGAACTAATTAAAATTAATTTAAATGATTACGTAGGATTGCATGAAATGAAATTTAAAAGTTTCCACCAGATATTAACCGCATCCTTTCGTTACCAAATTCAGAGTGCAATAACAGTAAAACGAACAATGTCATAGTATTTAACCCTTAACAGTATGATATATTTTTCAAGCATATATGCTTACGATCACAATAATAAAAGCGAGGGCGACCAAATATATTTTCGAGCATTTTTGAATCTGTTCTCTCCGAGCATTTTCGAATTTTTTTTCCCTATATTGAACCTTAGGATCTGAGTTCATCATATTGTTACAAAATGGAAATGTAGTGGCAACTTCTGCATGAAATGAGGTTTCATGTTAAAAAATTAAATCTGTCGAACAGAATGGGGAATTTGATCACAAGTAAATGACGTATTTAGACGGGGTGCTGCCCCCACCTCACTAAATCTCGATTTGTGGTGTATTTTGTTTGCTTTATGCAGTTTTCATTTTCAGAAATTAGCACCCTTTAGATCTAACTTATAGATGCGCCCTGGGTGATGTGGTGTATAATTTCAAAATTAATCAAGCATTGTCTAATCATTTTAAAATTCAGCAATAGTACTTGGTGGCCTAGTAAACAACAACATTCAAAATATCTCAAAAGCGCGAGGCCCTGTGTTGACCGTGAGGAAATAAAAAATAAAATCATAAAATAACTTAGGTAACATTTTGTACATGCTAGGGTTAAGCTTCTCAAAAGAAATAATGAATAAATATTTTTCTATCACCTCTTAGTGAGATAGAAGTTGGCACGAGTGTAACAGTAGAAATTCAATTGCATTTAATGAATACTGACAGTAAGTAACAATTTGGAGAAAATAGGGTTTGAAACTTATATAAATCGACGTTTAAAAACAAACAATTTTTCACAGATCCTAGTTTAGCGATCTCAATTCGAATGATGACTTTGTGAACTTTAAAACATAAATAGACGTATAAAGTATTAGTTATGGTGTAACCAACATGTCTCTGAGGAAAATTTATTTTTTCTGCGTTTTACTTAGGGCTGCAATAGGCACGAAAAATGCAGATAGAATTGAATCTACGTGTTCTGCTTTGCCAAACGTCGTATCTTCTATAAAGTGTTCTATTCATTATTCAGTCCCAAGATCCGAAGGGAAACCTGTCTGTATCAACAATTTACAAAATAATACTTTTATTTTGCAAATCCCTGTAGATAAACGTTTTGCTACTGGAATTTATATTATTTCTTTTTCTTGTACTTCACATTACTCCATGGGAATAAATCTGGAAGCTGATGACCATAGTCTAAAAGCTTCCTCCGAAGAAATATGGCAACGGCGAGTCGTAAACAATTATCATAATTTTTCAACCTATGGTCACATTATGTCAGTTTCCCTTCCACGTGATCCAGTTTTCGGAGTAACATTTAGACATGGTTTTCTTATCCGGTACGAAATATTCAATTTTAAGGCACCAGGAAAAAAAATTCAGATGTTTTTTGAATACCATCCGGAGGTTCTGAGTTAGTACAAAATTTAAATTATTTAAATATTTTTGCATACACCAATTTTGTCAAAATATTGTAAATTTGGCCACATTTTGATAAAAATTGGAAGAAAAATCACACTTAATGAGTTTATAAATAGTCCTAATTAATATTTTGGGAACCTATAGGTAAATTTATAGCGTTGATAAGCTAGCAGAATTTCTGAAAACTTTCCTCCTTTTATTTATTACCCTTTTAATATTTTGGTCTTAATGCTGGCCGATTTTCAGCTGATTAACCTCATTAAATCCCCAAATGATTCTTTACTAATTATATAATTACCCCATACCAATAATTAGATGATTACGAAATTGTTAATGTGTGTGAGTGCGTGCCCTTAATTTGGGCTTTATCATAATATGGTAATTAATCGTTGCATTTAAATGTTGTTTGTTTCAGGTGGATGGCCGGCTTGTCGAATGTATCCGTTGCAGAAATTTTCTACATCAATTACTCAGCAAGTGGTTACCATTCCATGCATATCTTTCCACAGTGTGTCTCCTGTATTACTTCAGCCTAATTTGACGGTATACGAATATAAATTGAAGTGTAACAATCGTGACATACATCATTAGCTCATAACATTTCAATTTTGACCTATGAAAACTGTGATAACTAGACGAATAACGAGAGTGCCGTTTCTGCCCCATATGACAAAACTATGGGTTTTCTACTCAACATAAGCAGTTATAGCCCGACTGGAAAGTACTCCTGTGATTCCAGACATTGTGACAAAACTTCATTTGTTTTGTTTACAGGTTGGTTTATATAATATTCATTATCACTTCCACATCCAAGCCTATAAACTTCCGCGGACTACCAAGTGAAGTAAAATTGTACCACGCAGCAGTATCCAAGTGTGGTACATTTGTAGCGTACAAGGTTTCGTGTTTTTATACTTGTCGGCAACCCAATGGTTAAGGGCCTACCCTTGCTTACATGGCAATATCCTAGTGTAGTACAATTGTACCACATAGCAAAACCCAATGTTGTACAATTGTATCACACAGGGATACATACAAACGTTCAGCGTGTAGTCGCCAATAACAACTAATTTAGGTTTCCGTTGGTTAAAATTAGAAAATAACAAATAACGCTGCATTGTGACGGGTTATAGTCGATGATTACAATTTAATATGCATTCCGTCGGCTTATAGTCGATGATTACAATTTATTATGCATTCCGTCGGCTTATAGTTGATGATTACAATTTAATACAATTTAGCCTATGTTTATATCTTATTGGAATTGGAATTGATTTTATGATTTCGTTTAGATACTGAAATGACTCCTTTCTGGAAACGTGTGTTTTTAACATCTGGTCCCAGGTTTAATATATTGAGAGGAGAATTGGACGCATTGAATGCAGTGAATATAACATGCACAAGCTACAGTGTGAAAGTTCAATTGGCAGTGGATGAAGATAAAGGGTATATGAAGTTTATTCTTAATAATCATATAATTGCTTTATTCTCTGTTATTTCTTAGTGATGCATGATGTTGTTTTAGAAATACAAATGTTAACAAAAGCCTGTTAAACTTAAATTCTACTTGGAATGAATTTTCTCATCCTACTCGGTACGTCACAACAACCACAATGCGCTATATGAATGAGACGGAGAGAACGAAATTTCGAGGATTCCAACACATACAACATTATAAAGACCCAATGGACTTTGTTACTATAAAGTGCTTAAATTCAATTCAATCAAGTGAAATAGGTTCAGTGTCTGTATATCACGACGGTAGCAAACAAAATAATACTTAACAATTAATGATGAGAACATTTTTAAAAAGCTCAATAACAGATAGATAATAACAGGATTAAACCAGCCTATGTAAAGATGATTTTATTGTGATTATATACGCCACATGAAAGGGATTCATGGCGACTTTTAATACACGTTTAGCTTACTTACTAAGACAATTTAAGTATTTTAATATACTTAAATATATGTCATACTATACTATACTTGTATTTAAATTTTTTAATTAAATTGTAATGGTATTAAATATATTAATAATTTTTTTTCTTCACCATAACGGCCAATATAAGCTAAAATGCTGGATATGGTGATTTTGATTGCATAACATGTGGTTTTTTTCTGTTTTTTATTTTAATATTGATGTTGATTCAATAAATGATATTTCTAATTGGTTGTAGCTCACTTGCCACTGTATTATTTACCAGAGGAGAATGTTTTCGTTTGCAATTTTAACGATTGGAACGTCCCCATATATTTTTTTGACAACGTCGATTTATCCCTATCTGTATTTATTCGATTATGGAACTGTAAAAGTTTTATCCAATGCCGATTAGTCGTGTCAAATTGCGTAAAAAATGTAAAGTCAAAATTTCCTTGTTAAACATTTTTAAATGTATGTAAACATAATATTAAAAAAACTGTTTGTAGGGACGGTCGCATTCCAGTGCCCCACTAACTGAAGGATGCCCTGAACAATTGCAAAACACGAAAAAAGGTTGCTTGGAACAAAGGATTTCAACCAAGTACACCTCAGTCGACAAGACTTTCTGTAAATTTATCGTACCCAGTGAAAAAGGAATTGTTGAATGCGGAAGTTCAGAATTTAATTTAGTACACTCCTATTTTGTTGGATTCGATTCTCATATGTGTAAATTATTAAATTGTAGAATCAAATTTTACGACGATTTCATTTTCATCGAAAATTTCTTAAAATTCCAACATGTTTTTTTTACAGATTTTGAATTAGACATGAATGAGAAGCCTCCGGTAAATGCCACATTACGCATAATGAGTCTTAGCAAAGAAAACTTCTTGTACACAAAAGGCAGATTTTCTTTTAAATGTGAAGCCCATTCTTTCTTTTACAATGAAGGACTGCAATGGTTTATGGAATTCGCTAACGGATCTATAATTCACATTTTAGGTATAAGAATTTTCTAACCATACATCTGTACCTGTACTTATTTATCTACTCATTTGTGTACTCATTTATCTGTACTTTAAATAATTACATTATTTGAATGGAATACTATATTTCCAGATTCCAAATATGAACATGAACACAAAACGATAAATTATAATCCTGAAAGTAGAATTGATTTGGATTTTGATGACAAAACATTAGTCAAAATAATTTGTTCAGCTCCTCATATAACTACATTTGAGTGGAGTAACGTTTCAATGGAGATTTCAATGGAAGGTCAGTATTTAGTATAATGCTTTTAAATGGCATTTTGTTTAATTCCATTACATATTTATGTTGATATCTATTAGATTCAATATCTGCTAAAATTACTTCCGCTGAATTGGAAATATATTTTACAAATGGAGAAGACGGAGCATTGACTTGCTATTCAAGAGGAATACCTCGCCCAACAGTCAATTGGACAAAAGATAATGAAGTAAGATGATTTTATTTATTGTACTCAGCTTTAGATAAAGCAACCATTCCATGTATTTGTAGAGGAACTTTTTTGCAAGTTTTACATGATGTCCAAATCGGAGAACCTCAAAAAATAGTTTGAGAATTGTCTTTTGAAAAGAGAATTTTTTTTAGAAATTTTGCTCGCTTTCCAAATCTCCAAAACTAACCAATTCACCAAAAACATAATTTTGAAATAATAATTCAAGAATTGCTACAAGAATTGCATGAGCGATTTTTACTAAAATTTTCATTTAAGTCGGATATGGACTATTTTCCAACATTTTTGTAGATTCCAAAACAAGTATAAGAAAATCTCAAAAAAATTGTTTTTTTTAATTTTCGGGCCATTGTAAACTCTGCATATGTAAGACTGATATTTCTGTAAGTTTCTGGAAATTTTCTACTTTACATTGTTGAAATATTTTGACGTTTGACCCACTTTAACGATAACCAATTTTGACAAAAAGATCTACAAGTACATATAGGAAGAGCGTTCTGATACCTTATCGGAGGGTGGCTGTGGTATGACTGGTAGGGAGAATATTATAAATATAAACAATTGATGATAATATCCAAACACTGTACTTTGAGAAAAATTTCCTAATTATCATTTGATTTTAGCCAATTAAAAGTCCTCTGCGAGTTATAGATGAAACGCTGATATTCCCCAATTATAGCTCGGTTTTTGATGGAGAGTACACATGCACTGCCGACAACGTAGTTGGAACTGATGTAAAGAAGTTCGTTGTAAAAAGTTAGTGACATTAATTGTAAATAATTCCATGATGTACAATTTTCATCCGTTAATAAAATTTCTGCTAAAATTCTCAGCCAAATTCGAAAAAGCAGAAACATACTTCATTGCTGTTGCAGCGGTTGGTATCAGTGTATTAGCTATCACCTTCAGTTTGTTTTGGTTTTTGTATTCCAAAAGACAAGCGGTAAGTTCAATGAAAAATTCTGGCCTCACAAACTCACAATTCAATGATGCCTATTGTGTTATGATAATAGCTTTATTTTGAAATTGATTTCTAGAAAAGGAAGGAAGAAGAAATGAAAGAATTAATGTCCTTGCTAAATGGAATGAAAGAAAGTTCGGAGGAAGGCAGTGGAATGGAGGAGGATGATGATGAAGCTTTTACGAAGCGTTTATTTAATGTAAAATATGAAATAGAAAAGAATACATTTTACATTGGTGAGTTACATTTTTTTGAAAAGTGCCTTGAGGGCTTAAATCTTAAGTTACTTATACTTAAGCTTTGTAAGCAAATTATATTTTTAGATCGCAAATGTCCTCTTGGAAAGGGGGCTTATGGACAAGTCTTTAAAGGTTACCTTGATGGTGTAGATGGAGCCGTGGCTTTTAAAACACTTGCTTCGAATTCCCCTACTATGTACCTAAAAGCATTAATTTCTGAACTAAAAATTATGATGTACATTGGTCCGCATGATAATCTGGTGACCTTGATTGGAGCATATCGCAAGGAGATAGAACAAGGTTCGTAGAGTTTAATTTTAACTACAGAAAGCCTAAATAATTATTAACTTTCTGTTTTAAGGAATTTTGTATGTGGCAATGGAATTATGTGGATGGGGCTCTTTGGAGTCTTTCTTGAAAACCAATAAACATTTCTTTATAAAGTACCTTAACACTTCGATAAATTCTGAAACTGTCGAAGCCACGTAACAAAGAATAATTCAAAATGTTTCACTTTTATTGTTCCTTGAGTTGTAAATATTAACAAAATTGCAGGGATTGTCTAAATTCTAACATGGACAAGAGTGTCTCCTATTCCTTGTACTCGATTAAAAATCTTTTTAAATGGTGTGCACAAATTGCAAATGGAATGGAATATCTCGGCTTCAAAAAGGTAAAAGAGTCTTATGCAACTGCAAACTGTAACAAAATCTTACTAGAAGGTTAAGTAAGTAGTTCTGGATGTCAAAATTCTAAGAAAGTCAATTCGGTAAATTCGACAAAGTAAGCGCAAATTTAAGGCAAACTAATTTTCTCTATAATATGTAGGTCATGATTTATACAACTATTATAATAATCAAGGGAATTTCATGTTGTGTTTTGTCCTAATAAAGAAAATAAAATCATATTTTTCTATTACTCGGTTTATCAAAAGGTCATTCATTCGGATCTGGCCATTCGAAACGTTTTACTAACAGCAGAAGGAATTGCAAAGGTGACTGATTTTGGTCTGAGTCGGCGGACATTCAATTATTCAGAATATGTAAAAGAAGGGAATGATCCTCTGCCCTGGCGCTATTTGGCGATTGAAAGCCTAGTGTCAAAAGTTTACACTTGTCAATCAGATGTTTGGTCATACGGAAACTTTGTGGGAAATATTTTCATTGGGTGAAATCCCGTATCCTGGATTCAGCTTCACATCGGAATTCACTGAACAAATTAAAAACGGAATGAGGAATATTTCGCCAAAATATGCCTCTGAAAGAATGTAACTAATAATTAATAATAATAAATTAATATTACTTTAAGTATTTAAGACTTATAAGTTGTCCCTATACTACAAAAGATATGATTTGATGTGCCGATGTTGGGACTCGAAACCCGAGAAACGGCCAAGTTTCTTTTCACTGAAAGTTATATTCAAAAACGCATCTGAAAACGAGAAGGGAAATGCTGACATAGAGGTAACAAAAATAAATAGTAATTGCATGAAAGAGTTGATACTAAATTCCATTGTGAATGTATTTGCAGTTGCATGTGTCTTTTTTTACTATAATAAAGCTGACTTTGAATTATTTTCCAGGTAACCAAAGATATGGATATCGAAAGCACTGCAAAGGAAATGGCAAATGATGGTTACTCAAATACCCTTACGGTGCAAGTGTGTGGTCAGTTAGCCGACACATCCATGTAATCTATGCAGCCGCAAGAATATCTTCGATGCGGCTGAAAATGTTTTGTCAATAATATATTAGAAACTTTGAAAATTTTTGATACTACGCTACGATATGTTTAACAGCACCGTGCTAGAAAAGCACACATCGTCAAGTCAGAAATTTCCTGTTGTTAATTTGAGTGTTTGCATTATTGAAAAGACACCACGATTATTTTCTTTCAAAAGCTCTTTTTATTATCTGCCAAGTTAAACATGATTAAAACCTTTAGTTTAAATGACTAAAAATATAGGCGCGGTATGTAGGTAAGCAGTTAAAACGTTGAAAAATGTTAAGCAAATCAAAAATAGGAGATAAGTACGATTTTTAATAAATTTTACAAAATTGCTATGCTTTCAGTTCATAACATCTTATCGTCGTTCTCATTATTCGCTGTAAACAAGCTTCATAGAAAATTGTAACAATAAATAATAAGCCTATAAAAAATAAGTGTAATAAAAATTTATAAGCGTAATAAAAAATAAGTGTAACAAAAATAAGTGTAACAAAAAATAAGTGTAACAAAAAATAAGTGTAACAAAAAATAAGTGTAACAAAAAATAAGTGTAACAAAAAATAAGTGTAACAAAAAATAAGTGTAACAAAAAATAAGTGTAACAAAATATAAGTGTAGCAAAAAATAAGTGTAACAAAAAATAAGTGTAACAAAAAATAAGTGTAACAAAAATTAAGTGTAATAAAAAATAAGTGTAACAAAAATTAAGTGTAACAAACAATAAGTGTAACAACAAATAAGTGTAATAAAAATTTATAAGCGTAATAAAAAATAAATGTAATAAATAAAAACATATAAGCGTCATAAAAAATAAGTAATAAAAAATAAGTGTAATAAAAAATAAGTGTAACAAAAAATAAGTGTAATAAAAATTAATTGTTATAAAAATAAATGTAATAAAATTTAATTGTATAAAAAATTAAGTGAATAAAAATTAATTGTAATAAAAATAAGTGTAACAAAAATTAAGTGTAATAAAGAATAAGTGTAACAAAAAATAAGTGTAACAAAAAATAAGTGTAACAAAAAATAAGTGTAACAAAAAATAAGTGTAACAAAAAATAAGTGTAACAAAAATTAAGTGTAACAAAAATTAAGTGTAATAAAAAATAAGTGTAACAAAAATTAAGTGTAACAAAAAATAAGTGTAACAAAAAATAAGTGTAACAAAAAATAAGTGTAACAAAAAATAAGTGTAACAAAAATTAAGTGTAACAAAAATTAAGTGTAATAAAAAATAAGTGTAACAAAAATTAAGTGTAACAAAAAATAAGTGTAACAAAAAATAAGTGTAACAAAAAATAAGTGTAATAAAAATTTATAAGCGTAATAAAAATTTATAAGCGTAATAAAAAATAAATGTAATAAATAAAAATTTATAAGCGTCATAAAACATAAGTAATAAAAAATAAGTGTAATAAAAAATAAGTGTAACAAAAAATAAGTGTAATAAAAATTAATTGTTATAAAAATAAGCGTAATAAAATTTAATTGTTATAAAAATAAGCGTAATAAAATTTAATTGTCATAAAAATTAAGTGTAATAAAAATTAATTGCAACAAAAATAAATGTAATAAAATTTAATTGTATAAAAAATTAAGTGAATAAAAATTAATTGTAATAAAAATAAGTGTAACAAAAATTAAGTGTAATAAAAATTAATTGTAATAAAAATTAGTTGTAATAAAAATTAAGTGTATTAAAAATTAATTGTAAAAAAATAAGTGTAACAAAAAATAAATGTAATAAAAATTAAGTGTAATGAAAATTAAGTTTAATAAAAATTAATTGTAATAAAAAATAAGTGTAACAAAAAAAAATGTAATAAAAAATAAGTGTGGTCATAGAAAAGAATATTATTATGTACTATTATTATAATTTATTTCCATTAGCTTTTTCCGAATATTAAATGTTGGTTGTAATCATTTTGGAATTCAGTATTAGTACTGGGGATCTGGTAAAAATAGGTGTAATATCGGATCCACCCCAATTTGTCAACGTTAAAATGTCAACAGAGCAAAAAAAATCGAAAACACATTTTGTCAACACCATTTTATTTTTTGTCAACAGCAATTATCTTTTTTGTCAACACCCGTCTTATTGATATAAATAGTCAAAATTAAATACTTGTAGTAGATTAAACCAAATAGGCAATGAAAATAATGTGTAAGATTAATGGTTTAGTAACCGTAAAATAAATGAAGTCAAACTAAATATGTCATATAAGCAGTAAGAAATGTATCATGAATATTTTAAGATGTTATAGTTTGCCAGCAACGTTATAAATCCACTCCAAGAAAGACAGTTTGGATTTGTTTCGAATAATATTTTTAAAAGTTTTAGAATATTATGCAGCCTGAGGATCTTTTTGTTAGGAAACGTTTGGTTTACAATTATCCTAGCTAGTGTATTTTCTGTTCTGTGGTACTCATTTTGTGGCACATCCAGAAAATACACACGTACATTTCATATTATTTCACATGTACATGTAAGTGCAACATGCACACATACATGTACATGTGTTGACAAAAAAGGTTACTACGTGTTGACAAAAAATGATTTCCAAAAAAAAATTGTTGGCAAAATGGTGTTGACAAAAAGGGGTTGTAGTCTAATGGTTATTACTATTAGACTGCCATAATACAGGAAATAATGAGATTTGATCTAGCCTTGATTAGATTATTTGTTTTATGCTTTATACTAGGAAACCAATCTTAATTAACCAAAAAATCGTAACCATTATTTAAACAAACGATACTCCTAAGATGCTTTACTATTAGTTTAATATTTTTAAATGAATTGAAAAGGCAATTAATGAATTTTTTATATTATAATATAGTTACCTTGGTGTCTTGCATAGTCTTTTCATTCTGTATGCATTAAAAAACACAGGACTGATGTTAGATATGCCAATAAATGAAAGATTGTCGCTTACTGCGGACTAATAATCCGCCAAAAGCCACTCCAAAAATAATATCAGTTACAAATATACTAATTTTTGTTCTTGCCTGCTCTTTATATCACTTGAGTTCTCAAGCGACCAAGTCAAGGACATTCAATTACTTATCAATTACAAGAAGTGATGAATATGCGCAAAATTAAAGAAACTTAAGCAGGAAATAATAAGTAATAGAGTAGAAATGATAGTTACGCCGAGATGTATATTATACATTTGGCCCTAAATATAAAAATACGGTTGTGAATATTTATAACCAATAATCGATTTAACTTTATTTTTCGTATAAATCGTATAGTACGTCATTAAATCGTTAGAAAGATGTTCGTTAAATCAGGTCACGTCAGGCAGGCACAGGGACACAAGGTTAAATGTCGATAAGAGAAACACTTCAGAAACGTTAAGTATATAATATTGCAAACCATGGATGCTTATCTTCGCTAACTTTATAGTCACTTATCATTTAATTAAATTCAGCCAACTTTTGGTTGAAAATCAAAGTAATTAGCAGTTTGAAGTATTCTCTTGCATACCACATTTCTGAATTGAGATTTTCGTTCAGCAATACGTACATATTACAATATAATATCACTTCCAAAATTTATTAAAATAAAAAAATGATTCAGGAAACTATATTTTTTGCATTTTTAATTGCATGCTGTTATGCAGTCAAAAATGAGTTTACTATATTCTGGCTCTGGTCTATTTGGGGATTCCGTCACTGTAAGGTCAAAACAAGCAGATTTGATTCCCTTGGCACCCTCAATTATCTCCAATAGCAGTGTATTGTTCTGGAGGACTGTAAGTCACTTCGTTTTTGAATTTGAATAACTAAAGGAAATTGTGAAAATCCTAACTGTGTAAATTAATTAACAATTATTAAATTAATTTCCAGCTGGAGTGGATATAGCGAAAAAACTATATAACGTCGACAATTAGCGATGACATCGAAGAGGTCATTGCCATAACAGTAGTAGAGTAAGCAGCATGAACTTGTTGCGGTATTTGGGACCCCCGGATACAGACACTGAAAGCATTATTCCTTGTACACTGCTAGTGAATTTGCAGGTACTGAAATAGTGATTGACACAGTCGCGTATAGTAACATTCCGTTTACTCCTGTATCACTCTTATCTACTGCGTGGTCTAATTGGACATTGTACAGTGGAAGTAATTTCGATGGATATGCATTATGCTATATATCAACCAGAAAATGCCACGGTATAGATTCACTAAACTCAACATTTGCTGCAAATATTAAGTCAGTACTAAAAGGTTACAACAGAAGAATCGACAAGTATCTTTACGCTGATACGTTTAATAAACAAACTGCTCACTTATCTGGCACATTTTAAAACCTGTATAATGACATTATATTATTTCCACAATATATTTTTCCATAATTATTACTCAAATAATTTTCTAAATCTTTAAGCTATCTAAACCTTTCTTGTTATTCGCTAGCATTAAAAACATGATTAAATGTTTTTAGAAATAATTAATAACTGCTAGGTAAATCATCATTTGAAATTACCATTTTCATATTCGGTTGACTTACAATTCTATCACATGACAGTATCCATGAAGATCTTGTATAATTTTCATACTGGTAAACATTAAGCGTAAAGGCTTTTGTGTATTGCATTAACATACAGTACCGTATTTAGAAGTCGATTTCGGAGGGGGCAATGATATCATAGGACAATATATATTAGGCATAATCGCGCGAAGCGCGAAAAATTTTTGCTTATTTTGTCTAAAATGAGTCAAAAATAGCCTAAAAATTACATAAAATCGCGCAAAGCGCGAAATTTTTTGGTATTTTGAGAAAAAATTTCCCCTTTTCTTGGATTTCGGGGGGGGCATTTGCCCCCAATGCCCCCCCCTCAATACAGCCTTGTTAACATATAATAATATCGTTTATTAAGCAATTACGCGGCTACGGTTCTATTCTTGGGTGCTTAATGGTAACTAATTCAGTCAGAAGTATAATAGGAGGGAATACGACGTAATAATTAAATTTTTGCCCTTCCTCTCAGTAGTAAACATTGTCACAGTCTATTGTCACCGTAACGAAAGTTATAGGAAAAACGATTATCCCTGATAACCCCAATTATATGACCGATTTAAAAATGTAGTACATCAAATAAATCATACAGGCTCAATGGACCTTGTGGTCACTTTTAGTGCACCCTAGAATGAACTTAATGTTACAAGTTACTTTAGTTACTGTGTCTACAAAATCAGAAATTGTATTTTAATCGAAAGTGACAATGCTAAAGGTTGTTGGAATACTTTTATCTGTAAGTTGCCTGAAGCATTTTTCAAAATATTTTTATACCCTTGGTTTTTATAAGTTTGTTTCATACATAGGAAGCTCCATTAATTATAATTAAACTTTTCAATTGGAGATAATTTAAAATAGTTCGACTTATTTAATAGTAATGACAGATATTAAATTAGATTGTTAGCTGTAGAAATAATTTAGTTAAGAAATCAATTTTTCTTTTTAGTGCTAGTGACAGACTGTCTCAGACTACAACATTTTCGAACAATGAATCTAAAGACTACAAAAATCAAATAGATAGCAAGAAGAATAACTCCTCCTACAAAAGCAACCACATCATAAGAGTTGTACTGGAACCAATTCAAGTCCCTGGCTGGAGAGCGAAGATGCCTCGCTCCTTTATGTCTCATAATGTATTCCGTCCAGTATATCGCATTCTCCAATGGATTTTGAGGACGATCTCGATACACGATCGATAACTCTTTCGCTCTAGTATCGTACCTTTATAAAAAAGTTAAAATTACATTGTAGTAATAATAAAGTTATTGACCATAATTGTAGAACTGGTACATTTATATTACTTTGGATCGTTGAGAATTTCGTTAACAGCGTTGAGGAGAGATTCTTCGCTCAAAGTGAGGAAGTCGAGAGTGACGGCGAATCCCAAGCTGGAACTTTGTTTCATGTTACTATCCTGATCTCCAAACATTGGAATTCCCACCAAAGGAATTCCATGGTATACAGACTCCACAATACTTCCTAGACCTCCGTGGGTGATAAACATTTTGACATTCGAATGTCCTAAAACGTCTTGTTGAGGAAGCCATTTTGATAGTTTCACATTTTCTGGTAAGTCGGGCATTGTCTCCGTTTCCCATTTCCATAAGACTCTTTGTTTCAGTTTGGCAAATACATTGACAAATATTTTTCGATATGACTCGGGCATTGTATTGGCTTGTAAGATTGAGCCCATGCTAAAATAAATTACGCCGTCCTTTCCAGCCTCAGTTACAAAATCGTCCAAATCCTGAATTTATAAACAATCGGAATAATTTAATTGAGCACAATTATGTTGTAACTCTAATATACCTACACTATGGTGCACGTAAATCAAATGTTTTATAAATGTTTTATCAATTTATTTAATTGGCTTTCCGTGCAGCTGATAAGAGGCTATGCTTTTTTGTTTGTCTCCGTGGAAGGTCAAGAACAATTTTACAGTGTTTAGTGAAATGACTGTTACTGCATGGTTCCATAAACATAAACTAAAACGTAATACTCTTTCAGAGTTTTTGGAATAATGATTCCTAAAATGTATATTCACTAATTCAACGTTTAAATTAGGACAATAATTTATGCTTTTAAATTATGTTATACCTTTGGTAAGGGATTTGCAGGAGTACAAGCCATTCCTCCAACTTCGACAATATCTTGAAACAAAAAATAATCTTTACTAAAAATCGTTTTGACCGTGTTTATTAAAAATTCAAATAATAATAAAATGGCATACCTGGCATTAGCGGTCGTGAATAACTCAGAGTTAAATGGCTGTTGGCAAGAATTAAGCTGACATTCTTTTGAATTTCCTTTGCTGAAGGAATATGATCACCAAAAACCTCTCTGTAAACATTTTCAATTTTGGGTAAATAGAAAAAATCCAGTGCTACATTCATTACTGTTTGGCTGACAAGATTGACAACCCTCTGGAAGAATGTCATATCATCGCTGTATCCAAGCAAAAGCAACGGGACGAAGGATGCCGGCGATGGAGTTCCCGTCGAAGCTGCTAAGGGCTGAAAAGGTGACAACGGACTAATAAGAATGAATGGAACTTGCAAATGGTGAACGAGACCATAAGTACATTCATTCATAGTGGCGCTGACGAAAATTAGGTCGAATTTCTGATTTCTGAGATCTTGAACTTCGGTCATGTTGTAATAACTTCTGCAAATGTGTTCGAAAAACTCCCCTAGAACGAATGGATTGAAAAATGTTTCCTTCTTCAACTTCACTTCAAACAAATTTCTGTCATCTTTCATTGCATGGTTATCTTCCATACTTATCCCGACAATCTCTTTAATATTTTTATGAGATTTGGAATCTTTAAATGGAGTTACCATTGTAATTGAATGTCCTCGATTGGCTAACTCTTTAAATAAAGGCTCATAGACCTTTTTGTGACTCCGACTCGAGAAAAATGACAAGGACAATATTTTCTCTCCATTTGTTTTCGGAATATCAATGCTAATAGCCAAGCAAAATAGTAAGAAAATTGCAGTCGAATTCATTTTCCTGTAGTTGAAGAAATAAAAGGAAATCAAAGTAATATTATTCAGAAAAACTTTCAATTACCATTCTCTTCATGTTTGATAAAAATGTAATTTCATGGTTTAAAATGCGTGCATGAGTTTTGGTGATACTTATAACTAAATTGAATCAACGTAGTTTATAATCAAGTGCAATGAAATGAAAAGAATTACCTTTTTAATTTTGTAGTTTTTTCCATACACTTAATTAGATTGATTTGAGGACTCAAAAACTCTTTCACTACACACAGTAATGAAAACAATAATTAAATGAGTAGTTGAGCATGGTTTGCTCTTTTTATTCTCCTTATGGATTATTGATAATTATTATATAAGGTGATAAATGATTGCTGATAACAACTTGAATACTTGCATTGTGTCAATTCATTCATTATAATATATGACTTTGTTAATATCGTGTATGTATTACTGGTACTCTTGTATTGTATATATACAGTGCTTTTGCGTAGCCATTATATAGACATATAGACTCACAATACAACTTAACAATTGTTTTGTTTATTTACAGGCTAAACACTTACATTTTATTCCAATTTGATGATCCTTTCTTTTGCAACTGATTTTTCTATACGTTTTTAAGCAGAGTCAAGCCCTATATAGCTATCTACGGGCACGATAGTTATAATTATTTTATATTAATGTTCCCTTTTATGAATGTAACTTTATACTTGCTAATCTTTAAAATTATTGTATAAAACTCAAGTACAAACGCTAAGAGCATGATGCATAATATTATTTATATATGTATCAATATAGAATCCTTATCTTGTACCCTCATGAGACTCGTGACTGTGATAAGCAAGCCTCTTTCTCTTTTCCATTGTTCCTCATTCAGTGTTCCTCTCAAAAGTGTCAGTGTAGCTTAGGTAAAGTTTAAAATGTTTGGATTCAAATGTATTAAATAGCATGCCTCTATGTCCGCGTTCCTTATCAAATATTTTTATTTGTCATATGTGAAAGATAACTTTATTTAAATGAAAACCAGTTTAAAGAGTACAAGTGCATGTCAAGTGACAAAACAATGATGTTTGGCGATAGTGGCAATTTTCAATGGTAAGGTAGTGACAATGAATCATGTAAACAAGGGTCATATGATTTTTCGTAAGCTTGGTGAGTTAAAAACTTTATCTGCTAGAACAACTGAATAGTATTGAGGAGAGCTCTGGGGGCTGAAGCCCCCTCCCCCAAATCAAGAAAAAAGAAATGTTATTTTTAAGCCTATATTTGACTCATTTTTTCAAGAAAGTTTTAAAGTTTTAGTTTTGAAGTTTTTACAACAGCTAAAAATTTGTCAATATGAAGTATAAGCCCGTCGCCCCGAAATTGTGTTCTAAAAACAGTACTGGTGTAATTACTTGCTTTATCTTAGGGTCTGGAATAAGAATTACGCTTTGAAAAGAGTCTCTTATTATTTTAATTACCAGAGCTGCGATATTTAGGTAAAAACCTACAGCAAGCCGTAACAGAAGCTCGCCTGAGTAAAGGGGACGTGTGCACATTTTTGGTATATCAATAGAGGAAGTAAATTGATTTTGATTATTAAAGTGAACACTAATCCAAACTAAATTAATATAATTCATAATTCACAATAAAAATAAACTAATTGATTCATATTGGTATTAAACTCAACAGAAAATCAAAATCGATTTAGATTTATATTGATTATCAAATTCAACAGAAAATCAAAAAATAGATCAATATTGAGTACCAAAATAAACAAAAATCCCAAATTGATTAACATTGATTATCAAAATAAACAGAAATTCCAAATTGATTAATATTAAGTATGAAAATAAACAGAAATACCAAACTGATTCATAATGAGTATCAAAATCATCAGAAATCAAAAGTGATTAACAATGAGTATCAAAATCAACAGAAAATAAAAATTGATTAATATTGAGTATAAAAATCAAAAGAAAATCAAAATTGGTAGATATTAACTATCATAATGAAAAGTAACTCGAAAAATATAAATTTGACTATCAATTGCATATAAATGCGAAATAGATTTATTTCCGTCCTATAACAGTTATTTTCCTGTTATAATTACTTTATTATAAAATCTTAAATTTGGTCAAAGCGGAGTTAAATATTATATGCTATCCCATAACAAGTCTTAGGAAACACAATTAAACTTTTAATGTCCATTTAATGCCAATTTTTCATTTTGACTGTCAAAATGAAGACAAATTGAGCGCGCGGCATCTCAGCAACCTATAGACCGATTTGAACCAAAATGAATAGGGTTCGTCACTGATCCGTAGGCACTATTTTTGCTAAGTTTGGTTAACTTCCGTCGTTGCGTTCAAAAGTTACAGTGTTGGCGAACGGACGAACGGACGGACGGACTGTGCGGTTCTATAAGCTCGCTTCCTCAGGCGAGCTAAAACTAGTTTTTTATGCACTGAACTTTGTATATCAAAATAAAGTTTTATAATTAAAACATATTCGATCATATTTTATTTTTAGTATATAATTTTGCCTATATAAGCAAATTTTAACCGCTTGTAAGTCTGAAATATTATTTTTTGTAGTTTTAGCATACCTATCCTATTTTATCTTTTTCGTTTAAATTTTTCTTGCTTTCTTACATTATTTAAAAAGTAAACACATATTACGGCCCTGTTGATTACATGATTAACAAAATGTAAACATGAGGTGTAAATCTAGGTTCGATACCCACTCGATTCATATGTTAAATAAAGACGTAAGCAGCTATCAGGTGTAGCTTGTACACTCTTAAAGTCATCTCTTTAACAATAATTCAATTTCACTCAATAGATTTGAATGATCATGTACTAACAACATCAACATTTCCTTTCTGGTTGTGACTCTCGTCTGTGTTACGGATTTTATCCAAATGTCGTCATGGGATGGACGAAGGTTAGGTCAATCAACACTGAAGCATTTGGGCAGTTGAACAAACTTTCGTTCTCTGATATATTATGCATGCATGAATATAAATGACAAAATTATTATAAATTATTACATTTTTCTACATGTATGACAAATGTAATTAACTCATACAACATTCTCCTTTGTTTCATTGGGACCCAACACATGGATTAACAACAATGTTTGTATATAGTACTGCAGATAAATTGTTAACAAATACCAATGGAGCTACAGCCATAATAAACATGTTTGATGACTACATTAATCTATTTGATTATATAAATACAAAAAAGGTAACTAAATCAGGTTTTATTTCGCCCATGAACTTCAAGTGAACGCAGCTCAGTTCGGTTAATGAGCACCTGTTAGTGCTAATAAACGAGAGGTAGAAAAATTTGCTGCTGTATATTCAGAAATGGATAAATATTTTTTGGCTATTACTTCCGTATGTTTAGTAGTGTCATTTTTCCAGCCGGAAACCGTTGCAGCCGCAGCGGTACCTGCAGGTGCAATTGAAAAGCAAATTAATTTTAAAATGGTTAATAATCACGCTTTTTATGTATTTCTAACTATCTGCTGTTTTTAAATATTTTTAAATCTTTCAGCAGGTGATCTCAAGGAAATATACCAAGTTAATATTTTAGAAAATTTTGAAGTCCAATGCGGAAACAATGGTAAACAGAAACATTTAAAATAATATTATCAGGTTTCAAAGATACGTGAATAATTTGTGATTTAAATGTCTAGTTTGTAGTGGAAGCGAATTCTGTTATTTTGGGTATCCAGCCGTTTGTAAATGTAAAACCGGGTTCAAGAGAGAATCAGAAACAAAATCATGTGTCAAAGTGGTCAAAGCTTCGACGACAACCAAAAGTCCATCATCATTTTGGTCAAACTTTTTCAAAGGTTAGCATTTGAAAAAGAGGAAATCACACTCACAATAAACCATTATAAAGCAAAATATAATAGTTCAGTTAATATATCCCTTATTAATGAAAACTTTAAAGAATGAAGCAAAATTGTATCAAAGACTAAACATTATTTTCAATATACTTACCATTGTATGAATAAATCAATCTTTCTACATCGATTTGCAAAGAATTCATTTCATTTGCATTTACAAATTAAATAATTTGATTCGACGAACGAAAAAAGTTTATAGTTATTACTGTTAGCATATTATATCGGGTAGGGTTTTCAGGGTCAATAGAAAAAGGTTTTTTGTCAATAAAAAGAAGGTTTTTTGTCAATAAAAAGAAGGTTTTTAGAAAATAGTCTAATGGTCCATACCATGAAGTAACTGGGTCAATAAAAAAAAGTACGAAAGTCAATAGATCGGGTACAAAGGGCAATACTTAGAATGATTTTTATTTAGTCAATATTAAATCATAATTATAATGTCAAATGGGATCTTTGAATGATTTTTATAGTTAGAAAAAATTAAATCAACATGTAATTGAATTTTAGGCAATAAAGTTGCGTTATTTAAACTAATTCACGGTTTCACCAGAGCTTTGGTTATGCCTGGAGGTATCTCTTGAGCTATCTCTTTTGGACCTACTATGGCCTGCATACGTCAAGGCATAGGTCTAGGTCTTAATCAAACTTCTTATCAATGATAGATAAGAGGTTACCTATGCCAATGAATTTCTTTATTGTATTTCATTTGTGTTGAGGCTGTGTCTGAGCTGACTGTTAGTTTAAAAACATGTCGTCTCAACTTATTTACGACTCTAGTAATTCCGAAACAGAAACAAATTCTGAATCTGAAAATGTCCAACCCAAAGTAAACGGAATTAAATAGCGTATTTTAAAAAAGTATAAAACCGAACAAGAAGCTTTATTGGACATAAAAGATGACTGGTATCCACCTACATGAATCCTAATCGCTGGGAGAAGTGGACAAAGTTTGACGACTTCCTGTCATCGGAAACTTCTATATGGCATGTTATATTCAACACCGTGTCTTTTCGGGATTCAAAATGTACCTGTCCAATTTATCAGAAAAACTATATGTGCAAACACATAATTGGAATTGCCAGCATGAGAAAACTACATACATTTCCCGCACGGGCTAAACAGATACCTGTTAGTGTAAAAAGAAAACCAGGAAGACCTCCAGGCATAACCAAAGCTCTGGTGAAACCGTGAATTAGTTTAACTAACGCAACTTTATTGCCTAAAAATCAATTACATTATGATTTAATTTTTTCTAACTATAAAAATCATTCAAAGATCCCATTTGACATTATAATTATGATTTAATATTGACTAAATAAAAATCATTCTAAGTATTGCCCCTTGTACTCGATCTATTGACTTTCGTACTTTTTTTTATTGACCCAGTTACTTCATGGTATGGACCATTAGACTATTTTCTAAAAACCTTCTTTTTATTGACAAAAAACCTTTTTCTATTGACCCAGAAACCTTTACCCTATTATATCTTATATATATCGGATTCATCGTGTCATGTATGTCTGTAAGTCCATTGAATTTTCTATACCACTGACAAAACTTATAATGATATGTAAAGTTTTGTCTTGTTCATGCATCGTCGCGTATAATTAAAAATTATTCTTCAAAAGAAGACTGGACTGAATTTATACAAGTGGCTGATGTGGCCAATATTCAAGTATACTAGTTAGTGATGCTATCATATATAATATAAGTGTGGGCTAACGCCCAAAAATTTTCCTTGCGAGCATAAATATCTTTTAAGTTTCACTAAAAATGTATTTCTAATTTCATAATACCTATATACAGTATTAGATAAACAATATAACACTTCCACATCCAAGTGTGGTACAATTGTACCACAACGCCTTTATTTGCCCTTATCTCCGTTGTTTTCAACCGAATTACATCCAGCTTTCAGGTACCTGTCAGGAATATTGTTTTACAATTTTTAAAAATATTTTGACGTCATTTTGAAGACTTTTTCAATTTTTTATGACTGAAAAACTAAGGCGAAGTCATCGCTAACATGGCAGTATCCAATGTGGTACAATTGTACCACAAAGAAGGTTTCTTATCTGGGGTGGTACAATTGTACCACACTTGGATATTGCCATGTATGCTAGAATAAATGGTAAATAATTAGTTAATTAATACAATTAATGCAATGCTAGTGAGCAAATTAATTTTCTAAAGTCTACTTTAAGCCGACAATATTCAAATTAAATTTTTTTATCATCGACTATAAGACGACAGAATTCAAACTAATTTATACCGTCGACTGTAAGTCGAAGGAATCCATATTAAAATGTAATCACCGAATATAAGCCGACGAAATGTAAATTAATCTCTAAGCATCGACTATTAGTCGAAATAATAAAAATTAATCTCTAAGCATCGAGTATAAACCGACAGAATGTATATTACATTGTAATCATCGACTTTAAGCCAACGAAATGAATATTAATATGTAAGCATTGACTATAAACCGAAAGAATGCAAAATAATCTGTAAGCATTGACTATAATCCGATAGTATGTGTATTAAGAAGTAATCATCGACTATAATCCGACAGAATGTGTATTAATTTGTAATCATCGAGTATAAGCCGATGGAATGCGTATTAAATTGTAAGCATTGACTATGTACGACAGAATGTATAATACTTTTAATCATCGACTATTAGCCAAAAGAATTCAAATTATCTATAAGCATCGACTATTAGCCGAAATAATGCAAATTAAACTGTAAGCATCGACTATTAGCCGAAATGATGCAAATTAATCTGTAAGCATCGACTATTAGCCGAAATGATGCAAATTAATCTGTAAGCATCGACTATTAGCCGAAATGATGCAAATTAATCTGTAAGCATCGACTATTAGCCGAAATGATGCAAATTAATCTGTAAGCATCGACTATTAGCCAAAATGATGCAAATTAATCTGTAAGCATCGACTATTAGTCAAAATGATGCAAATTAATCTGTAAGCATCAACTATAAGCCGACGGAATGCATATTAAATAGTAATCACCGACTATACGCTGATGGAATGCATACAAAATAGTAACCACCGACTATAAACCGACGGAATGTATAATACATTTTAATCATCGACTATTAGCCGATATAATGGAAATTAATCTGTAAGCATCGACTATAGAACCACGGATTGTATAGTAAATTGTAATCATCGACTATAAGCCGTCAGATTGTATATTAAATTGTAATCATCGACTATAAACCGACAGACTGCATTTTAAATTGTAACCATCGATAATAACCCGTCCGAATGCAACTCAATTTGTTATTTTCGACTATAAACCGTCGGAAACCTAAATTAATTGTTATCGTCTACTATACGCTGAACGTTTGAATGTATCCCTGTGTGGTACAAATGTACCACATTGGGTTTTGCTATGTGGTACAATTGTACCACACTTGGATATTGCCATGTTAGCAAGAGTAGGGCCTTAACCATTGGTTTGGCCACAAGTATAAAAACACGAAACCTTGTGTGGTACAATTGTACCCCACTTGGATACTGCTGCGTGGTACAATTGTACCACACTTGGTAGTCCGCGGAAGTTTTTAGGCTTGGATGTGGAAGTGATAATTAGTAAATTACATTTAATATTTAAACTGTGTCATGAAAATATCAAAACAAAATCTGTCAAGCATTCATTTTTGTTGAAAAAATTTGCCCTTAAGGATGGAAAAAACTAAAACATTCTAAGATTGTTATAGTAAATAACGTCTACCCATTTTTCGCTTGTTTTCGTTTCCCATTGCCACTTACTCGGCCAAACGATCGCTACTTTTTCCGATTCTGTCCTGTACAGTACAGGACAGTTTTAAAATACGCGTGAGACATGAGACAGTTTTCTACTCCTGACCCCGAATATTGACCAATTTTCCTCAGGTTGGGTCGTGTTTAAAGCCGTTTTAACCACAACCGGTAAACAGTACCAACACATTTAAAAAGCGATCAAAACGGTCAAACTTCATAAATATATCTTTGCATCCAAATTTAAAAAAAAAAATGTGATTTAAACTCTTGAAACTTCTTTTGGAATAAATAAAGCATAATTTCTAGTCAGATGACGTATAGTTTATAGTTATATTATCATATCACATGATAATATATACATCTTACAAAATGGGATTGATTTAAGACATTTTGCATTTTTAAACGCTTAAGTTGTATAAGTGCATCAATTAAAATTGAAATTAGATAAATAACCAACCTGGATTTGGAGATATAGTGTCTCAAAGTAACGAATAACCTAATCAAAAAGCAGATAAAGCACTGACATAAACCTAAAATTATTTAAAATAAACTCAAGAAAGAGTCGGCTGAATTTAGACAGCGGTACCTCGTTACCGCTGTTACCGACGTTACCGTTGTTACCGCCAATCGCCAGCGGTAACACATCAGTAGCGGTAACAGCGGTAACAAGGTACAAGCACCACAGGTAACTTCGGTAACACAATTTCGGTAACATAGTTATTTCGGAATTAGATCCATCTCGCTGCGTTGCTCTTAGAATATTATTATCAAAATAGCAGTGCACTGCCTTATATTAGCCTTGGCGGTAACATCGGTTGGGTTGCTGCAAACGGGACGCAGTAAGCAATTCTAAGTTTTTTTCCCAATGCTTAATCGTACCCAAATTTTTCTAAGTATTTTCAAAACTAGTCACTATTTGCCTCTTTTTTGACCTAACCCAATAAAATTGAAACAACCAAACATTTATTATATTTATTTTTATTAGCTTAGGTTAGAAAAAAGGCAAAAATAGTGCAGGGTGGCTTAAAAAGTGATTATACACTGAAGAGTAAATTCGTCATTCTTACATTGGGAAAAGAACTTAGAAAAATTTGGGTACGATTTTGCATTGGGAAAAAAACTTAGAATTGCTTACTGCGTCCCGTTTGCAGCAACCAAACCGGTAACATCGGTAAAGAAAATGCATTCAGTCATTACCGATGTTACCGGTGGTGCTTGTACCTTGTTACCGCTGTTACCGCTACTGATGTGTTACCGCTGGCGATTGGCGGTAACAACGGTAACGTCGGTAACAGCGGTAACGAGGTACCGCTGTCTAAATTCAGCCAAAGAGTCACTTACATATGATAATTTGCTCAACGACTTTAAAAATCCTATTTTGTGTTCATTATTAAAGACCATAATAACTCGATAATACTTAAGTAGCGGAGCGGCTTTATAGGAATGCCTGATCTGTCTGTCTGTCCGTCCGTCTCTCTGTTAGCACGATAACCAGTTCAAACTTTCTGAACATAATCTAGGAATAAAAACTGAGGTCGAGTTTGAATATGGTTAGCATAGGACACACCCCCTGCCTGTGGGCGTGGTTCGAAAACTAAAAATTGGTGTAACTTTCGCTGTCGACATTGTAGAATGTCATGAAATAACTCGTTCGAAAGGTTATTCGTTAAGTTTGAACAAAACGTCATGAAATAGCTTGTTCGAAAGGTCATTCGTTAGGTCAGATCAATGTCAAGTCATCTGGGTCAAAAGGTCAAAGGTCATTGGAAAAATATCAATTAACGTAGCAAACCCTTTCCGCTACTTTTTTACATCCATTGGACATGGTTTATTAGGTAAGTAGTCACAGGAACCGCCTGAGCTGTTTTGCCTCACTCAACTCACTACAATCCAATCTACTCAACTAGGTTCCCCATTAGTATAAAAACACTGTATTTTTGTATTTTGGATTTCGGCCGTCAAGTCAAAAGTAAAAGGTTGAGTAGTACAATACAAAATTTACGAATGCAAGGTCCTTATCTATTATATAATCGTAGACTGAGAAAAATTTACTAATCTATGTATGTATGGTAGGGCAGATTTGAATTTTACCTCGTTGTCGGTTCGCTTGATCTAAGGAAGAATAATATCCCTTTCGAAATCGAGTCGCGCATGCTGTGGGCTACTAGTTATATATAAAACATTAAATTACCATACAAAAAATAATTAACAATAACATAAGTCGCTCAATGCCCCCTCCCTACTAAAAAGTAAATCTAAAAAATACATAGAAACTTCATGGCGGTTTTTGAGATTGTTTCAAATGGAAAAGGAAGCTTCCTTCATTCGTAAAGATCAAAGATGTCAGATTGTCTGATGTTAGGAAATGTGTATTTTATTTTTTATTGATTTATTCAAAGTTTTTCTGTTTTTATCAAGAGATTTCTTTTCTTAAATACAGTTTTCGGCTCTGGGAAATGGAAAGTGACCAAGGTTGAAGGTGTAGTATTTCTTTGCTATAAAATATTCGATTCGAAGTGGATGGTTGTCTAATCATTATTTTTTGTTTTCTATTTATAGATCCTAACAGGTGACAGGCAAACTTATTCTAATAAACTTCTATAAAGTCTTGTTGAGGGTTTACAAGTGAAATACTTGTACAAACAACAAACAATCAACAATGTAACAACGCAAGTCAACTTAGTCAACTGATGATGGCTGATAATAATTTTAAAATTCTCCGTCGCTTCCCAAATTTTAAGAAGCAAAGGAGACAATAAGTCTGTCGTGTTTGGATTTATTATGCTGCCATTCTTTATGTAATATTAAATGGGAATTTTTTCTACACTATTTCAATTTTGACATACATTATTATACCATATATATTATATTCAATAAACTAAAAGTAACATTTAAAAAAATTATTATTGCAGGTTAAACATCGACTGTTGCTGAGATTAGACGATTTAAAAAATACATTTGAACATACAAGGACAACGTTTTTAAATGCTGAATACTTAATATTTCTGATACATGAAGATGGAGTATTTTAACCCCGCAATCAAAAAATGTATTCTATGTTATAGTTGTCTCAACTATAAAGACTTTATTGTTAATCGGCCGGGACCGGGACGATTAACTCTTCCAATTATATCCAGCTCACTAAAGCATATTCCCCAAGATATAACGGAGCCAGTCAACTGGAATGAGCTTGAGTTGAATAACGGTTTGAATTTTTGTAAAACGTGCTACGAAACATTGGTAAAACTTTCAAAACGTAATTCCGAATTCGAAGAAGTGCAAAGAAAAATTACTGAACTGGCGAATGTCATTAGCATACGAGTCAGAAACGAGCGAGGAAAATATGGATATATTCCTAGACAAAAGATTGTTAGCTCATTAGATAACACCAATGGACTCAATTTATATCCCAAAGGAAATGATGAGGATTTATATAACAATTATGAATCCATCAATTCAGAATCAGCTGACGTACCTCAGTCGGATGAAAACGTCAACATTACAAAATCTGGCACGGGTAATTGGTGGTTGAAAGGCAATTCAGAAAAATTTCCTACACAGCAGAAGTCAAGTGGCGATAGCGTCGTCATAATACCTCCAAAGGTTTTCCTCCTAGTTTTTCAAAACGATAATAAAAACGTAGCTACATTGAATAATACAGCAGTGCAGAAAAACGGGGCGGCGATTGAAAATACCAACACCAAACCTGGACCATCGACATCATGGAAAAGTCCAGAACTTCAATCGGAAACCTCTTCGACCAAGGAAAAGCAATCACGACTCTCTTCCACCCCGTCATTCACTGGCTTTAACAGAGCCCTTTTTCAGGACGGTGACGAACAGTCGTCTTCCACTCCATACAAAAGTTTCAATTCAACCAAACAAAATACTTCTTCCATTGTGACGTTCAAAAACTTTCAAAATCAACCCGAATCAACCCTTGGTACAAGCAGTAGGTACAGTTCAAAAGGGTCTCTCTCTCCTGCTAAAATCAAACAGACTGCCACACCTTCCAACCCGAATTATGTTAAACCTTTCGTTGCTTCAAAAAATGGCTCTCCAATGCCATTCAGCCAGTCAGCAGTCACTCCTCGCTCAGCTGTAATCAAACCGACGGCCACACCTCCAAACCCGAATTATGCTAAACCTTTCGTTATCTTGAAAAACGACATTCCAAAGTCATTCAGCCAGTCAGCAGTCACTTCTAGCTTAACTGCAATCAAACCGAGTGCCACACCTTTAAACCCGAATTATGCTAAACCTTTCCTTATCTCGAAAAATGACTCTGCAATGTCATTCAACCAGTCAGCAGTCAATCCTCGCTCAGCTTTAATCAAACCGAAGGCCACACCTTCCAATCCAAATTATGCTAAACCTTTCGTTGCTTCGAAAAATGACACTCCAAAGTCAAGCAGCCAGTTGGCAGTCACTCCTCGCTCTGCTGTAATCAAACCGAGTGCAACACCTCCTAACCCGAATTATTCCAAACCTTTCGTTGCTTCGAAAAATGACACTCCAAAGTCAAGCAGCCAGTCAGCAGTCATTACTCGCTCAGCTGCTAAAATCAAACCGACGGCCACAGCTCCCAACCCGAATTATGCTAAACCTTTCGTTGCTTCGAAAAATGGCACTCCAAAGTCAAGCAGACAGTCGGCAGTCACTCCTCGCTCAGCTGTAATCAAACCGAGTGCAACACCTACCAACCCGAATTATGCTAAACCTTTCGTTGCTTCGAAAAATGACTCTCCAAAGTCAAGCAGCCAGTCGACAGCCACTCCTCGCTCAGCTGCTAAAATCAAACCGACGGCCACAGTTTCCAACCCTTTCGTTGCTTCGGTAAATGACTCTTCCACTTTTGACTCTCCAAAGTCAAGCAGCCAGTCCGTAGTAAGCCCTAAATCCAAATCCGTTAATTCGCCTTCACAAATCAAAAAACCTGAGTCACAGGTCCCCAAATCAACAGTGGACACAGAGGAACTCAATGAACCATCTTCCTCCAACAGACTTAGCGTACAGAAATCGTCGCCGAAAGTCAATGAAAAGAAAAAAAGCAAACCAGTGATACCACATAATCGAATGACTGTACTTGAAGGTAAAAATGCAAATCATATATTATAAGTATTAGTTAATACAGAGTTATCTACAGAAATGGTACATGGAAATATTGTATTAAATTGATTTCTTTTCTAGGTGACCCTCCGATGTACCGATGCGACGTTTGCATGAGAAAATTCAAATCCAAAGCTGCTATAAAATTTCACGAATTTTATCACAATAGAGAGCACCAGCGGTTTAAATGCGAACAGTGTGGACAGGGCTTTATAACAAAATCTCATTACGAATATCATTTACGCACCCACACAGGTATGTTGTAACTTATGACATATATAGGGTCAACAAAATTTCAAATTAAATATTGTTAAATGATTTTCTTATGTACTTAACTTGCTATATCTTAATGTGGAATGATAAGGAGAGCTTCCTTTCGCCTGTCCAAAATGTGGTAAACGGTATAATCAGAAAGGAAAAGTTACCCGCCACATGGTCTCCCATACGGGAGAAAGGCGCCATGTCTGTCAGCAATGTGGACGAAGATTTTCCCATGCACAAGCTCTAAAGTGCCATTCACTAATTCATAGTGGTGAGCGTCCCTTTGGCTGTCAATACTGTACTAAGAGGTTCACCTGTTGCACGAATCTTAAAAAACATACAGTTACTCACACAGGTATTAATATTTTAGAAAATGAAAAAGAAGAACCCTTTATCAATTGTTAATCTAATATTGTTAATAGGGGAACGATCCTTCATGTGCCAACACTGTGGGAAATTTTTCGGATTAAAGTGGACTCTAGATCTCCATCTCAAAACACATTCCACTGAACGCCCCTATGCTTGTGACCAATGCCCACGAGCCTTTAATAGTAGCAAAGATCTTCGTCGTCATCTTGTCAATCACTCAGGTAATGCTTTAAATATAATTCTACCAATTTTAAATAAATATTTTTAATTGTCAAATTACGGAATTTTTCAGGGGAGCGTCCTTACAAATGTTGGATCTGTGGAACTGCATTTCGCCGTAAAGATAACCTTGACCGACATATAAAAAATACTCACAACCAGCCAAAAGAAGTTGCAAAACAACTGTCAAGTGAAGCAGTAGCGGAATATTTTGCCTCAATGCAAACTAAAAACAGTCAACAGCAAAAACAACAGGAAAACCAAACCAAATAGATTGCCAAATGTTAGAACGTAAGATAAAATCCTAATTATTCTTGTCCTTGTTACAAACTCACGTTTATAGAAACGTATTACATGATTAGTAAAAAATATATAGTCTTAGCTAGTCTTATGATAAAAAATTATAGATAAGGCAAGATTAAACGTATTCATTTATCCAGTGAACTGTATCTAGTGAAATCAGTAAACTGTAGTTATAGTTATTTGAAAATCAAGTGTATATCAAGTCTTCAAAAACTTATGAGCAGCACTTCATTCCAGTTATGAATGTTCAACTTGCCAAAGAAACTTGAACGTTCCACAATTTTGAAAAAACACGATTGTGGGAAGCCAACAGTCGTGTGTGAGACTTACGAATATTCATTATCCAATTCGGGGATATTGAAACCTCACACTTGGTCACACACGGGAAAAAAACCTTACAAGTGTGAACTGTGCGACAAATTGACAAACAAATTTAAGGGACCATAATTTAACATGTACACACTACAGAAAAACGAGTGCAAAATTTGTGATGAAAAGAAATCTAGACTAGTCAGGCGACTTTAGTTATCCATAACACTCACACACCGATGAAACCAAGTTCGATTGTGAGGTTTGTGGAAATAGTTTTAAAAGTGTTTTAAAAATTTGAAGTTGTATATATTGTTACGCATTCCACTGGAATATCTCATCTGTATAAATGTGACTTTTGTGACAAAGAATTTAATTAGGCACAAAAAAGTGTTCATTTCGCTAAGAAAGAAGCGAAATGTATTATTTGTGGCAAATCCTTAACTTAAGAGGGTATGAAATATATCGACTGATTCAATTTCGGTAAAAGCCATTTCAATGCAGTCAATTTTAAAAGAATTTTCGAACTGTTGAAGTTTTAAAAAAATCACGAGGATGGACATACAAAGATTTAGGAATTTTCCCTGTGATATTTGTGGGAAATTCTACATAGATTACTTTGGTCTTAAGTTGCATATCGTCCCTTAAGGTAAAAAATACGGAATATGCCGCTTTGAGCTGACACCTAAAATACGCAATATACAATTTCAGTTGGTACCGAAGTACATGTACGCAATATGAATCTATAGGTTAGGCTGCGAATATTGCGTATTTTCGGTACCAGTCTGATAACTGAAGATAGTATTGCATATTTTCAGCACCAACTGAAATTGCATATTGCGTATTTGATACCTTAAGGGACGATTTATGAAGATTTAATGAAATGCGAATTATGCAGAAAACCATTTTCCAAGTCCAACATGAAATCTCGTTACCGAACCCAAGTATTTCCAATGTGAGTTTTGTGATATAAAGGATTCACCAAAAAACAAGTGCAAATGTCCCATATCAACCATGTAAGATATTTATTAATATTAATATTTAAAAATTCATCAGTTGATGCTTTAATAGCAAGACATCAAGTTGAAGTGCACAGTGTAAATACAATATTATATACACACACTCCCAATCATCGGAGAATTTCTTTAGTAATGTCCTTTTAGAAATCACCCACTGGCCAACAAAACATTTATCCGGCCTCAACACAATTAATGGATATAATATATTCATTCTATCCGAATCCACTCCCACCAAATATTAGCTCACCAATAATACCCGCGTAAGCAGGTAATAAACATTTAATAAAATCCGAATTTTCGGAAATTGTGAAAACGCGGATTTTATTAAACTTTATTACCTGCTTTTAAGCGGGTATTATTGGTGAGCTAATAACCAGGAGGGAGTAGATTCTAATACAGTATATATATGCAAGGACGTATTTAGGGGGGGTGCTAGGGTGCTTAAGCACCCCCTAATTTTCCAAAAAACACACTAGATACTTCTCAAAATTTAATAAAACTAGTTTTATACATAAGAAAAATCTACTCACATGTTTAAGCACCCCCTAAATTTGATTTCTAGATACGCCCTTGTATATATGTATAAACTTATTGGGCTGCGGTGGTCAGATAAATGTTTTGTTAGCCAGCGGGTAATTTCCAAAAGGACATTACAAAATTCTCCAATGCTCTCAATGATGATAAGAAACAAATAAGCAAGAAATCTAAAAGAAAAGTTGTGACCAGAAGAACTGGAAAATCCAGTAAAATGAATTACAAAGAAAATTATTTGAACAAATGAGGTAATTTCTGAAAATCATTTAAAAGAAGACGCGGAAGACGACACGAATGTTTTAAATATTAAAATCGAAGTGGAAGGGGAATTTTCTGAAGTTGAGAATTCCGACACTCAATGAACTTAAATTCTGCAGTCGTAATTTTGATAACTAACGTAACTTTACAAATTGTTTTTAAAAAATCATGAGTAAGGCTAGATGTCTGTTTAGACCACAATGATGGCTACTTCCTTATTTTTTGTGTTCAGTTTTCAAAATGTGTTCTGTATTGTTTGTCAGTTTTAGTTGCAATATTTTAATTATATATTTTTTATATGGGATTATCACGAATGCTTCCAATTACGTCTATGTTCCCTGTTTCCACTTCCACGAATGTTCCCACGTACATGTATGTTTCCACGTGGATGGATCCGAGTACGTTGTTATGTTCCCTCGCATGTATCCACATACGTATATATATATGCAGTCTACCTGTTCCCACGTATAATGGATGCATCATGGGCCATGGGCTCTTCTATATGCACTGCATGGTTTTATGCCATTAAGCTATCTATATGGCAGAGATGGCCCACATCACATGTGATGTGATGTGGTGATGTGGGCACAATTTGGCATTTTTTGGTGTAAAATCGATGGTGTGATGTTTGATGTGTGGTACAATGGAAAATAATTGTTGTGATGTGATGACGTTTCGTCTAATGTACAAAAGTTTGATGTGATGGGACGTTTGATGTTCGGCTTGATGTAAAAAAATTGATGTGGCGTGATGTTTGGTGTGCACATCACATTATATATCAAAGTTATATATCACTAACTTCGTGTTGTGTATTCTGCTATTACTTTAATAATAGCCAATGGCTTAATGCGCAAGTAAATGCGCTTAAGAGGAAACAAATATATGTATTTAAATGTATTTTTAGCCTATCTGTTTTTTTAAAAACATTATAGATATTCGCGCTAAGTATTAAAATCGCATAAATTGGATTATTTAGATTATTTGCGAAAAATTTTTCGTTTGCGCATGTACAAGATTAAAATCTTATCCTAGATTATAATCACCGTTTTAGATAGAGCAATATATTTATCTGCCTATATAAAATATATATGTATGTAACTATATGTCAGGAAGGGCGTGCTCAGGCAAATACCCAGGAATTTGGGTAAGGGGGTAGCAACAAATAGTTATGGCAAAAACTGGACTGAGCAGGGTAGCGGGTGCCCTCTACCATCTTCTGGGTACGTGCTTGGCCTATCTAAAATATCTAATACGCATGATTACGCTGGATGCCTATACCTTTCTAAATTTAGTGACATATGCTGGAGGTTACTATTATCAGCTAAAATAAAATTCTTGTTTATGTCGTCGATGTGATGTTCTGATGTTGATGTTTGATATGTGGTTTGGTGTGAAAAAATTGATGTGATGTTTGATGTGCTATGTGATGTTTGATGTGCTACATGATGTAAAAATTTTTATGTGATGTTTGATGTTCGGTTTGATGTAAAAATAATGATAATATGGCATGATGTTTGATGTGCCGTTTGATGTGGAAATTTTGATGTGAAGTTTGATGTAAAAATAATGATATGGCATGATGTTTGATGTGGGAATTTTGGTGTGATGTTTGATGTGGGAAAAGATCAGGGTTGATGTGATGTAATGTACCAGCCCAGACGACGATCTCTGATCTATGATAAAATAGTTGTAGCTTCTAGAAAAACTATGTGTCTAGAAATTAAGCTTTGGCTGTAACCATTTCAAAATGAACTAGTCAAAGTTAAGACTTTGCCGTTGAATTTTAATTAAAATTAATTAAAATTGTAATTTTAATTATAATTCTTTTCCAATTTAGTGAGAATTGTAATTTTTCTCATTCAGTCTGATGATGTTCGCTTCTGTCATGTACTTATAGACTGTAAGTTTCGCTTTTCCGTCAAGTGAGTGTAGACTCAAAGTTGTGTTTCTCCATACTCTAGTTACAGCATTTTCGGTCATTTTAAGTTTTAACCCCTATGTGTCAGTGTTTTAGGTTAAATAAATATTTTTTAGGAAAAAACCAGTTTACCATTTTACATATTTATTTTAACACGCAAATTTTATTGTGTTTTAGCTAGCCGTCATCTATACCTCATCGTTCATTTCATCTGCACAACAACAGAATATCAAAAAATTCACTATGCAGTCCACAAACAATGTAATTTTTTGCGAATTGATCATATAAAACATTTAAAAAAAGCAAATTAAGCAAACTAATTACGAAGCAAGAGCACAAATTAATTTGGTTCCCTTCCCTTTTTATTTTCCTAGGTGCGAACAAGGTTTAAGAAGGCTAATGAATAATATAATATGTTTTCTTACGCATAACAAACTCATCATAATGTTATGACTTCAAATGAATAGAAGGTTGCAATGTCAGTGTCGTATTTGCGCAATATATTTGCAAAGGTGGTGAAGTGTGCCAGTGAAAAGTTGAAGTTGAATCAATTATATTGGTCATAACAGATTCTACTCGCTTTTCTTTATTAATTTCTCTGCCAGTGGTCTAGTAGTCTAGTCTAGAGTCTAGATGCATACAGTTTTAATTGCGCATAAAATTGTGCCGTTTCTGATAATATATGCGAATGAGAATCAAAAATATATTTTTATTAATGTTTCCATGATAAGTAGCTAAAATTTTATTGCTTTAGTTTTTACAAAAAGATTTTACTTTTTCTGTCAAATGTAAAAATATAAGTAACAGGTGGAGATAATTATATGTAACCAAATATATTCGATAATACTATGCAGTTTTGAGAAATCTCAAAATGTTTTTATGAATATTCAACGAAGTTTATCGCAAGAGAGAGGTTTAAAATTCCTAAATAGCTAAAAAAAATCGATGCAACTTTGGTTATATTCATCCTTAAAAACTCGTACAATGCGCGATTAAACGTTGGCAGGTCCACGGACACTATATCAGTTATTGTCATCCCTTTGAAGGAGAAATCGGCGAAAAACATAAAAATTATTCTATTCCTAGCTAAAATGTCGTGTAATGTCTGGTCTCGTTGAAAAGCTAACATGTGATTTGACATTTCTTAGTACATCAATGTTAGTAAGAAGATCAAAAATTAAGGGTCATTTGATTTAAGCTCAAGATAAACTTCTCTGCCATTGTATTTCCGTTTTAAAATTTTTTATTAAATTTATTTTTCTTCCAAATAACAAAGAAATGTCCAAAATTTCATGTAGGCTTTAAAATTATATGTGATTTCGGCAACCCCACAAGACAGCATAAAATAAAACTATCAATGAAATTATCTTGAAAAGCTTTTATGTGAGACTTTATGTAAATTAACAATTCCATAAAGCTTTTTTAATCTTTGTTAACCAAAATTCGGGAGTTTGATTTTTAAGCAGCAAATACATCTGAATCTGAAAATTTTTTAATAAAACAATTTCACCGTGTGATGCTTGCGGATAAACTTAATAGAAAACTCATTAGAAAAGAATTGCCTGAACTACTTTAAAATCTAACGTCTTTTGAATTCGAATTACTAGAATGATACAATGAATTTAGATGCAGTTATAACGTAGGTAGTTAGTAGTTACTACTTACTACTGCTAAAGTGGTAAATAATTGGGCAAATCAGTAACATTTGTCACTTGAGCAGTTGAGCGATTTGGCAATGGCAAACCGTGCCAAGTGGGAAGTTTGTGGAGTATGGCAATTTGGCAATCGATTATGGACTCTGTGATTGGTGGAGTGCTTCTGCCAAGACTTTGCGAGACTGCTAAGACAAAAGGCATGCACAATATTTGTGCACTTGCTTGGTCAAATACAACTTGTTGTTATGGCTACAAGACTAAAAATTACTCACATAGCACATCATGAGCGAGAACCCAAAGTAAAAGTGTTTGTTGGAGATAGTAGTATTACACGCTTTCAAAGAAATCGGCTCAAATGAATATGCTAAGTTTAATAAAAAAATATTTGAAATTGCAGTTTGGCAAATATGATTTTGCTAAAAGTCAACTGATTATCCCTAATATAAAAATTGTATCAAAAAAGAGCTGCCTTCCTGCTTAATCATATCCCAATCTATAGAGTAATTCTATATCCAGTATAAAATAAACAGAATTCCGACGGCGGGCTGCAAATATGATTTGAATTTGTAAAGTTTAGCTACAATTCTACAGGCTGCAGAGTTGTCCTAGTTAGAAAATGTTAGAACGCTGAGCTTTTGTCCATCAAATCCTTCCCCGTCTTGAGAGAGTAGACCTACTCTTTCAAGACGGGGAAGGATTTGATGGACAATCCCACAGAACATTCACACTAAGGAACGTCATACTTAGTTTTGTTCAGAGAAAAGCAACTTAGAGAAAAGTGCGTGGGGTGAATCACACCTATCCTTCCCTTCTTTCAAGGTACTTAACTATGGGACATTATTCTATGGGACGGTGAAGAATATAGTTTGTGGTACTTTGCGGGGGATTTTAAAACCAATCTACTCAGCCGCTAGACTTATCTGTCAGTCGTGTCAGTCAGTCCATTTTTTATACTGGTTGACGACCATAAGTTGACAACAATGACGAACATTTAAAACTAACTACTAATATAATTCCACAATGACAAACCACTATACAAAAAGAAATGTACATTTGTTTGTCCATTAGCCAGGTATAATAATATTGTTATTTTTAGCATACAAAGACATTAATTAAGGTCAAAGGTGTTTATTTTATAAATGACAGATGACAGAGGTTTACCACATGGCCGGTCACCAAATTAACATGAATATGTGTTAAAATAACTACAATACTCTGTGTAATCCTGGAATTGTGGAAGACGTCTATTTATACCACGACAGACCTTCCCGGGATTTACCGACATCTAGCACTTCGTCGCGGTTGTGAAGGTATAATTTGAGAAACCGCGACGAGATGTGGGATTAGAAAGGAGCCACTTAGTAGATTGGGGAGGCGGCTGATTTGAAAAAAAACCCCTGTCCTTTCTTCCGCATAATACTAGGCAGCCAGAGGACAGGGGTTTTTTTTTGTTTTATTATACTATGCTATGTATGTATGAATAGTGGTACTACTTGTGTAATAATAATAATATAAAATCAGCCGCCTCCCCAATCTACTAAGTGGCTCCTTTCTAATCCCACATCTCGTCGCGGTTTCTCAAATTATACCTTCACAACCGCGACGAAGTGCTAGATGTCGGTAAATCCCGGGAAGGTCTATTACTGCCAATTATGTGATGAATTCGGAAGATTGCACCATGACCAGAAGAAATGTTTAATCCGGGATAGTAGTAGTTGACTAACATCTAACTCCAATTATTACCTTAAAATCATGTCTCTGGAATATTGTAACCCCATAACCTACAACTGTATTTTATGTTATAGTTATTTCAACTATGTCAACGACTGTGCTGTTGATCAGCAGTCGGGACGATTAAATCTTTCAATTATATCAAGTTCACTAAAGCATATTCCCCAAGATATAACGGAGACGGTAAATTGGAATGCGCTTGAGCTGAATAACAGTTTTTGTTTTTGTAAAATATGTAACGAAACTTTGGCGAACCTTTCAAAACTTAATTCAGAATTTGAAGAAATACAAAGAAAAATCAATGAAGTTGTAAATTTCATAAGCATTCACGTCAGAAATGAGAGAGGAAAATATGGATATATTCCTGGAGAAAAGATCGTTCGTTCATTACCTACCAATGCCTCTGACTGTGGACTGCAGACTGCAAAAGACACGCTTCAACTCAAAACTGTGAGAAATACAAAGGAAAAGAACTTGAGAGTGATATGTGAAGAAAATGAAGAAATTACGGACACAAATTTCGAACCATTCAATTCAGATCAAGATGATGCATCTCAGTCGGACGAAGATAATTATGTGACAAAATCTGAGGAAGGCAATTCGAAGTTAAATAACATTTCGTCAGTAGATACATCTTTAAGTAAGTTGCATTTGAACAACTATTTTGTTATCCGACTTTGCTCCTTTAGAACAATAAATATTTTTAGGGTACACACGCAACCCGTAGTATTTAATTCAAATGCAATGATAGTTGTTAATGACCTTTTACCACTAATTTGCTATTTTTGTTTATAGTCACGACAGTTCACTGCGTAGAACAGACGCAACCGAAATCAAGTCTTCAAAAACTTTTAGATAGTACTTCTGGCTACGAATGTTCGACTTGTCACAAGAAATTTTCTCGTTTCACAGTTTTGAAGAAACACGATTGTGGGAAGCCAACAGTCGAGTGTGAGACTTGCGGATGTTCATTTTCCAGTTTGGGAGTATTGAAAATTCACATTCGGTCACATACAGGAGAAAAGCCATACAAATGCGATATTTGTGGACGAGCTTTTCGAACCAGAGGCAATTTGACAACTCACATTCAAAGTAAACACAGCACAGAAAAATTCGAGTGTGGGATTTGTGGTAGGAAATTCAGTAATAGCGTGACACTTATTACACATAAAATTGCAGTACATAATGAAACCGAAAGACTTTACAAATGTGATGTTTGCGGGAAGAGTTTTAAAAAGTTGGGATCATTGAAACTGCATTTGGTCACTCATTCAACGGGAACACCTCGGCCGTTTAAATGTGACCTGTGTGACAAAACGTTTGCTTTTCCGAAAACTGTAGAGAAGCACAAAAAAAGTTTCCATTTCGGAGAGGAAACAGTTATTTGTGACATTTGTGGGAAATCCTTAGCCAAAGCGAGTATGAAAAGACATGAACTAATTCATTCCGGGGAAAAGCCTTTACAGTGTAGACATTGTGGGAAGAATTATCGATGCCCAAATTCGTTACGAAAGCACCAATGGGTCCACAAAGAAGTTGTATTCCCTTGTAATGTTTGTGGAAAGTCTTATAAAAATCCGGAATCGCGTATGGCGCATCAAAAAACTCATACAAATCCAACACCATACAAATGTGACATTTGTGACAAGAAATTCGCCGATAAAAAAGCGCATTTACATCATGTAAACCACTTTTGCCATATCTGTAGGAGATCTTACCCTCGAAAGTTATCTGTTACTTCTTTAGCCAACCATCAAGTGGAAGTACACACTGTTAGCACAATTTTATATCGAGAGACACTCTCTGATGATACCGAACCTAAAAGCAAGAAATCTAAACAAAATATTGTGACCAGAAGAACTGGCAAAAGAAAATCTCGCAAAGTGAAATACAAGGAAAGTTTTTCAGAACGAGAAGAAACGAATTCTGAAAATTCTAACGATGAGGACGAGACTGATGATACCAAACCTAAAAACAAGAAATCTAAGCAAAATATGGTGACCAGAAGAACCGGAAAAAGAAAATCTCGCAAAGTGAAATACAAGAGTTTTTCAGAACGAGAAGAAACGAATTCTGAAAATTCTAACGATGAGGACGAGACTGATGATACCAAACCTAAAAACAAGAAATCGAAGCAAAATATTGTGACCAGAAGTACCGGAAAAAGAAATTCTTGCAAAGTGAATTACAAGGAAAGTTCTTCAGAACGAGAAGAAACGACTTCTGAAAATTCCAACCATGAGGATGAGACTGATGATATAGAAATCAAAGTGGAGGTGAAAATTGAAGATGAAGATGAGTACATATTTTGAATGGGCTTTAGTTTTGCAATCGTTGTTCTACCTCTATTGGTTCTTTCCAGGAATCTGTACAGCCAAACAATCAATGATATTCAGATAGTTTTGAATAAAGATGCTATTGTCCTAATTCCGTATTTAATAACCAAATAATTGTAATTCCATAATACATTTTAGGTAGTTTTCTTTTCAAGTCCCAAATTTCGCTCAACGTACCAAAATTTTATTAATTTTATCTGAAAAAATTGGGCTGGTAAACTTTACAAAATTATTATAAAAAAGGTTAAGCGACAGTTTTGTAAATATCTCTCGTACTCGTGAGGGCTTCTTTAGTTATTATTGATTTTCTGAAAGACTATTTGACTCAACTGAATGTAAGTTACGCAAGATGGTTTGTGGTATTACATTCTTCGGTGTAGTCTAAATCTGCAGAATTTCTACCTGCTCCCTCTTTACCCACTCAAAGGGTTGTGTCCTTTTCTCGCTGCCTCGCACAAAAATAAACCTCAAGTGCTCGGTAGATTCCCCAGTGTTGCCGTTGCGATGTACTGTACCCTTCACTTTTTAGTTACTGCATGAATATGTACAATTTCTTAGCTTTACCACTCCCTTATATACTCACTACATACGGCATACTATACATCATATTTAAATGCACACCAAAAATGTGTTATTTTAACTGCACTATTATAACATTATATTTTCACATAATTCTTTCTTTATTATTTTGAAAAATTAAAATAAATCAATAAAACAATGCTAGAAAATGTATATTTGAAAGGAAATCAAAGTATTAAACTTTTTCCAATGTGTAATATAATATATTTAAATCGTATGCAGGGATTCTCTACTAATATTTTACATTCTACTCATAAAATAAAATAATTTACGAAAGTACTAAATACTACGATGTTTTTATAGTATACGTTATGCGATGGAATTTTTTACAATTAAATTATTTGACTGCTTGCTTTAAAAATAGTCCTGAATGACAACTACTGCATGTAATACAATATAAATCATATATGTCATGATATTATTAAATTTGAAGAATTAACGTATATTGGATGGGCAGAGGCGACTAATTTTTGTTAAGTATTCGTCCAGACTGATTTGTTGGGTTAATATTTCCATTTTGTGACAATTGTAATTAACATCTTTTGCGAAATTTTCTCCTTACAACAGAAATCAAGGCTCTTACCTGTAAAGTGATTCTGGTAGGCTGTTTGGATTCTTTTCTATTGCATATCTCAAATTATTTTTATACGTCAATTGCTTAATTTCTTGTTTCATCATCATCTGAATGTTGATCAGAATTTCTTATTGACAAAAACTGACCACCTTCTATTATTATAGACACATTACAACCTCTTTTAGAGCTCCAATAGGACTTATTTGCAATGTTTTGTTTTGCGATATGTATAGTTGTGGTGTACTCAAATATTTCCCTTATGAGTTCCTCTGCAGATATAAAACTCAGGATTCATTTTATATTAATATTATAAAGATTTATGATTGTAATTTATGAAATCATGGTAGATGAATTTACCGTCTGTAAATAATATCCGTTGACAGCAATATTAGCTATTCATAGGCATCACTACTGACGTATGCACTCCTATCATTTAAATAATTTTGCATGTCAAACATGCAAATAATGTCGCGGCAGGAGACATAAGTTGCGATAAGGCGTGCTTTCCTACCTGTATGTGCTGTGTACGTCACATGCTGCTTACCAACGTACGCACAGTTTAGAATATAGATAGGTTTTAGAATGCAAGTATATGGATAGTTGAATTAAAATACATTATCATATTGGTAATAAGTATACTACTAGTTGATGTGCTGTAAAATGTACATACGCCAGCGTGTAAGATTCTAACAGTTAGTACACATCGGCAACACTGCAGTGGACTGTAAGGCTCTTTGAGCCCCTAAATTTATAAAAAGAAACTGACCCAACCTTTTTACAGCTTATCGTTCTCGCAACTTTCTAGACGGTCTAATCTTTTCTCGTCTTCTAAACGCCTCCCATTCTTCCCTTTAGTAGGGGATCTCATTATAGGCAGCCATAAATGGACTTGGCGTATAGGTGCAAAACTCTAAATTATAAGAGCTTTTATTCAAAAAATCATTTATCGCGCTGCAAGAACAATTGTAATTAGTTTGCTTATTTTCAATTGGTTATTGGTACGTAAATATTTTTTTCGCATCCCAATCTTTCGGAGGTAAATATATTTTGCACGTACCCATGTTTTGTAAACCAAGTCAATAATTAATCGTTTGATTTTCATCACAACGTTACGTAGTGATTGATGAGGTAAAACATATCAGATTTTCGCTTTAGTTTTGCCAACAAATAAAAAAATATGATGATATTGGAAAAATGGCATTAAATATCCATAATGTGTAATTTGTGCATGATTACTTGTTTGTAAATGCTAAATGCCAAGCAAAGGATAAATAAATCATCTCAGTCTTCTACTATTTACTAATAATAATAAATGTGCCATACTAAAAAAAATAGCCCCCTGCTTCTTCTGCTTCTTCGTTAAAACATAATTTCGTGGTGTATATGTTGAGTAACCATATTCTGTACTCTCAGAGAATCTTGATGGCGGGTCGCAATATTGTTTGAATCTGTGAAGTTAATGTAAACTTTCTAAAAGCTGATGTTGTCAGTTGTCCGTCAGCTGTATAAATGAATCTAAATACTATTAAGACTAGTGACCAAGGATAAAAGGACAAATTACTAAAACAACTTTGTTCATTAACCCTTAGGCAGGTAAAATTTGAAATCATCAGTCATTAAATTAATATTTCATAAAGTGATTGTAAGAGTAAATAAAGTTGATGTATGGAAGCGCATATTTTTCATTGTCCATGAGAAAGGTACATCGGAAAAGCGTCGTATATCGCCAACAACGATAAACATTTTAATTATTGTAATAACTATTTGCAGACAGGAGAAAGATGTTTAAGAACGATATTGACAAGATACGGGAATAAAAGACTCAAATGCGGAATACTCATCTGTAAACATGATGTCTTCGGAATATTTTAACCCCACAACCGCCAACTGCATTTTCTGTTACAGTTGTTTCAATTATAATAACGACTATGCAAATGATCAGCAAACTGTGCGATTAAATCTTTCAATTATATCAAGTTCACTGAAGCATATTCCCCAGGATATAACGGGGCCGGTTAACTGGAATGAGCATGATTTGAATAACAGTTTACATTTTTGTAAAACGTGCAAAGGAACGTTGGTAGATCTTTCAAAGCTTAACTCTGAATTTGAAGAAATTAAAAGAAAAATTAGTGAACTGGTGAATATCATTAGTTTTCACGTCAGAAATGAGAGGGGAAAATATGGACATATTCCTGGACAAAGTGTTGTTAGTTCATTTAATACTAATGCCTTTATAGTTGAGGGACCAGCTCCAAAACAAACACTCAAAAAAGGTGTAAAAAAGTCAAAGGAAAAAAATTTGAGCGTGGCATTTGAAGAAAAAGAAGTTTTGGACAATGACTCACATCACAATAATACAGATGCAGTTCAATCGGACAAAAATGAAAATGTCACAAAATCTGATACAAACAATGTTTCAGTGAATATACCACTATGTAAGTTTTCTTTGGCCCAATTGTCTAGTTATCATGTCATGTCAGATCCCACACATTTTCTATTTTATTTATATTCACTGTAAGTTAATTAAGAGAGTTTAAATTTAATATTTTGATTCAAAATAGGGGAAAGTAGGAAATGTATCCATTTTTAATTTTATGAACTCTTGACAATTTTATTTTATCCACATTTTAATTTGTAGCTTCGCAGATTGAGTGCGCAAAACAAACGGAACCGAAATCAAGTCTTCAAAAACTTTTGGACAGCACTTCCGGTTACGAATGTTCGACTTGCAATAAGAAATTTTCACGGTATGCCGTTCTGCAGAAACACGATTGTGGGAAGCCAACATTCGAGTGTGAGACTTGCGGATGTTCTTTCTCCAGTTCGGGAGTATTGAAACTTCACACTCGATCGCATACAGGGGAAAAACCATTTAAGTGCGATATTTGTGAAAAGGCGTTTTCAACCAGAGGCAATTTAAGAACTCATATTCAAGGCATGCATAACAGCCAAGACAAAACGTTTGAGTGCGAAATTTGCGGGAAAAAATTCGCTTATGGAGTGGCCCTCAGTAAACATAAATTAACTCATAATGAAGAAGGAGATAAGTTATACAAATGTGATGTTTGCGGGAAAAGTTTTAAAGAGTTGAAACCATTGAAATTGCATTTGGTTACTCATTCAACTGGAACGACTCATCCGTTTAAATGTGATCTTTGTGAAAAAACTTTTGCTCGTCCGCTACTTGTTGTTCACCACAAAAAACGTGTCCACTTCGGAGAGAATACAGTTACATGTGAAATATGTGGGAAATCTATCTCGAAAGATGCAATGAAAAAACATAAAATGGTTCATTCTGGAGAAAAGCCATTTCAATGCAGTCACTGTGAGAAGAGTTATCGATCGTCATTAGAGTTACAAAATCACGAGTGGGTCCACAAAGAGGTAGCAGCATTTCCTTGTGATCTATGTGGAAAGGTATGCAAAACTCCAAAATTACTCAAAGCTCATGCACGATTCCATCAAGACAAAGTTACATGTGAAATATGCGGTAAATCATTAACTAGGTATGCCCTCGCTGTACATAAAAAATCCCATACCAATCCAAAATCATTCAAATGTGACTTATGTGACAAGAGGTTCTCATTTAGGAAAAGTTTAAAGGTCCATGTAAACCGCTTTTGTCATATCTGTAATATATTTCTTCCTCGAAAATTATCTGGTGAAGGCCTGACCAGACATCAAGTTGAAGTGCACACTGTACAAACTATTTTATATCCTGAAGAGAATCTTACTGATGATGACGAACCAATAAAAAAGAAATCCAAACGAAACATTGTGACCAGAAGAACTGCCAAAAGAAATTCGAGTAAAATGAATTACAAGGAAAGTTCTTCTGAAGATGATGATACAAGTTCTGGAAATTCTTACGATGAAGACGAAATTAACGATTTGAATTTAAAAGTGGAAGTGAAAGTTGAAGATGAATTTTCGGATATAGAAGATTCTGAGTTTGAATGTACATAAATTGTGGAAAGTAACTTTCAGATTTTCATCAAAGCTATTTTAAAGCATTAATAAACATCGTATGACCATGTTCTCCACTTCTTTTACGATTTAAAATTTAAAGTCGAGGTGAAAGTTGAAGATGAATTTTCTGCAATAGAGGATTCCGATATTGAGTAGACTTAAAAATTATAGTCGTTTTATTATTGATTTTTTTAAGAAGCTTCTGAAAATTGTATTAAACTCTGTTCAAATGGGATTTATAGGTAAAGATAACATTTCATTTTCAAAATTAACCACATATATGTGGAAGTTTGAAGTTTGTAATCCTTAGTATCTTCTAAATTTTAATTTGAAACATGTAATTAATTCAATTAATAAGTTGTTTGTGATGGTATATTTAAGAGATCACTCTGGCTGGTAATTGTTTACAACCAAAGTTGTCACTTTCAGATTCTAATCTTACTTAGTAATATGAGAAAATTAATTTCCCGATTAAAAATAAAAACCTGCCGTTTGCACGTTATGGCGGCTTTCCGCCAACAGGACATTGGATTTAAAAAAGATTTATGTTGACCCGTATAAGCCAATTTTCATCGAGTTTGGCTTATTGTTGTCCCTGAAGGGTTTTAATTTCTATTTCATTAAATACCAGGGTTATAATTTTATGTGATTTTTAAATTTTTGAATAAATGTTACGATCTCAGGTTAATGAAATAAAAGTCAAATGATTCAGTTTTTAATCAACGTCAATATTTATGGGTTAACAATTAGCATGGACACTAAAAATAAATAATTTGTGAATATTTGCATTGGTAGCGCAGCGGGCGGCATCTTACATATAAAATTTAACAAGATTTAGTATTAAAACAACCCAAAGCAATTTAGCCGAAGTCGACTGTTAGTAATGTGCCTATGTCGGGTAACTTTGGAAGGCACCCGACATAGGCACATTGCGTGTGGTGGACTTTGGACTTTGGGTAAACTGCTTTGGGGTAGATTATTGAAAACTTGGCACTGAAAACTTTTATGAACCCCGCTCTTCAGCTAATTGCTGCTTGTTTTGTTAGCTCAACTCAGCGTCTCGTAATGTTCAGCCTTGCTAAAATAAACAAGTCTTTTTTGTTAGCAAATATATACAACCTGGTCGCAAACGGCTAGACAACCAGCGGGAGCGCTCTTAGGGCAAAAAAAGGTATCCCCTTCACTTTCTCTCGTAAAGTTGTAATTGTAACAGTTGAATGAAAATTGCACGACTTGAGACATTTAGAATACGTTATACACAGTGACAAACCAGCAGCCCCTAGTTAATTTGTATTGAAAACAGTAGAGGCTAACTCAAGCTTCTCGCAGATGTACAGAAAAGTATTCCGTTTGTGTTGTGCATGAGGAGCAATTGCCTCAATTTTGCATCAACCTGCCTGAGTTGATTTTGCAACTCAAAATAGCAAATTTCCACTAATATTTCCTATTTACATGTAATAAGATATATTTCCCAGCTAGATCTGCTTAATCTCTAATTCCTTTACTTTACGTGATAACACGGCATGATTTCGGAGAAAAATTCTGAGTTTTACTGGAATAATTTCTATAGAAACGATGAACTACGTCTATATATAATCTTAATATGTAGTCTTATATGCAGTCTATGATGTATATAAATACTATTGAATGTTTGAATGAATATTTGAACAAATGAATGGATGCTTAGTAACATTGTTGTTTTGCTATTGATTTTATTAGACTCATAATACATCCCATATACGGTTCTTGTTATAAAATAGGGATGCAGTTGTTATTGTCCCTCAATTATTACGGTTTGACCAATATTGGAACAACTTGCGCGGTACCTGAAATTATAGACGTGGTGACGCTTTTTGGAAACATTTCATTTTAGAAATAATGAATAACACACCTACCTCTAACGCTTTTGTTGATTAACGACTGAAGGTGCAATCTGCACGACGTCTGAAATTTTGGACACAATATTGTATAAACCATGGGAATTTTAAATTCAAAGCAGAAATATTCAATGAAATACTTATACCTCCACCATACAGCCCACGCTTCTTTTGTTGATTGACGAGTGAAGGTGCAACTTGGGCGATGTCTTAAATTTTGAACACAATATTATGTAAACATTTTGATTTCTAAATTCATTTCAGAAATATTCAATGAATTGAAACACTTACTTCCACCAATCAGCGAACGCTTTTGTTGATTGACGAGTGCTGGTGCAATCTGCGCGACGTCTGAAATTTTGGACACCATATATGTAAACAATTAGATTTTTAAATTCATAGTAGAAATATTCAATGAAACACTTACTGTCACCAAACAGCCCACGCTTCTTTTGTTGATTGACGAGTGAAGGTGCAACCTGCGCGACGTCTGAAATTTTGGACACAATATTATGTAAACAATTAGATTTCTAAATTCGTAGTAGAAATATTCAATGAAACACTTACTTTCACCAAATAGCCCACGCTTATGTTGATTGACGAGTGAAGGTGCAACCTGCGCGACGTCTGAAATTTTGGACACAATATATTGTATAAACAACAAGATTTCTAAATTCATTTCAGAAATATTCAATGAAACACTTACTTCCACTACGCTTTTGAAACAACGCTTCATTTTCAGCTTGGCCTACAAAAATAATTTTTATTAAATATATAACATGTTCTAAGCATTCAAATTAGTTATGCTGAAGCATTGTAATCCCTATGGTCACTTTTAAATGCCCCGTAGTGTATACCAATGCTAAAATATGGACAATTACAAATTATAAACTTACTGGTGTGTATAGCAGCTAAAGCTGCAATAATGAGATACGCAAACTTGGCCATTTTGAAGATTGTTTTTCGTTTTTATGGGTAAATAAATCAGACAATGGGATCACTGTTTGACTTGAAGTAAAACTCCAGAGATGCTAAGACCTTTTATACTTGTATTTCAACTGTCAACTTGTAATAAGATAGTTATCAGTAATTGCATAAGGGTAATTATTAGTTAAAAATAAGTGATATATAATAAAATACATCATTTCATTTACGCCCTTCCTGCACACAACTCCCTACTTAATTAGTTTTTCAGCGAAATCCATTACGCATTACGCAGAAATGATAATGTTTGTTTTTATTGGATATATGACTAACAAAACCAAGTCCAAAACCTTCTACTAGAGCTTAAAATGTCAGCTATTTGGTAATGTATTACACGACTAAGGATATCATAAAATATCGAGGTAAAATTTTCATTTTAAACCTTTTTGAAGATTTTTTTTAGTTGGGCAAAAACGAGCAGCCATTTTTTTCATAGAATGGTAGTTGGCATGTCTCACTACTCACTACACTATCATGAAAACCATTTAGCTCAATCGAGTTGCAATCGAAAGATATAACTACTCAAACTATACTAAGGCTGTCACGCCCTTCATCCAAGTGAGAAAGTCATTTTCGATATCATCTCTAGGCTGTTTCCGTAGGGCTGTAAAAAAAGATAAAATTGGTCATTCTCCCTTTAAGTTTAATCTTGGTAAATTCTGAAACTAAAAATCTTATAACTATACGTTCAACTGATTTCTCTTAGCATTATTAGCTGAAAGTCCTCACGCCTCTAGCGCCTCCTTAAATAATAACCATATAGGTTATTTTTTAAAAAGAAACATTTCTTTTTCTTAACGCACTCCATATAATTAGTTGTATTTTAGCCGGTTAAAAAGAATTTTTACAAGCCAGCCGTATCCGTATTTCCACTTTCTTAATCACTTTGTGACAAAAGGGTAACGTGAGACTGAATGAAGTTTTACGCCAAAAAAATTCATTATTTTTAAACACTTTAGCCTGATGCCCGACAGCTACAAAATTTCAATGACTTGTGGCATTTAGTACTCAGAATTTTTTCAATAAATAAAATGTAGACACATTTCGGTCAAAATGATTTTCATCGAAAAAATCTTAACGATCATATGTACTTGCGGTATAAAAATCGTGCTCCCGGACTTTGGAGTGTCTGGAGTACACAGATTAACACTTCTATGAAAATCCTTATGGAGAATCCCATAAAAGGTTACTTTCACAGGTAGTTTTATGCAACTTGGGGTACCTGAAATCGCATAATATTTTAAACCCCAAGGTTTTAGACATTTCTTTGTCTTTTAAAAGGAAAACAACACACCTAATCACAGCACCATTCATTCTTGGAACTTGTGTCACAAATTTAACAAAGAAAGTGGACACAGTACAGCCGGATGAAATGGCTGCTGCCCTAAAATTGGGGTTTCCACCAAAACAAATTTGGGTTTCAAAAGTTCAAAAATTACTTTTGACATTTATAAAATTCGATTGTTTGAATATTTTTGTGAATGTCAAAACTATCTCCGCTACTCTTAGCATGTATTTCACTACTTTCACAAATTTTGAAAACATTAGTCTATTTATCTATTTTTGATTGGTTTAGAGGAGACTAGAGACATAGACTTGGATATTTTATGTACAGTACAACATAAAAAGGTTGGATTGAATTATGTCAACTCTTGTGGAAGTCATGAAAATTATACCAGTATGGCCAAAGTTTTGTATGTGACAAACAATAAGCAATTATAGTAAACAAAATTGCCTGACACTATAAAATATAATTGGAAATTGTATGTTAATTATTAATTTCTTTAAAATAACTATATAACATTAATATGTTATATGTAAATGTAAATTCAGACAGTTTTAATCAGAGACACAATTTACTACAGGCACAGAAGATACCTACTTGGGTACTCTTACTCTAACATTTGGTTTCAATCTTAGTACAATAGGGAAAGAATCATGGTTGGTTGTGTACATAGGTTGAATTGTTTCCTTTTAATAATGTTTGTATATTTTACATAGTAAGTATCCACAATAAAATCACTGAGACACCCAATGATAAAGTAAAACATAACAGTGTCGGGACTTGAAACAAATATTAAGGTTCAGAGTTTGCTCAAAAACTTAACACAGCCATCTGAAAAAATAAAAATATAATGATTATGATTTTCATCTATAGAATCTCCAGCATTGAAAATTGGAATTAAATTTTTTCATGAATTATTACCGTCTGAAACTTTGTAAAGTCCAGCTTTTAGTCCTGAAACTAAATAACAATCACGATGAGTATTTTCAATTTTGAATTTACTTTGTCCCTATAGCATGAATATGTATATTTATTTAAGTTTGCCTCACCTTTGTGTCCACTGGAGCAAGATGATTCACTAGCCCAGCTAAGACCAGCTAAAAGATTAAAGCTCTGAACAATGCTAGCTCCATCGGATCCACCAACTACATAACAACAATAAATGTTAAGTCAAAATGACATAAAATATGATTAAAATTTTGTCGCTCTACTTTCTGCGTATTATTCTAAGTAGCAATTAAAAACATCATCGCAGTGCATTAGAATATGAAATTTTCTTATTACCACTAAGCACTGCCCCCGAAGGACTAATCAGAGTTTGTGCACCAGCAATCGCCACCAGGCACAGCAATGTCACGAAAACCTTCATTCTAATTAAAATTTCAAAACAAATTCTTTACCCTCCTGATTAATTTGGAGCGAATGAGTATACCGTAGCATTAATCTGTTGCTTTTATAGGCTGGGTGCATTTTTCCTGCCGATCGAAGATATCTGTAATGGTTCTATATAGTAATGACTTCTTGTTTAAGAATTATATGAGAACCTTGAATTGACTTACATTTTGGGAATTTGTTAATTACCCACCCACTTAGTTTCTCATGATAATTGGTGCGAGTGTTTCGTTGTTAACTTATTCTATGTGAGCCTTTGACCCATTTGTAACAAACAGGACAACTAAAATCATACCTATTCAGGCACGTATCCAGAAATTTGGTCAAAGGGGGGGCGACCAAAAATAATGAAAATTTTTTGCAATTTTGGCATTTTGAAAAAGTTCTTCACCTTTTCACAGATTCATGGGGGCGCTGTGCCCCCCCCCCCGCCCCTTACTGGATACGTTGTATCTATTCTTATCTCTATTATAATCGTAGACTGTAGACTTAGGTAATGCAATAAATTTACCTGTCTGTATATATTTATGTCTGTACGTGTGGTAGGGTGTTTCTAAATGTAAAATACGCAAGCGCTTATGTCTTGCATATTACACAAAGTATAATGAACTTTGACACGGAAACCTTTTGAAATTTAATAGCAGTACTGGTGGTCTAGTTACTTGTAATAACCCCATATGGTTCATGTTAATCAATGCAAATGATGCGTAATGGTTTTTGCGACAGCCAAATGAATGCCTCCTAGTTTCGCAGTAGAAATTTACTTTAGGTAACTATTATAAGGAGAAATATGTTATATTTGAGGTTGGGTGATGTAAAAAAGATGAATGAAAAAAAGAAGTAACTTTAGAATTTTTTATTTAGTTGCCAATTCTCAGTACTAATATTATAGATGTATTTTAAGTGTTATGTAGTAATAACAAACCAGCTAACATTCCCCATCAGTTGCACTCTGCTCAATGACAACTGTTCCAGTTAACCTGAAACAAATAGTATGGCATTTTTCAGTCAATTTTCATTAGTTTTTGTCACTTTTCTACTTAAATTAGTAATGCCTATTAAACCAACACCGAATCTATGGCTCCGATGGATTTTAAAGTAATAGCTGATCGGTAATTATGGTGTAGTTTACCTCTATTGCTTTGTGTATAGGTTGGATATGGGTTTCATTACAGTTAGCACTGATAGAAATACGATCAGTTCGGGAAATATATTGACTAATTCAACAGAACTTTAGTTAGTGGACAATCATGAACATAAGAATAGGCTGTAGTGTTACATTTACTCACGTCTTTTGCTTCCAGAATAGAGGAATGGAGCGTACTGGACGGTATCTCTGGTTTCGCCTATCAGTACATTACAATATCAATAAAGTAAAGTAAATAATGAAGACATTAATGTTCTAACAGTTAGATGCCTTGATCGAATCGACATTTTGGCAGCACCCACAAAATTTTAATAATAATATGAACTCACAATTACATCATATAGAATATTCTATATCTCTCCTATTATGCGGTAATTAGGTAGGTAATTTAGATTAATGTTTCATTGGTTTAAGTAACGTAATTAGGGAAGTCTCGTGATAGCAAACTAATTATAAAATAGCCAAAAACATTTACTATCAATGCCATCTGTATAATTACCCAATTTTCAATAATATCGCAAAATCCGTCTATGTAAATCCCAATTAGAAGATTTTTCCAAGAAAATTCCTATATAGATCATTACCTCACTTAATCTACTTCATTAACAGATTAGGATAATTGAAGGTCAAAGAGTAGCTACACATTAAGTACATGGTGTGTGATAATAAACGGCATTATAATAATATTACCCTTTACGATACGATTTCCTACTCTGAGATTTTATACCTTATACATTTACACAATTACACAACTCAAAAAAGGTTTCATGTTTTGTGCAAATGAGAATTAAAGCACTTACGAGACTTCAGATCACTCAAAAACTCCACACAACCATCTAGATACACAAATGAAAAGTTATAGCAGTTATTGTACAAGAGCATAAGCCTAGATTAAAGAGATTAGTTTTAATCCGTGATTATTAAAATATACCGGGTAGAACTTTATAGAGTCCTGGTTTTACTCCGATAGCTGTAAATTATTAAAGATATCGCCAGATTAATATTAATACACGTAAGATGATAAAAGGTATCTGAAATGATTTTAAGTGATTATTACTTACTCTTATTTCCTGCTAAGCATTTTGTCTCAGAATCTGATTCAGAAGATACAGAACTAGCAACCGAATCAGAATGGTCGCCGCCGGCAACAAAGAGTGGGGCACTCTGCACTACAGATCCACCTCCGCTACCACCTTTGTAAAATGTATAAAAACAACATGAACAACATATTCTTCTAACTTTATTGAAAATCACTTCTTTACTAAAACAGGAGAATTATTATTCCTACTCATGAATTAAATTGGCATATAATACTTACTAGAAATTACAGTTGGGGTATTGATGACAACTGCACTTGTGATTGCCACAAGACAGAAAAAAGCCACTAAGCTCTTCATTGTGATGAATAAGAAATGAATTGTTTCTTAGATAAAAGTAAATTCACACCGAATGAATATAAGTTACTTTCATTTGTTGCTTTTATATCGTCGACTTCAGTATTAGTGTCTGATAAAAATAATCTATAATGACTTCTCATTAGGAAATTAACCGGTGATTCAGAATTGTGTCGACTTGATAAAATGAAATGATTAAATTAGTCTTACAACAAGTAGAAGTGCATTACAAAGCGAGAACGATAAAATCATTAGCTATTTTCACTCATGAGTGTCATTTTCTCATATTCACAAAAAGTAACGATCATTGCTATTGGCTGTTACACAAGTTTCACAATCCCCTAACTTTTGTGAACACGAATGTGTAAATTCCTGTCTTGATGACTGATGACATGCACTTAAACATGGGCTAATTAAAACAATATTATTTAAACCAATTTATTACGACACAGACACATCCGACAAAGGCACTTTGCTAATGTGGACTTCGGGTAAACTGCTTTGGGGTACATTATGGGCATGGAAAACAATAAAACATTAATTGTGAAATACTCCTGGAAATCGGGGAGTAACTTCAAACTTGTGGGAATTTGGACTTGGGAAATTGACTGGTGGTTGGTGGCTATTGTTTAGGTGGCTTGGCTGGTGGTTGTTGGCTTATGTCAGGATTTTAAGGTGGCTGGTGGCTATTGTCTGGGTGGCTGTTGGCTATTGTCAGCTCCACTCCATGGCGGGCTGTAAATATTGTTTGAATCAGTGAAGTTAAAATCAACTTGTTTACTGATGTTTTACTGCAACGATTATTTTTGGAGGATAATATATGGATATAATCGACAATAGCAATCTAATTGAATTGATGAGTAATTATCCCTAAAAATTCAAGCAACATTTAAAAGTAGGAGGATCATTGTGACGGTAATATTTCATATTTATTGCTAAATTCGAACATCTTAAATTTTGATTTTTATAATAGAGGTTTCCTACAATAATTGGCTGCCGGTCACCAAATTAACATGAATATGTATTGAAATGACTCCAATACCTGTTTGTTTGCGTCATCCTGGAATTGTGGGAAACGTCTATTCACTATTAGTCGACTTTTCTGCCAATCGATCATATTTCAAAAAGTAACTGTAAAAGAAGCGAATTATATTGTAAAAGCTAAATAGAAATGAGTTTTTTCATATTATTATAAGAATAAAGATGTGACTGATAATTATTTCAGGTAACTGATGTTGCTGAATTTTATGGATTTGGATTACCCTTGATTACATTCCGAAAACCACCGCGTTGGATAAAAATCCCAATAAACATTAGACACTTGTAGCAATATTAGATCAATATAGGCATACTTCATTGCGACAATATACTACTTTGGCCAGCGATTCTTGCATGGATTCTACATTGCTGTCCTATCATTGCTAAATCGTTGATTCAAAGTTGGATATTGACTGTATCAATTGTATGGTACCAATATTGGAAAATGCTTGCCTCAATTATGATGTACTACAATGTTCCTATGCAATCTCTATTATGATTCAAGGATGTATCTATTATTGAATATATGATGTTTCAAGTTAAATAATGCATGACAAGCAGTGGGCGGTCATATTCATAATTTTTGAATTTATTTATTATGACAACATCTTACATTTTAGAAATTTTATTAATAATCCCAATTTACAAAATTAATAAAACTTATACTTAAGCTTACACTATAGCTATATACATTACATTTTATAATCAGCTATATTAATTCATGCACTATAATTGTCTTTTTTAGTAAGGAATATCTTTAGTAATCAACTGTTTTACATGGTAATATTTTATTTTTCAAAAACATAGAATTATTATCTGAATTAGATTTAGTCTATTAATATTGCCGTTTGACATAACTAGGCAAACATGTGAATCAGTAGAATAAGGTAATAAAACGCACTTGGATGCAATATTATCTATAGAATAATTACAAAAAGTAGAAGATAAGTTTTTGACTAAAAACACTGCAAAATCTCTACTTTTTGCTGGATATTTAAAGAAAGAGCTCACATTTACAAATTTTTGGCATTGAATATTGATTCCTGAATTAACAGAGTCTATTTCTCTAACTAACACAATTTCACCATTTTTGGATATGAAGCAGTCATTTCCAGTACGAGGAATAATAGAAATACCGTTAGTTATATATCTATTTATCCCACATACAATAAGTTTTAGAGTAAAATCTTTATCGGACACTAAATTATCTATAAAGCTGTTTTCTGACTCTATTATTCGATTAACAGCTTGAATTAGAGGATTCTTTTTTCCCCTGAGCAAACGTTTTATGTACTGCATGAAGCTTTCAAACGGAAATGCACTAAATTCGTCAAGCTGTCCAAACTTTTTTACATCGTCAGCTAAATGTATTATGCAATGGACGTTATAAACGAGATTTGTGTCGCCGTAAATGGAGCCAAAGTCTTTGCTAAATCTTAACAACAATTTTTTTGAATATTCGCAGAATTTTGTTGCATCTTTACGAAGTAACAGAAATATCGAATTCCGTAAAAGTAAAAAATGATTGTACTTGTTCTCCGGCAAAATACCTTTTAGAACAACCAAACCTGTGTATATTAAAAAAAGCCTAAATTCTGTTGCCTTCCAGTGGTCTAATTCCCTTACACAGCGAGGTTTTCTTGCAAATTCTACAGGTATATGAGGCACAAGCTGAAGCAATCTATTGCTTAATTGATTAATATTAAATGACGGGAGGCGATGAGGCAAATTACCTCTAAGCCATATATATAATAGCTTTCTAGTTAGGCCTAATAAAACAAGATGCATGTAGTCCAGAGGAATCTGACTAACTAAACCAAAATCTAAGTCTTCCAAACAAGATCTTCCTAAATGGTGGTATTCATCCGTTTTTCTCCTAAAACTTTCGTCCGATCTTAGTTCACAATTAAACTCCTTATAAATCACACGACGATCCCAGGCTCCCCTTGCAACGCATTTGTCACAACCACTATAACCATTATGATTTTTACACATTTTTATGAAACTTCTAGCCGGTGCATCAGCTACAATACACCTTATTTTTACAAAAAATGTTTTTCCATTAAACAAGAAGCCTACAGTCTCCAATGTTTTCATTTCAGTTACAAAATATTTAAGAAATTCATTACTACTACATGGCTTTGTAGGTCCATAAAATAAGCCAACAACAAAAGGGATTTTACTTTTTAATTGGTCTAACTGCGCTAATATTGGCCAAAATTGGTTATTGGAACTTCTACTAACTGGAAGTCCATCTATTCCAATGGTTAAAGTGAGATCCAACAAATGATTTAAATTTTGTTCTGAAATTTTTTTAAAGATTTTAATTATATTTGATTGAATACCAAAGTGGTAATAATGTCCTTTCCCTATGGTTATCAAAGAAATATTTCTAGGAGTCTTAAGTATTGTTCTGGGGTCTAAAGGTAGTTCTGGACAGGATGGCTTCAAAATTTCTAACAAAGATTTAAGTGCCGAATGAGTTATGTTGTGATTTATTGCCCAGTGGGTAAGATTTTTTGGAAAGCTAAGGGTTTTCTCATCAGACTCCTCATCACTATCACAGTTTAAGTAAATATGGTAGTCGTTATAATTTTGTTCTTCTGGTGAGGGTATTATATTGAGGGACAAATTATTTGCTGCATTTTGGCTATAATCACTTTCACTATATTGCCTAACTGGTGTTTCTAAATTACCATACCGGATAAATTTAAGTCCGGCGTCCACAGATTCTTTGATTTTCCTTCTTCTGCTCCTTTCTGACATAAACATTTCTATCACTTATTTGGTGTTGTAATTTCAGCGCTTCCTTTGGTCTTCCTGCCTCCGTATCTATCCGATGCAAATTGAAACCAAGATTTGACTGTCTTCAAAACTTCGAATTCAGTCACTGTTTTCGGCTCCCATGTTTTAATGACACTTTCTACAAAAAATAAATACAATATAGCATTTCAATAAATGTCTGTATTTCATTAGGGACCACAATTTAATGTATAGTACCTTTAACAACGTTGGAAATTTCATAAGATTTAAATGCCAGTTTTCCAAATTTTCCAGTGTAGTTAAAACGTGGAGCAAAATCTCGTGAAATAACTCTGGTCAGCACGCGTCGTACATTCGCGTCAACATTATTTCCTCCGATGAGGGATAGGAAAGAAACCTGCAATTATATGCATATATATATAATTTAATTAATAATAATTGATAATAATATCTACATCTATAATAATTGTTATGTTCTTTCAATATATTTTAAAATTAGACTTACAAGATTATCTCTATTCTTCCGGTCCTGCAATAGTAATTCAAGCTGGCCTAGGGAATCTTCGTTGGTTATCGGTAAGGCAGGCAAATCCATAACATTTTCTTGTGAAGAAGCGCCTGTTTGACGAACGACCCAGTTTTTTATAATGGTTATGTCGGTCTCAATGGCGGTCAATCTACTTAAAACTGTCTCCTCAAATCCTAAAAAAACAAAGTTTTTATTTAAAAAAAATATGATTTAGACTTGTTTTTGTTTTGACTACATACTTTCTAGTCTTTCCGTCAATCCATTTGAATCAATCAGATATGGTGTTCCTGCTTCTTGCCCAGGATCTATTAATGTTTAAAAAAAATTATGCATTAACTGATGTACTTGATTAAAGTCTTTAAAATATATAAAAAAACAAATAAAACCTTTCAGTTACCTAGAAAGATAACTTGGTCGATAGCTGCTGAATTTAGGTTGGAATTTTCAATATTTTGCCCATTATTTGCGTCAGAAAAAGTTGTGGGTGGTAGGGACAAATCAGGAAGGGCCAAAGAAGACGAGTTCTGAGCAATTTCTCCTACTTGAGAGTTTGATTCGCTAAAATTCAGAGATTCGAACGATGAAGATGAATGACCTTCGTCAGAGCTAGGTTGGAACAGTCTTTTCCTCTTTATGTAAGATAGGTCACGAGCCGATTTTCTGGACCTTTTCGTTGTGGCTTCTACATCGGTTTCAACGGTAGAAGTATCTTCTGCTCTTTTACGATGACGTTTTGCTTGCTCCCAGTCATCTGTGTTTTAAAATTCATCAAACCATTAACTACTATAAATGAACCCAAACAATTCAAATTCATAATAATATTTAAAATGTTATTTATCCGTAAACTTACCACAATAAGACTTGACTTCAATTGAATACTTTTTCCAATCACTACTGGGCTTTGAATCAGGATCTCGTTGTAATTTAGACAGCTTGGAACCTTTGCTTTTCGGCCAATAGCAAAATTTTTGATCTGCAGTAATCCAAAGACTAGGAACAGCTTCAACCAGTTTTTCGGTTAGGAATTTCACAACAGAAAAAGGTTTCATTTTTTGATAAAAAAGTTTCCTGCCAAGAACACGTTCTTCGGTTGAAACTAACGCACAGTTATTATAAGAAAGGAATTGGGCGCGCATTCGTCAATTGCATTTTTATGCTTGAAACAATGTAGAATAATGATTGGATAGCAGTGTACTTCTAATCGCACAGCGACAATCAATATGAAGCAATGTTGATTCATTATTGGAAAAATGAAGGATTAACGCTATACCTTTAGTTAGCTGTGATGTTATTTTAGATCATCATTGGATCAACCATTGTTTAATAACAGCGATGGCACTACGTAATTACTACCTTGAGACAACACAGATTAAACATAGATTAATGCCTGTGTTACTGGAAGCCATTTTGGTTCCTATTTATTTAAAATACGGTTTTTTAGTTTGATTGCATCAACGTTTATTATGCTAACTTTGCCAACAATTTTCCTATCCTATGATTATCCAACGATAGCAATATAGGTTCTATATTGTATAAAGTGCTCGTGTTTATTGGGATGTCTCTCAAATACTGTAACCCGTTAACCACAAACTGCATTTTATGTTATAATTGTTTAAACTATAGCAACGAATGTGGAATTGATCAAGAAATTGGACGATTAACTCTTTCATTTATATCCAGTTCATTAAAGCACATTCCCCCAGATTTAACAGAACCGGTCAACTGGAGGGAGCTTGATTTGAATAACAGTTTGTATTTTTGTAAAATATGCAACGAAACTCTTGTGACACTTTCAAGACTTAATTCCGAAATCGAAGAAGTACAAAGAAAAATTAATGCACTTGTCAACTTCATTAGTTTTCACGTCAGAAATGAGAGGGGAAAATATGGACACATTCCTGGAGAAAAGATTGTTACTTCCTTGGATAACACCAATAATGTCCCTGATGTGCATCCTCCAAAAGAAACACGGCAATTCAAAGGTGTGAGAAACGCAAAGGAAAAGAGCTTGGGAGTTTTACGTAAAGGAAATGAAAAAACTATAGACAGTGACGTCAAATCAACCAATTCAAATTCGCATTCAAATGAAAATGTTCCCAGTGACGCAATTCAGTCAGACAATGATGTGGCAAGATCAGAAACAGGCAACTCGAACGTAAAAGTTTCAGCTACATCATTAAGTAAGATTTATAAGCATTCTATTTTTTTGGCTACCACTTTGTATTTTACCAGACCAACAAATTTACTTCACTTTTCACGCTGTACATTATTAGTACATAGTCATAAAGTCATAAATATAATTTATAACGATTGAAAGAATGATTCAATAATTTGACATAATCTTGTAATTTTGTACGACCAAGGACCATAAGTGTAAGCAAATAATTAATTTACCGATTGATATTTCAGTTATTTATTTTATCAGGTCACAGATCAAACATTTTATAAAATTCACCTTAAGGTTTTAAACTTAAGACATAATCTTTAGAGACAAAAGTTTGAGATGCACCTAATTTTAATTTTATTAATGCTTTCTACTTTTTTGTTTGTAGCCTCGCGGATTCAATTGGAGCAAACGAAACCGAAATCAAGTCTTCAAAAGCTATTGGACAGCACTTCCGGTTACGAATGTTCAACTTGTCACAAGAAATTTTCTCGTTACACAGTTCTGCAGAAACACGATTGTGGGAAGCCAACAGTCGAGTGTGAGACTTGCGGATGTTCATTTTCCAGTTCGGGGGTATTGAAACTTCACATTCGATCGCATACGGGAGAAAAACCGTTTAAATGCGAAACTTGTGGACAAGACTTTTCAACCAGAGGCAATTTAAGAACTCATATTCAAGGTCAACATAGTTCAGACAAACCTTTTGTGTGTAATATTTGTGGGCAAAAATTCGCTTATGGCGTGGCCCTCAGTAGTCATAAAACATCTCATCTTGAAGCTAAAGAGGTATATAAATGTGATGTTTGCGGGAAGAATTTTAAAGTCTTGAACGCATTGAAATCGCACTTAGTTACTCATTCAACTGGAACAACTCATCCGTTTAAATGTGACATTTGTGAAAAAACGTTTGCTCGTCCGACGCATGTATATAAGCACAAAAAACGTGTCCATTTCGGCCTGGAAATACTTGTGACATGTGACATTTGTGGGAAATCTTTGACAAAGGAGGGTATGAAAACACATAAACTGATTCATTCTGGCGAGAAGCCTTTTCAATGCAGTCAATGTGGAAAGAATTTTCGGACGACTGAAATTTTAAAAAAGCACGAGTGGACTCACAAAGATTTAGGAAAATTTCCCTGTGATATTTGTGGAAAATCCTACAAAAATTCTCATAGCCTTAATTTGCATATGAGATATCATGAAGATTTATTTCAATGTGAAATATGTGGTAAACAAATTGCCAAGACCAACAAGAACGCTCATCTTCGTCTGCACACCAACGAGAAACATTTCAAATGTGACATTTGTGACAAGAGATTCAACGCCAAACTGGCTCAACAGCGTCATATTAACCTTTTTTGCCATATCTGTGAGAAATCTTTCCCTCGAACTTCACCTGTTGGGATTTTAGCCAGACATCAAGCTGAAGTCCACACTGTAAACACAATTTTGTATCCAAAAGAGACTCCTACTGATGATGACGAACCAATAAAAAAGAAAACTAAACGAAATATTGTCACCAGAAAAATTGGCGAAAGTGAATCAAGTGAAATTAATTACAAGGAAAATTCTTCTGAAGATGATAATACAACTTCCGAAAATTCGTACGATGAAGACGAATTTAATGATTTGAAATTAAAAGTCGAAGTGAAAATTGAAGATGAATTTTCGGACATCGAAGATTCCGATTTTGAATGTACTTAAATTATGAAATTTTGTTTACTTTATTTATGACATTAATTATCCCTTGGAGAATTTTAGAGAAATAATATTCAGTGATATTTAATCTTTTTTAAAAATTTAAAATTTAAAATTTAAAAAAAATCTGAACTAAGTATTCTAATCAGATTTTCATCAAAGCTATTTTAAACCATTAATAAACATCGTATGAACATGTTTGTCACTTCTTTACAGATATTTTATCACATCAGGGAAACTATGTTTTTATAGTACTTTTCTATATCTTTACATTTATGAAATATAATTTCCCCGAGATAGTGAATGCAGTTTTATAACATTTAGAATTAAGATTTTTTACTTTCATGGTACAGAAATTTTAAATTAAAGGATGAATTTGACATTTGACTACCTTACTCTTCAAACCTTTTCAACATTTTCCTTATAAGGCAATCTAAATCTACAGTTAAGAGCAGAAAATGATAATGTTGTGTTTTTAATTATAAAATCCAATTTACGTCTAAATTTCAGATCTAATCAGATTTCAATGTCGCTTTAAAACTAAATAGCACAAATAAGTAATATGTTCATTTAGCATCTAACTGTAAGCTTGCAAAATGTCATTATATGGAACTAGTATAATTTAATATGGCTTATATTGCACGAAGTTTCATTCTATTTTTCTTAACTACAAATAATTTGAACTATGAATGTTTTTAACTCAACCGTACCATGGATAATTCGCATACTAAGGAAAATTATGAAAAATTAAATTGGCGTTTATGGTGTAAAACAATTGACAGATTTATTTACGTATAAATATTGGAAGAATAGGTCAGGAACATCAGATCGCGTCCATTGCATCTCTACCATAACTCATAAGTATATAGGGGCATTTTCGTCCGTACCATTATTTGAATACTTATCTATATTACCATGCCACTTCACATCCATATGACGCAGATGCTAAATAAGCCAATGTATAATATCTATTTATAGGATTCTTTGATTATGTATAGAAAGTAATATGATTGTGCTTGGTTGGTTGGTTGAAGTTGAAGATTGCAGACTGCGCCTTTTGCAGTACAGTGTTTTTTTGCTGTACGTATATCTACTCTGTTGTCTGGCTGTGACAAACAGGAAGAAATAAATATTACAATTTAACTATAATATCACATAATTATCAACTTAGCAGGGAATAAGGAGATGAAACTTATAGTAACGAAAGAAAAAAGGTTATACGACTGGCTGGTTAATTTTTTAAATAGTATGTATTCATTACTATTAATAGAACTAAATATTTAATTATAACTTTAGATGAAAATTAATGCACAATATTATTTCCATATTCAGATTTCAAACGGCCAAAATAATTATAATGCCAATGCTTCACGAAACTGTTCCAACAGCTTAGCTCCTTTTATGCCATAACGTACATAAAATAGTATAATACCAAGAAAGCATTCTAATCTAACATACGTATGTTGAAAAATTAAATTTATAAATGAAGTACATAGCTTTAGCAATTTTACACGACATAATAATCTTGGTGAATGACGAAACCCTTAGCAAAAAGTTTCAAGGTCTTTTCTTCATCTCTCTCATTCATTAATGCCAATAAGCGTACACATTACTAGCTATTGCATATAGAGTTTATAAAGAGTGCGTTGGACTTTGTTCTGCATCTACATTATCCCATCCGCTATATATGTATACTGACGAATGTGTATCTCAATGTATTAAAGTGTGAATTCGTGGATTCGTAAAATCACACGAACAACATTCACAAGAAGGCCACGCCACGTACGTAAGGGAAATGTGCGATTCGTCTGTGTACCGGATTACTGAGTATCCAACGTGTTGGTTTAAAACGGCTTGGTCGACCGGTCGACTAAAGTAGTTGTCAAGTAACTTTTCGCTTAACACCACGTACATTTTAAAGTATCTACTATACATGCACAAATATATTAGGGTTTTTCACTTATTCGTTACAGGCTTATAGCTACTGGCCTTACATCTCCCAAAATCTAAATATACACATATAAGGCGGGCAATAAATGAGCGCTTCTTTTTTGCAAGTCTTATCTTACAGTTACTATTAATAATAAGATAAAAAATACCTTCCAAAACATGTGAAAGAAGTATGAATTTTGAATTTACGCTCTCATTTGGTCAATAAGTCAACCTATATGTTGCGTTTTCTTGTAGATGTAAGTCAAGTAAGCCGAAAAACATGCCTTTCGGCGTGGTTTCGGTTTACTTGATTTTGACATTGGAAAAGGCCGGGAGCTTACATCATAAACGTTACTCGGCTTACAAGAGAAGTAAGCTCAGTAACATGTAACCCGATATAACCTATGTAACGAATAAGTGAAAAACCCTATTATAACCAGTCAAATCTACTTACAGACAGACTGACTTAGACAGTGTGGTTGTTTAGTAACTTTATTAATTAAAAGTTTTAGCATTTGTTTAAGTTATTAAGTGATTGAAGTTTCGAAAAACAGAATAATAATTAATCCACTGCCAAGGAAACACATAAACCACCTGTTCAATTATTTATACCGGATTAAACATTGTACTGGTATGAAGACCTGGATTTAAGTTGGTGTAAAAAGAAAGATACTCTACCTACTAGTGAAAATAGTTAAGTTAATTGTACGGTAAGTTTCAATCATCTTTATTGTTTTCTTTATCTTTTCTACCGTAATCATATGTATTTGGGCATTCTCGCTCCCACGTATAAAAAGTTTAACTTTTATGGGCATGGGTAGCGCGGAACAAGGTACAACGAGAACTATGATACTTATTTCATAGCAAACATTGCATTATTTTAGCTGGCTTTTTAGCCGGACGATTGAAATCTATGGTGGAAAATGATAAAATGGTCAACTTCCAAAGTTTACCCCACTTTTAATTTTTATTTATGATCAATTCAAATGATAAAACCAACATTCATTTATTTTTTGACACTTTTCGACTGTATATATTTTCCTATGGTCTTGTAAAATACTAAAAATTGCGAGCACGAAATTACACGAAACGAAACTACTAATTTATATCATCTTATATGAATAGCATGAATTTACACGAAGTTACTAAGTTATATGAATAGCACGAAATTACACCAAGTTACTGAATTGTATGAATTGCATGAAATTACACGAAAACACTAAATATGATTTGCAAGAAATTGCATTATCGTACAAAATTATATTATGAAAAGCATGAAACTACACGAAACCACATAACTATATGAATGCATGAAATTAGATCGACGTTGTTACTAAGAAGTTATATATGAATTATGCGAAATTAGACGAAGTCACTAAATTATTTGAGTAACATGAAATTACAGGAAGCTACTAAATTATATGAACTGCGCGAAATTACACGAAGTTACTAAATTATTTAAACAACAGCACGAAGTCACACGAAGCTACTAAATTTATATAAATAAGTGCGCTAAATTACACGAAGTCACTAACATATACCAATTGCACTAAATTACACGAAGTCACTAACATATACCAATTGCACTAAATTACACGCAGTCACTAACATATATGAATTGCACTAAATTACACGAAGTCACTAAATTACACGAATTGCATAAAATTATATGAATCGCGCGAAATTACACGACTTTAGGAAATACCAACTCCATGAAACTACACGAATTTAAGAATTACGAGCTTCACGAAATTACACGAATTTAGGAAGTATATACGAACTCTACGAAATTACACGAATTTAGGAAGTATATACGAACTCTACGAAATTACACGAATTTAGGAAGGATATACGAACTCTACGAAATTACACGAATTTAGGAAGGATATACGAACTCTACGAAATTACACGAATTTAGGAAGTATATACGAACTCCAAAAAGCTACACGAGGTTACTATATAACCATAAATATGAAAACGTGAAATTTTTAGCTACATGAACTAATAATTAAACGATACAACATTAATTACACATCAAATTATATGAAAATACATACAAAGTGAACAAACAAATTGGTAATACACTTTTAGAGCAAATTTTTAATTTGTCATAATTTATAAATTTTGATTTAATTTTCAGTTAAATAATTAACATAAAAGTGGAAATGGCAGAGGAAAAAAGCTATTTAGAAGAGCAGACGATTGTTCTTCCGAATGTGGAAGATGGTCCTGCAGCGATCGGAGATTTATGGGATTGTCATAGGTCCCAATCAGTGGCAATGAATTTATTCGGGAAGAAATTAAAAGAAGATCATCTGCAAGCAAATGTGCTGAAGGAATTGAGGTATACTCTGACCCACGTTCGAAGCACAAAGGATCGTCACAAGTATCTTCAAGTGACCGGAGAAGTGTCTTTAGACTTGATGGGTGGTCTAATAAAAGTAGGAGGAGGAGCCGAGTACGAATTGGATCAGAATTCGCACACCTACGAGGAAGAATTATTGTGCAATTACGATCTAAAGACATTTTCTGTCAAAGCCCTTCCATCTGCCAAGGAAGTTATGGATGAACTTGTAGTGGAGAAAATAATGAAAGGTAAGTTAACAAATGTAATTTCACTATAAAGGAGGTCAGTATACAATTAATGATAAAATTTTGAAATTTATTTGGAGTCCAGTATTAATTAAAATTTTCTAGTCTTTAAGGACATTCAAACTGATATTATGTAGTCCTAATAAAATATAATAAATTCATTATTTTTCAGGTGAAATAAAGGCAACCCATGTTGTCTTGACAATGGTTCTTGGTGCCGAAGTTGTTGCATCGATCAAACTGCGTGAGTCTAAATCGGACAGTAAGGAGGACATAAAAGGTAACTTTTTTGGAAAGCTTATCGTAGGTCCGGTATCTGCATCAGCAAAAGTGGCTCTTGGTATGCTGGATAAAACCGAAGATTTCGATTTTGAGAAAAAGATAAAAGTTGATTCAAGACCAGCTGTGAAGTCTCAACCTGCGACTGTTTCGGAAATGTTCCAAATAATCGAATCGATTGACAAAATCGTGGAGGAAGATAAATACGCTCCATTTATCGAATCTAAAGAAGCGACCGTCTACGGAGTCCCAGTACGCTACTATTTGGTTCCTATCAAGCATTTCCTCGATATTCCTGTTGAAAAACTATATCTGCAAATCAAAGATGACGTTTTGGAAAAAATTGCGACCGTTCTTGTAACAACGAAGGACTTTCAAGTGTACGGGATGCTTAAGAGAGAAGCTCTTAAGGGAGAACCTCGATTGAAGCAGATGCTTTCAGATGAAAATAATCATCTTACGAAAAAAATTGCAAAACGGGAATCCGAAATGAGGGAAGAGGCCAAGAAAGGTTATTCTAAAACTGTCGAACTCTTGAAAAAGTACAAAATTGGTAAAGTAACTCAAGAAGAATTGCTTGCTGTGGCAAATGAAGTCAGCCGAGATATGAACACAACTTTGATGTTGGCGGAGGTTCGGGAATTCATTTCGGAAGGACGACAAGAGTTGCTCGGGATTCGGGCCGCGGATATAAAAGACAGTCACCAAATGAAAATCTTTACTAATACAATGGACATGAAGGAATGGTATCGCACCCAGAAGCCAATTAAAGTGCTACTTCGGACTGGAGGAAATTCCGGTGGGTGTGGTCGGGTGACCAGTCTGTATGACATCGCAGGAAAACTTTCTACCATTGGAATTGAAGTGGGAGTGGCCATTCCCAAAATATCTGGCGACCAATGTGACATTTCTATTAAAATTGAAGACACTGAAATGGTTTACGGGGAAGACAAACTTCACTTCGTGGTAGAAATTCTGATGTTGTTGGTTGAAGAGACGGATCCCACCTCCACGAGACTTTTTACCATTTACGCATCTCAGAATGGAATCAAACTACCTTTCAAAAATCACCTGGCTGATCTACACAGCATGATTAAGATTCTAGATGAAGTCAAATCGGTCAAGACGGTGAATTCTTACCTACGATTGCGAGATATTGTTACCAAATCAGATGGTCGATGGAAATTTGTGATGAACATGAATGCTTTGGATTCGGTGGAAGAGTCTGTGAAGAAATACATTTCTATAAATGTAGACCTATTAGAACTACCAATTGACTGGATTGCTGGTAACTTTGGAATCGAAGGAGCAGACAAAAATTCAAACAGCCCACTCCTATTTGTTTTCAAAGATGAAAATATTCAGGCCGTCTGCTGCGATAATTTTGATATTTTGCTGTTGGTTTCTGCACTTAAAACAGACAAAATGCAACTTTTGGAATTTTTACGCCCGGATTTCACCAACATGAAAGAAAATTTTATTCACATCCCACGAGCTCAATTTACAATGAAAGTAAGTCAGCTATTTCGGAGAAAACTGCACTGCTCTGAGGAGGAATTAAACTTTCCTGAAAATGGAAGTCTTATTTCACAATCAAACAAAGCCATACTCCCTTTACAGCTTTTAATGCGAAGTTTGAATTTGAAAGACGAAATTAATTTATGGAACAGTATGGCCATTCTGTCTGTTCAAGAACTGCCTGAAATTAAAGATGTTTTGAAGTCACAAGACTGGACGGAAGAAAAAATGTTTTCTTCATCATCAAAATATCAGCAATTTGTTCCTCAAAACTTGGCTAACGCATTAAAAGAATTTTTCATCTCCCACAATCCATTTTTGGCAAAAGTCAATTTGGTATTGGAGGCTACAGAAAATTTCCAGACGGTTGGAAGACAAAACCCAGAAATTGTCGATTCCTTCCTTGCAAATTTAATGGGCGATATTAACTGCCCACAGCAACTAAAAGATCAGCTTCTTTCTTTCCAAGAAATTCCAGAGAAGCCATCGCAGTTTGCCAAGGTTGAAAAAACTTTGAAAAAATACTTAGAAACCGTGAAGAGCAATAAATACGAATCGTTGATGCTATTTATTCGCCTTTTGGAAACTCCGACTGAAAACGTTGCAGATTTCTCCGGAAGCGATATTCTACCAGCACTCATAAGGCGATTGGCTTTGGATGAAACTAAGTACCCTCAATACAAGAACAGGATTTGTAATGCTATTGATTCCCAAGAGTTTTACTCTGCAATGACACTCCTCTCTCAAGTTCGATACGTTGAAAACCATTTATTTGTAATCAACAACCAGCTGGAAGCCCACAAGAGCTTAGTGGACTCAAAATCCGTGTGTAACCTTCTACGAAAATTAAAAACAGAGAAAATCAGCGATTATCAAAGGGAAAAACTATTGAAAGCTCCAAAAGTACAGCACGTCTTGAAAATGAATGCAAATTCGCAAGATGTAATCCAAAGTATAAAAATATTTCACTGTGGAAAATCAAGAATTCCTAATTGGGTACCAGAAGAATTTCTTGTGCCACTTCACAGATTAATTGGGGAGGATGGAATGATGGAAATGCCAGAAATTATTGAGAATGTAGACAAAGCACTTTTTATATTTCAGAAAATAATTTCCAGCACTACAGTCCCTGATAATTTTGCGAAGGTTCTCATTGAGAGCTTAACTTCGAATTCAAAACTCCTTGATGATTTTGAAAATGCAAACGCGCTTTTCTACTGGTCAGATGGCGTCTTTACTGAGACTTGGGACTGTGAACTAATTTTGAAAGCTTACACTTGTCTTATCGAATGGAAACAGTCATTGGAAAACGTACCAAATTCAGAGGAAGATAATCAGCAAATAAAAATAAATTTGCCAATCCCGTCTGATCTGCAGGAAAATTCCGAAACCAAACTTAACGATCCAGTTCTGAATCAAATATTAAAAGCACTCCTTGGAAATGATGTGCAAACCATCGGGCCCAAAGAATTTCTTCGGATTCATGAAGTCCTACCTGAACCAAGTTTAGAATGTCCTTTGGGGAACGGATACATTTCTCAACTGCTTCCATACATAATTCAAAGGGTGAAAATGATTGGCATTCATGTGATTCAGCCTCAGAATTTGGCCAAAATAATACCAATGATTACATCGACACCTACAACTAATAATATCGCAAGGAAAGGGCAATTGACATTTGGAAAGGGTCCGAAAAAGTTGGATAGCAAAAATGAGACAAGACTAACCACACCTGTGTCCCGAATTGACATTCTTTCATGTCTCAACGCAATTTGTCACAAGGTGGTGATGGAAGACATTTTGAAGATCCTATCAAGATTTCCAGTGACGATGCCTTTCATTCTTCAAGACATTTCGAATAATAACCATCAATTTGCTTGCCTGCTTCCTCTTTTTAAAAGCGCATCCGTGAAATGGGAAACTCAACCTGGAGTCGTTAATTTCAACCAACTTTTCATAAATCCATTCAAAATGGTCGTCGCTTTACGAGTAGGTCCAGTTTTACCTGGAAAATCCGGGAAAAGCACTATTTTGAATCAAGTAATGATTGATAGGCACATGTTTGCCTCCGTTGGGGATCCCGGGAAGAATCTAGGAATTCCTCTGACACTAAAAGGATTTGTAGAAATGGCAGTTCTTCTTCCAGAGACTTGTTCCTCTCCTCTATGGAAATTGTTGAAGGACCATTACTTAACGTCCTCCAAAAATGAAGTGTTGATGCTGGCAAATGTACACGGAGATGCTCTAGAATTACCTGATACGATCAAATTTCTGAAGAGTATTGCTTCCTCTTTCATTTTATTTTTTATGCCATGCATAGACGAAGAATTGGAATCAAGGCATGAAAAAATACAAAAAATGCTGGACTTTACTGAAAACACAATCAGCGTCCTCGTTGATCCATCTGAACCAAATCCTGAAACTTACAATATAAACACTACTCAATTGACAATGGATGATATTTTGGGAGTAGTTAGGACTGTTATTGATGACGCCGTAAAAATCGGGGATGTTAGGAACGGAAAGCCGGATCTTGGCAGTAAAATTCATGTTTACCCGGATATCAAAACCAAGGAATCAGAGACTCTGATGACATATATTGGAAATCTTGGCTGCCATAAAGCAAAATCTACTTTGCAACTGCAAAAGCTAAATCCAAAATATTCAGCTAACTACGCTTCTACTTTGAATAGGATGTGGGAAAAGGATGTCAATCTCCGTCAGATAATAACGCAATTCATCCAGATTCTCCACCAACCAATAAATGACAGGATGTTATCATTTGCTCATTTGGACACGGAATTGTCGCTTCTGTCTTCTACAGAGTCTGTCCATATTCGAAAGAAATTAGAGATCCTTCAAGAAAAGAGACGAAGAGCGATGACCTTCGTTGGACAAAACGGAATATCGCCAGAGCAGGAACAATTGCTTTTCCAGATAGGTAATACTATGAATGAACTAGACGAAATGAGTCTCGGAATGGAACATTTCTATAGAGAATTAGGACGGATTTATCAAGCAGCCCAGTCGAGTTTCAACCAAGCAACTGTCGACGAAAACATTCTTCGACTTCCAAACAAATACGCCGACCTACTCTTAAACGGACATGCCATAGAACTATTAGATGGGGACATTGGGGACATCTGTGGCCCTTGGCTTAACTCTATTTGTCACTCTGTCTGCCAAGTACATCCTGACTTGCGAATTTTTACTCTTAGCATTATCGGACTCCAGTCATCTGGCAAATCAACATTGCTGAATGCACTATTCGCATGCAAATTTGCAGTATCGGTCGGTCGCTGTACAAGGGGACTGTTCATGAGACTTATTTTCCTAGACGAAGAGCTAGTGAAGAAACTGGGAGTCGATGCCATTCTTTTAATCGACACAGAAGGGCTTGGTGCCCCTGAAAAACTGAACGATCCTGAGGCCGAACATAAAGATAGACTCTTGGCTACATTTGCAATGAGTGTGAGTAATCTGACATTAATTAACGTCCTGGGAGAATCGTTGCGAGATTTAACGGATATCTTACAAATAGTCATCGTCACAATGGCTCGATTGGAGAAAGCAGACATCTCCCCAGATATTCTTATGGTGCAACATCTTAGTGAGCGGGACACGAGCAAAACAATGAAGGGAGCGGATGAATTTTGCAAAGCATTGGATGAAGCAGTGTCTCTTACTGATGACAAAGACATGGCAATCGGAGTACGGAGTTCTAAATCGTTGGTCAAACTGATATCTCGGGTTAAAAGTGGGACTCTTCTAAAGCAATTCCGGCCGTATAAAAATGGAGCAAGTGCCAATGCCCCTCCTTCACAAGAATATCATGAAGATGTGTTAGATTTATACCAAACGATCTTAAATTCTTGCAAGCAGATGACAAAGTTTCAGAAATTTCATAAGTGGCACGAATTAATTCAGGATTACTGGGGTGCAGTTTCCATTCAGGACTTCTCCCTTCGCTTCAAAAATATCAAAGAAGTGCAAGAGTTTATTGATCGAGGCAATTCCATCGCAAAAGTGAAGCAAAGCGCAGACTCTGCATTTAGAGTACACAGGGAATTGTTAGAAACTCAATTACGTCAGAAAATAAATGAATTTGGGCAAAGCTCAGACTGGGACAATTGGGAGGTGGAAAAGGAAAATGAATTAAAACGAATCGCAGAAGAACTCAAATCTGTTCCCAATTCTTGTCCAAGCGTTTCCTGTGGTGGTAAATGCATTGAAGTGCTCCAGTTGAAAGAACGCCTTCTACATGAATTGGAAGGCAAGAATAGTCAACTTGAGACAGAACAAACTGTGAATATGTACATTAAAAAGACAAGGGACTCAACAGTGAAACATTTAAATCAAATGGCCGAAGCAATTAAAATGAAACATGGTTGGTCTTGCCAATTTGATGCGATAATTGGGAGCATCTTGACTGAGAAATTGAGAGTTAAACCCAACTACTCGGAAATGGAGAGGAAATTGATGGTCGATGAAATTTGGCTTCGAGTTAAGCAAGAAGTTTCGGCCCAATTGCAAGTCACTCCAGCGGATCGATTGATTATCCAAGAAGTCAAAATTGAGTACGAGTGCATTTCCAAGGTTTATCGGAGAATTGAAAATTGTAGGTCGACTAATATCCGGTTTCCCAAATTAGGAAAGATGGAGGCCATTGATTTTACTCTATTGAAACGAGGAGTCAATATGGGAAAGGATATTGTAGGTTGGAAAAGACAACACTCAATTTTGGACTTTCAACAAGTAACTCATCTGGAATCGGAATTAAATGAATTTCCGAACCTTCTTTTGGCGGAATATAAAACTGAACGTTTTGAATTCGGGATGGTGCGGAAGCTAAAAACTAAAATTGCTTCCCTTTTGGACAATTTCGAGAAGATATACGGAAAAGTGTTCAAAGATTTTAAATGGGAGGTCCACATTTACGCCCTGCAGAAACTAATAGAAATTATGACTGTTAAAGAGGACATTTGGAACAAAAACAACAATCCGTTTTTCATCTTGTGTGCCAATGAAGAAACGTACAAAAATGTAAGTCAGTATTTTCGCCAGATTTATCTTTAAACTTAAAATAACAAAATAAACCATGTCAAATGGATGTAAAAAAGTAGCGGAAATAACCTGGGGATGTACCACGTTAAATGACGTTTTTAATGCATTTTTTCAATGACCTTTGACCTTTTGACCCAGATGACTTGACCTAACGAATAATCTTTCGAACGAACTATCTCTAACAATTTAATTATCAATTTCTATTAACGAACGTTCTACAATGACAATAACTAAAGTAACGCCATTTTTTGTTATTTGAACCACGCCCACTGGCTGGGGTGTGTCCGATGTTACTTTTATTCAAACTTAACCTCAGTTTTTATCCCTAGATTACGTTCAGAAAGTTTGAACTAATCTCAAACCGTTCTTGCGTTATCGTGCTGACGGACGGACGGACAGACAGATCAGGCATTCCTATAAAACAGCTCCACTACCTAATAATTGATAACTAATATTATTTTTGTTGCAGAAAATATACATTCGTCTGAAACATGGTTTTGGATTTGATGCAGAAGGCCGAATTATCAGTGAATCTTTGCTGAAAGCAATAAGAATCCGAGGAGAAAATCTTGGAAATCGTTCCCACATCGATCATATTAAATCCATGAGTTGGCTAACGAATAGTGAAAACGTCCGACTTCGATATTTCTCTAAGCTCGCTCAAGGAGTACAGGGTGGAAGAAAGGATAAAGCTTTGGCCCATTTCAGCAATCCAAAATCATCCATTGAATCTTGGTTTAAGACAGAGGTTGATGCAATGCCTACAGAAATGGCTATGGACAAATACTTGGAAACTGTAAATACGGAATTCAAAACCGTTATTCAGGAAATTCGGAATCAAGAAAATAGCGAAGGATTTAAGAACTTTATTAGTTCTTACTTAGCACAAACGGACGATATGGGCTACATCCCAGGGGTTGATTTGGATGAAGGAACTTCAGCCGAATTGAAAATCCTGAAAGATACTATACTAAAAGAAATGGAGTTAGCTAAGGCTTCTCTCAAAGAAGATTTAGAAATACAGAAACCTTCTCTTCATTCGGAATTAACTGACTTGCTGGGATGCACTGAACATTGTTTTTGGTGCGGCAGTTTGTGCTGGGGGCAAGCTGGCCATTCCGGGAATGTTGACAGTACCAAAAAACATCATGCTTGTCATCAACCTGTAGGACTTATTGGGACAAGTGACAAAAATACACGTCACTTGTTGGCCACACCGTGCGACCAATTTGGAGAAAACTGGACCGTGTATTGGCATAAGAATCCAGGAGGAATGTTATGGACAACCGCTAAATTGCATGAAGATTTTGTAAATTGGACTTTTACAGCTCACAATAAGTCAGAATTTAATGACCTAATGAAATGGTTTTTCGTCCAACTACATAATGATATCAGCAAATCCCAAGGACTTCTTCCAGCACTTCATGATGATTTATCTAAGATGGGATGTCTTAATCTGGTCTCCTTGGAACACATTTTGGCTACCATTAAATCCAGAGTTTAGAAGACGTTTTTAGTTAATTCTAACAAATTATTGGGACAATTTTTATGATTTAATGACCAATGTTCTCTTATTGTCAATTTATTGCTCTCTTCTTCAATTTTTCATTTTCCAAATCTTGATTTTGCCATATTATAATATTACGACAATTTTTCAATTATAATAACGTTTAATAATCTATCTTTTCAACAATATTAACCATGTTAATACTGTATTGTCAAAATATCGTGTAAAGTCATAATTAATACTCTACGATAAGCATTATTTGTAATGAATTGATTAGTAATTAATTTTATGCAAAATAAGTAAATAAATAAAATAGTTAAAAATACGTCAGAAAGCATTTTTTAAACTGCTTATTAAAATTATAAAACATAAATCTTAATTTAACAATAATGCAGTTGTACTGGCAAAAATTATAGGTAATCTCGGATCCTTTAGCACTTACCCAAAAAAGTTAATGAATATGATAGTCAAGAGATCATTTACGTTTGTATGCACCAGGACTTTAAGCTCCCGGTACCTCAGATTTGGAAATCTCTGATGATCATCAAAATACATGTAAAAATTGCTTTACAACTCTTGGATTTCTGTCTAAAGTTCTTACCCGATTTTCTTGGGTGGTACTTTTTAGTGATGAACCCCATTGAATGCCGGTGTAATTGGCCTACTAAAAACCATAATTCTTACAAAATTGTTTGTAGATGCACTAGCCCCATGTACTACAGGACCTTGGGTCCGTGGGTCCTGTGACCGCCTATATTATATAACATCAGAACAATAATACAAATTCACATAAGATGATTATTGGTGATTGAATGGAAATAATTAGCTAAAGAAGACAATTCGTTTTCCAAAATCCCGGAATCGTATTTTTCTGACTTTAAAGGGGAACATTCTGGGGTGTTTAATAAAAATAATCTTTTATTATTCCCTGTATTGGACACATGGACACTACGATCTACAGTTATTATTTTGGTTTAGGAACTTTTTCATTTGAACCGGAATTGTTTTTATTACTGTGATTGGTGGCCTGCTTAATTTCTCTTGAGTGCCAGGTTCACCCTTTAGTTGGGTTCACTATTTGCAATAAAGGTGCAACGTCAGTATCAGCTCAACGAATTAGAATTCCTTACGGTATACAGATGAAATTGGAGTCATTAGATCTAATGGATATTTACTAAAACATTTTCGTGCATAATTTTCAGATTTTCTATGGTCATATTTATTTATTCATATTATACATATATCAGCATTTGTAAATAACGATTTTCAACCACAACGGCTATTCATTCCGAAATAAATGTGTTGTGCTATGAGGGTATTTGATATTTAACTTTGTAACCATAGTACGTAAATATCCTTTAGAGAAACATTATAAAAGGCAGGGCGAAAAGGGTGATTGAAAAATACCGAAAAAGTGTTTAAAAGATATTTAGAGGGGCATCATGAAACTCCAAACTGTATAATGTATGCATTTACCACCCCGCGAATATCTTCGTTGTTTGAATGTTTGACAGGAACAACAAACTTTCCAAAAACCAGAAATTGGATGTTGGAATGTTGGAAATAAGCTTTTATGGCAGGATGAAGGAATTTTAGCAACTGAAAGCACAGGTCAGTCACAAAAAATTTTTGGTTATTTTGTTTTTCAGTCAGTTGGTTGCCTGAGATTTCCAGGATTCCACGACACAAAATAAAATGTTCTGACATCTGATCTTATTTGATAACAGAAGATCAATTCAGAATTATTATGTGCGACCATGTCCACCAAGGAAAACCCCATGCATTATCTCATAAGATTCGAAATTCAACGTTACTGTATTTGCATAATTATATCTAATATTATTTCTATTCTTTGTGCAGGGTAAGCAGTACAACATCAACGAGTTAACAAGCAGTCTATATGTAATATAAGAAGATTTGCGCCAATAACAACGCAATAATTTGGCAGGACAAAAGCATTAAGGACTAGTATTTTCCAGGAAAAATGTCCGAACAGAATTCTTATAGTCAAAATTGTATTTTATGCTACAAAAACTCCCACTTCAAATCCAATAATATTAAAAAATCTGGACAATTAAATCCTTTCATCATATCAAGCTGTTTGAAACACATTCCTCAAGATATTCATCAAACTGTGGACTGGCATGGAGAACATAGGAACTACTATTTCAGATTATGCAATATCTGTAATGAAAATATGAAAACTCTTTCAACTTTGGACTGGGAATTAGAAGAAATTCAAAGGAAAATAAGTGAATTGGTGAATGCGATTACTTTACATGTCAGAACTGAAAGAGGAAAGAAACCATGCCCAACATTACCTGTCAATGTGTTTGGGGATTATAACAGTGTTGATGTGAACAGTATTGTTGAACCGCAAACAGAATACAGTACATTACCTAAGATAGTCAATGCAAGTGCAGTGTATCAGGTCAAAAATGAAGAAAATTTTGCCGACGATTTCGAATCTTTGAATTCAGTAACCAACGACGCATCTCAGTCGGATGATGAAGACGTAACAGCATACGACACCAATAACAAGGGATACGAAACATCAGTGAATGTGCCATTTCCATTACGTAAGTATTCTATGTCATTATTTATAGTTATAAATTTCTATAATCAGACAAACAATTAATTGTTAATAGTCGTCACAAATATTTTTTCCAGTTTTACTATGTTTAAGGAAAGCAAATCATTTCATAGTCTGATCTTAGTTTAAATAATTGTTAGGGAATTATTCAAATACAAATAACTTTCAAATAAAACAGTGAACCATTATAAATTACGATAGATCAGAGACAAACACGTATCCAGTAGAGGGCGGGGGGTACAGCGTCCCCCTAAATCTGAGAAAAATTGCAAAAAATTTTTCGCGCTGCATTTTTGGCATTCTTTTTTGGTTACCTCCCCCCTTGACAAAATTTCTGAATACGTGCCTGATCACAGATGATATGTATTCCATTTTCTGTATCTGATATAATATTTAACTTTTATGATCATAGCCCCGAAAATTCAGCATGTAGAACAGACACAACCGAAATCAGGTCTTCAAAAGCTTTTGGACAGCACTTCCGGTTATGAATGTTCGACTTGTCACAAGAAATTTTCACGGTATACCGTTCTGCAGAAACACGATTGTGGAAAGCCAACAGTCGAGTGTGAGACTTGCGGATGTTCATTTTCCAATGCAGGGGTATTGAAACTTCACATTCGATCGCATACAGGAGAAAAACCATACAAGTGTGAAACTTGTGGACAAGCCTTTTCAATCAGAGGAAATTTGAAAATCCATATTCAAGGTCAACACAGCAACGACAAATCATTCGAGTGTGAGATTTGCGGGATGCAATTCTCTTATAGAGTGGCGCTTAGTAAACACAAATTATTTAAACATGAAACTCAAACAGAATTATACAAATGTGATGTTTGTGGGAAGAATTTTAAAGTCTTGAACGCATTGAAATCGCATTTGGTTACTCATTCAACTGGAACGACTCATCCGTTTAAATGTGACATGTGTGACAAAACGTTTACTCTTCCGAAGGTTTTAGATGTTCACAAAAAGAGGGTTCATTTCGGCAAAGGAAAAGCTAAGTGTGATATTTGTGGGAAGTTTGTCACGAAGTGTAATTTAAGACTACATAAAATGATTCACTTCGGAAAGCCGTTCCAATGCATCCAGTGTGGGAAGAGTTATCGAACATCGTCAGAATTGAAAACTCATGAATTGACTCACAAAGAGGAAGCATTATTTCCTTGTGATGTTTGTGGAAAGTCATATAAAACTCCCCATTTACTCAGATTGCATTCACAATTACATAAGGACAAAATTACCTGTGAAATGTGCGGGAAATCAGTATACCCATCCAGTTTAAAGGCACATCAACAATCTCATACAAACGAGAGACGCTTCAAATGTGACATTTGTGACAAGAGGTTCACCAATAAAAAAGGGCAAATCCGTCATGAAAACCATTTTTGTCATATATGTAAGATACATTTCCCTCGAACTTCAAAAGTTAATACTTTAACCAGACATCAAGTGGAAGTACACACTGTAAACACTATTTTGTATCCGGAAGTGAGTCTTAATACTAATGACAACAAACCAATACGAAAGAAAATTAAACAAAACATTGTGACCCGAAAACCCGACAAAAGAAAATCGAACAAAATCAATTACAGGGAAAGCTCTTCTGAACAAGATGAGACGACTTCTGAAAATTCTAATGATGAGGACGAAATGAATGATTTGAAATTAAAAGTCGAAGTCAAAGTTGAAGATGAATTTTTGTTGTAATATGACTATATTAATACGACAATCAATATTATGAATGTTTATGAAATAGATAATTTACTTTAGCTTAAGACATTTTATTAGAGACTACCGCATATCATAAAATGTGCTAAGAGCATTCTATGACCCAATTCTGATTGTTATTGAATAGTGAAACATGTTATTGTAAACATTGAAAAGAATCCAATGCTTGACCTTTAGTATAAATAAACGCTGAGCTGTCAAGCTCGGATCATTCATTCGAAGAACCTCTGTTCATCTGAGCTAACTTATTTGTCATTCTAGCTATTACATAGTTTAGAATAGTTCTGATAATTTTCGGAAATAGAAGATTACGATTTTGAATGTGCTTAAATATGAAACAGAAATATGATTTTGACATGACATTTAACAGCCTTATATTTAAGGAATTAAAAGTATACTCTAATGAAGACAAAATTCATCAAAACAATTTTGAAACTCGAATGTAATAATCGTATAAATAATCGCATAATACAAGTTTTCGACTTTCTTTGAAAACATTTTGTCATAGATATATTAATTTTCTTAGATAAGCCTTTCTTATTTATTTCATCTAATATCTATTTTTATTTTCTTAGATTTTTTTAGACATTTTGTCGAAACCTTATCTGCCAAGGTTTCGGCAAAATATCTATATAGTATAAATATCTCTCAGGCAAACTATACGATTACGATTTTGACTCAAACAGAAGTTGATTTTCTTCATGTCATATGCAGCATATTTTATATTAGCATATGAACGATATCGAATTACAGATACCAATCGGTATGCTGTGTAGCAATAATTTTTGGTGACCTGGGCAAACTACACTGTGGAATTGGAGTTTTTTCGTAACCTAACGAAAGCATTTTGTCTTTATGTCATTATCATCTACAATATTATATGTTAAAATATGAAACAAATCCAACACCAGGATCTTACCCACAGGTGTACCGCTCTTGTCTTTTAATATTTAACGCATATTGTAGAATTGTGGATTATTGACAGTTTTGACAATTGCTATTGTGTCACTGTAACTCTAAGGGACAAATGTGAAGCGGAAAATTTAATCCTAATTTTTATTTGATTTAGGTTCCAGAGATCAGAAATTAGAATTCTTGATAAGAGATTTAATAGCCAATTAAGCTTCAGCTTGGATATTTAAATATGAATTTCTATATTTTCATACATTTTCAATTATTATATCCGGTCTTATTCACTGTCAATCTGTCTTTGTAAACAACTGCTTCCAAATACAACTATCTACTGTAGAAGGAATTTAAATTGGAGCCCTGGGAGCCCGAATTTTCATAAGCGAATATTGAAAGGTTATCAGAAAACACAAAATTTTATTCGCAAGGCAACTACCTCTATTATCTTAGGCAACTACATAATATGTCACTGTGGAATAGTGTTTATTTCCATTTTTAACATGAAACCAATTCAAAAATGATAGCAATGAAATTCGCGTGTCAAATAACTTACAAAGAAATCTCAGCTTATAGTATTTATCTGTATAACCAAAGTTTAAATGTCATAAACCATATAACCATTATGTTACCACTATGCCATGCAATTAATAATGTGAAAAATATCAAAAAGTGATTAGAATTAGAGGGGCATAATGAACTTTAACTTTATTCAAAATATCGGCTAGCCCGCGAATATCTCTGTTGTTTGAATATGTGTTTACGCAACAGAACAGACAACAGAATGGAAATTATTAAACTAGAAATTATTAATATGTTTAAAAGTTGAAAGTCAAAAGTAATAAATATTTCATATTTATTTAAATCTTCAAAGAAATTGGATGTTCAATGTTTGATTGAGGTCAGAGGTAAGCTATTATTACTGTTACAGCATATCCTTGTAAACAATGGATACAATGGAAACAATGAAACGCCATCGCTAATTGGATATTTTGTATTGTGTAGCTAATTGGTTTTAATTGCCTTTCCTCGACGCTCGGCGAAGCGAATGCAGTATAGTGAATGTGTTGTAGAGAGCTGCTGCATGCCGGGGACAACCAAACTGGCGAAGTTCTATCTTCAATATACCGAACGCAACTTATAATACACAATCTCACACACAAGTACCAATATATCAATAACATATTAACATATTAAGAAGGCTCACCACTCACGCCTGCATAGCAACCACAACCACATGGACCTTTCTAAATGCATGTTAAATAATGTTTATATCTGGCTTTATTCCTCCCGAAAGATAAGTCCGATTTTTATGGGACTTAAATATTTGGAATCCTGGACTATCGATGAACACACAAGGGTGGCTAGATTTTTGATATCGTTGCTTTAAATGGTGCAAAAATGAACATTTAATAAAAACGAAAACTGATCCACTTTTTTTGGAATTTAATTTTTTAAAAACATTAATTAAATTAAGGCCTCACGTAAATCATTAATTAAATTAAAGTTTAAATTGCGGCCTTGTTTAGGCTCGTACGGGCAGCATCTGCCCGGACTAGCTCGCGGCCAATTATTATAATAGGACTAAAATTTACTAGACTAAAATTTTTTACATGCTGCAATGAGTTGTGCACATGAAATTTTGCAAATTAGTAAGTTGTAATCTACATCATTTGTGGAAACAAATTTATTTTATAGTTATAGGTATTATAGACTTTTACATTTTTACATATCATTTGATTGTATAGGTGTATTTAATTTTTGATTGAAATCAAAACTAAATAAAATAAGTTGGTCAAGCCGAGAATATAATATTTATTTTTGTTTGTGTGTTAAGATCATGGATTTGTTTGTAACATTCCAACGCCACTGAGCCAAATTCAGGCTCTGAAATGTTAAAACACAACTAATGCGCCCATTTTATTTATAGGAATTGGTACTTGTGTGTGAGATTGTGTATTATAAGTTGCGTTCGGTATATTGAAGATAGAACTTCACCAGTTTGGTTGTCCCCGGCATGTAGCAGCTCTCTACAACACATTCACTATACTGCATTCGCTTCGCCGAACGTCGAGGAAAGGCAATTAAAACCAATTAGCTACACAATACAAAATATCCAATTAGCGATGGCGTTTCATTGTTTCCATTGTATCCATTGTTTACAAGGATATGCTGTAACAGTATTATACATATTAATTACACTATTTAAGTATACAACAACGTATACAACTAATAGTCAATAGTTGATGATAGTATAGTCAATAGTTGATATGATATAGTACCAAATTAAACAAAACTGATCAACTGACAACATAAGCATAAAATGCGATTGAATGAAAGCATAATAATATTTTTATGAAATAATCAGTAGTCATTAGTATATGGGACTTTCAAATATCTGTGATTCATAATTGGTCATTGTGTTTTCCAGTGCTTACGGGTTGCTGAGATCGATTTAAAACTCAAACTTATTTTCTCTGAGGCTGAGTGTATTGTATAGCATGTTGGGAGTCTCAATAGGAATGATGCAATAACATGAAGAGGAAAATTAAAAATATAATTAAAATGTGATTTAAAAAAAACCTACAAACTACATACTATATGGTTTCCAATTCCACTCTATTACGCCAAAAACGTACCAAAACAACTTCAACTTCAGTTGTATCTATAATATTTATCTTTTGTTTTTGTACAGGGGCAACTTCAAAACCCAACGACCTACGGCAAAAAATTGACAGTGCAATTTGACAAGAAGAGGACAGACGAGAATAATATAATTCATTAGTATATTTACTATAAAGTAAACATGTCAGGGCGGAATTCTTATGGAAAAAATTGCATTTTATGCTACAATTATTGCGACTATAACTTCGAATGTAATATTCAACAACCGTCTCAACTGAATTCCTCAATGATATCAAGATGTTTGAAACATATTCCTCAAGACATCAATCAAACAGTGGACTGGAGCCAGGAAGGTGGGTATGGGAATATCAATTTGAGTTTATGTACAATATGCACTGAAAATATGAAAAATCTTTCAACTCTGAATTGGGAATTAGAAGAGATACAAAGGAAAATAAACGAATTGGTCAACACGATTACTTTTCATGTCAGAAATGAAAGAGGAAAGCATGGGAAAATTACATCCCATTCTGCACCTGTTGATTTACTTCAACATACGAACAACAGTCTTGATGTAAACGTTATTGCTGAACAACAAACCCAACACAGAACTTTAAGAAAGGAAATCATTGCAAGTGCTGTGAATGAAGGAAATAATCACGGAATTATGGAAGATGATCTCGATTTCTTGAATTCAAACCCCAAGGATGGTAATCGGTCGGACGATGGAAATGGGACAAAATCTGACACAAGTAACTCTGGCTTTGGATTAGAGAATATTTCATCCGCTGATAAGGAATCACTTAAATCTAATAGTATGTAAAATTATACTTGCATTTTATGAATTGACTGCTACACCACAATGATATTTATTTATTAGTAAATAGTAGAAATAGTTAAGGGTAATATGTATATTTACATTAATATTACACAATAAATAATCATCTGTCAATGTATGATGATAAACTTTCTTTCTATTGTGTTCAGGAACGAAAGTTCAGTGCACAGGACAGACGCAACCGAAATCAAGACTTGAAAAACTTTTAGATAGTACTTCCGGTTACGAATGCTCGACTTGTCACAAGAAATTTTCTCGGTTCACAATTTTGAAGAAACACGATTGTAGGAAGTTAAAAATCGAGTGTGAGCCTTTTAAGTGCAATATTTGTAAAAAAGGATTTTCAACCAGTGGCAATTTGACAACTCATATTCAAGGTCAACACAGCACAGAAAAATCACTCGAGTGCAATATTTGTGGAAAGAAATTTTCTAATAAGGTGGCCCTCAGTAGACATAAAATGTCTCATAAAGACGATGAAAAAGTATATAAATGTGATGTTTGTGGAAAGAATCTTAAAGACTTGAGTGCATTGAATATGCATTTGGTTACTCATTCAACTGGAATATCTCATCCGATTAAATGTGACATGTGTGAAAAAACTTTTGCTCATCCGACGTTTGTTGATAAGCACAAAAACCGTGTCCATTTTGGAAAGTCTCCCACAGTAGTGTGTGATATTTGTGGGAAATCTATGGATAAGTATAGTTTGAAAATACATAAAATGGTTCATTCCGGTGAAAAGCCGTACCAATGCAGCCAGTGTGGGAAGAAATTTCGAAGTTCCACAGTATTAAAAGATCATGAGTGGACACACAAAGAGGATACAGTATTTCCTTGTAGTATTTGTGGAAAGTCATACAGAACTCCAAAATTACTCCAAGTACATAAACAATTCCATCAAGACAAAGTTACATGTGAAATATGCGGGAAATCAATACACAAACGTGCTTTTAGGGCACATCTACAATCTCATGCAAACAAGAGGCCTTTCAATTGTGACTTTTGTGAAAAAAAGTTCACCGTCAATAAAGATCGTCAGTTTCACATGTCCCATTTTTGTCATGTATGTAAGATGCGTTTCCCTCGCTATTCAAAACCTAATTGTTTATCCACACATCAAATTGAAGTGCACACTGTAAATACAGTTTTGTATCCAGATATCTTTACCGACACTGACAAAATCACATGTAGAATATGTGGCATATTGGTGGAAAGAGAAGACTTTCTCACCCATAAAGATTCCCATAATATTATACACCCTTTCGAATGTGACATTTGTATGCAGAAGTTTTCTACCCGGATAGGATTTAAAAACCATGTCAATCGTTTATGCCATGTCTGCAATATTTTCATCCCTCAAAATAAGTCTGTTAATGCTTTACTCAAACATCAAGTTGAAGTGCACACTGTGAATACTATTTTGTATCCAGAAGAGACTCGACGAAATCTTGCGGCCCGAAAAAGAAAACCGAACAAAACAAATTACAAGGAAAGTTCTTCTGAACAAGACGAAACGACTTCTGAAAATTCTTACGATGAAGACGACAAAAATGATTTGAACTTAAAAGTGGAAGTGAAAACTGAAAATGAATTTTCGGAAATAGAGGATTCCGATTTTGAATGTCCTTAAATTATGCAATATGCAATCATAACTTTATAGACGGTATTCTTTGATTAGGATTCCGACAAATTACGAAATTATGTTCAGAAGTTTGTAATAAATAGGCAACTTCATTAAAAGCAACTTTTTACTATTTTAATGCGTTTGGAATACACACATTGTTTTCTTTTCAAGATTTAGAAAAAATTAAACGTTTAGAATGATTTCGCGTACTCTATAATAAAGCTACTCTCAATATTATTAGTACCTATATCTATCTACTATATTCTTACAAAATCGAAGAAAATCATGCATTATTGTTGTATTGATCAAGAACGTTTTATGAAATTCGAAAATCTGAAGTTATATTTAAAATTGGCTTATGAGATAATTACACACATTCTATACTATTCCTTTTTAAGCGTAATCAAATCAAAATTAGCCAAAAAATACAATATCATGGAGTAGAGAATGTTTCCCTTTTCGAAAAACTTTAAGAGTTGGGAGTTTCAACTAAACTCCAGCTCAATAACTCAACACAGTATTGCTATTGCTAGTATACTTTACAAAAAAGGTTGTTGTTCAAAGTTCAAATATTATCAAATAATGTCATCTCATTATTGCTCTTTTACTTTAAGTGGATTTGCATAAAAATTGTTTTTATTGATCTAACTTTTATTATTAGCAGAGGTATTTTTTAGCCTGAATTCCGTAGTAAACAAATCAACCCGCGATAACTTCCCTATTTGAATGTATCACGGCGGGAAACTGATCGTTGTTTTAATTTTCAGGATCTTAAATTTAGGGAGAGAAAACAACCTTTTACTTTATATGATGATTAAAAATAGAAATGAACTCCAAAGTAAGAAAATATTTTTAACAATAATAACTTTGCAAAATTTAATCTAAATGTCATTATCAATTATGCCCCTGTATTTTTAAATAAAAATAATATTTGACTCTACTTCATTTACACAGGTAACATATGACAAAAAATACAACTGGCTAATTGGTGATCTGGTGGAAGATTATATGGTGAAGAAGCTGACAACTGGCTATTTCCTGGCTTCCAGGCCCAATTAATATTTTACACCAATATTTTGGCGGTCAACATGTCTGTGGAAAATTCCTATTGCCAAAATTGCATTTTATGCTATAGTTACTACGTTTACAACTCTGACAGCAATAATTTTGAACAGTCAGAACAATTGACACCTTCAATCATAGCAAGCTGTTTGAAGCATATTCCTCAAGATATCAATCAAACGGTGGACTGGAGTCAGCATGCTGGAAATGGGAATGCCTGTTTCAGATTATGTAAAACATGCACTGAAAATATGAAAGCCCTTTCAACTCTGAATTGGGAATTAGAAGAAATACAAAGGAAAATAAGTGAATTGGTGAACACAATTACTTATCATGTCAGAAATGAAAGAGGAAAGAATGAAAAAATTACATCCTATTCTCCATCTGTCGGTTTATCTAATAATGTGAATAGTCTTGATGTAAACATTATAACTGAACAGCAAACCGAATATCGGAATTTAAGGAAGAAAACCAACCCAAATGTAGTGATTGAGGGGAAAAATGACAAAATTATAGCCGACGATTTCGAATCTTTTGATTCAGATCCTGGAACTCAGTCAGACGATGGAAATGGGACACCATCTGAAACAAGTAACTCTGGCTTCGGATTAGAGAATATTTCATCGGCGGATAAGTCATCACTTAAATCTAATAGTATGTAAAAATTATACTTGCATTTTATGAATTCACTATTACATTATGACAATGATTTTATTTATTATTAAATAGTAGAAATAATTGCTATTCAATTTTAATAACATAGAGTTAAAGGTAACATTAATTATATCTCTTATATTATAAACACAGAAAAGAGATAAAGCAATAAATTTACCAATCTATCTATGTATGTATGTCTGGTAGGAGAGCTTAGGAAACATGCATACATTACGTAATGCAAAAACCCCTCCCCAATTTGTAACGAAAGTGCTGACTGTAACACTTTTTGGATTCCACCTCCTCCTCCCCCAACAACTACACGTAATATATGCAGGTTCCTTTAAACCAAAATGCGCATGCTAACTTTCTCTAAACCACCGAAATGAGTTGTTTCATAAATTATTATGACATCAAAACAATAATATACATGGGGACATTTTGTAATGATTGTAATGTGTGTATTAATTAGCATTTCAAAACTTCTAATGCAAATTAGTTCTGCTAAATCGACAAATTATTTTATATTTTTAGCATTTTTTAGTAGAATTTTTTTTATGCCCCATTGATTTCTTTGTGCCAGTTTGCACACCTTTTTTGTAGAATTAAATAAAAATATGTAGTACTGGTTAACATAAAAACCTTAGTGAAGTACCGATGATTTTTGGAATTGTTTTTGTTACTGTGATGGGTGGCCTAAAGAAATTCACTTGTGTGCTAGATTCCACCCCCTTAGCTGGGTTCACTAGTAGTTAATAATCATCTAAAAATGTAAACTTTCTTTATATTTTTTACAGAAACTAAAGTCCAGTGCACAGAACAGGTGCTACCGAAATCAAGACTTCAGAAACTTTTAGATAGTAATTCCGGTTACAAATGCTCGACTTGTCACAAGAAATTTTCTCGGTTCAGAATTTTGCAGAAACACGATTGCGGGAAGCCAACAATCGAGTGTGAGACTTGTGGGTTATCATTCTCCAGTTCGGGTGTATTGAAACTTCACACTCGTACTCACACTGGAGAAAAGCCTTTTAAATGCAAAATTTGTAAAAAAGGATTTTCAACTAAAGGCAATTTAACAACTCACATTCAAGGTCTACACAGTACAGAAAAATCACTCGAATGCGAGATTTGTGGAAAGAAATTCGCTTATAGAACGGCCCTCAGTCAACACAAAATATCTCATAATGAAGCTGAGGTATATAAATGTGATGTTTGCGGGAAGAAATTTAAAGTCTTGAACGCATTAAAATCACATTTGGTTATTCATTCAACTGGAACATCTCATCCGTTTAAATGTGAAATTTGTGAAAAAACGTTTGCTCGTCCGGAGCATGTATATCAGCACAAAAGACGTGTCCATTCCGGCCTGGAAATACTTATAACATGTGACATTTGTGGGAAATCCTTGACAAAGGATAGAATGAGATCACATAAACTGATTCATTCTGGGGAGAAGCCTTTTCAATGCAGCCAGTGTGGAAAGAAATTTCGATGTTCCACAAAATTTAAAGATCATGAGTGGACACACAAAGAAGATACAGTATTTCCTTGTAATATTTGTGGAAAGTCATACAGAACTCCAAAATTACTCCAAGGGCATTTACGACTCCATAAGCAAAACAAAACTACATGTGAAATATGTGGAATATCAATATTCCCATCCAATTTAAAGGCACATCAAAAATATCATACAAACGAAAGGTGCTTCAATTGTGACATTTGCGACAAGAAATTCACCACCAGTAAAGGTCTTAGTCATCACATGTCCCTTTTTTGTCATGTATGCAACATACGTTTCCCACAATATTCAAAAGCTAATTGTTTATCCACACATCAAGTTGAAGTGCACACTGTAAATACAATTTTGTATCCAGAGATGTTTACTGACAGTGACCAAATCACATGCAAAATATGTGGCATATTGGTGGAGAGAGATAACTTTCTCACACATAAAAAATCCCATAATATTGTTAAGCCTTTCAAATGTGACATTTGTATGCAAAAGTTCTCTTCCCAGACAGGATTTAAGAACCATGTTAATCGTTTATGTCATGTCTGTAATATTTTTCTCCCTCAAAATGAGTCTGTTGATGCTTTACTCAAACATCAAGTTGAAGTGCACACGGTCAATACCATTTTGTATCCCGAAGATAATCTTGCTGGCAATGGCGAACCAAAAAGAAAGAAATCTAAACGAAACATTGTGACCAGAAAAACCGGAAAAAGAAAATCCAACAAAGTAAATTACAAGGAAAGTTCTTCAGAACAAGATGAAATGACTTCTGAAAATTCTTACGATGAGGACGAAATGGATGATTTGAATTTAAAAGCGGAAGTGAAAATTGAAGATGAATTTTCGGAAATTGAGGATTCCGAAAATTCCGATTTTGGATGTACTTAAGCTATGTAATATGCAAATCGTAACTTTATAGACATTCTTCTTTGAATGGGATTCCGACAAATTATGAAATTATGTTCAGAAGTTTGTAATAAATACGTAATTTTATTTATGAAAAATTAGTATTTTAATACTTTAATGCGTTTTGAATTCAAACATTGTTTTTTTAAGAGTTAAGCCAAAAATTTAACGATTGGAATGGTTTCGCACGCTCCATAATAAAGTTATTTATTATTATCAGTATATCTGCTAATAAAATCGAGGAAAATTATGCATTATTATTGTACTGATTAAGAACGTTATAATGAAATTTGACAATCTGAAGTTAATATTAAAATTGGCTTATGGAATAATTACACACACATTCTATGTTATTCCTTTTTAAGTGTAATCAAATCAAAATTAGCCAAAAATTACAATATTTTGGCGTGAAGAATGTTTCATTTTTCAAAAAAGTTTAATGGGTGGTAAATTTCAGCCAAAACCCTCTCAATACCGTCTTGCTAGTATAATTTTCTTATTAGCAGAGGTATTTTTTAACATAACATAACCCAAAATTCCGTAGCGAACAAACCACCCGCGACAACTTTCCGATTTGAATGTGCCAAGGCGGGAAACTGCAAGTTGTTCTAATTTTCAATGCCTTAAAAGGTAGACAGTAGACTACTAACCTTTTACTTCAGTCAGATGATGAATAAAAATAGAAATAAACTCCAAAGTATTAATAAAAATAATTATATAATAATAATTTAATATAATAGATATAATAATCATATAATAATAAAAATAATATTTGACTCTACTTCACTTACACAGGTAACAGGACAAAAATACAACTGGCTAACATTGTTATATTATACACATCTGTACTGAGACTGATGGGAGATTATTGATCGAGAAGCTGACAACTGGCTATTTTATCCTGGCGTCCAGGCCCAATTAATATTTTACACCAATATTTTGCCGGTCAAAATGTCTGTGGAAAATTCCTATAGCCAAAATTGCATTTTATGCTATAGTTACTACGTTTACAACTCTGACAGCAATAATTTTGAACAGTCAGAACAATTAACACCTTCAATCATAGCAAGCTGTTTGAAGCATATTCCTCAAGATATCAATCAAACAGTGGACTGGAGTCAGCATGCTGGAAATGGGAATGCCTGTTTCAGATTATGTAAAACATGCACCGAAAATATGAAAAATCTTTCAAATCTAAATTGGGAATTAGAAGAAATACAAAGGAAAATAAGTGAATTGGTGAACACAATTACTTATCATGTCAGAAATGAAAGAGGAAATAATGAAAAAATTTCATCCTATTCTCCATCTGTCGATTTAACTAATAATGTGAATAGTCTTGATGTAAACATTATAACTAAACAGCAAACCGAATACGGGAATTTAAGGAAGAAAACCAACCCAAATGTAGTGATTGAGGGGAAAAATGACAAAATTGTAGCCGACGATTTTGAATCTTTTGATTCAGATCCTGGAACTCAGTCAGACGATGGAAATGGGACACCATCTGATACAAGTAACTCTGGCTTCGGATTACAGAATATTTCATCGGCGGATAAGTCATTACTTAAATCTAATAGTATGTAAAAATTATACTTTGCATTTTATGAATTGACTGCTACATTACCATATTGATATTTATTTAGTAGTAAATAGTAGAAATAATTACTATTTAATTTTAATAAAATAGTTTTAAGGGTAACTATATATTTACATCTCTTCTTATAAGGATAAAGTGGGACATGCGCTTAAATAATTCCGTATGTGTACCCGTGTAGATTTGTATCAAGAGATTTTCGTGCCACTGCATTACAATATTATAATTTCAAAACATTTAAGTATCAAAATTTGATTTGGTTTTGCACACATTGGAGTCCATTGTTTTCTTCAGAATTGACTGACTTAATACACAACTATCACTCAATCACTCTATAGGATAAACCTAGACTGGCTCATGCGCGTTGAATGTAAGCGTTTATGTGTCGCAGGCATCAAAATGCAGTACCGTATTTAGAAGTCGATTTCGGAGGGGGCAATGATATCATATGACAAAATATATTAGGCATAAATCGCGCGAAAAATTTTGGCTTACTTTGTCTAAAATGAGTCAAAAATAGCCAAAAAATCACATAAAATGGTATGCGCGAAAGGTTTTGGTATTTTGAAAAAAATTTCTTGGATTTCGGATGCTCCCCCTCAATACGGCCTTGTCAAAATGTTTTGGCAGAAAATTAAATTTTGCTTACACCTACAACTAAACCCCGCTCCCAAAGTGGACGGATCTTGTTGCTTGGACATTTGAATATTTTAGATTCCCAATTGTGTCATTACTATTAGAAGTAGAAGATAAACAGTGAATAATGCCACGATAGCAGAATTGAAGCACAATTTTCTAGCAAATTTAGGTGAAAGTGGAGAGGACCGAAATTTCGTCCGACTTTCATGGACAAATCAAGTAGAATGAAATATTTTGTTTTAGAACATGACCTTAGGATAATAACGATTATTTGTAGCAAACATTTAGTAACCTAGTTAACATACATATAATTTTGTTTTGGTTGACATTTCACACACATACATCATCACACTATTCAGAATCCAACAAACAGTAAGATATGCGCGGTGACCAATTCCGTTTGTTTGTAATTTGGTTACTGTGCGGTCAGTTAAGTCTCCTACGACTTACAACTAAGGCTCGAACTCGAAATATTTCATAACAGAAGTAGTGCATGCATTCTGTAGACAAATTTTCAGCTTTCAGTGCTGAGTGAACACAAGAATAATGGGATCAGCTCGAAAAGCCCAAGATATAATTTTAAACTCTCTTGTGGGACAAAATTACAATCAAAACTTTTCAGTTTTCAAATTGACCGCGTGACGCTTTGCCAATTAAGGCTAACTGTACTTCAAAATGGTCCATTATCAAGTAATAGAAGTATGTACAGGGTGGCCGCGAATGAATGACTCACACTTTGACCCTAAATAATTTCCAAACGGTTCAACATATTCCAACGAGACATACACCAATCGAAAGACCAAGCGAAAACTTAGAAATTAGCTAAATATCAATGCTAACAAAAATTTATTACTTGGTAAAATGTTGCTTGGACGAAAAAAGGTGAATTCGTACTCCCGTAAATGCCTCAATGCCACTTTGATCTTTAATAACGTTAGATTTATTGGGTTCAGGTCAACAAGGTTAACGGCATCGAAAAGAGCGTGCGATTTTGAGTAAAACTCAAATGTTTTAAAGTGTAAAAATAAGAATACCTTCTTCTGGAAAGTGACCCGCAAAGAAGAGTAACATTCATTGTGGAATTTTTGCAAAGTCAGATTAAAATCTCGATTTTGTAAGGAAGGTAATCTGGACAGTTAAGACACGTTTTTGGACAGTTTTTCCAATTCATAAATCTTATCGCACGTGATTAAATACGAATATAAAATTATGAATAACGTGGACCTTAAAATTAACCTCACACTACTGTGCCAGTGCTTGAGGGCTTGTTTTTTACTCCTCTGGGATATTTTCTCGGAATTGTCACGCCTTCCTTTTTTTGAGGGATCTTGAAACGTTGAAACTTTTCAGCGATAGATAACCGATCCGGGATGTAACCAAATCAGAAAAACAGTGGAAACTACGATTGCAACTTTCCAAATCACATCCCTTACAAAATCGAGATTTTAATCTGACTTTGCAAACAATTCAGCAATGAGAAACTCTTCTTTGCAGGTCACTTTCCAGAAGAAGGTATTCTTATTTTTACACTTTAAAACATTTGGATTTTACTCAAAATCGGACGCTCTTTTCGATGCCGTTAACCTCGTTGACCTGAACCCAATAATTCTAACGTTATTAAAGATCAAAGTGGCATTGCGGCATTTACGGGAGTACGAATTCACCTTTTTTCGTCCAAGCAACATTTTACCAAGTAATAAATTTTTGTTAGCATTGATATTTAGCTAATTTCTAAGTTTTTGCTTGGTCTTTCGATTGGTGTATGTCTCGTTAGAATATGTTAAACCGTTTGGAAGTTATTTAGGGTCAAAGTGTGAGTCATTCATTCGCGGCCACCCTGTATAATGGTGGTTCGAGTACCGTAAAACGCAAATCAAACATGTGATCATGGTAGATGACCGGAGTAAGTTGCCAGCAAGCACGTATTTAGTAGGGGGGCGGGGGGGCGCAGCGCCCCCCCTAAATCTGAGAAAAAGAGAATTTTTTTCTCAAAAATGGCCTAAAATTGCAAAATTTTTTCGCGCTTCGCGCGAATATGTCTTATTTTAGGCATAATTTTTGCTTCCGCCCCCCCTTAAACAAATTTCTAGATACGTGCCTGGTTGCCAGTATCCACAATTCTATTTCAAAACAAAAAGTGGACTCTAGGTCGTACTAAGGGGAATTTATAGAATACTTTTTGAATCTCTGTCTCTATCAATGTAAAATCTCTACCTACCGTCCCACCAAATGAGAAACCATGGAAAAATCAATCGGAATTAATATAAAGAATCTGTCTGTTAGATGCATTCTAATCACCGTACAATTTATGCCCTGGAATAAACACTGGCTTTAATTTATAACAGGGCCTGGGACATGTGACCGGTTATAATTAATAATCATCTAACAATGTATGATAATAAACTTTCTTTATATTGTTTACAGGAACGAAAGTCCAGTGCACAGAACAGGCGCAGCCGAAATCAAGTCTTGAGAAACTTTTAGATAGTACTTCCGGTTACGAATGCTCGACTTGTCACAAGAAATTTTCTCGGTTCACAATTTTGCAGAAACACGATTGCGGGAAGCCAACAATCGAGTGTGAGACCTGCGGGTTGTCATTCTCCAGTTCGGGTGTATTGAAGCTTCACACTCGCACACACACTGGGGAAAAACCTTTTAAATGCAAAATTTGTAAAAAAGGATTTTCAACCAGAGGGAATTTGACAACTCACATTCAAGGTCAACACAACACAGAAAAATCATTTGAATGCGAGATTTGTGAAAAGAAATTCGCTTATGGAGTGGCGCTCAGTAGACATAAAATGTCTCATAATGAAGCTGAAGTATATAAATGTGACGTTTGTGGGAAGAAGCTTAAAGACTTAAGAGCATTGAAATTGCATTTGGTTACTCATTCAACTGGAACATCTCATCCTTTTAAATGTGACCTTTGTGAAAAAACTTTTGCTCGTCCGATGTTTGTTGTTAAGCACAGAAAACGTGTCCATTTTGGAGAGTATCCCACAGTGGTGTGTGATATTTGTGGGAAATCTATGGATAAGTATAGTTTGGACAAACATAAAATGATTCATTCCGGGGAAAAACCGTTTCAATGCAGCCAATGTGGAAAGAATTATCGAACTTCCAAAGAATTACAAGATCATGAGTGGACACACAATAAGGAAGTAGTATTTCCGTGTGATATTTGTGGAAAGTCATACAGAACTCCAAACTTACTCCAACTTCATTCACGATTCCATAAGCAAAACAAAAACAAAATTACATGTGAAATATGCGGAAAATCAATATTCTCTTCTAATTTAAAGGCACATCGACAATCTCATAACGAAAGGTGCTTCAATTGTGACATTTGCGACAAGAAATTCACCACCGATAAAGGTCGTGATCATCACATGTCCCTTTTTTGTCATGTATGTAACATACGTTTCCCACAATATTCTACAGCTGATTCTTTAAGCACACATCAAATGGAAGTGCACACTGTAAACACAGTTTTGTATCCAGAGATATTTACTGACGTCCATGTTGACAAAATCACATGTAAAATATGTGGCAAGTTGGTGGAAAAGGACAATTTTCCCACACATAAAAAATCCCATAATATTGTAAAACCTTTCAAATGTGACATTTGTATGCAAAAGTTCTCTACCCAGACAGGATTTAAGAACCATGTCAATCGTCTATGTCATGTCTGTAATATTTTCCTCCCTCAAAATGAGTCTGTTGATGCTTTACTCAAACATCAAGTTGAAGTGCACACAGTCAATTCCATTTTGTATCCCGAAGATAATCTTGCTGGCAATGGCGAACCAAAAAGAAAGAAATCTAAACGAAACATTGTGACCAGAAAAACCGGAAAAAGAAAATCCAACAAAGTAAATTACAAGGAAAGTTCTTCCGAACAAGATGAAATGACTTCTGAAAATTCTTACGATGAGGACGAAATTGATGATTTTAAGTTAAAAGAGGAAGTTAAAACTGAAAATGAATTTTCGGAAATTGAGGATTCCGATTCTGAATGTACTTAAACTATGTAAATATGCAATCGTAACTTTATAGATATGCTTCTTTGAAAGGGATTCCGACAAATTATGAAATTATGTTCAGATGCTTGTAATAAATACGTAATTTTATTTATACTAAATTAGTATTTTAGTCCTTTAATGCGTTTTGAATACACAAATTGTTTTCTTTTCAAGAGTTAAGCAAAATTAACGTTTGCCATGATTTCACTCACTCTACTCTGTATAATAAAGTTATTCATTATTGGTATCCGCTTACAAAATCGAGGAAATTTATGCATTATTATTGCAATGATCATAATAATCAAGAATGTTTTATGAAGTTTGAAAATCTGACGTTATATTTAAAATTGGCTGAAGATATAATTACACATAATCAATGCCATTCCTTTTTAAGCGTAATCAAATCAAAATTAGCCAAAAAATACAACAAAATACATTTCGACGTCAAAAATGTTTCATTTTTCAAAAAACTTTGGAAAGGGTGGAAAGTTTCAGCCAAACTCCCCTATTAAACACAGACTTGCCAGTATAGTTTGCAAAGGTTGTTGTTAAAATACTATCAAATAATATCTTCTCATTATCTTTTACTTTATACTTAGTACTACTAGTGCAGGAAGGATTTTTCATTTGGGTGGACACTTTTCAAATGCTGGGTCATGTTTGATTTTTATAATTCAAATTAATTGATAATTTAATTGGAAATAGATAAAAATTGTTTTTATTGTTCCTAACTTTTTGCTTATTATTAGCAGAGATTTTTTAACCTAACCCGAATTCCGTAGTAAGCATTCAACCCGCGATAACTTCCCTGTTTGAATGTGTCACGGCGGTAAACTTTACGTTGTTTCAATTGTCAGAATCTTAAATTTAGGTAGAAATAATACTTTAATTCAGATGATGAATAAAAACAGAAGTGAACCTCAAAGTAAGAAACGATTTTAAAAAATAATAACTTTCCAAAATTTAATCCAGTATTTTTAAATTAATACACTATTTTACTCTACTTCACTTATACAGGTAACATGACAAAAATACAACTGGCTAACATTGTTATGCACATCTGATCTGATCGGAGATTATTAGTCAATAAGAAGCTGACAACTGGATATTTAATTTTTATCCAGGCCCAATTAATATTTTACATCAATATTTTGCCGGTCAAAATGTCTATGGAAAATTCCTATACTCAAAACTGCATTTTATGCTACAGTTACTACGTCTACAACTCTGACTGCAATAATTTTGAACAGTCAGAACAATTAACTCCTTCAATCATATCAAACTGTTTGAAGCATATTCCTCAAGATATCAATCAAACAGTGGACTGGAGTCAGCATGGGGGACATGGGAATACCTATTTGAGTTTATGTACAACATGCACTGAAAATATGGAAACTCTTTCAACTCTGAATCGGAAATTAGATAAAATACAAAGAAAAATTAAAAAATTGGTGAACAAGATAACTTATTATGTCCGAAATGAAAGAGGAAAGACACTTGACAGTTCAATTGAAGATTGTAATAATCTTGATGTGCAGCGTATTGTTGAACAGCAAACAGAATATAAGAAAAAATTACGAAAGAAAGTCAAAGCTAGTGCACTAAATGAAGACAATAATGAAGAAATTATAGCTGACGATTTCGAATCTTTGAATTCAGGTTTCAATGATGCCACTCAGTCGGACGAAGAAGATGGAACAACATCTGAAACAAGCAACGGGTTGGGAAACATTTCATTCAGAGATAATTTGTTACCCACTGGTATGTCATTTCTACATTTTATGAATTTACTATCGTGTTACCAGAAGAGCATTTTATTTAGTAGTAATTAGTAATAATTATTAGTAGAAACATACGTGATAAAAATGTCTGTCTAAATCATCGCGAAAAAGGATGATAACAACCATTTTTATAATTTTTAGCCTCAAGCATTCAGTGTGCAGAGCAGACGCAACCGAAATCAAACCTTCAAAAGCTTTTGGACAGTACTTCCGGTTATGATTGTTCGGTTTGTCATAAGAAATTTTCTCGTTACACCATTTTCCAAAAACACGATTGTGGGAAGCCAACAGTCGAGTGTGAGACTTGCGGATGTTCATTCTCCAGTTCGGGGGTATTGAAACTTCACATTCGATCGCATACAGGAGAAAAACCATTTAAATGCAAGATGTGTAAAAAAGCCTTTTCAACCAAAGGCAATTTGGCAACTCACATTCACTGTAACCACAGCACAGAAAAATCATTCGAGTGCGGGATCTGTGGGGAAAAATTCGCTTATGGAGTGGCTCTCAGTAGACATAAAATGTCTCATCATGAATCGGCTGTGTTACATAAATGTGATGTTTGTGGGAAGAATTTCAAACGATTGGAAACGTTGAAATTGCATTTGGTAACCCATTCAACTGGAACGACTCATCCATTTCAATGTAACATGTGTGACAAAACGTTTACTCTTCCGAAAGCTCTACAAACACACAAAAAGAGTGTCCATTTTAATGAAGGGACTGTGAAATGTGATATTTGTGGGAAATCAGTCGGAAAGAGTCGTTTAAAAAACCATAAAATGATACATTCTGGGGAGAAGCCATTTGAATGCAGTCAATGTGGAAAGAAATATCGAAAGTCGACACAATTACAAGATCATGAATGGACACACAAAGAAGGCGCAGTTTTTCCGTGTGATGTTTGTGGAAAGTCATACAAAACTCCCCATTTACTCAAAGTGCATTCGCGATTCCATAAGGACAAAATTACATGTGAAATATGCGGGAAATCAATATTCCCATCTAATTTAAAGACACATCAGCAATCTCATACAAACGAGAGACGCTTCAAATGTGACATGTGTGACAAGAGTTTCACTGATAAAAGAGGACAAATACGTCATGAAAACCATTTTTGCCATATATGTAAGATACAATTTTCTCGTACTTCAAATGTTAATACTTTAGCCAGACATCAAGTAGAAGTGCACACTGTAACTATTTTGTGTCCAGAAGAGACTTTTAATACTGATGACAACCAACCAATACGAAAGAAAATTAAACCGGACATTATGACCCGAAAAACCGACAAAAGAAAATCCAACAAAATCAATAACAAGGAAAATTCTTCTGAACAAGACGAAACGATTTCTGAAAATTCTTACGATGACGATGAAATGAATGATTTTAAGTTAAAAGTAGAAGTAAAAATTGATGATGAATTTTCGGATATAGATGATTCCGATTTTGAATGCACTGAAATTATGCAATCGTAATTTTATAGACATTATTTCTTGGACAAGGTTCCGACAAAATATAAAATTATGTTTGAAATAAATCCGTAATTCCATTTATAGTAACTACTAATGTCCTGAATTCATTGATCATTGTATCTTTCTAATTGATATATTTAAAATCTAAATATTCTAAATACATTTGAGGAACAGTGCAGAGTCTGCAGAGCAGTGCTGTGCATACTGCATAATATTTTATTCTCTCTTGAGCAACAGAAAAAAGTTTGCTAGTCACAGGGATACTTTATAACCCGAATCCCTATAGCAAATTAACCCGCGAAAACTTACTTATTTGAATGTGTCACAGCGGAAAATAGCTTGTTGTTTTAACTTTGCGAGTTTGGAATTCGGGGAGACGAGACGAGAGATATTATCCCTTCAGAATACTTCTGAATACTTCAGATCTCAGATGATGAATAAAAAAGAAATGAACGACCAAGTAAGAGACGATTTTTAACAATATTATCTTTCCAAAATCTAATCCTCATTATCCATTATATTTATTCAAAACGTTAATCAACGATTAGAAAACTGCTAAAACAAGTCAAAAGTAAAATACAAGAAATTGGACGCAGCTTTTAAAACATTAAGTATTCAAATTTTTATTATAATATATTATGTTCTCAAGAAATTTTTTCCACCACATTGGTCTAATTCTATAATATAATCGTAGATTTGAATGAAATTACCTGACTATATGTTCTTGGTAGGAGAGCCTAGAGAACCTCCATATATTACATAACGTAAAACCCCCTTCCCCTTGTCTAACATAATATATAAAAATTATTTTAAATTATTATTTAATACACAATTTAATTGTTTGAAAGAACCCGATATAAAATAACTTTTAAAGGTGTATAAACTTTGGTGGTTATAACCGAGTCTATTTTGTTAGATAAATATTGAATAAATATTGATAATTATTTGACCCTGTATTTTTAAATAAAAATAATGTTTGATTCTAATTTACTTACAGGTAACAGGACAAACGCATAGCTAACATCCACATTTGACCTTATGTCTGATAGTAGATCAAGAAACTAGTAACCGGCTATTTTATCCAACGCAATAATAAATATTTTTGACTAATATTTGCCGGCCAAGATGTCTGTTCAAAATGCATCTAACCAAAATTGCATTTTATGCTACAGTTACTACGTCTACAACTCTGGCTGCAATAATTTTGAAAAGTCAAGACAAATAACTCCATCAATGATATCAAACTGTTTAAAGCATATTCCTCAAGATATCAATCAAACAGTGGACTGGAGTCAGAATGATGGAAATTGGAATACATATTTGCATTTATGCACAATATGCACTGATAATATGAAAAATCTTTCAGCCCTGAATTGGGAATTAGAAGAAATACAAAGGAAAATATGTGAATTAGTCAACACGATTACTTATCATGTCAGAAATGAAAGAGGAAAGAAGGCATGTGAAACACCACTTGTCAGTTCAATTAAAGATTGTACTGATCTTGATGTGAAGCGTATTGCTGAACAGCAAACAGAATGCAGGATATTGCGGAAAGAAATCAAAGCAAGTGCCGTGAACGAGGGCAATAATGACGAAATTATAGCCGACGATTTCGAATCTTTGAATTCAGATCCAGGAACTCAGTCAGACGATGAAGATGGGACAACATCTGAAACAAGCAACGTCGGATTGGTAAACATTTCATCCGCGGATGAATTAATGTCTAAGCCCACTAGTAAGTCATTATCTACTCTACATTTGCTTTTGTATAATTCGTATTGCCAGAAGAGCATTTTATTCATTAGTAACTATTAGTAGAAACAGTTGCTAAAAATTTAACGTCTGTCTACAAGCGAATTTCGAAGGTGACGAATTTTGGGGGCGGGGATGGCTAAAATATTTTCAAAAGATGTTATTTTAAACTATATTCGTGCGTAGCGCAAAAATTTTAGGCATTTCTTGACGGAAATGAGTCAAAAATGGCCTAAAATTGGAAACAATCTCTCGTAGGACGAAATTTTTTGGTATTTTGAGAAAAAAATTCACTTTCCTTGGATTTCGGGAGGGTGGCTCAGCCCGTAAAGCCCATCCGTCAATACACGTCGTTGTCTGCCTATACCATACTCATTCAGAAGGATTATAACAACTATTTTTATAATTTTTAGCCTCAAAAATTCAGTGCGCAGAACAGACGCAACCGAAATCAAATCTTCAAAAGCTATTGGACAGTACTTCCGGTTACGAATGTTCAACCTGTCACAAGAAATTTTCTCGTTACACAGTTCTGCAGAAACACGATTGTGGAAAGCCAACAGTAGAGTGTGAGACTTGCGGATGTTCATTCTCCAGTTCGGGGGTATTGAAACTTCACATTCGGTCACACACGGGAGAAAAACCGTTCAAATGCGATTTTTGTGAAAAAGCATTTTCAACCAGAGCCAATTTAAGAACTCACATTAAAGCTATGCACAGCACGGACAAGTCATTTGAGTGCGAGATCTGCGGAAAGAAATTTCCTTATGGAGCGGCCCTCAGTCAACACAAAATATCTCATAATGATGCATCAGAAGAACTATACAAATGTGATGTTTGTGGGAAGAGTTTCAAACGTTTGAAAGCATTAAAATTGCATTTTATTACTCATTCAACTGGAACCACTCATCCGTATAAATGTGACCTTTGTGAAAGAGCCTTTGGTCATCAGAAGAATTTAGAGGTTCATAAGAAAGGTGTACATTTTGGTGAAGAAACAATTAAGTGTGATATTTGTGGGAAATCTGTCAGAAAATGTCATTTTAAAAATCATAAAATGGTCCATTCTGGGGAAAAGCCTTATCAGTGCAGCCAATGTGGAAAGAATTATCGAACCTCCTCAGAATTAAAAGATCATGAATGGACACACAAAAAGGAAGCAGCATTTCATTGTGATGTTTGTGGAAAATCATATAACACTCCCAAATTACTCAGAGCTCACTCACGTTACCATCAAGATAAAATTACATGTGAAGTCTGCGGAAAGCCGGTATGCAAGGAAGGCTACTTGACACATCAAAAAATTCATACCGGCAAGAAACCTTTTAAATGTGGCATTTGTGACAAACGTTACTTGTGCAGATCAAGGCTTAATGATCATTTTGATCGTTTTTGTCATATCTGTAATAAATCTTTCTATGTAAAACATAAAGTTAATACTTTAGCCAGACATCAATTTGAAGTGCACACTGTAAACACAATTTTGTATCCAGAAGAGATTTCCACTGATAATAACGAACCAATAAGAAAGAATACGAAAAGGAAAATTGTGACCAGGGAAGCTAGCAAACGAAAAGCAAGTAAAGTGAATTATAAGGAAAGTTCTTCCGAAGATGATGATATAAGTTCTGAAAGTTCTAACGATGAGGACGAGATTGATGATATAGAATTCAAATATGAGGTGAAAGATGAATTTTCTGAAGTAGAGTATTACGATTTTGAATGATTTTAAATTCTGCAATCGTAATTTTATGGACTACAATATTTCTTGGCGATGCTTAAAATAAAATATTAAGTGGCCTTCAATTACTTTTTATCAAAATAATATCTAAACTCAATAAAAATTGTATAACATTTATGTTTTCAACTTCTATACATTTTACAAGTATATTTTTCATATATTAACAATTATCTATATCTTTACATAAACGTAAAGTGGGACATGCGCATATAATTCTGTCGGTATTCTTGTATTAAGGTTTGTATGTATATGTCGTTTTGTAGAGTATAAGGACTAGCCTACCAGTACTGATTTTGTTTTGCATTTTAATGCGCTTTGGCACCAAAAATTAGTCTACTAAACAATCAACGGTCTATAAAATTCCGGCCAATGCGCAGTCGCAAGAAATTTACTTATTTCAATATTTTTCTAGTACACTTTATATGTTAGGTTTCAACTAGTTTTATATATTTTCCTATACCTCTAAAATAATATTCTCCCTACTCATAACTTTCTTCCGTCTCGAAGCGAGTTATACAAATTTGACGTTGGTAAAAATATTCAAATGGTAACAACTGCATTTGATTTCTCATTAATCCAATACCTCTCATCCATATAAAAAGGTCACCTTGTGACAAAACGGCTTAAAAATGGTCCGAAGTCTAAAATGGGCACAAAAACTGTCCGTTAAAGTGGGGCATTAGGAACTCCAAATTATTCAACCAGGTCCGCGAATATCTAGGTTGTTTGAATTTGGCACAGGAATAAAAACAAATAATTCGTAAGCTAAATAAAAAGAAATGTCAATTGAATTTATTTCTAGGGTACATTTAATTATGATATATTATCCTGCTGACAAAGTCTAATCCCCATTACATCCTTATCCTGAGGGTTAAACATTTTCATTTCTGAAATCGACAAGAAAGTCTAAGAAGTTTCCCATTATAGTGGAGAGTCAAGTCAAAGTCAAGAGGTGTCATGTCAACAAGAGGGTAAGGTATAAGTTAGCATTAAACATCTTTATGTTTTACATTTTACAGTAATTTTGAATTTTAACAACAAAACAGAAGTACATACATAGGTATTATGAATTATTGATCATTCGGAGATTTTGAAATGTTTTTCTGAGAAGGTGGCCGATTTCTAATGTCTAAGGCTAAAATCAGGATATGTCGTGAAATATTGCCTTCGAAAAAGTTTTTTTTGCAATCGATCACCTCTTTCATAAGGATATAAAGAATATTGCTAAATACAAGTCCATTTTTACAAAACATGAAACGACGATTCTCATTTCCATATCTACATTTTAACATGAACACAGTCAAGTATATCTAACTAAGACCTTTTTCAATGATATTTATTACTTCTTCTCTTTGTGTAGCTTTAACAGCACGAATCTACCGAAAATTGATTTACATTCTTAAAAATCATCGAAAACCAAGATGTCCTTGCAGAATAGCTACAGTCAAAGTTGTATTTTATGCTACAGTAACTACGATTGCAATACTGTTCAACAACTTTCACAATTAAATCCGTATATTATATCAACATGTTTGGGACACATTCCTCAAGACATACATCAAACAGTGGACTGGAGTCTGGAGGGTGGACAAGAAAATTACTCCTTGAGGTTATGTAACATATGCACAGAAAATATAAAAAATCTTTCCACTCTGAACTGGAAATTAGAAGAGATACAAAGGAAAATAAGTGATTTAGTGAACACGATCACTTTTCATGTCAGAAATGAAAGACAAAAGAAGGAATACCAAACAAAATCAGTCAATTTATATAATAGTAGTAGTTCAAATACAAATATTGGTGTGGAGGTTAATAAAACTTCATCAAAGGTAATCTCGTCAAGTGCAGTGCGTAGGGATAATAATGACGATATTACAGACCAGGAATTCGAATCTCTAAATTCAGATCCCAGCAACGGAACGGACGACGAATTGTCAAAGTCTGGCACCAACAACCCTGGTTCACTGTTGAGAACAACTTCATCCGTGGATACGCAACCACGTAAGTTTACTGTACTGTAGGTGCAGTTGATGACATAATAAATTGACAGTTTCTTTAAAAACAATATTTTATTAAAGTAAACAACTGAAAACATTTTTAATAGATGTTTGTAAATTTTTCCAAACAATATTAGCAAGAAAATAGTGAATCAACTAAAATATTATTATTACGAATAATATTAACTTATTATTACTTTTAATTACTTGGTTGATTACTGTCACTGGTTGATAACTGTCAAGTCATTACCAATTTAACAGACAATAATAATTAAATATTTATTAGAGAAGACTGATCATGCACCTTTCATCTATGACATTCACTGATCAACTGACATTTTTGAAATAAAAACTAACAATTTATGACATAATGCGACATGAGTAGACCAACATAATAAAATATAAATAATCTTTGCCAAAACTGTTATTATTTAAAATGTGATAATTGTAACTTTTTATACATAGCCTCAAAAATTCAGTGCGTAGAACAGACGCAGCCGAAATCAAGTCTTCAAAACCTTTTGGACAGTACTTCCGGGTATGAATGCTCAACTTGCCACAAGAAATTTTCACGCTATTCCGTTCTGCAGAAACACGATTGTGGGAAGCCTACATTCGAGTGTGAGACTTGCGGATGTTCATTTTCCAGTTCGGGGGTATTGAAACTTCACACTCGATCTCATACAGGAGAAAGGCCGTTTAAGTGCCATATTTGTGGAAAAGCCTTTATAACCAGAGGAAATTTGACAACTCACATTCAAGGTCAACACAGTACAGACAAATCTTTCGTGTGCAATATTTGTGGAAAGAAATTCGCTTATAGCGTGGCCCTCAGCAAACACAAAACATCTCACCATGAAGCACCAGAAGAATTATACAAATGTGATGTTTGCGGCAAAAGTTTTAAAGAGTTGAAATTATTGAAATTACATTTGATTACTCATTCAACGGGTACATCTCATCCTTATAAATGTGACCTTTGTGAAAAAACGTTTACTCATCCAAATGGATTAAAAGTACACAAAAGGAAAGTTCATTTTGGCCAGGGAACAGTTACATGTGACATTTGTGGAAAATCAGTCGATAAAAAGTGTTTAAAAATCCATAAAATGGTACATTCTGGTGAAAAACCATTTCAATGCAGCCAGTGTGAGAAGAGTTATCGAACATCGTCAGAATTGAAAACTCATGAATGGACTCACAACGAGGAAGCAGTATTTCCCTGTGATGTTTGTGGAAAGTCATACAGAACTCCCCATTTACTCAGCGTGCATTCACGATTCCATAAGCAGGACAAAATCACTTGTGGAATATGCGGAAAATCAATATACCCTTCTAATTTTACGGCACATCAACTAACTCATACAAAGGAGAGACGCTTCAAATGTGACATTTGTGGCATGAAATTTGCCTATAAAAAATCGGAAATGCGTCATCATAAAAATTTTTGTCATATCTGTAACAAACCTTTTGCTAACTTTTTAGCTCGGCATCAAGATGAAGTGCACACTGTAAATACAACTTTGTATTCAGAAACACTTACTATAAATAACGAACCCAAAAGCAACAAAACTAAACCAACCATTGCAAACCGGAAAGTAGGCAAAGGAAAATCTAACAAAATAAATTACAAAGAAAGTTCTTCTGAACAAGATGAGACTTTTGAAAATTCTAACGATGAGAGAGAAATTAATGATTTGAAATTCAAAGTCGAGGTGAAAGTTGAAGATGAGTTTTCGGAAATAGAGGATTCCGATTTCGAATGTACTTAAATTATGCAATAGTTAATTATTAATTATTTCCTCAAGACAATTTCGACATAAAATTAACAAAATTTATTTGATCCAAGTAGTCTAAGACGACAAAAAAATTTGAAATCTAAATAACTAATTTCATATTACATATATGGGTTTCGACTTTTGTCAGTTTGTAAGAAACAGTTTTTTCATATCTTGGTAAATTGTATTCCGTGTTTTGTCTTAATAATACGTGAATAAGTATGAAATGTTATTTATTCTCCCTAGATTCTAGATGAATGTTTATTATGGTTCGTTGAATACGAAATTTAATGTTGTGGAGAATAAAATGATTCACTCGGTGGTACAGATTACGAAATAAATGTCATGCTTAAAGTTTGATGAATTTTAAACATTTTTTGACCCGTTTCCCGATCCCGCTGCCCAAATCAAGCCCGGAATTTAATTTCAATACATCTTGCATTGCATTTGTAGATTATAAAACAGTACCACACTCTACTACTTAACCTTTTGTATCTGTAACTCTGTAATTGTAGTTTAACAAAAGTAAAGCCTAAAATTTAATACTATTTTTATTCAATCAGATCTCATGAATTAAAATTCCTTAACGTAGATACTGATATTGATAAAGTTTTTAATAGAAAAGATCGGAAAATATGAATTTCCGAGATTTTAATACACTTTCAGTTATTTACTATATATACAGTAGACTAGACAGTCTTATTCATTATCATCGTCTTTGGAAACAACTGGTTCCCAATACAACTCTATCATACGCAAACGCAATTGAGTACACAGAGTAGAGAGTAGAATGTTATCTATATACTAGTACAGTGACCCGTCCTACGGACGGGGTTAATAACAGGGTGCTTGAAATTTCAAAAAATCAAAAAAATTTTTAAAAAAACTATTGTAAAAAATATTCAAAAATTTATTTTTTACAAAAATGTTTTAAATTTTTTTTATTTCTAAATAAACCCTTAAATTTATGCATTTAACTCTATACCCAAACCCATGCGTTTACTAAGTTTAGGAATTTCGAGTTATTTTGAGTTCCCATATTACACAATTAGAAATATGATTTCAACGTTTCCCACTTATGCACACCCTTTTACGAATTTTAGTTTAAAGTCTCTCACACATTTTTTACGAATTTTAGTTTAAAGTCTCTCACACATTTTTTACGAATTTTAGTTTAAAGTCTCTCACACATTTTTTACGAATTTTAGTTTAAAGTCTCTCACTTATGCTACACCCTTTTACTAATTTTAGTTTGAAGTCTCCCACTTATGCTACACCCTTTTACGAATATTAGTTAAAGTCTCCCACTTATGCTACACGCTTTTATAAATTTTAGGTTAAAGTCTCCCACTTATGCTACACGCTTTTATAAATTTTAGTTTAAAGTCTCCCACTTATGCTACACGCTTTTATAAATTTTAGGTTAAAGTCTCCCACTTATGCTACACCCTTTTACGAATTTTAGTTTAAAGTCTCCCACTTATGCTACACCCTTTTACGAATTTTATTTTAAAGTCTCCCACTTATGATACACATTTATTGAATTTTAATTGGAAGTCTCTCAATTATGGTTTTTGAAATAAGTTGGTCAAGCCGAGAGACGGGAGTATAATATTATTTAATTTCATGTGTGTGTTGAGGCCTGGATTTATTTGTCACATTCCAACGCCACTGAGCCAAATTCAGGCTCTGAAATGTTAACACACACAAACACAACAAATTTTTTCTTTTTATATATAAGAGATAACCAACAGTACCAACAGTGTGTAAAAGAAGATTAGAGTGGTGCAGTATTATGTGAAGGTCAATGCCATTATGCTCGACGGGTAAATCCAGCTAGCCGAATCCGAAGGTCCAGCTAGCCGAAGCCGAAGGTCCAGCTAGCGGAATCCGAAGGTCAAGGTAGCCGAAGCCGAAGGTACCAGCTAGCCGAAGCCGAAGAATGTACCAGGTAGCCGAAGTTCCGAAGGTCCAGCTAGCCGAAATCAGAAGGTCCAGCTAGCCGAAGCCGAAGTACCAGCTAGCCGACTCGAAGGTCCAGATACCCGAAATCAGAAGGTCCAGCAAGCCGAAGGTCCCGCTACCCGAAGCCAAAGGATGAAACCCGAAGCCGAAGGTCCAGCTACCCGAAGCCGAAGGTCCCGCTACCCGAAGCCGAAGGTCCCGCTACCCGAAGCCTAAGGTCCCGCTACCCGAAGCCGAAGGTCCCGCTACCTTCGGCTTCGGGTAGCGGGACCTTCGGCTTCGGGTAGCGGGACCTTCGACTTCGTGTAGATTTACTTATCCCTTCGGCTTCGGGTAGATTCACTTATCTCTTCGGCTTCGGGTAGCGGGACCTTCGAGTCGGGTAGCTGGTACTTCGGCTAGCTGGACCTTCTGATTTCGGCTAGCTGGACCTTCGGAACTTCGGCTACCTGGTACATTCTTCGGCTTCGGCTAGCTGGTACCTTCGGCTTCGGCTACCTGGACCTTCGGATTCGGCTAGCTGAACCTTCGCTTCGGCTACCTGGACCTTCGGCTTCGGGTGTCATCCTTCGGCTACCTGGACCTTCGGCTTCGGCTAGCTGGACCTTCGGATTCGGCTAGCTGGATTTACCCCTCGAGCATAATGGCATTGACCTTCACATAATACTGCACCACTCTAATCTTCTTTTACACACTATTGGTACTGTTGGTTATATAGATAACATTCTACTCTCTACTCTGTGTACTCGGACCTTCGGATTCGGCTAGCTGGATTTACCCTATGCTCGACCAGCCCGCGAATACTTTAGTTGTTTGAACATGTTTATCCAACAAGAACAACAAAAATATTACAAATAGAATAGAATTATTAAAATAGTTTATTTATTTCATATTTGTTTAAATAATGTGTATTCTCTTGTCTCTAATATTTAATCCCCCATAATCTCGATATTTTTTACATAAATAATTATAATCATCAACCATGAACAAGCTAAAAACGAAAAGAAAGGCCAAGAAGTTGGATGTTTGGGGTAAGCTTACAGTTACAGTTTTTGACAATATTAACAACTGAACTATATACATAACTACACAATATTAGTATACAATCAATAATACAAGTATAATAATGGTACCAAAAAAGTACCAAATACCAACTTACACTTCTTAAAAGGCGATTGAAAGCACAATCAATATGTACTGCATGCCACATATGACATATAGTTGGTTGTTAGATCCTGATTCAGGGTCGCAGGCTGCAAAAAAATTGGGGAAGGGCACAGGAGCGATTTATTGCATTTTGAGACACAGAATTCTTCATTTTTCCTAATTTCGGGGACGGCACTATCAGTGCCGCAGTGCCAAATCAATGTTTAAGTCTATTTTAGTCAATATCTATCCAATGTTACTGGATTGGAGTTATCCCACCCCACTAAGAAACTAACTGACAGGCTTCACTTTTATAAATTGTTTTTTCGAGGGAGCCAAGTCTCCTATAGAGGCACAGCTATTTAGGCGCAGCTGGAAATAATTTCAAAAAATTCTCCATAAAATTAGATAATTTTCCGTATGTACTATTATTTATCTTCTCTTATATGAGATAAATTGTTTTTCTTGACAGAAAATTTAGAAACTGATGTATCGATCTCATTCTCATTCAAAAAATGTATTAATTTCACATTTTCACTCAAAAAATGTACCAATTGCCAAAATGTCATGCGATTAAAATACTGTGAGTTGGTGGCCAGCCCCCAAATTAACATGAATAGGTATTAACATGTCGCTAATAATGACTATTATCCTGGAGTTGTGAGAAACGTCCATTCCACTCATTCCAATACATTACATCAACCCACCAATACAATTTCACAATTATAATTTTAATATTTCTGTTCTTTGTGTAGGATAAGTGGGAAATACTACAACCAACCGGCGACTTACATCATATCACAAGAATATATAATATAACGATCATCAACAAAATACTCAATTTGACAAGAGAAGTGCCAAAAATATATTTCTAAGTATTTTAGATAGCCAACATGTTCAAGCATAATTCTTCAAGCCAAAATTGCATTTTATGCCATTGTTATTACGATTACGCCTTCGAATGTGATGTTCAATTATCCTCACAACTAAATTCCTCAATCGTATCAAGATGTTTGAAACACCTTCCTCAAGATATTCATCAACCTGTGGACTGGAGCCAGTATGGTGGAAATGGGACTACCTATTCGAATTTATGTAAAACATGCACCGAAAATATGAAAAATCTTTCAAACCTGAATTGGGAATTAGAAGAAACACAACGAAAAATAAATGAATTGGTGAACACAATTACTTATCATGTCAGAAATGAAAGAGGAAAGAATGGACAAATTGCATCCCAATCTATATCTGTTAAACTACCTAATAATACGAACAGTGTAGATGTGAATGCGATTACTGTACAACAAAATAAATTCCGGACTTCACGGAAGAAAACCAACCCAAATGCTGTGAATGAGGGCAATACTGACGACAATATAGGCGACGACTTTGAATCTTTCGGCAACGACGGTACTCAGTCGGACGATGAAGATGGGACAGAATCTGACACCAACAACTCTGGCTTGGCATTTGGGAATGCTTCATCCGCCGGTAAGTCATTACTAAATACCACTATATATTACTAGTAACCCCCAGCATGCATGACTCAATTTCGAAAGGTAGGCAATAATCTTGCGTATTTGATATTGAATTTCGAAAGATTAACATAAGCATCCACATTACGGTTGAATTTCAAATTATGCTAATTAATATTAACTCAGAGAGTGTAGTTAGTTTTTTATGTAATATGCATATTGGCTCGACCTACCACATATAGTGACATACATAGGTAGGTAAATTTATTGCTTTATCTAAAACGGTGGTTATAATATAGAATAATTAACTGCATCTTATGAGCATCCAATAATGTATGATTTGAAACTCGAAATCTTTATCATTTTAGGATCGAAAATTCAGTGCGCAGAACAGTCGCAAGCAAAATCAAGTTTGCAAAAGCTATTAGACAGTACTTCCGGATACGAATGTTCGACTTGTCACAAGAAATTTTCTCGTTACACAGTTCTGCAGAAACACGATTGTGGGAAGCCTACAGTCGAGTGTGAGACTTGCGGATGTTCATTTTCCAGTTCGGGGGTATTGAAACTTCACACTCGATCGCATACAGGAGAAAGGCCGTTTAAGTGCGATATTTGTGGAAAAGCCTTTATAACCAGAGGCAATTTGACAACTCACATTCAAGGTCAACACAGTACAGACAAATCTTTCGTGTGTAATATTTGTGGAAAGAAATTCGCTTATAGCGTGGCCCTCAGTAAACACAAAAGATTTAACCATGAAGCATCAGAAGAATTATACAAATGTGACGTTTGCGGGAAAAGTTTTAAAGAGTTGAAGATATTAAAATTGCATTTAGTTATTCATTCAACGGGTACATCCCACCCGTATAAATGTGACCTTTGTGAAAAAGCGTTTACTCATCCAAATGGATTAAAAGTACACAAAAGGAAAGTTCATTATGGCGGGGGAACTGTTACATGCGACATTTGTGGAAAATCTGTCGATAAAAGGTGTTTAAAAATGCATAAAATGGTTCATTCTGGAGAAAAACCATTTCAATGCAGCCAGTGTGGGAAGAGTTATCGAACGTCCAGTGAGTTACAAAATCACGAGTGGGTTCACAAAGAGGAAGCAGTGTTTCCCTGTGATATTTGTGGAAAGTCATACAAAACTCCGCAATTACTCAGAATGCATATACGCTTCCACAAGGACAAAATTACATGTGAAATATGTGGCAGATCAATACACTCATCTAATCTAACGGCACATCAACAATCTCATACAAACGAGAGACGTTTCAAATGTGACATTTGTGAAAAGAGATATGCTAGCTACTCAGCCAGACAGTCTCATATGAATAATTTTTGTCATATCTGTAGTAAACCTTTTGGTAATTTTTTAGTCAGACACCAAGTTGAAGTCCACACTGTGAACACAACTTTCTATCCAGATACACTTACTGATAGTAACAAATCCAAAAGCGACAAAATTAAACGAAAATCTGAAACCAGAAGAGGGAGCAAAAGAAAATCGAGTAAAATGAATTACAAGGAAAGTTCTTCTGAAAAGGGTGACACAAGTTCGGAAAATTCTTTCCATGAAGATGAGTCGAATGATTTGAAAGTCGAAGTGAAAGTTGAAGATGAATTTTCGGAAATTGAAGATTCAGATTTTGAATGTAGTTAAATTTTGAATATTTTATTTTCATTAATTATTTCTTGGAGACAATTTGGACAAAATATCAACAGAATTGGTTTAGATCCAAGTAGTCCAATGACAAAATGTAAGCTCAAAAGCGTTGGTTATTGCTTTCGATTTTCATTTTTATATCTTTTATTGTCTTTTCGTTGTTGTGTTGAATGAAATAAGGCAGTTAGTATAAACTAGTGAACCCAGCTAAGGTGAACTTAGCACTCAAGGAATTTCAGCCGGCTACCCATCACGTAACAAATACAATTCCAAAAAATCATTGGTACTGCACTAAGGTTATTTTGTTAACCAGTAATGTTATTTAATTCCACAAAAAAGGTGTGCAAGCTGGCACAAAGAAATCAAGGGGACTGTAAAAAGTTAAACCAGCTCTACTAAAAAATGCTAAATAAGTTGGTCGATATAGCAGAACCAATTTGTATTTGGTTTTGAAATGCTGATTAGTACGCACGATCATTACAAATGTCCCCTTTTTCTAATAATTTTCATTTAATCCAATAATCAACTTATGTAGAGTATTATTGTTTTGGTTGTTATGATAATAATTATCAATCAACCCATTTGGATGGTTTAGAGGGAGTGATCATGCGCATTTTGCTTTTTGATTTTATGGAACGTGCATATATATTACGTGTGGATTTTATGGGATGAGGAGGAACCTAAAAGTGTTACGATCAGCGCAGCACAAGGGCCTGCGTTACACATGGGGGAGGGAGTTTTGCGTTACGTAGGTTCTCTAGGCTATCCTACCGCACATGGTTACATACATAGATATATAGGCAGGTAAATTTATTGCTCTATGTATCACGATTATATATTGTAATAATTAGGCAAAATCGATTTCTTTATGGATTAAATTAGTTTCTTCCAGAACATAAGTGAACAAAATAAAACTAATTTCATACATGGATAAAACTAATTTTATGTTTTAGGAAGTGGAGTAAAATTCTGAAAATGAGATTTAATTGTGGAAATTATATCAGCTAATTTCGGAGCACGATGATTGTGTGTCTCCAATCTCGCTACATATCCTTCATTTTGGTACATGTCATTTCATGACATGCAATCCGCGTCTAAATGTTCTATGCCTTTTTTATATTTTATCGTCAGATCAACGTCCTGTACCATGAGGTTCCATCGAGCGATTCTCGCGCATCTCGGGTTGCGCGACTTACGGAGAGAGCATATGGAATGGTTATCTGTAAGCACGGTGAGTGGCCTATTATAAACAAATTCTCTAAATTTCTGTAGCCTCCACACGAATGCGGGGCATTCTCTCTCTACGGCAGGGTAATTTCTTTCCGCTTTATTTAGTACTCTAGATGCATAGCTAACCACGAATTCATCTCCGTTAGTGTCTGTTTGTCCTAAGACAGCACCTATGCCGTATAAACTAGCATCACAATGTATGAATGTTTCTACAGTAGGATCAAACATTCGTATTACTGGCAACTGGCGGGGTCATTAAAGATTCCTTTAAAGTATCAAATGCCTTTTGACACTCTTTCGTCCACTTAAAATCTATGCCTTGTAAAGTTAAATTGTTGAGATGTTGAGCTATATCTGCGAAATTAGGTATACATCTTCTATAATAACTACAACAACCTAAAAAGCTTTTAACTAATTTAGGAGTACTCGGAGGTGCTATGTTTCTAATTGCAGCGGTTTTAGTAGGACATGGCACTACACCATTTTTAGAGACTGTGTTCTAATAGCTTATATCTTACATATCTTTTGAATAAACGGTAATATCATCCAAATAAGTAAATACAAAACCTTTATAAAGAAGATTACTAAAAATCTTTCTCAACATGGCATTAAAATAAAGCGGACTAGATTTCAGACCGAATGGTACACGTTTGAATTGATAGTGCCCATCGTGAGTAGTAAAGACGGTCATTGGGGTGTATTATAAATTGCATGAATGCATCTACCAAATCTAATGGTGAGAAATATTCTGCATTCAACATTACCTCAAAAATATTCGTTAAAGTGGGCATGCATCCTGTGATGGTTTTAGTTCTTTCATTTAAAGCTCGATAATCTACACAGAATCTCATGTCTTCAGTATCTTTCTTTGAGACTAACAATACTGGTGAAGACCAAGGACTAGTGGAATGTTCTATAATACCTGCTATTAACATTTTATACACATGTTGACGAATTATTTCTCTTTCCCTCATTGTCTTTTTATATGGTTTTATAATAACCGGAGGTGAGTCCCCTGTGTCTATGTGTAGACCTGGGTCTCCCTCATAGTGACCGATTATATCAGGGGTCCATGCGAATATATCTGCATAATTACTCAATAATCCTATTAATTCCTGTTTTTCTTCGGGTATTAGTTCAGGATTGATAATTAGACGGTCTAATTGCTCCTGGGTCATTTTATTAGGTCGTCTAGCTGAACATTGGAAATCTAACAAGTCCTCTTGTTCAGGATTATATGCAGTGGCCGTATAAGCTTTATGTATTTCTGTACATTCCCCTATTGCTCTATTAGCATTCAAAGAAATAACAAATTTATTCGCATTTAATATAGGGATCATAACTTGATCTCCTCCGGCAATCCCATGAAAGTTTATGTTGGGCATAATTACATTATATGTTAGCGTGATACGCTCTAACGGTTCAAATAAAAATTCTGCTTGCCAGTATAGGTCACCAACACTTCAGTATATTGTAAAGGCACTAGTATAAGAGTCTTGTCTAATCTTAACTTTACGATAGGATCTCTATATATTTTGTTGCAATGTTGCAAGTGTTGACTGATTATCCAAACCATAAAATTTTTGTAGGGGGTGATTTCAACGCCAGGGTTGGAGAAATCGGTGATGTAGACGTTGATGTTGCTGACCTGTTAGACATACCAATTAAAAGACAAAGCTCCGATAAAATAGTGACAAAAAGAGGAACCATGTTAACCAACAGTGTGTCTGAACTTGGATTAGTACTTCTAAACGGACGGATTGAAGGAGACATTCAGGCACAACCTACGTTTATGAATGGCAACGGTAAAAGTGTGATCGACTTGATTTTCGCTAGCAACGAAGCTGTAAGTTGTACAATTAACCTTTCGGTAGAAAACATGCTACACTCTTATCATAAAGCAGTAATAATATCAACTGATATCGTCAGACCAGAAAATTCCGTCCAGAGGAGGAGATCTAATGGAGTGAAAAAGATCAAATGGAAGGAAGAGTTTAAGGAACAGTATCAAGAAGCCCTTAAGGAAGAATTCTCGGTTTCGGATAACCAGTCAGTAACAAAGATGAGTATCGACCTTAAAAGAGCTATTCATAAAGCAGCTGTAGTTTCTGGGATGACAGAAACAAAAATAAGAAATAATAACCGGTGGTATGATGAGGAATGTGACTCAAACGGAAGGAAAGTCAGGGAAATCTACAAGAAAGGAAAAAGGCATGGCTGGACGGATTTGAAACACGAAGAATTTATTCAGGCTAAGAAGGAATATAAAAAATTGGTTCGCAAAAAAAGACACACTTTCTACGAAGAGTCAAAAATAAATCTTAGAAATTGCAAACAGTCAAGCTTGTTCTTCAAGGCATTAAGAAGACTTAGCGAAAAACCCCGTATTGGTAACAATATACAATTAAATCAGTGGGAGGAGCATCTAATAAAAGATATGCCCGAACGCCAAATACCAATTTTGGATTACACCGGAGCAGAACATAATGACAGAATGGATTATGAAATTAGCATGGAAGAAATGTACAACGGACTTTCCAAATTAAAAAATGGGAAAGCACCGGGTCCTGATGGAATTACAAATGAATTTTTTAAAAATCTACCTGAATCTGTCTTAGAATCCTGTAAGGATCTTTTCAATAAAGCTTTCTTCACTGAAAATATTCCTAACGACTGGGCTAGTGCAAACATTTGCACGTTGTTTAAAAAAGGGGACAAGGAAGATACAAGAAATTACAGAATGATTTCCCTTCTTGGAACGACTCTCAAATGGTTCACGACTATACTGCTGGAACGCATAGAAAGATTTCTGGAGGAGGAAGAAATAATTGGGGAAGCTCAAGCAGGGTTCAGGAAGGCTCGGGGATGTATGGACCATATATTTACATTAATGGCAATCATTCAAATGCGTTTAAGTAAACCTAAAGGGAAGCTGTTTGCCATGTTTGTGGATGTAGAAAATGCATTTCCTTCCGCGGAACATGAAGAGCTTTTCAAAACGATGTTTACTGAAGGAATTAGTGGGAAAATGGTACGAATGGTTGCCAACATCTACAGTAAAGCCACAGTGTCTGTTAAAACGATGCTAGGCACCACAAATAGCGTAAGGGTCACGCGTGGTCTCTTACAGGGCGAGCCAATGAGTCCAAAATTGTTCTCAGTGTACATAAACGGACTTGAAGACTGGATTGAGGCAAATGCTGGAGCAAGCAAAGTGCAAATTGACAGCAAAAACGGTGTACATTTATTAAAATTTGCCGATGACATGATAATTATTGCAGGCACATTTTCGGATTTACAACGAAAAGCAAATGCAATGGGAGACTTCTTGAAGACAAAGGGATTGAAACTGAACGTGAGGAAAACAAAAATGATGGTCTTCAGGCGCGGAGGAAGAGTAAAGCAATGTCACAAACTTACATTTGAAGACCAAACGATAGAAACAGTTAACCATTATACCTATCTAGGAGTCACCTTCACCTCCACGGGGTCTTTCACTATGGCTAGAAAAGAAAGAATTGGAAAAGCAAGTGCTGCATTAACGGGAATCTGGAAACTGATGACAAAAGGGAAAATGGATTCGTGGGACTCGAGAATCAAAGTTTTTGAATCGATGGTAGAATCATGTCTTTTCTACGGTAGCCAGTTTTGGGGTTTGGGGAATGAGGACCACGTGGAAATTATCCAAATGAAATTTCTGAAACAGTTATTGGGTATACCGAGCAGCACCCCAAACTATATTGTGAGAGTGGAGACAGGAAGGAATAAATTAGGGTTCCGAATTGTTAAACTTGCATTAATGCAATGGTGTAAGATATTAGAGATGGGCCCTGAACGGCTGCCAAGAATATGCTACGACAAATTGGTTCTTTTAGATAAAAACAGTGGGAAATGTGAGTATCAAAATTGGGTGACTAAAATTAGACAGTTATTAGTAAATCTAGGATTTGAGGAAGTTTGGGAAGCGCAGGATGTGAGTATGATTAAAACATTATTACCTAATATAATCGATAAGTATAGACTGTGTGCACAAGAAAAGGACTTAGAAAGAGTACAGGCAAGTACTAGTAACGTAAGGTATAAAAATATAAAGTGTACATGGGGAAGGGCTAAATATCTTAATTTCGTATGTAGCATTGACAAAACGAGAACAATAGCGCAATTGAGAATGGGAAAAGGGAGGTTCAATATTAAGTCATATAAATACGAATTAAACTCTTCAGAGCTTTGTGATTTATGTAATTTGCCTGTTAATGAAGATGAATTCCATTTCTTGTTTGAGTGTATACACTATAGACCTTATCGAAAGCATTTTTTGAGCAGGTATGATGTATCTCATCCTACTTGGTATATATACTACAAATTACTGGACATAAATGACAAATCAAAACTGTATGATGTAAATAACTATGTGACAAGGTCTCTTAGACTAAGAGCGTTCTTAAAGAATGATATGTAAGTTATTGTGGGTTTGTGAGAAAAATGCTTTGTAGGTTACTTTCTTGAAATTATTTATGTAATGGAACATGAATGTTGTGTTATGGGCCGGCTTCCGTGAAACACAATGAATAAAATTATTATTATTATTATTATTATATTTTGTTGCAACTTTCTATGGTACCTGTTCTGTTTCTACTAGCCTAAGCTGAGGCTGCTGATAAATAGAATAGCTGTCTACTTGGATGATCTATTGTAAGTCTATCAAAATTATCGTTGCCAATAATAGCAGTCTTACCTAACCCTTTATACAAATAAGAAGTGAGTTTAATCTGTTTATTGCTTATAGAATCTAACGATACACACAGCTTTTTTATCTATGCAAGTCTGTCCTGTTATACCTTGCACTGCAATAGGATCTGTTTTTATGACGGAGTTCCTATTTACTTCTAGAGGATCTATTATTGTTGTGGTGCTACCAGTATCTATTAAAACCGTGCGGTTCTTATTATTTAGTAAAGTATTTATTAGCAAAAGTTTAGGGCGTCTGTTTGATATCATATTATAGAGGAACTTTATATAAAAAGAGAAACTGCCTCCTATGAATTTCCCTGTGCTCGGCGTCTAGATGGGCACACAATTGCATAGTGTCCCATACCCATGCAGTTATTGCATCGCACGTGATCGTTGGGCCCTTAATCTCGCACTGCAATTTGAACCTGGGGCTGTTCACTGCTGTAGCTAGCTTTTTGGGATTTTCTAAAGGATTTCTTACGCCAAGTGGAATTCTTGCCTCCGCTCTTATTCTGTGGATACTGGTGAATGGTGGGTCGCTTGCCCTTAAAAGCAGCAAAATTCCTATTGTTCCTATTTCTTTCTTAGCTATACAGCTTATAGATTTCTTCTAGCTAGATAGCTTATAGATTTCTTCTGGAAATTCTGAAAATTGCCTTTCTTGACATATTCATTATTACTCTTATGCCAATACTTTTGAGTCGCATTTTGCCTCCTTTTATCTCCTAAAGAGAAATTGCGCTCAAGTATCATGGTCAAGTGACCAAACTGATCCTCAATACTTTTCTTAACTTCTTTCTTGCCTGACTTGTTTGGCTTAGAAGTAGAGGGTTTCACCTCTTCTAAAGTATTTACTTTACTACTGGTAGTAGTAGGTATATGGTCCTGGACTACACAGATTTCTATTGTTTTCGAGTCGAAAACAACAACACACCGAACCGTAAAAACGGTCAGTCGATTTTCGTCGACCAGTCGTTATTGGTGAAATTTAAATAGGTGGCTGCTAGTTGTGATCGAATTGATGAATAAATAAACACAAATTGGATTGGAATTTAAAGATTTAATTAACAAATTAAAAATTTAGGAACACAATGAAAAGGAAAATGAAATATTAACACAACAAATCCTGTAAATAAAATAATACAAATGATTAATAAATATTTTAGATGTTATACGTAATAATTTAATTATTAATTTACTTACTTAAATTCTATGCCAGAGTTCCATTTCTTCATCTTCGACGGCAGGTATTCGTCGTTGCTGTAGTGCAACAGGAATGTATTTCCGTTTTCGACGACTTTGACGATTCAATTTCAAGAAATTCAATTTTTTATGTTTTTTATTTGCTTTGTCAACATCATACCTTTCATCCTGTTTTAATACTTTTAATATATTTTAGATTATCAATTCTAATTCTCCACCTCCATGTAATTCGTTTTTCTTCTCATATAAGTTTTTTTAAATTTCTATTTCCCTTTCTAACCTAACTAAGTATTTAACTTTCCTACATTTTCAAAACTAAGCTCTCCTTTCTGGTTTTGTTCTAAAAGATATAACCTGCAAATTTTTCTACAAAAATTAAATTTCTCTACATACATTGTTTTAAAATCTAAGTTATCCGGAATTGACTCTTTAACTAATGGTTTTGAAAAAATCATGACAGGATCCATCTGTTAAAATACAAATTTAATTTTTAATTTTGACAACCGTTTTGTACTCCTCTACTGTCACTATAATTAATCTTAATTGTAATTAAAACCAAAAATAGAAACCCCATACCACTCTCCTACTAACAAGTTAGAAAATTTAATTTTTAATTTTTAACTAACCTCTATACCTCACTACTGTCTACATATTTAAACATGAAAATTTTAGTACATACCTTTAATTAATAGTGTTTGTCTCGTTGCAATAATGCTGTTGCCGAAAATTTTAAAAATTAACACTTTAACACAGCATTAGTTCACTTTCTAATTTAATTGTTGCATCATAGTCTTTACAGATCACTTCCAAAGTTTTATAAAATTTGCACCTTTCTAAAAAGTATAAATTCTGGCAATAAATCCTCACTTTTAAGGTCTTTTTCTCGATTAATCTGTCCTGTAATATTTTACACATTTGTAGCCTATATAAAACCACAGAGCACTTTTTCATTTTAGACCAAAACACATTTCCACGAAATAAAATTTTATTGCACTCACAAAATCAAAACTATTGAAACAACCAAAGTTCCCAACCGACTAATCGTCAAGGCAGATTTAGTTTACTTATTTATAAACAATATTATGCATGACGATACACCGTTCTACTTACTTCCGTGTACCACATAGCCCAGTCGAAGCATAATAAAATTGCAACTCATCGTAATTACTTTCGAAACAGACAATCTTCCGTGTAACACATAGCTCAGTCGAAGCATAATAAAAATGCAACTCATCGTACTTACTTACTATTTAAAAAAAGTAGTTTGGTACTGTAGTATGCAAAATGATCAAACTCATTATAATAAAATAACATGGTTTATAAATGAAAAATGTCATGATTTCTTGTTAAAAAATACCATATTATGTTTTGGTAAAAAATACTTAAGTACTTTTTCCATTAGTCCTAATCCGTTTATCGTAAGACATTCTAATCTTATCGTAAATAGACTTATTTCGCCTTTTTAAAATTCTGTTAGAGCATGTTTCCAACCAAATATCATTTCTGTTGCCTCTGTGTGATTGAGGTTAGTACATTGTCCTGCATACTATCCAAATTCATTTTGGAGAGTAATATGGAGTCTTTTTGTGTGATATTTTGTTCTTTCGTCTCTCTTATGAACACTTTGTGAGTCAATGTCACAAAGTCAGGATTCCAATCCTTCATTAAATCTACCTTTTCCTTAATTTTTTCCCGGTTAGTTACAGTAATAGTTACTGATCTAAGGTATTCATTCATTGATTCTTCGTTAGATCTGCTCATAGGCAGAGCTCCTTTAATAAAATATTGAGTCAGGTAGTAATGGAGCTATTACAGGTTGCCTATATTCCCTAAAATTACCTTTATTAGGTGAGCTCAAACCTGTATATAATCCTTCCTCTAATATTGATGCATTAGAGGAAGTAGTTTTGGTAGGTGGTAAAGTAAAGCATCATCCTCAGCACTAAAAACTTAAATTTTGCTTAAAAGATTTAACTTCACTTTTTGTCTGTACCTTATTTATGTTGCTCCGTTTTGCTTGTGATTTTGATGTGGAAACAGATGGACCAGGGGTTGAATCTAAAATAAATTTTTAAAATTCGAGTATTATTACATCGTTTAGCCTTCTCAACATAAAATTTTAAAAGTTTAAATACAGGTTCATCTTTACCTTGACAAACGTTTTCGTTTTCCTTTAGTCGGATTTAAATATCGGTTTTGGTAATCTTTTTCATGGTATTATGATACCCGGGTAATAACAAACACAGCAACAACGGGTAACATCTAGGATTAAAAGGGCCACGCACTCAAAGGTCTTTTTAAAAATCAGTCTTCTATATTTTGTACTTTGTTTGTGTTATCTTGAGGGGTGAAAAGAACTAAGGGACACTAAGCTTTATAGACAATGGCTGGTGGGAGTACTAGGTACATAGTTCCCTATCTAAACCAGTCATAATAATGTCGTGGATAGCCGGGCCTACTCTGGCTTCTGTAGATGGTGCATTCGCCACCTGTACTCACGGTCCGAATATCGTCTCGCTTTCTCTATTAGCTACTGTTCATTGGCAGAAGACCAGGATAGTCTAATAGTTAAGACTGTCTGTTTTACTTGGCGAATTGTCTCGCCTTTTATACTAATTAAGGATCATAAAAAGTGTCATTAAATGTCTATTTTTAGAACTAAGATGATGCAACATCCTTATCATCATTCTAAATGGCTGATGCAATATCCGGTGTATATTGCATTTCGGATTATTCTAGAATATTCTTTTACATCTAGAATATTACGGCTAATTGAGAACACTTCTTTTACATCGAGATTGTTTTAGAATAGGGACATGGCTGACTATACGTTCTATATACGTTCCCAGAACGTCGTGTCATAAATAAGATTTAACTATTCGGAGATATCATTTAACTGAGAGGAAAGAAACGGTAAGGCACCGTTGTAATTAAAGACACAGAGGTCTACTAATGGAATAAAAGTGGCTGGCCTTGATGGCATGCATCAAAGCACACGTATTTAGTCTGACTTTAAAGTATGCACCTTATGAAGATGGACGATCTTGCGATGGCTTCATATGATGCAAGCCAATCAATGGCTTCATCACTTTCCACATCGAATGGATTGAGGGCCGTTGAGGAGCTTAATTTGAGGGCCATTATTACGGGTGATTACGAGTTGCGCTGGTTGCCGTTTTAAAGTGTCTTGGAATGCTTGATCCCCGATATGTGGTTCTACCTCTTTTAGTTAGCGGAGATATACTCCTTGATCTAGTTAGTGGGGGTCTATGTATGGAGAAACGAAGAGGACTTTTTCTTAGTACTACTTTAAATGATTGTTTCTGGCCAGATTCTTCACTAGTTTCAGAGGATTCTTTAGTCTTTAGTACTCTCTTTATCCTTAATACTTCTTCTTTTTTACTACTTTCTAAGCTTTTTGTCGCGCTCTTTGGTTCGGAGTTTTGCGAGTTTCAGATTGGCTACGACTTTTGCTGTAGGAAGGGGAGTGGGTAGGGGTGAAAGCGGATTCCCTATCCTGATTCTCAAAGAAATGCGTTAAATCTTTTACTGAAGTATTAAAAGGACTACCTTGTTTTTCGTGCCTTCCTTGACTGTCTAAAGCTTCGGCTTCTGTATTAGATTCTACTGCACCAGTACTGGTTTCAGTTGTTTCGCCTGAAAAAGATACGAATGAACTATTATTGCTATCCTCATGAGGTGACACAATTACTTACTACTCTCTGTTTGCTTAGTTTGAGTACTAGACTCTTGAGTTTACAAGTATTTCCTTGCTTTTGATTATTTATTTTACTTATTTTAGTTTGAGTATTACAATGCCTTCCTGTAAGAGGCTTTGTCTTTGTGTCACTCGTTACTTCGCTTGTAAATTCCGGTGATAACCCTTTTACACGTCTGGAGCCATTTTCTCCAGACATAAATTAAAAAAAGTTGAGATGTTTATTACCGTAAAGGTGAATCGCTGTGGGGATGATCCGAGAGAGTAGAGCTTTTAGATGAATACTTTTAGATTTAGATACTTAGATACTTTAAATATGCAAGATGTGTCTTGAATCCAGTAAGATTAGTTCTATGCAGTCTGATAAGGTGCAAGCTGTTTCAAGTATTAAAGAGCCAAAGGGAATCTGTTGCGTATCTGTGATACAAGAAAATGGCAATGGGGAGTATGGCCAGAGATGTTTAATAAAAATTTTGTTATGACCTACACACCTAATACACTCCTTTTCTAATCTGAACTGTTTATCTGAGGTAACAAGGCCAATAAAAATTACTGCAACTACAAATGTAAAGTTCATTGATATAAAATGCTCTTATGTCCTTTCTTTCAGATATGCAATGTACTTACTTATGAATGAATGCAATAGTGGATATACCTACTATGCTTTACATGTACAAAGATATGCATAAGTTATTATGCGTAAGTTATGTACCTACTAAAAGTTTATTATAATGGTACAGGTTTGTTCTGTGTGTTTGTATTGCTATGTTATGGCAGATACGTGTAAGAGGAGGATGTCTATCGTCTGCCTACCTACCGTGACTGTTTTGTTGGGACAGTCCGGATACCTCTAATAAGTCTCTATCGAACCGAGAAGAATCTTGTGAAGAGTGAACCTTGTGACGATTTACTAAGACTATTCCCCGCGAAGGAATTGTTTCAAGCTCGTCTCTGGATCCCCACTGGAAACACCTGTAAACAAAGAAGAGAAAAAGCGGGTTTTTATCCGGTTTTTATCCACAGCATATCTGGCGTTCGAAGGACCATTTGTCGTAATTCGGATTGTTTCAGAAATAAAAACAACACGAAAAACTGAAAGAGGTTCGTTTTTATTTTATTAGGATTAATATATTACCTAACTAATTACCTACGTAAATACTTACTTGATGCCTAAGTTTGGAACAAAGGGTGTGCCCAATTACTTATATAACAATTCAAGTAATGAGTCCTAGAGTATAGGTAGTTATATGTTACACGAGACAGTGGTTTACATTGATCTTTTAAAGTTTGTAATGCATAAAATCTTGGAAAGTTTCGGCAAATTTAATCCGAACCACCCAGGTCATCTTTTGACCTATATCCTAGTTGACCTATACGGCTGTTATCGCGAGCGTAATATAGCCGTACACGATTGCTAAATTGTATTTTAATACGATGGTTAAAAGAGCACAATAACACGTTTTTAGATAACATCAAATCCGTTCAACCCTACAAGAACCATTTGTTGTAAAATACATTTAACGTTTTTATTTCAATCACTGATAGCCTAGACTCGAAAGTATTAAATTGTAAATGCTGTTCTTGCCAATTAACAAAAGCCTAGCCAACAAATATATTACCAAGCGTACATTCACAAATTTGCCCTTGTCCTGGAGGAATGAGCCAAAGACAGCATTCAGCAAATTCAGCGGCCTGTGAGTCCATTGCATTTACCATTATATCAATTTTTTTGTCCACATAAGTTTTTTTGAGTTAATATACATTCTTTTTGATTATTTGAAAGTAACTTTTGGTCAACGTTAAAATTTCAAATAAATGAGTGCTGAGACTGTAAATCGCTATTAACAAATTAGCCTAGATTTCCATCAATGTCTTCACCTCATAAACTAAACATTGATCTAGACTGTTCGTCAAGGAGACTATGGCCACCGATTGGCAATGGCTCTCGTAGTACAGTAGCATATAAAGCATTCAAATCAAATTGTGCAATATGAGATTCTGGCTTGGTAGCATTATAATTAGAGTCCGTGGGAATGTTTGCATCTATATATCTTCCGTTTAATAGAGTCATCCCACCCTTAAGTGAATGATGATCAATTTTAATAATAACAGGGTCTATAATAATATCACTGCATATATTCGATCAATTTGAAAATAATTGTTTTTAATGACCCGATGGTAGTAGAATACGTCTTAAAGTGCCGCGGCATCAAATTTGTTGTAAAGACATGTCTATTCTCTCATATTTCGACAGCCTAAGGAAGAGACCGTTTCAGCAGTTCTGATTAAACAAATACAAAATTTGTCATTTCGATCAAAATATGTCGATTTGCTATGTTTTCGTACAACTTTCAATGTACGTGCAACCGGAATAGTAAACATACTGTTGCTGTTCCAATCCATATCGTATATAAGACGGACCGCTTTACATTACATTTACATTATGGATATTTGTGTCATGTTCTACGGCTAATGTTGAATTCCATTTTATACAACAAGCACTCGGGGAAATTGTGTGGTAATTTATTCCAAGCATACCAGCACATACAATTATCTCGTTTAATTATTTTTATGTAGCAATCAAAAGCTAATATCCTTCTTGGGTGCTGACTGGAGCATCTTCAATTAAATCAGTGCTTTATTGTCATCGAATTGAACATAATATAATATAGACTTGGTTGAGACGCGAGGATTAAGGGTATATTTTGTGCAATCCTGTGTTAAATTACATATTATCACTGATTCCAATTATAGTTAGAAAAAAGTTAATTTTCCTTACGTAATTGTATGTATGTAAAATTATCTTCATACTTATGTCCAGTATTAGGACTGGCTGTTACCTATGTCCGTGGTGTACACGGGTTAACAAACAGGTAATGGGATTATACTGCGTTACTAATTTGCATGACTCATTTAGTTATGATATTGGTATGACCAGTGTGCATCGAACGTTATAGGGTGACGATAATAGAATGTTTTGCTCTTTTTCTGCAGCCAGTTTAGATAGGAAAACTGGGTGCAGGCGCCGGGGGAATCAGTGGCTGTATCCATGACCACGGGATTTTTCACAGCTAAAAGTCAACTGAATGCACCTAAACCTCAAACTGGCTGCAGAAAGAGAGCAAAACATTCTATTATCGTCACCCTATAACGTTCGATGCACACTGGGTATGACAATTTTATGCCAACATTCGTATGATGATGTTTTTTAGTAATGTACTTGAACATTCTGGATACACAATGCGCAGACTTAATTTTCTTGTACTTAAATGTTTAAATGTTTTTAGCCAATTCTTTTTTACAGTAACTAGCCTCCAGCAATATCTTCTTGGATGGCATAAGACTGTCGTCTTCTAAATTTTTATTAAGCATCTTTTAACTTTTTTCTTCATCTAAGTAACTTACGTTGACAGTTGGTCCATTCAAACATTGGTCCTTACATTTTGAAAATCTTTCGTGAAATTTTTATTACAAGGACCTTTTTTAGGGAGTCACAGTTACATCTAATAAGTATTTCATGTCAGAATCGTCACTATCTGTCCATGTAGTAGATATATTCATTTGTTTCTTTTCTTTCAGGATTTAATTTTCCTTTACTTTTGTAAATCATAAAAATATTTGAAACGATAATATGTAACCCCTTTTTTCCACTGCAGACCTTCTAATCTCTTATTCGTCCTTGGGTAAAGCATGTACTTAAGGCAAATTTGTAGTTGTCATCATTGTCGTACATCTTTGATTTGGTTGTGCTTAATATTTTTTCTACTACTGATTGTCCTTCTAATACAACATAAATTCTATTTTGTCTATAAGAAACGCTGGTTTGTTCATTAGCATTGCACATTGCACGACATGACAAACCTAACAGCCAAAAAATTAGAATACCAAACTCGGAACAAAAAAGCCTTTGTTTGTATTATCTCTTATTTTATAATCTCAGATTTAGATAAAGCAATAAATCTACCAACCTATCTGTATCTATCCATGTCTCTATATATGTCTAGTAGGAAGCCTTAGTGAACGTGCATAGATTACGTAACGCAAAACCCCCTCCCCCTTGTGTATCGGAAGTGCTGACCAAGGACGTATTAAGGGATTCAAGAAAAGCGAATTTTTTTCTCAAAATAGCAAAAATTTCGCACTCTGCACGAATATTTGCCATTTTTTACTCATTTTTTACTCAATTCGCAAAATTTTGCGAATATACGAACATAAAATATGTATATCAAATATTAGCCCCCTCTAAAACTCAGAACTGTTTGAATCTTGGTGCTGACTGTAACACTTTGGAGCATCTCCTCCCAACAACTGCCCACGTAATATATGCATGTTCCTGAAAAGCAAAAAAGCGAATTGCGCATGTCCATTCTCTCTTTACATAATTACTATGTATGGTCTTTTTTTGACTTTTTATCTTTTTTGATGTAGCAGCGTGCCCCCATTTACTTCCACTTTACATGTAAATAAGGTAAAAAAGGTAAAAAGGACTGCTTTTTTAAAAAAGTAGTACTTTTTACCTTTTTTGTAAAAAAGGAGTATCTTTTTAGTTCCCTGTAGGAAACCTGCATATATTACATAACGTAAAACCCCCTCTCCCAAGTGTAGCGCAAGTGCTAGCTGTAACACTTTTGGACATCGCCTCCTCCCATCAACTATAAACTTAATATATGCACGTCCTTGAAAGCAAAATGCGCATGCTCCCTCCCTCTAAACCAACAAAATGAGTTGTTTCATATTATTATAGCATCAGAACAATAATACAAATTCACATAAGATGATTATTGGTGATGGTGATTGAATGGAAATAATTAGCTAAACAAGACAATTTGTTTTCCAAAATTCCGGAATCATATTTTTCTGATTTTAAAGGGGAATATTCTGGGGTGTTTATTAAAAATAGTCTATTATTGTTCCTTATATTGGACACTAGAATCTACAGTTATTATTTTGGTTTAGGAACTTTTCCATTTGAACCGGAATTGTTTTTATTATTGTGATGGGTGGCCTGGTTAATGTATTTTGAGTACCAGGTTCGCCCCTTAGCTGGGTTCACTAGTAATAAATAATAACCTTAGTGAAGTACCGATGATTTTTTTGGAATTGGTATTGGGTGGTTTGCTGAAATTCTTTTGGGAGCTAGGATCCCCCTTAGCTGGGTTCCCTGGTGATGTAGTAATCAAATATTTTTTTTAATTCTGTCCAACTTTTTTGTTTTTTCAAATGTATTATCGACATATTGTATAAAATTCCGTGAATTTATTTTTACAGCTATTTTATGAAAAATGGGTGAAATTTAATTAGGATTATCAAGCTTTAGGGAATACATAATAAAGCTTAGAAAGGTAAGCGTCTATCCTTTAGTTGCCTAAACATAGAACATTTGCTATATAGATACATATAATATCATAACGGTACTTTTATTCAAACTACCAAACAAATAAGTTCTGGGTGCTGCTATATGTGTACTAGCATAGACAGTTCCAGATTATCTAAATAAGTACAACCACACCCGGTTGTACCATGTAAGTTGTTTTTTTTGAAGGTTAATTATGATGGAAATAAAGGTTTTATTAATAATACGGTGTATAATTAAATTGATTTGTGTCAAATTTTTCCTCATTCTTTTGTAATAACACCAAATAGTAATGATGACTCATTAATTAACCAAAATTATATCATTATATCATTATGTTATTATGTTATCAATTATGCGTTATATCATTCTTAATCCAACGAAATATTTGGGTTATATTAAAATGTAATATCGGAGAATTTATCTTTACATTTATCCGACCTCAACACAATAAGTAGATGTATATATATTGTATCCGATATTCGAATCCACTCACATCAGACATTAGCTCACCAATAATACCCACTTAACCAGATAATAAAGATTTAAAAAAACTAAATTTTCTGATTTAATTATGAAAATTCGGATTCTATTAAATGTTTCACTTTAGTTGCGGTTGTGTACTTAAGTTCACTTAAGTTGTGTACCAACGGGTGATTTCTAAATTGACATTGCAAGAGAATTCTCCGATGATCCGTGTCATCCTTATTCCAACAATATTTGGTTACATTAACCCCTAATCGTTAATCCAGCAAAAGAATTGCATTATATTAATCCTCAATTCTTTAATCCAAAAAATCATTACGTTAATAATCCCAAATCAATTTTAATCCCCTATAATAATTCAAGAGATTTATAATTCTAATCCGTAATTTTAATCTAAGAATTTACTTATCACAATTAATTATCATGCCAAAATAGAAAGAGGAACGAATGAAAAATTGCATTTCAATTTACATATCTGGCACTTTAATTACTTAATGATATTTAATTACTTATTAGTCTTGAACTTGATGCAAAAATTATTGCTGAACAACAAACCGAATATAGAACTTTCCTGGAGAAAACCAATGCCAGTTCGTGAATGAAGGCAATATTGGCGGCATTATAGACGATGATTTCTAATGTATTAAGTCTAAATATATCGAGGAAATTACGTCGTATCGTTGAAGATATCCGACGAAATCTGACACCGACACTTCTGGTTTCTAAGTAAGAAATATTTCATCCGCTGGTTAGTCTAATGAATTTTACACAAGTTATTATTATCGGCAGTTTATGGATTGATTGTCGTGTTGTCACAAAGACTTTTTTGTTTTTCAGCACATAGTAGAAATAGCATTTGTTAAAATTGTTAATTCTTGCATAAATAACAAAATATTGTCAAACTCATTTAAATTATTGAAAGTAATGATAGGAAACTTGCAGAACAGCCGAAATTAAGTTTACAAAATCTGATAGATAGTACTTCCGGCTACGAATGTTCGCCATCGCCATGTCATAAAAAATTGTGGAAGCCAACAGCCGAGAGCGAGACTTGTTGGTTTGTAGTCTTTCTCTAGTTCTCGGGGTTATGTAACTTCCCATTCGGTCACACATGGGGAAAACCTTTGAATTGCGAAACTTGTGAATAGGCTTTTTCAACCAGAGGCAATTTGAAAACTCAAATTCTAGGTTAACACAGCACAGACAAACCTTTTGTGTGCTATATTTGTGGGACGGAATTCGTGTATGAAGTTGCCCTTAAAGTAAACATAAAGTATCACGAAACTTCTGGGCGACACAAGTGTAATGTGGGAAAGTTATGTATTTGGTAACTCATTCAACTGGAACGACTGTGACCTTTACTTTGTAAAAAAACATGTACTTATTAAAACGTCCTTACTATACACAAAAAGTGTGTCCATTTTGGTGGTGGAACTGTTGAATATGTGGTATTTGTGGAAATTTGTCAGGAAAAATGGCTTAAAAACCGTGAAATGATTCATTTATGGGAAAAACAGTTTCAATGCAATCATTGTGGGAAGAATTATCGAACGTCGTAACATTTACAAGATCATGAATATACACACAAAGAGGATACAGTACAGGGCATGAAAAACCCAAAAACCCGGGTTTTTGGGTTGGGGTTTTTCTCACCAAAAGGAAAAACCCATGTGTTTTTCATGCCCTGAAACATTTCCTTGCGGTATTTGTGGAAAGTCATGCAGAACTCCGTATTTACTCAAAGTGCACACACAATTCCATAAGCAGGAAAAAATTACATGTGAAATTGGCTGTTGTAAATCAATATGCAAGGCCGCATTATCGTCCCATCGAAGATCCCATACCAATCCTATATACACCATTCAGTTGTGACATAATTTGTGAAAAGAAATTAACAACCAATAAAGCCCGTATACTTCATTCATATCACCCATTTTTGTCACATATTATGTAATATACATTTTCCTCGAAATTCAAAAGTTAATTCTTTTGCTTTAGCCCTTTTCATCCCTAAATTACATACAGGAATTTGAATTGACAAGATTATATTTCAAACACCGATCTTGAATCTCCGACTCGAAGGACGGACGGACAAGCAAATCGGGCACTTTAGCAAAGTAGCTCGGCTACGTAATAAATGTAAACTTAAATAAATAAAAATAAATGATAGCTTATAAAAATTTCATTCTATTTACAAACAGTGGAATGGAAAATGAAATTAGAAAATAAACAAATTACATCTAATGTCCCAAAATACCCCAATAATATTCTTAAAAATCATTTTTCTGTATGCTGAGACGCTTGATGGCGGGTTGCCCAGAAGATTTTAATTTTATGAAAACTATTAGACTTCTTTTGTTTCTTCTAGATTGGAAATTTTCAACCTGTGACATAATTTAAGGTTTCTTATCATCATTAAAGGTTAATTACTTTATCATTTATGACGACTTTCTTAACGGTCATGTGACGGAGATGACTTATGGGAAGACGTTTCTTATTGATATAATTTGGATGAGCCTTTCCCATTTCTAATGGATAGTTTTGTCACTTGAAACAGTTCATCAGTTCATAGTAGGACTGTCGGCCAGTGATGGGCGGGAGCTCATCCCAAGTCAACTGAGACTAGTCTCGACTAAAGCCAGTCGACTTCTTTCGGGAAAAGACTAGTCTTATTCACGTGACTCGTTAAAAAGTCATCCCTAAAGTCATTTCTAGGATACGGCTCTTAAAAAGTCATCTCTTAAGTCATCCCAACCACATGATCTCTTAAAAAGTCATACCTTAAGTCATTTCTAATATACGGTTCTTAAGAAGTCATCTCTTAAGTCATCTCAATCACATGATATCTAATAAAGTCATCCTTTAAGTCATCTCATTCACGTGGTCTCTAAAAAAGTCACCCCTAAAGTCATCTCTGAAATCCAACTCTCATAAAGTCATCTCTTAAGTCATCTTAATCACATGGCTCGTTAAAAAGTCATCTTTAAAGATATCTCCACCAAGGTATCGAAAAACCCGGGTTTTTTAGGAAAACCCTCGACCCTGGGTTTTTTAGGGTTTTTTGGGTTTAAGGGTTTTTTATATAACTATAGGTATAAATACAAGCCTATACTGTACCATATATGAAAACTACAGCTGACAACAACAACCGTGTCAACTACTATTACTTACGTCAATGAAAAGAAAAATTAAAGCATAAAAGTTTAATTTTATTATGTTGTAACGTCAAACGTAGCAAATGCAGTATTTTTGTGAACACCTATATTATTATTACTGTTTGATAACAACTAGTGAAATATTAAGCATTATAATATTTTACTGATTATATTGACTTTATGAAATTATTCCTTTGTTAATTTGAAGCTTTAATTGCAAAGCATTACAGTAATGAATATGTAATGATAAATTGAAGTTATGTGTACAACAATATTATAAACATAATCTTCACAATGTAATGACTAAAGTATACATAAAACGAATATTATTATAGTCCTCACATTACGATACATTAATTACGCGTAGACGAGTAGAAGCTATATTTGTTTCCACCTGATTATGCATTTGTTTACATTTTTGAATAGAAATTAGTATGTATTACGTATCTAGATGGAGCTACCCAACCCATAAAAAACCCGACCCACAACCCTGCAAGTTTTACCAAGTAGTTTAGATGAATCCGACAAAAAATTCATACTGCAGATAAAACTGTGTTAATAAAATTAGTCTATACACAACATGTCTTTTGATTTTAAGAGAAATCGGTTTTAATTATGAGCATTATTCTGAGCAATAGATTTAAAATAAATGATGATGTGGATTAAAATTACTGCTAACAGAAAATACTATTTATTTCATCACATAAAATTCAATTAAATTATATGCGCTTTAATATATGATAAATACTAACTAAAATAAAATGTAAGACAATTTTACATGCCCCAATAATTAATTGGACATAATTATTAAGGAACAAACTTTGAATTGGACAAAAACGTTTGTATAATTAAAGTGAGTTACAATTGATATTTGATTTCTAGCAACGTTTACTCACTATTGTTTCCTACTAAAGTATGTCATTTATTATTTGATTATTTTGCATAATATCAAAATAAAAGAAATCGGACCGTCCGACTTCTGATATACTTTTACACTATTAAAACTTTACACATTTATTCCATTTGCAGCTTATTTTCTAGTTGGGGCGAACGATAATCACTGTAGGTCAAAATGTCATTAAGAGTATTTATTTTTAGTCTATTTCTTCTGTGTCGCCTCATAGCCCCCGCTACCGAAAACAATCTTTCAACTGAACCAGAAGAAGCCGGTATTCCTAAATATTTTCTGGCTAATGAACTAGCAATGGGATATTTGGTTTTTTTAGATTGCCAGAACTGTAAAGGATCAGAATTTGAATTGCATTTCTCTTCATGAAATAGATAAGACTCGCATTCCGTGTTCAAGTTAGACGATCTATCTTCTGAAATATTTTGAACAAAATTAAAAACTCCTGAACTGCTTGAGGGCATTGCTTTTGATGTTAGTTTTCTCTTTTTTGAGGTTGTTGTGAGAGATGTAGTGCTAGTACAAGGAATTTCGGATATTTCTTTTGCTACGTATGTATCAAAAATGGTTTTAGCATAATTTTCGGAAGGCACATTTAGGCGAACAAGGAGCTTTCGTTCAGACGAATATTCAACCGTTTCAGGATGTCTTTCACATCCCACGAAAATAGATAACTTCATCCGAGGATCTAAAATGGTAGCAATAACAAAATTATCATTATTTATTACACTATCTTCAAATCGTTGCTTGATGTTGCAAAGAAGATCTCGTTTAAAGGACGCATAATGCTGGCATAGAGTATTTTTCGTATCCTGAAACAACTTGATAATACACGGGATGGCTAAAGAAGACGTTATATAGTCTCCTTGAAGTTCGTCAGTTGTGGTTTGCCAATGTTTTAAGAGCCTTACAAGTTCTAAAAGTTTTGTGCGATCAAGGTATTTTGGAGGTTCCAAATGAAAATTTTCTTTGGTCGTAGCGCTGTACTCCAAAATTAGTTGTTGCGCATGGACAAACATATTGGTCTACAAAGAAGCATTTATCAAAATGAAAAAAATGTCATATGAAATTGAAATGAAGTTTGAAATTGGACAGTCCAATTTCGTAAGTTAAGATAAATTGTACATTTATGAAAATACCTTTACGTCTGTCAGGCGTTCCAAAGTTAACAAAATTGCATTCCATCTTGTAATTCCAATGTTTGGCAATCCTAGTCCTTTGCATTTTTCGCGTAATTTACTCATGTAATTAGGGCGGCGATGGAAAAACTTTACAATCTTTTGGGCATACAATACGATTTGGCTAACGTCACGATCTTTCTTTATGGCATCATTTATAGCGAGTTGCAAAAGGTGAGCCATGCACCCAATTCGTTTCCATGTCCCAACATATATTATAGAGCTGGCATCATTAGATTCAAAATTATTATCACTTGAATCGTCCTCCTCATTTTCCGTATCAAAATTATCATCATCATCTCTATCCAGATCAAGCAAGGCACTGGATGGTCCATTGTCTTCTAAAAGGAATTGAAGTTTAAAAGCTTTTTGCATATTAGATGCATTGTCCGCAACTATGAATCCAATTTGATTGGTTTTCAGACCCACCTTCTTTGCCACAGTCATTACTGTATTTTCAATGTTCGCGCCGGTATGGGACATATTGAACTCTTCAAATCCAATGGTTTTATTTACGTTTTCAAAAACACTGTTGATGTATTGAGCTTTTACTCCTAAAACTGAATAGCCATCCTTACTAGTCCATAGGTCAACAATTAGATGAACGGATCCGGGTGGTTGACTTTTAATGTTAAGTTTCAAGTTGTCGTGAATAGCTGACATTTTATTATCTAAATGTCTCTTCACAGTTCTTCTACTACGTAAAGTTACTTGTGGCGACAGAACTTCAACTAATTTTTTAAAACCCTATCCTTCCACTATTGAAAACGGCATGCCGTCTACAGCGACGACATCTAAAATCGCCTGTTCAAATTGTTTCTGTCTAGAAGATTCTAATGGCAGCTTTAGTGTAGCGGTCCCAAATGCTTGAATTTTAGTTTGTCCACCATTACTGTCAATTGTTTCCGGCTCAATTTGGTGACTATTCTGTTTAATTTTTTAAAATATCATTAATTCTTTTGCTATGATATAATATCCTACCACAATTTGGACAAACCAAATTTATAGCTTGACATAATAACCGTTAAATCTTTTTTTGATCATTTTTTTAATGTTGTTTTTTACCGAACTAATAATAAACGGGTTATGTGCTGATTTTAGAATGCCCAAATTCATGGCAGGATAATACAATTTCTTACAATAATTTTTTTAACTTTTATTTCCGAAATGCCTACTCAACCTTTAAATGCCGAAGGAAATTCCCTGTCTGTCTTTGGAACCCTGTGATTTTAGTTTGGCAATAAATACACTTATATTGCGGTTTACCTTCATCCCCCTCTTTAATTTCATTTGCTTCCAAAGGACGAAAATATTGAATTACTTGAGAAAATGACAAGGATTTAATATTTGTTCTTCTTCTGCGTGGAGTATGAACCTTTGATGAATAAGCTGTAAGAATTAGCATTATTATGATTAGTAATTAAATTACAATTAAGATATTTGTCTTTTAAAAATGATAACTAATATTAAGGCACTCCTAACATACCAATTCTTTCAACAGTAGAACTTAAATCGTTTTTAGGTTGCTCTCCTTCAACGAATGATGTCCTTATATTCGTAGCATCGTCTTCCTTAGAAGTGCTGGCATCATTCGATTGCTCGATGCCATTATTGCGTATATCCTGTTCTTCATTTTCTACAGTTACCTCGTCATCTGGAGGGCTTGAATTTACAGTGTCATTATAGTCAGTAATTAGGTCATTAAGCGAATCTTCATTTACAACAATTATATCACAGCAGACATTATCCTCGTTTTCAATGTCCTGCGAAATTTTACAACAGCATAATTTAGTATGTCAGTTAAGTTCTGTTCATAATATTATTTCTTTCCCTTGAGTTGAGAGCATTGCTTTGTGTCATTGTGAATGTATTGCAATTTACTTACCATTGTATGTTGCAATCCAACTCCAGATCCAATGAATCGAAATCGACCCAACTTTTGGACAGTGCGAAAGTACAGTATACTAAAATTAAGGTAAGTTGAAAACCGGGGAATGGTACACAAATGACACAAAGATGTAATTATCTAGCTACTGTTTATCAATGTTTTGCTGCAAATTGGCTTGGAAATCTTTCTCTGCTATACACTATTAGAATTTTTGAATTGTCGGGGAATGGTCGGTATTCAGTTCTTGGTAAAGGACAGAAACTCAAAGTATTCTGCTATGTACGCTACGCATGGTTGACAATACAACACTAAGATCAAAAACTGCGATGCGGTTTGAATCAAAATACGTATTGACTACACAAAGCAAAGCATGCGTTCAATTTCCATTATGTTTGCTTGTGCCGCGTGTTCTTATTTCTTATAGTGGTATTTGAGTTGGGGCTTGGTGCACATTAATTGAGGAACGAATTAATGACTGGATATATTGTCATCGATAACAATTCTACCACATCAATTACATTCTTTTGATGTAGAAATTTGGACGGTCCAAATTCTAATTGTTCAATTAAAAGAAGTTGTCGGTGCTAAATTTTAGTATTTTAGCTTGCTATTTTGCATTACTGTTGCATTGTATCAGCCTGGAAAGGATCGCAGTGACGAAGGTATGGCTGAAGACACATCATTGGAATCAATCCGTATTGTTGTACAGGAGGGGCAAGATATAAATGTTCTGTACGAAATGGTAATTTTAATTCCAATACTTACGAAGCAAACAATAAATACATATACTGTATAAAAATAAAAATTAAATAAGTTGCGGATACGCGTACGATTTAACACTTAATTTGCCGTATTTTAATATTGATTTTAAGGTTACATTGATTCCTAGACATGACCGACTTGTTCCTCGATGGATTGAAAATATATTTGAACACAATGAGATGACCGTTGATCAAGTAGTATCAATTTTAATGGGCTTCCTTTTAACTGAATTCGAAAAAGCTTACATCCGCAGGTAATGCTGCCGCACATTCATATAAGCTGTATAATATAACCAAGCATATTGCCACAGCCTATATCCTGATCGGAAACCATTTGCACTATCCCCTTATTGTTATTGTTATACATGAAATAACCTAATAAATATATTTATAATTATACAAGGTTTGGAATCAAATTGTTAGAGATGGATATTGAGGATGCAGAAAAATTTGACTTTGTTAGCGACACTCTTTGTTTTATGAATTTTACGTTTTCACCTCGAGAATCATTTGCTGCCATCTGTAAGTATTTGAGAAAACAACAAACTTGGAATGATACCGAACCGGAAAATACGTATATTTATCCGGAAGAGTATATGAATCATGAACCTTGGCCTTTATCACCAGCAGACTTTGAAGTTGTGAGACCTGAGAGTAGCCAAGTTAACAATACTGAAGAATAAATAGAACACTAGATGGTCCAGTATTTCTAAATTTCCAGATGCATATTGTTGATGTAAAGCTCTTAATATAAATTGATATAATTAATTTATGGAACGATTATTTATATATTTAATTTCGCAATATTTGCCAATAAAATATAAAAAACGTTTAAATTGTGAGAGTAAATCAGTGAATGATACTAATACCTAAAAGTAATTTATATTGTATATGTAATCGGAATGATCACATTCATGTTGGCATAAATTTTAAGCTTTTATATTTAAATGTCTGTACAAAAATTTCGAGTTCGGCTATATTGAAGTGAAAAGTCTTGATGGATATTTAAAGTAAGATCTAAACCTCTTGCCAAGGCTCTTGCATTCTAAAAATGTGGCTCTATTTTAATGTATTAGCCTCGAAACTTATGCCAAACTTAAGCTGTGTGAGATCAGCAGCATGAAGTTGAGCGTCGGCTCGACAAATCCCAGTCGGGATTTCTCGGTGGTGGTTGCTTGATTCTGAAAAGTGAAAAAATGGAAATAAAATGAAATGGTAAAATAAATAAAAGGGATTAATGGCATTCATTTCACTATGGAAGTTAAATGACTTTAATTTACCTTGGACATGGCTTTTATAAAAAAACTGTAAGAATATAGTCAGAGAAAAATTTAAGAATAAAGTCTGAAATTGGAAACTCACAGATATCCCATTTGAACATCAACAGAAAACTAATTTGGACATCCATATATGTTCAATTTGGACGTCCACAGATGACCAATTTGGACGTCCACAGATGTCTAATATGGACGTCCACTGATGTCTAATATGGACGTCCACAGATGTCTAATATGGACTTCCACAGATGTCTAATATGGACGTCCACAGATGTCTAATATGGACGTCCACAGATGTCTAATATGGACGTCCACAGATGTCTAATATGGACGTCCACAGATGTCTAATATGGACGTCCACAGATGTCTAATATGGACGTCCACAGATGTCTAATATGGACGTCCACAGATGTCTAATATGGACGTCAACAGATGTCCAATTTGGACGTCCACAAATGTCTAATTCGATGTCCACAGATGTCCAATTTGGACGTCCACAAATGTCTAATTCGATGTCCACAGATGTCCAATTTGGACGTCCACAAATGTCCGATTTGGACGTCCACAAATGTCTAACTTCGACGTCCACAAATGTCTAACTTCGACGTCCACAGATGTCTAATATGGACGTCCACAGATGTCCAATATAGACGTCCACAGATGTCCAATTTGGACGTCCACAAATGTCTAATTCGAAGTCCACAGATGTCCAATTTGGACGTCCACAAATGTACGATTTGGACGTCCACAAATGTCCGATTTGGACGTCCACAAATGTCTAACTTCGACGTCCACAGATGTTCAATTTGGACGTCCACAGATGTCTAATATGGACGTCCACAGATGTCCAATATAGACGTCCACAGATGTCCAATTTGGACGTCCACAAATGTCTAATTCGAAGTCCACAGATGTCCAATTTGGACGTCCACAAATGTACGATTTGGACGTCCACAAATGTCCGATTTGGACGTCCACAAATGTCCGATTTGGACGTCCACAAATGTCCGATTTGGACATCCATAGATTGACACAAAGTGGCTAACAGAGGTCACTTAGGGAATAACCCAAAGGATTCTTTCAAAGCCTATTTGAACCCTCCTGATAAAGCAAAAAGGGAAACCAAAGAAATAAAATGCTATTTAAAGTTCCGGGCTAACTTAAATCTAAAGTCGACTTGGAAGTGGGATAAGTCGAGATCTATAAACATTCTGGATTTTGAAAAACTAGCTTTTGGTTGGCTTAATTAAGCTAAAATCTTTCTCCCAATTTTAAGGGGATTGGAGGAAATTCTTCCAGCAAAGCTCAAGTTGTGATGGCATGCAATTTTCATACCGTCGGCGGTGGCTAGTGATTTTTTCTAAAAACACGGCGGCGGCTGGCCGCCACGGGTGAGGGCTCTGGTCATAATCTGGTTTGTAAAATCAATCAGTCTACTCTTGAAAATGTTGAAAGTTGATGTTGATATTGGAAACTTTGTTCTACTTTTCCTTGGCATTTAATTTAAAAATCTTATTTTCACAATTGCAATACACTGTTACAATATTAGTGCTTCCGGTTCCACGCTTCTCATATTCTCTCTCTCAAATGACTAACGAATCTGCAGGAAGCCCAATATGCTAATTGATCTGTCTCCGACTCATCCAGACATCATTCTTGGTTAATAAATATTCAAATGCTAGAAAAATTATCATATCAATTACTATACAGAATAGAAGTAGTCTAGTGTACATAAATATTAGAACTACTTATTATTCCAGAGAAAAATCCTAGTGTCTAGAAATTTTATCTTGAAATTTTCTCTGGAATTTTTACCTCTTTCTCCTTTTCACTTGCCTATTCTGGGAAGGAGAAAGAAGATTGGGATTAGTTCAGATTAGTTCACAGTTGATTAATTGAATTAAATTTTTTAGATTTTGAACTACCTTTAAGCCAATCCCGTTAGGTATTTGCCCCTTTAATACCTTTAATTTTTGCTGATTTTGGATTGTCCAAAATCAAATCAAGATGGCTATGCGGAAAATTAGTCAAAGGTATAGTACAAAAAATGGAAAAGTATGGAATAGCTGAAAACCCAAAGACACAACTCTCAACACAAAGAGCTGCGCCGTAGCGTCGAAAAAAGAAACAAAGTTCCTAAAAGGAAGTATACAATTCATCCATATAAAGAAAAAATATTACGATGGACTGTTCCCGATAATATTTTCAAGACGTTAAAATCAACCCATCAAATCTTCGATGGGGTTTGAAATAAACATCATTGTATTGAGTCTAAGGCTGAATGCTATGCTCTGAAAGACTCAATCAAATCAATCTTTCATATTTTTGGATTTGGAAGGACAGTCTCTGTATTCTTATACGGGGATTGTTTGCACAGTGCAAATTTCAACGCTCAAAAATATATTCGTTATAGACGCACTCAAGTTGCCACAGCAAATAAAAGATAATTTAAAATGTGTTTTGGAAAGTGAAGACATCACAAAAATAGTTCACGGGGTGCAAACGACGTCTATAACGGGATTTCGACATTTTTCTTTACCCGTACATTGACACCCAAACAGTATATGCGGCTTATAAAGAACAAGAAAATGTCTTTACATATAATAAGACCATGGGATTCAAAGCTTTGGTGAAAGAATTTTTGGAAATTGAAATTCCTTAACAGCAGTTGGTAGATTTTCATAGATTGCACGAGGGCCTTGTTAAGTACCGCGTACTTGATGTCAAGTTACTTCTTGGAGTGTGGTTGGAATTTTGTAAAAGATTAGATACCGGACGGTCCGGGATCTTCGTTAACGAGTTAATCTTAAAGTCGAGGAAGCTTATGCTAAATAATCTCTATGGTGATAAACAGTACCCCTCGTTTGATAAAGAATTTCTGTATCTTCAACAAGAGTTGATGTCAATACTGTTGCTAAAGAACTGTACAAGCTTCGCGACTATACCGCTCGTAAGCAAGACATCCCACCAAAATGCGTACTGTCTACTGATTGTTTTAAAAGAATAGCAGAAACAGGAAGGGTGCCAGCCAATCTGGCTTCTGGTTTAAAAGCTGCAATTGTAAGGAAAAAAGAATTTTTTTCCTCCAACAAAGACTTTGAAAGGGATGTGTTATAGGTGTCGCTAGTTTGGTTAGGTGTTGATTGCATAGAAGAAAAACAACCCAAATCTGAAGCAGAAAAAGATTGGTACAATCAACATTCAAAACAATGGGAAATAGAGAAAAAGTGTCTAAGGGACAAACAGTGGGAGAAGCGTGAGCTAACAAAAACTGTACATTTTTATCGAAAATAATATTTGATAAGAATAAAATCCGTAGGATGCGGTTCTTAAAAAGTCATCTCTTAAGTCGTCCCAATCACATGACCTTTTAAAAAATCATCCCTAAAGTCATCTCTAGTATACGGTTTTTATGAAGTCATCTCTAAAGTCATCCCGATCACGTGTTCTCATAAGAAGTCATCCTTCAAGTCATCTTTGGTAAATGGTTCTTAAAAAGTCATCCCTTAAGTCATCCCGATCACGTGTTTTCTTAATAAGTCATCCATAAAGTCATCCCGATCACGTGTTTGCTTAATAAGTCATCGCTAAAGTCATCTCTAATATTCAACTCTTATAAAGTAATCTCTTAAGTCATCTTAATCACATGGTTAGTTAAAAAGTCATCTCAGATGACTTCCAACATTGAAAAGACGAGAATGAGACTAGTCCCACACAAGTCATCTCTGACTCAGACTAGTCTGGCTGCCCATCACTGCTGTCGGCCGACTCGATATAAAATGTACGTTGTTGAGAGACCAAATTTTTGAGGTAGGGTTTATAATAATATACTACAAATGAGCCAAACCTTGTTAGCATAATTTCAAATTTCTCTTCGTTGGTTCGTCTTTCGTCTGCTACAAAATCATGAATTACAAGACAAAAACAGAAGTTATCATTGATCATAATTTTTCAATCCATCACACACCAATATATTTTTAATAACTATCAACTATCTACATAATTTACACCCCTAATAGTATTCTATTTTCATTTTTTATGCAGGGTAAGCTGTAAACACATCATCAGCTGGTGATATATCCTTTGAGAAGATCTTTGACCAAGAAAAAACTGAAAGCTCGATAATTTGATACGGAAAGAATATTTATTATTAGTATTCCAGCAAAAATGGCCATGAAAATTTCTTATACTCAAAGTTGTATTTTATGCTACAGCTACTATGACTACAACTCTAATTGCAATACTGTTCAACAATCTTTGCGACTAAATTCTTCAATTATATCAAGATGTTTGAAACACATTCCCCAGGATATCAATGAAACAGTGGACTGGAGTCAGCTGGGTGAACATGGGGATACCTATTTCAGTTTATGTAAAATATGCACTGAAAATTTGAAAAATCTTTCAACTCTGAATTGGGAATTGGAAGAGGTACAAAGGAAAATAAATGAATTGGTCAACACGATTACTGTTTATGTCAGCAATGAAAGACAAAAGAACGGAAGCATTGCGTTTCAATCTATTGAATCTATATCTGTCAGTTTACCTAATAATATGAACAATCTTGATGTGAATGCCATTGCTGAACAACAAACTAAATTCCTGACTTCACGAAAGAAAACTAACGCAAATGCATTACATGATGACAATACTGACGACATTATAGACCATGATTTCGAATCTTCAAAATATCCTGGAACTCAGTCGGACGATGAAGATGGGACAACATCTGAAACAAGTAACTCAGGCTTCAGATTGGAGAACATTTCATCCGTGGATAAATCCTTATCTAATAAACCTACTAGTATGTCATTATTCTCATTTTCTCAAATTGCTGTCATTTTCAAAAGCACGTTTAATTTACTAGTTGATAAGTTGATTGTGTTAAAATCAGTGCCGCAAGGAAATCGAAGAAAAGAAAGAAATTTTTGCCTTAAAACCCAAAAATTTTACATATTATTCGTCGCCCCCTCCCCGAAATTTTTTTCTGGCTGCGGCCCTGATTAAAATAATTGCTAAAAACTCATATAATATATGATAAAATGGAATGAAAGTTAAATATGTAATTTGTCAGTGCCATGCCAGTTACATATTCATGAAAAACTGTATGATTAAAATAACGTTTTTATTTATAGCTTCAAAAATTCTGTGCGCAGAACGGACGAAATCAAAATCAAGTTTGCAAACGCTATTGGACAGCACTTCCGGTTACGAATGTTCGACTTGTCACAAGAAATTTTCTCGTTACACAGTTCTGCAGAAACACGATTGTGGAAAGCCAACAGTGGAGTGTGAAACTTGCGGTTGTTCATTTTCCAGTTCGGGGGTATTGAAACTTCACACTCGATCGCATACAGGAGAAAGGCCTTTTAAGTGCGATATTTGTGGAAAAGCCTTTATAACCAGAGGCAATTTGACAACTCACATTCAAGGTCTACACAGCACAGACAAATCATTCGTGTGCAATATTTGTGGAAAGAAATTCGCTTATAGCGTGGCCCTCAGTAAACATAAATTAACTCATAATGAAGCATCAGAAGAATTATACAAATGTGATGTGTGTGGAAAAAGTTTTAAAGAGTTGAAGACATTAAAATTGCATTTGGTTACTCATTCAACGGGGACATCCCACCCGTACAAATGTGACCTTTGTGAAAAAACTTTTGTTCGTCCGAGCACTCTAAATGCCCATAGAAAACATGTCCATTTTAGGAAGGATAAAGTAACATGTGAAATATGTGGGAAAACTTTGACGAAAGAGGGTATGAAAACACATAAACTGATTCATGCTGGGGAAAAGCCATTTCAATGCAGCCAATGTGGAAAGAATTATCGAACGTCGGCAAATTTACAAGATCATAAGTGGACTCACAAAGATCTAGGAAAATTTCCCTGTGATATTTGTGGGAAAAACTACAAAAATTCTCATAGTCTTAATATTCATATGAGATATCATGAAGATTTACTTCAATGTGAAATATGCGGTAAACAGATTGCCAAGGCCAACAAGAACGCTCATCGCCAAACCCATACAGACGAGAAACCGGTCGCCGCCTTCAAATGCGACATTTGTGACAAGAATTTCTACACCAAAAAAGGGTTAATGCTCCATGAAAACCGTTTTTGTCATATCTGTGACATTTCTTTCCCTCCAAATTCAACTTCTGACTCCTTAGCTAGCCATCAAATTGAAGTACATACTGTTAACACAATTTTATATCCCGATGCTCTCACTGATAAAAACGAACCGAAATGCAAGAACTCTAAACAAAATGCTGTAACCAGAAGAACAAGAAAAAGAAAATGGAACCAATCAAATTACAAAGAAAGTTCTTCTGAAGAAGATGATATACGTTTTGAAAATTCTGACGATGAAGATGAGACGAATGATTTAAAAGTCGAAGTGAAAATTGAAGAAGAATTTTCCGAAATAGAGGATTACGATTTTGAGTGATGTTATGGAAAAGTGTAATTTATTTATTGGCATTTGATTAATTTTTGGAGAAGTTCCTACAAATTATTAAAATATAATCTGAAATCTGATATTTTTAAAAAGCCACAGTATACCAAATTCCATAATCAGTCAAGACTCCAGAGTACAATATTTATTAAAGAAATGCAAATATATAAAGAATATGTTAATTTAAATAAAGATCCTTTAACTTTTGAAATGAATACACATACGTTTAATCATGTGCAAATTTTTTAAGCGTAGTAATATAATTGTAGCAAACTGGGGAAACGGTTTTAGTTTCTCCAATTTACCATTTGTAGTAGTTGTAGTTGCTATTTACACTAGGAAAAACCTCCTTATTGTTAATACCAAAGCGTTTAACATGTAGCCTTTTTAACAAATCTGCTACATGTGAAAATCAAAATCGTAAAAGTTCAAAGGTTAGTGTCAAATATTCTCTAACCGTGAGAATATTAGCGAGACTTGACTTGCATACTGGACAGATTTCAATAAGATTTTTGGATGCTGTTTTTCAATTCTTACTATAAACTTCCTTTCGACATGCATTTTACTATGTTTATGTTGCTTCATTGCTTCTTCCTCAAATATGAATGAGTTATATATGTATGTCTTAAATATTATTTTATTCATTTATTTCCATTTCACAGTAAAAACTTCACCCAAAGTATATAAGATTTTCTTTTTTGTTAAAAGTATTAATTGTCAATAAAAGATAGTTACTCCCGATTTATTCAATCAAATATTTTTTTATAGTTAAAATGGATTAATAATTTGGCAATACACATAATAAAAGTTATTATTTCCGACTTAATAATATTTCGCAGGGGCAAGTTGTACTCCCAATCTGCACTACTAAGCCGCGAAAATCTTAGTTGTTTGAATGTGGCAAAGGAATAAACTGCTTTTTTGTTGTTTTCATTTTCAGACGAATTTAAAGAAACAAGAAATAACAACTACTATTAGTAGCTCATTTAAATTACAAAGTAAAATTCGAAAATGCAGTTGTCAAATATAATTGCTGTTCAAACCATAAAACCTAGGAACTTAGCTAATCCCGGCTAGGGCACTTTTGTTGGGCAGAATATGAACAAGGTACGTGGAATGGGAAAGGGGCTAACGACATAAAAGTCTTAATCTTTACACCTCTTGCAATGTTTTTCACGTTATTTAATATGTATTATTCCAAGATTTTATCTCATATCAAATACTTTTGATTGATAGTAGCGTTTGGTTTGTAACTAAAAGCGTGAGTCGAGCAGTCTAATGTTGTGTTATATCATACATATATATTTAACTATTTTAATGTCACATTATTTTTAATAAAAATAACAATACAGTTATAGGTGCTACTCTATTTGCAGGATAAACGCACTGAAACTATTGCACCAATATTTGCTGGCGAAAATGTCTGTTCAAAAATCCTATACTCAAAGTTGCATTTTATGCTACAGTTACTACGTCGACAACTCAGATTGCAATGATGTTCAACAATCAGGACGATTAACTCCTTTAATGGTATCAAGCTGTTTCAAACATATTCCTCAAGATATCAATCAATCAATAGACTGGAGTCAGCAGGGTGGACATACAGCAGCAGGGAATACCTATTTCAGTTTATGTAAAATATGCACCGAAAGTATAAAAAATCTTTCAACTCTGAATTGGGAATTAGAAGAGCTACAAAGAAAAATAAGCGAATTAGTGAACACGATTACTTATCATGTCAGAACTGAAAGGGAAAAGTACGAAAAAATTACATCCCAAAGTGCATCGACCAGTTTGTTTAAGAATGTGAGTAACCTAGATGTGAATATCATTGGTGAACAACAAGCCAAAAACAGTACTTTACGGAAGGAAGCCAACTCAAGTGCGGTGAATGAGGACTATAATGACGAAACTATAGACGAAAATTTTGAATCTTTGAATTCAATCCCCAATGACGAAACTATGTCCGAGGATGAAGATGGGACATCTAAAACATGCAACTCGGGCTTCAGATTGGGAAACATTTCATCCGCGGATAAATCATTATCTACGTTTACTAGTATGTCATTATGTCTAATAATTTCTAATTTATGAAAATTTTCTTAATTGTTATGAAATAATAAGATTTTGTAGGTCAATCTCATAATCATGCAACATTGTGTAATAACAACCATTTTTTATTATTTCTAGCCTCAAAAACTCAATGTACAGAACAGAAGAAGCAACCCAAATCTAGTCTTCAAAAGCTTTTAGACAGCACTTCCGGTTACGAATGTTCGAATTGTCACAAGAAATTTTCACGCTATACTGTTTTGAAGAAACATGATTGTGGGAAGCCAACAGTCGAATGTGAGACATGTGGATGTTCATTTTCCAGTTCGGGCGTATTGAAATTGCATATTCGATCACATACAGGAGAAAAACCTTTCAAGTGTGAAAGTTGTGGAAAAGCTTTTCGAACGAGAGGGAATTTGACAGATCACATTCAAAGTAAACACAGCACAGAAAAGCAATTCGAGTGCCAGATTTGTGGATTGAAATTTTCTAATACCACCATTCTCAGTAAGCACAAAGTTTCTAAACATGAAACTCAAGAAGAGTTATACAAATGTGATGTTTGTGAAAAAAATTTCAAAGGGTTGCGAACATTGAAAATACATTTGCTTACTCATTCAGCTGGAACATCTCAACCTTATAAATGTGATCTTTGTGACAAGACGTTTAGTAATCCCAATACTTTAGATGCACACAAAAAAAGTTATCACTTCGGCAAAGGATTTATTGAATGTGATATTTGTGGGAAATCTCTCTTTAAGGTCAGGCAGTAGTACTTGGTTTTCAATGTAATTTCCTACTCCAGGAAATCATGGATAAGTCGCCTAATTTTCAAGCAATCTGGGCGTAGTTGATCTCAAAATTTAGGATGAAGATCCTGGAGGGTCACAAGTTTCAGATATGTTACAAATTTGACCTGTAAAGGTCACACTGGCCATTCTACCAAAAAGTTTTTTATTTTTTTTGGCGGGATAGGTTTATGAATTTTTTATAAAATAACCAAAAGTCTTTTTGAACAAAACGCAAACTTGTGACCCTCCACGACCCTGTAAGAATTTTAGGTAAAAAAATCAAAATTGAAAACGGAAGAGTTTTTGAGTTTTCCTTGATTTCCTAAAAAAATAAAATTTGAATGGTTTTGTACTCAACTCAATGTAAATAGATCGAGTTCATGCCAAATTCCGGTAGATACCTCGACGGAGGGGTGGCTCCCCTTAAGAAGACTTTAAAAAATCATAAAATGATTCATTCAGGAGAAAAACCATTTCAATGTAGTCAGTGTGGGAAGAATTATCGAACGTCCAAAGATTTAAAAGATCATGAGTGGACACACAAAGAAGAAGCAGTTTTTCCTTGTGATGTTTGTGGAAAGTCATACAGAACTCCGAATTTACTCAACCGACATTCACAATTCCATAGGGAGGACAAGATTACTTGTGACATATGCGGGAAATTATCATACAGATCTAACTTTGCGGCACATCAACGATCTCATACCAAAGAGAAACATTTCAAATGTGACATTTGTGGCACGAAATTTGGAGAAAGAGGAGCGAGAAAGCGTCATATTAATTGTTACTGTCATATCTGTATGAAATTTTTCCGCTCAACCTCCAGTAATGATGCATTATCAAGACACCAGGTTGAAGTACATACTGTAAACACTACTTTCTATCCAGATACAGATACACTTACAGAATTTAACAAATCCAAAAGCAACAAAGATAAACGAAAAGCTGGTACCAGAAGAGGAAGCAAAAGAAAATCAAGTAAAATAAATTACAAGGAAAGTTCTTCTGAACGAGATGAGACAAGTTCTGAAAATTCTTACGGCATAGACGAGACAAATGAGTTAAAAGTTGAAGTGAAAGTTGAAGATGAAGTTTCGGAAACAGAATATTATGACTGTTAGTGTAAATTATTTATTATACTAAAGACATTTTTATAATACCGTTATTTCTTTTCCAACAATGACCAATCAAACAATGAATGCTATTATTTTAGTATTTGTAATTAAGGGCGGTTGTAGTACGACTCGATGCCTCTAGTGGAACTTGATCACGATCACTTTATATTGAGCATAATAATAAATTATTTTTCAGGAAATCAATGAGCTTCAGAACCATTTAATTTATGGAAACCTTTTTTCTGTTTGTTTTCACAGGATTTGATTTGTGGCTGCCACATTTTAAAAAATCGCTTTCCTTTTTACTATTATTTTCAAAAGGTCCGCCCAATTTTTCAATTTGCTTTGAAATAAGTTTTTAGGTAATTATGGGGGTAGAAATTTGAGATTTTTCGGAACCACACCCTTGCCCTTCCACGTAGTTAATCTTAATTTAGACACTATATTTAATGTCCAGAATGATTGAAAATCCTTGATAGATAGACTGATAGAGATATCCTTGATCAGCCAGGCAAGGAATTAGAAAACGATGTATTGCCTTCCACTGTTCCACTACTCGAATATTGCACAAATCATGTAACCAAAATAGTTTGTCTAGGTATTGGAGAATTTTGTACTGCTGACATTGCCACTTACATAGTCACTGTCAGTCACAGTGACGAACAAAATTGAAACTTAAGATTTGATCTCAGTAGCTCTCCAGTGTAAGAGGGGGTAGGTAGGATATCTATCGAAAACCTGTGAAATCTCATTTTGCCCCAGACACTCCTTGGGGATGGGAGTGTCCATTGAGCCATTTTCAATGACAATTCTGGATATATACATGCATAATTGGCACTTTTTTAAAGGTACCCCCCTTAAGGGAGGGGGAGTCAGAGCGGGCAGGGGTGGGTGGGATTTTGTTCCGATGGTCGATATCTATCGAAAACCGGTGAAATCTCATTTTGCCCCAGACCCTCCCGGGGGATGTTGAGGGTGGGAACGTGACCTCCAGGTCATGTCCGGTAAAGATCCGATGAAACATTGGGGGGTCCCGTCTAAATATTCTGAGATACCAAGTACCTGTTGGACTAACTTTTTTGCGCACAATTATGTCCAATCCAACCGAACATTTGTAATAAATATATGCAATTCCATATTACCATTACCAGTTAAGGGTAACTTGTACATGGCCGCGGCCCTTCACAAGGGATTTTGCTTACGTCACGGTACGATTGTGTTAACGAAAGCATACCATACATTCTCTGTGCTGTACCCTACCCTACCCGCCGCGCCGCCTCCTTTCCTTCGACAAACAGTATATTATCTCGCAATTTGCACTCTGCACTGAGTCGTTCTTCTACTTTCATAAACTTTCAGTTTTTCTGAAGTGATATTTTTCATGGCCACATTTGTATGTGAAAATAACTGCCTCTGCATCCAACAAACAGTCACTTTTAGATTTAGTAGCAGCCAGACTAAAAGGTCACATTTATCTTAATGTAGCTATTCCACCCGCCCCACCTTACCAATCGAATAATATAAGGATGCGGCGGGTGGATATCCTAATCATATGATGAGGACTTTTGATAGTATTTCCGTATATCAGTACAATAGTATCATACGTGTTCTAGTTTAACCAGCTATATAATAGGATTTCTGTGGTTTCCAATAACAATTTATTTCATTCTGAAAGACTGCTTTTAACAGTGACAAAACTAACAGAGCAAGAACAATTCTAAGACGTCTAAATTTCACTAAAAGTCTTACGACTTTCAACTTTTTTGATTAAAAATTCTCTTTTTCTTGGGATTTAAGCGGTCACCACACGCCCAGCCCAATCTCTGCGGATACATGCCTGTGAGGTTGTACGTTTACGTCATCTCTAATCTTCTAACCAAGGAAGACCAAGATACCGTACTTTTATGGTGTAAACTTAAAAATTCAAAAATATTCAACTTTTTTAGTAACTTAACTTTTCTATCTAACGCAATGGAATTTTGGATTGGGTCAAATAAATCACGACCTTAAGTGTTCCATAGTGCCCCAATAATAATCGTAAAAATGTGTTTTCTATATGCAGAGAAACTTGATGGCGCGTTGCCAAGATGTTTTCAATTTTATTGAAAACTAGGCGGTCACAGGACCCATGTCCTGTAGTACATGGGGCTAGTGCATCTACAAACAATTTTGTAAAAATTATGGTTTCTAGTTGGCCAATTACACAGGCATTCAATTGGGTTTATCACTAATATAATGTACCGATCACAGGACCCAAGTCCTGTTATAAATAAAGCTATAGTGTGTATTCCGGGGCAATATTGTACGATGGGTAGAACGTATTTCAGATACACAGATTTTTATGTTAATTCAAATTGACCTTATCATACTTTCTCATTAGGTGGGCCAGGGCCAGAGGTACAGATTTTACGTTACATTGATATAGTCAAAAAATATTCCAAAACTTCGCCTTAGTCGGCCTAGGGTCAACCTTTTGTTTAGAAAGAGAATTTGGCTATTGGCAAATTACTCCGGTTACCCACCAGGATCACATTTTTGAGTCGGATACTTTTAATCACCATTATACATATAGCCATCAGTGGACAATGGACCATTTTAAGCTCGAGTTAGCTTTAATTGGCAATGTAGCGTCAAGCGATTAATTAGAAAATTGAGTGTTTTTTATTGTAATTTTAGCTCATCGCTTAAGGAAGCGAGCTTATAGAACCACAGTTTGTCCGTTCTTCTGTCCCCACGATAACTTTCGAATGCAAAGACGGATATTGACCAAACTTGGCAAAAACGATGCCTATATGGATCACTGACGATCCCTATTGATTTTGGGACAAATCGGCCCATTGATTGCTGAGATACCGCGCGCTCACTTTGTTTCATTTTGATAGTCAAAGCAGAAAATGGGTATTAAAAAGTTCAACTGCGTTTCCTATAAATTGTTTGCGGAAAATATTTCACTCCGCTCCCACCAAATTTAAGATTTATTTTGATAGCCAAATATAACTTATTTTAAAACTTTTTGATTTTGATAGTCAATTATGATCAATATTGATCTAATTTGAATTACTGTAGAATTTAGTAGTCAACAGATACGTATCTAGAAATTTGGTCAAGGGTGGCGCAACCAAAAGTGATGTTAAAAATAATAAAAAAAAGACATCCACGCGAAATTTCTTTTCAATTTTTGGCCATTTTTGAAATAAAAATCCTCTTTTTCTCAGATTTAGGGGGCGCTGCGCACCCCTCCACCCCCTACTGGATACGTGCTTGGTAATCAATCCTATTTCTACTACCATTCTACCAAAAATGTGCACATGGTCGCCATTAGTCAGGCGAGCTTCTGTTACGGCTTGCTGTAGGTTTTGTTCTCTACTCCTGTACTCGAAAAAGAGTAAAATTTGAACGTGAGTGCGTCATTGGACGTGTCCAGTGGGGGAGGGGGTGCAGCGCCCCTCTCAAAGTAACGTTACCTTATACCCCAGGTTAAAAATGTGACTCTAGTTGGTTGCCAGAGTATGTTACCGATAGTAATATGTCATTTTAGTACAACCATATTGACTCAAGAACCGAAAATCTCTTGCAACCTGCATGGTTGCTGTGGAAATCGGCCCTCGCCCCGCCCCGAAAGTAGGAGGAGCTTACGTGTTCTCAGCCACTAATAGCCAGACATCTAATCTCTCTCAGCCAATAGAATGTCACGATCCATTCGGGGGCGTGGCTAATTGGCGGAGCTAAATCTGGAAATTAGCCAGTGGGCGGGGCCTGTTACAGTGGGAATTAAAATTTTTTCGATGCCTATTGACCCTAGGTAGCAGTAAGATGAAATTTTAGAATATTTTTTGATTATTGGAGTAACTCATTGAGCATACTATTATACCATTAATGTATATCGTATATTTTGGTCATTGTGATGATGGTCGACATTATATTCAGGATTCCAAAATTGTACCTCACAAGAAAATTGGTAAAAGAACTTTAGGCAGAATTCCAAGAGTTGTAAAGCAATTTTTACATTCTCTTCACTATCGTATTCCTCATTAACTTTTTTTGGAAAAGTGCTAAAGGATCCGATATTACTGATCCAACACCCATAAAGTTAAAGTCAATAAAGATTCATCGGAACTTATCCTAGAGGTTATATTTTAAAAATTTACAATTTTGTCTTTGATTGGAAGACACGCGGATCACAAAATGCAAATACAGAAATATGTATATCAATTTAAAGTTTCAAACGATGATATTTTCAAGCCAGAGACAAAACTGTGAATTTTTTAAAGTATAACCTTTAGAATAAGTTTTGAAGAATCTTTTTTACACTTACTACATGGGTGTAGGACCAGTAATCTCAGATCCTGCAGGACTTTCCCAAAAAAAGTACTAATTTTCGCGATTTCCATTCACCCTCTATGATAATTTTTGCTGGTTACCTAGCAGCGTCCCTATTGGTGGCAAAAACACTAAAAACAGTCTTTTGAAATCTGCACCACTGCCTTAAACGGTGCAAAATTTGCTTAACAGAATCGAAAACTGACTCACTTTTTTGGGAATCTAACTTTTATTAAACCAATTCAAAATTCAAAACATCAATGGAAATGGCCAAATTGAATTTTCCCGCACATGAAGTAATAAAAACCTTGAGCGCACTGAAATCTGGAGAATTTTTTGTACAGAATGCATGCATTGTTCCTGTTATGAAATTTTTTGTGCCTTGTAAGTCGTAGGAGACTATAGACCGCGCAGTGCATAATTAATTGTGTACTGCTACCAATTGTTCTGCTTTGGACGTGTTGGAATCTGCCTCATTATGTGCGTTATTATGTGCTTGGCAGCGTTTTAGAATTACGGCAAATCAACACACGGAAGTACAAACATACAAACGGAATTGTCACGTGACTGACTTTTGCCGTTTATCTAATGGTAGTGATAACAAACATAAAATCTACCAGTGAGAAGATATAGAGAATGGGAAAAAAATTTTTTGTGAAGAAATAGAGAATGCGAGAATATGAAAACCAATGGAGATGGGCACCGGCCCATCCAATATTATTACATTTAAACACAAATTAACTGCATAAAATTGTGGAATTAATCCAAAATACATCATTTAGACCCACAAAAAAGTAATTTAACTCAAAAAATGACGAAATTAAATAAAAATTATCAAATACAAATCACATGATGGGTACCGGCCCGAACACATATATGCAAATTTCTCTCAAAATAAGCCGAGGCCACAACATTTGAACCATAGGCTAGGTGCCTGCATATGTCTTAAGCATGATCCATATGAGAAACATATACCTTGCTTGTCCGATAAGAGAATTAACCCTTATCTAAGCCACATGATGGGTACCGGCCCGAACACATATATGCAAATTTCTCTCAAAATAAGCCGAGGCCACAACATTTGAACCATAGGCTAGGTGCCTGCATATGTCTTAAGCATGATCCATATGAGAAACATATACCTTGCTCGTCCGATAAGAGAATTAACCCTTACCTACGCTACATGATGGGTACCGGCCCGAAAACATATATGCAAATTTCTCTCAAAATAAGCCGAGGCCACAACATTTGAACCATAGGCTAGGTGCCTGCATATGTCTTAAGCATGATCCATATGAGAAACATATACCTTGCTCGTCCGATAAGAGAATTAACCCTTACTTACGCTACATGATGGGTACCGGCCCGAACACATATATGCAAATTTCTCTCAAAATAAGCCGAGGCCACAACATTTGAACCATAGGCTAGGTGTCTGCATATGTCCTGAGCATGATCCATATGAGAAACATATACTTTGCTCGTCCGATAAGAGAATTAACCCTTACCTACGCTACATGATGGGTACCGGCCCGAACACATATATGCAAATTTCTCTCAAAATAAGCCGAGGCCACAACATTTGAACCATAGGCTAGGTGCCTGCATATGTCCTGAGCATGATCCATATGAGAAACATATACCTTGCTCGTCCGATAAGAGAATTAACCCTTACCTACGCTACATGATGGGTACCGGCCCGAACACATATATGCAAATTTCTCTCAAAATAAGCCGAGGCCACAACATTTGAACCATAGGCTAGGTGCCTGCATATGTCCTGAGCATGATCCATATGAGAAACATATACCTTGCTCGTCCGATAAGAGAATTAACCCTTACCTACGCTACATGATGGGTACCGGCCCGAACACATATATGCAAATTTCTCTCGAAATAAGCCGAGGCCACAACATTTGAACCATAGGCTAGGTGCCTGCATATGTCTTAAGCATGATCCATATGAGAAACATATACCTTGCTCGTCCGATAAGAGAATTAACCCTTACCTACGCTACATGATGGGTACCGGCCCGAACACATATATGCAAATTTCTCTCAAAATAAGCCGAGGCCACAACATTTGAACCATAGGCTAGGTGCCTGCATATGTCTTAAGCATGATCCATATGAGAAACATATACCTTGCTCGTCCGATAAGAGAATTAACCCTTATCTAAGCCACATGATGGGTACCGGCCCGAACACATATATGCAAATTTCTCTCAAAATAAGCCGAGGCCACAACATTTGAACCATAGGCTAGGTGCCTGCATATGTCCTGAGCATGATCCATATGAGAAACATATACCTTGCTCGTCCGATAAGAGAATTAACCCTTACCTACGCTACATGATGGGTACCGGCCCGAACACATATATGCAAATTTCTCTCAAAATAAGCCGAGGCCACAACATTTGAACCATAGGCTAGGTGTCTGCATATGTCCTGAGCATGATCCATATGAGAAACATATACTTTGCTCGTCCGATAAGAGAATTAACCCTTACCTACGCTACATGATGGGTACCGGCCCGAACACATATATGCAAATTTCTCTCAAAATAAGCCGAGGCCACAACATTTGAACCATAGGCTAGGTGCCTGCATATGTCTTAAGCATGATCCATATGAGAAACATATACCTTCCGATAAGAGAATTAACCCTTATCTAAGCCACATGATGGGTACCGGCCCGAACACATATATGGAAATTTTTACCAATAGTAACGTAAAAAATGGTTTATTTCTAATGGCGTTTTATTACCGGCGGCGAGGCATTGTGGCGTGTAGGATTTGTAGCGACTAAAAATTTTGGACTTAAACCTCGTAGACGGCGGGTGGTAATCACGGCTAGGGGCTTTGAACGCTTATAGATAATTACTACTTGTGGGTTTAATGTATGTACAATGAGAAGTGTCAATTTAGCGGTAATTTCAATTAAATATGATATTTATAAAAATTACTATAAAATCAACAGGTGTTAAGTGAAACCTTCTGTCACAATTACACTTTGGGACGTCGGTTAAGGTAATCAATGTTCAATTAAATTAATAGTAATTATTTTTCATAGGGAGACATGCGGGGCAGGCTATCTGCTCTCAGGATTCCCATTCCCAATACTCCCAGTTACATTCGCATCTCAATGCAAATACGGAGTACTGTGAACAACTCCAGGGATGGAAAATATTAGATTTCAGGGCACTTACGCGGATTTAAAAAAATAAATAATGAGGAAAATTTCAGGGGTGAAAAAAATTGAAAATAATTTAGCCTTACGGTCCTTGTCGTTTTATAGATTACGTATACGGAATAAAAAACTAACGGCAAGTCCTATCAAGGGAAAATGAAAATATAACAGGTAAAAACCTGGAAAAATATGCGGTGAGAATGCCAGAAAAACTCGAAAACAAGGCATTATTTAGATACCAAGATATAAATGAAACTCGTAATTTTACAATTTTCTTCAAAAAGTCTCCCCGTGCGTTTACCGCTAATTTTCTTGCATCAACCCAAAAACTTGCCTAAAACACTAGATACACACTCGTATCAATATCAACTAGATTTTGAGTGCTGATAACCGCAGATATTAAATTTCTGGAAATTCAAACTTTGAAATGAGATGATCCTACATTTAAAGGGATACAAACTTTTCCGCATAAATAGCAGAAAATTTTAATTTCACAGTTACTTTGTACATTATGGCGATTTTTTCACACAACAATCACTGACATAGCTAAATATATTTTACCGTTAAATGTTTTTAATGCCGAAAGATTTATACTCTTAATTGTTACTTACTTACAATGGATACGACAATTTAACCTGGTTTTGATTTTCATAAAATAACTTAGAGTCGTTTCAATTACTGAGCGAATACAATGTTGTATTTACGATTGCAAAGATGTACAACACTAAATAGCAGCTTTGTCTTGTGTTCCCATTGTTTAAAATATTTTCCATCCCCGCTTCAGGAGTGGAATTACTATTGTGTTTGTCCTATAAATTTCTTTGTTTTTCAAAGAGCTAGTTGTAAGTGAATTAGTAGCTGTAAACGCCAGGGGAGATTTTTTGAAGAAAATTGTAAAATTACGAGTTTTATTTATATCTTGGTATCTAAATAATGCCTTGTTTTCGAGTTTTTCTGGCATTCTCACCGTATATTTTTCCAGGTTTTTACCTGTTATATTTTCATTTTCCCTTGAGCTTTCTGTTAGGACTTGCCGTTAGTTTTTTATTCCGTATACGTAATCTATAAAACGACAAGGACCGTAAGGCTAAATTTTTGAAATTTTCTATCTACGGAGAAACGGTAGTAACCCTGACAAGTAGCACTAGATAACAACAGATTTGCTCAAAATAGATATTAAAGAATCGGTTGTTTAGTGTTACCAATTTTATGCTCTTAATATTAATATCCTAGGTGAGAATTGTATTTTTTCCAAGTCAGAAACCCTTGAAAATCAATATTTTTTGCAAAATGCTTAACACATAGCAACATTTTCAAAATTTGCAAATATGATAATCGACTTGTCCCCCTTTTCGAGGCAAATGTACATTGGCACTCACGTAATGTTATTTCGAGTTGTCGCAATGTCGTATTGCACTTTGCACTCTCCTATGGGACAGTAATCCGTAACCATGGGTTCGAATTACTGTACTGTAATACAAGCAATGCCACGATGAAAATCCGCAAGGCAAATTGACTACACCAGCTTTGGCATAAAGAAAAACTCATTGCTCTAGCTCCATTCATGACCTACACATCCGGTCAAGTACAAGGCAATTTACGTTTTACACTTTTTCATGAAACTCTCTTTTTCATTTGCTTCAGAATTAGCGAAAGTTCTAGCTCGATTACTGGTAAATTGGTACTGTTAACTGGTTAACATGATTGAATCGTAACCTATAGACTTTGTTTGACAGTATTTATTCATGTTAACACATTTAACATGGGTTTTCTAATTTACAAACATTTAACCATGATTAACCCATTAGATATACAGGTGTACCTATTACAAGTAATTAACCGACCGAATTGGTACTGTTAACTGGTTAACATGATTGAATCGTCAGTAGTCAGAAAAAAGTCGCTCTTAATGGATTGGCAAGACTACAAAATGCAAGCACCCATGAAGAGTGTTTGGATGTCTACAGTAAGATGGTCAAAATTTTGGACACGAAAAATTCTACAACCGAAATAAAGGAATTAGAAAAAGAATTACTAGCCAAGAAAGAATACATAAACCAAATAACTGTGGGTGATGTAATAGACATCACTAAAATTGACGATTTATCAGATTTGAATGTTGAGAAGGAAGCGGCTAATCAAAGATTGATTGATTGCAACTCATTTGCTCAATCATTAGTGGAATACAGGAATAAGATTATATCACTAAATCAAAATGATTCAAATACCAATTGGGCAACCGAGAACAACTGCACTAACGTTTTATACAATCCGGGAATTATGGACGCTTTTATTAACACTTACAGCGCGATGGCTCCATTGTGGTCTGACTTTGCTATAAAGTGTTATGATGAAAGCTTGAATGCCGGGTCAAGCGGTGTCGTCGAAAAGACTTTTGGGACAATGAAAGCAAACAAGCATGTTAGCCGATTTAAGGCTCCGGAATTCTACCGATACATTAAAAACTTTCAAAGAATTCATCTAACTAGATACAAAGGAATGAGAAGGCATGTAAAACGGGAATATAAGAGGCTTAAACCGAGACAAAAAGAAGTTAAGATACTTACTCGACGCAATGCAAAAAGGTAAGGTTGTTTTTAATTTATATAATAATGCTAACAAGAAGTACTTTGAAACAAATATGTCTCCGTAAATATAGGAAAATTGACTGTGAAAATTGGGGACCAAAAAGGACAAGAAATACCAAAAAGTAATTCACTATTATAATATTGAACAATTTAATTTGGAAATATGGAATATATCAATGTCAATTACGGTATATTGGTAATTTTTAAGGTTTGGCCGAGTATTCACGCCAAATCAGCAAACGTTGAAGAATGCAGTCGAAAATCAATGTTTTAATATGCCTAAACCAAGTAAAATTATCAATAAATCTGTTACCACACGTACAAAACCGACACCGGTCCTCGTTCTTAATAAATTGGATGAGCAGAAGCAAGAAAAAGGTAAATTGTTTACTAGAAAATTATAAAGAAAATGTAATAAGAAAAATTATAAAGGAAAAATTATCATGCAAAAAATATCTAATGCAGTTTACTCTTCAAAATTAGATGTCACCACAATTAGCAATGCTATATCATATGAAAATTATGATTTAAAAACACTGCAATCCATGTTAAAAAACCCGGAACCTGTGGTTGATGAATTGCATTTACAAGTAGAAGGGACAACTGTATCTCTAACCAATTTATATAGTCTCAGCCCAAATACTTGGATTGAAGACGCAATTATTTCAAGTTCTCTGCGACTATTACATGAAGAAAATTGTCTGAATGAAAGAAAAGAATCTGTTCAAATTGCAGCTGATTTGGTCATGAATTATGATCAAGGCGCTGGAGCTGCATGGTATAGGCCGAATATTTTCGAAAGCCAAATTACAGATCAGGCAAAAATTGTTCTCGTGCCGGTAAACATTCAACAGCACTGGTTGCTTGGTGTAGCCGACATTGAAAACAAGATAATAACAATTTATGACTCCTTGTACACGACTACTATGACAGATGATGGAGGAGTGAGTGTAGACTACGTACACTACCAAAGAATAGCCCTTGAGCTACAAGCTGTCTTATCGCCAACGTTTGGTATTGTAAATTGGAAGCAACCTAAATTGCCGTTTATAACTCAACAAAAAAACGGCAGCGATTGCGGCCTGTTTCCAATAATTGTAGGAGAAAAAATTTTCAAGGAACTACCTATCACAATTAGTGAAGACGAAATAACTTGCTACAGAGGAAAATGTTTACGTTTTTTGCTTGAAAAGATGGGGCCGATGGCAGAAATCATCGTAAAAGGAACGGAGTCAAACGATGCACTTCTGTTTGCCAATGTGAAGAAATATTACGACGATTTTTGCAGAACTAGAAAAGAAAGGAACGACAGATATGTCGTCACAGATAAGTTAATCAGAGACGCGATAGCAAAGAAAACTGAAAAATCGAGACAAAGTGATAGCAAAACACAAGTAGATGCTCCCGAAGACATAAATTGTTTTCAGGATAATCAGAAGGTCGGCAATATAAACGAAGAAACCATTCAGGATGAATTTTATTGGAACACGAACTACTCTAGTCCTCCATTAAATAACATGAATGAAGCAGATGACTACTTAAACTCTTTGGATTCGCAATTGTATAATGATTCACATCAGCTAACCCAAGACGACGTAAAGGAGTGTCTAAAAGGGTAAACCGTCTTCTTAACAATTAGATTTAACTGACTTGTTATCTTTAAATTAGAATCAAATTAAAAATTAGCTTCAAATACGTTTTTAAGGGTTTTCAACTACAGAAATAGGTGAAGAAGGTCGATTACGACAGCTGGCGTATGACGATTGTGACGTAGAAACGTTAAAGCTCATGCTACCTGATGTCCTTTCACTGCCAAAACAGTTGACTTGCTTAGCCGGACCAGAAGAAATGACATTCACGGCAATTGCATCTTTGGCCCCTAACCGTTGGCTAGATACAAATGTTATTGACTCCTACCTTCAATTAATGCACCAAGATTTTTGCAAGAACGAAAGAGTGCAAATCGGTTCTCATTTATTATGTAGGTATGTAAATGGTCGCTGGGAAACATATCCATTTGAACTAAAGAGCATGTCAAAAGAGGCAGAAAAAGTATTGGTTCTAATATTATTGGGTAATCATTACGTATTCCTAGTAGCGGATATTCTAAAAAAGGAGATGAGGTTTTATAATTCGCTACGAAAGAGTTCAACAGATACAGAATATTATGAAACAGTTAAGGCTCTTCTGGCAAACATGCTATATCCTAAATTTGGAATCACAAAGTGGACAGTAAAATATGAGAAATCCTTTTTACAACAAGAAAACGGAAGTGACTGCGGTTGTTACGCTTTAGCAGCAGCAGAAAAAGTACTGAAAGACATGCCAATAAAACTTAATAGACAGGAAATGATATCATTTAGAGGCAAGACAACCAGATACTTGTTAAACAAACTTGGACCAGAAGCTGATCAATATCTAGAAGGAACAGATAAAAACGATAAAATTCTTTTTGAGAGAGTTCTAAAAGAAGAAGCAAGAATACAAAATTTACACAAGGAACATTTAGCAATTAGTAATGAAAGAGCATTTATTGAAAATCTAATACGTACAAAAAACGGTGAGAATTCCAAAGTTATCGAGCTTTAAAAGGGCAAAATAAAAAATAGAAAAAATTAAACGCGTTTCAATAATGTGCTTAATAATAATATAATGACTTCACTAAAATAAGTTTGATTAAAACTCACATTACTATTTCGCACTTGAAAATCCCTCTTTTCAAAGGCGGTAATCTCAAATCGTAACGAAAATATATGTGGCACAATATTGATCATGCTCTGTAATATTGTACCTTCAATAAAAGCACTTAAATTTTCTTAGAATTAAAAGTCCCAAGTTATGGAAACAATTTTGGATTATGCAGACAATGTTCAAGTGTCGGAAAAACCTTCACCTCCAAATGTGCTACATCGAACAGCGTCTTTAATCGCCGCTTCTCCGTTCCTGCCGGTGCCCATCATGTAGCTTAGATAAGGGTTAATTCTCTTATCGGACGAGCAAATCGGTAAGTCGAAGCCCAAATGTGTCTAAAATTGTGTGTATTTTGGGTTGAAGGTTTTTGGTTGTAACTGATTCATTTTTAGCACCACAGTAAAACGGTTGGCACCATTCGAAAGGTGAAAATATTTACAATAGAAATGACTATAAGAAATATTTTATTGCTGCTAATTTGGGGGGATAAAAATATTTTAAGTCATCAATTTTTTATAAATTGGGCATTCAAAGATAAGAATGTCCTTAAAGGAAACCATTCATTCCTGTCTTTAATGAATGTTTCTTATTGGACTGTAACCTCACTGATTTACACTTGGACGTCTCCAATCATTCTCATTGTGGACTACTGTTGTCTTATCAGTAAGAACTCTTTGTTCTGAGATTTTAATGTAAAAAGTCCGCCATAATTTATTTAGGGAATCCTTCAACCCAATTGGCTGAATTTAGACAGCGGATTATCGTAACCACTGCAACCACCGTAACCATCATAAAAACCGTAACCACCGTAACCACCATAAAAACGTAACCACCGTAACCACCATAAAAAACGTAACCACCGTAACCATCATACCCTCCGCAACCATCGTAACCACCGCAACCATCGTAACCACCTCAACCATCATAACCTTATATAAGGGCATCTTAGAGCATTGAGATGTGAGTAGCGATGCACTTCCTTATATAAGGTTATGATGGTTACGGTGGTTGCGGTGGTTACGTTTTTTATGGTGGTTACGGTGTTTACGTTTTTATGGTGGTTACGGTGGTTACATTTTTAACGATGGTTACGACAAACGGGGCCAAAAGGTTAAAGCAAAATCGATTATTATTGACTATCAAAGTCAGAATCGATTAATATTGACTAGCAAAATCAAAATCGAATAAATCAACATAAATTAAAAGTAGATTAATATTGACTAATACAATCAACGAAATTAAAAATGGATTAAAATTGACTATTACAATCAACAAAAATTAAAAGTAGATTAGTATTGACTCACCAGCCTTGTATTGACTAATACATCATCGGAAATTAAGAATGGATTAATATTGGCTATTAAAATCAGCAGAAATTAAAAGTAGATTAGCATTGACCATTAAAATCAAAAGAAATAAAAATAGATTGATTTTGTTTCCCATAACAGACAATTTTCGATTTTAATAGCTTTACTGTAAAATATCAATTAGAACCAAAAGGGAGCGTCAGTGGTCCTTTATTTTTGCTAAGCTTGGTCAACATCCGTCATTGCATTCGAAAGTTACGAAGAGTAGGGACAGACCGACAGACTGTGTGGTTTTATAAGCTCATCAGGCGAGCTTAACCGGGCCAATATGATGTGCTGGCAGTTATAGTAGGGCAGCTAATAAATATTATTCTTTGTAAACCTTCTTCGCTTTGTTTATTACAGGACCTGGGCCCTGTGACCGGCTAGTAGTAATGCATGATAGTATGAATTCAATCGGGACCAGTTCGTAGATGTAAAATGCTAACATTTGTTTGATTAAATCAAATCTGCTAAGTTACCAATTACCATTATAGTGAACTTATGTCAAGGCATTATGACGTCATTCTCTATGATACAAAAGAAAGCATATGTAAATCGCAAAAAAAATCTTCCAGTTGCAAGGACGCCTAAAGTAGGACTGTCAGCACGCTGAATTTTGCATATGTTGTTCTCCAATATTTAGTCTACTATGCCTCCAAATTTTAACTCTTTTGGAGTTTGACGTATATCTTTTTTATAATGAAATATTTTAGAAATTTTTATTTCCCTACTAGCTACGTGCAAAAAGGGTGCCAACGAAATATTTAAAATCTCTCGTTTGGGGTCTGTCAGCACTCTGATTTCTTTTTTATTTGAAAAAGAAGGAATTAATCTATATCTGAGCAAAATTTCAACTTGATATTCCTTTGACGTCCCTATTTTAAGATAGGGCCAATTATTGAACGACTATGTGGATTTTCTCCTTTGATTTTAAGTTTTTAAGAAAGTGAAGAGAAGGGATTAATATCTAATAACTAGATAAGATGTCTCTGAATCATTTTAATGATATAGCTGCTAAAACCAACTGTATTTTATGTTATAGTCCTTCCAACTATAATAACGTTGATCAGCAGTCGGAACGATTGACTCTATCGCTTATATCAAGTTCACTGAAGCATATTCCCCAAGATATAACAGGGCCGGTCAACTGGAATGAACATGATTTGAATAACCGTTTAAGTTTTTGTAAAATGTGCTACGAAAATTTTGGAAAACTTTCAAAGCTTAATTCCGAGTTTGAAGTAGGGGAGACTGGGGATAGTGTACGAATGGGTATAGTGTACGAGGTTAAGAATTTTCATAGAATACTTGACTTTTTATGGTCGGCAAAATTTTCAAAATTTGAAGTATGTTTTCCAGGACATGTTAACAAAAATTTGTTAATTTCGGGTTCGTACTGGTTTTTCTAAAAATAAAATTAGCTTCCGTGAATACAAAAATACAGAAAAGTAAACTTCAGGGGCTCTACAAAATTTTGCACGGAGACCCTTTTCAACACAATTAAGCGGTGCAAATTTTTTGAATCAGAGAATAGGCTCTCATTAATGATATCCAATGCTCTTTGGGACTATCATTTCGAAAGTTTTTTGTAGAAAAATATTTAGATCGAAAAAATCATGATGGGGATAGTGTACGAGAAACCACATGGGTATAGTGTACGAACATTTGGATGACCACTTGTGGCTAATAGCATTTATTTTTTAACCATACGTGATGTGTAAAGCATCACTGAATGCCCCCCATTAATTACATAGGGTACATCTGCAAATATTTCTCCATTTATTCGGTGGTTGTTTATGGACAACAGAAAATGGCTATTAAAATGCCTCATTTGAAGCATCGGGAAAAAATAAGTATAGAAAACCAAGGACTATTACGATGATCATGAATAAATAAAGATAACACCATCAGCATCCGTGAAAGCATCCTAAGAAATGGAACCGCTAGATAATGGAAGAGAACATCGAATAATTATATTCGTACACTATCCTCATAGGTAGCCTGTACACTATACCCAGTACTGGGTATAGTGTACGAAAAAAGTGACATCCACAAAATATATTTTCTTAGTTTTAATGGTAATTAAAATTATATATAAAAATAGGGTAACTCTGACTAGATATGTACACATTACATTCAAATAATAAAATCAATTTATATCCCTCAACCTGATTTTATAGAGCCGTCTAAACGAAAAGTTCGTACACTATCCCCAGTCTCCCCTAATACAAAGAAAAATTAGTAACCTCGTGAATTTTATTAGTTCTCATGTCCGAACTAAGAGGAGAAAATATGAACATATACCTGGAAAAAAGATAGTTGATTCTTTATTTAATGCCACTGATGTGCAGCCTCCAAAAGAAATTCGCCAACTCAACGCTGGGAGAAACACAAAAGAAAAGAACCTGAGCGTAGTATCTGAAGAACATTACGAAATTATAGAACCTGATTTTGATTTCATCAATTCAGTTTCAGATCATAATGATGCAGCTCAATCGGATGAAGATGATAGGACAGAATCTGAAACAGACAACTTTCTGAGGAATACACAATTATGTATGTATTTTAGTATTTTCACTTAACTACCTTGCTTATAACCGCAAACAACATTGCATATATTGGTACGTTCACACTGGGCATTTCAAAATATCCATTATATTTTTATTTGTTATTGACTTTGTTTAATATTTAATTTTCTTGATTTTATTTTGTGTTTATTTATATCATTTATTAAATACCACCTGTAGATTTTTGACGATAAAGCTTTCATTAACAAACTACTTGTACTTGATTGGGGATTTATGATTATAAATAATTAATGCATTCTGTAATTTATGATTCAGAAAAATAATTTTTAATTCTTTTTTCATACAAGGCAGTTGTAATTTGTAACCCAAAAGCTTTACACGAAGTGAACCAATGTATAATTAATATGCCTGTAAATCACGTCGGTCAATATCATCTAATTTTAACGCCTATAGCCTACCATAATTTTTTGTGTTTTTATAGCCTCTGAAGTTCAGTGCACAGAACAGACGCAACCGAAATCAAGTTTGCAAAAGCTATTAGACAGCACTTCCGGTTATGAATGTTCGACTTGTCACAAGAAATTTTCTCGTTATACCATTTTACAAAAACACGATTGTGGGAAGCCAACAGTCGAGTGTGGGACTTGCGGATTGTCCTTCTCCGGTTTGGGGGTATTGAAACTTCACACTCGCTCACATACCGGAGAAAAACCGTACAAGTGCGAGATTTGTGAAAAAGCCTTTTCAATCAAAGCCAATTTGAGAAGTCATATTCAAAGTCTACACAGCGTGGAAAAGAAATTTGCGTGCGACATTTGTGGAAAAAAATATGCTAATAGTGTGACCCTCAGTAAACACAAATCAATTCAACATGAAACTCAAGAGTTATATAAATGTGATGTTTGTGAGAAGAGCTTTAAAGAGTTGCAATCATTGAAAAGACATTTGATTATTCATTCAACTGGAACGACTCATCCGTTTAAATGTGACCTTTGTGGCAAAGGTTTCACTTTTCCGAAGGTTTTACATAAACACAAAATGAGCGTACATTTCGGTAAAGGAAAAGATAAGTGTGACATTTGTGGGAAATCTGTCACGAACGGTAGACTTAAAAGCCATAAAATGATTCATTCGGGTGAAAAGCCATATCAATGCAGCCAGTGTGGAAAGAATTATCGAACGTCCAAAGAATTACAAGATCATGAATGGACACACAAAGAGGAAGCAATATTTCCTTGTGGTATTTGTGGAAAGTCATACAGAACTCCGAATTTACTCAACCGACATTCACAATTCCATAAAGACAAAATTACATGTGAAATCTGTGGAAAATCGATATACAAATCTAACATTTGGGCACATCAACGAACTCATGAAGATGTGGGACGGTTCAAATGTGACATTTGTGAACAGACATTTAACCAAAAAATATTGAAACAGAAGCATATTAACAATTTTTGTCACATCTGTAGCAAATCGTTTGGTAACTTTTTAGCCAGACATCAAGTTGAAGTACACACTGTTAACACAACTTTGTACTCAGATCCGGATTCACTTACTGACAGTAACAAATCCAAAAACTGTAAAGGTAAACGAAAATCTGTGACCAGAAGAGGAAGTGAAAGAAAATCGAGTAAAATAAATTACAAGGAAAGTTCTTCTGAACCAGATGAAACGGATCTTGAAAATTCTAACTATGGAAAAGAGTCGAACGATGTAAAAGTCGAGGTGAAAGTTGAAAATGAATTTTCAGAAACAGAGGATTTTGACTTTTAGTTTAACATACATGAACAGTTCCCTTACTTCATTTGTGAAAAGTGTCCCACGTACTTGATTGATATCAGTCTATTAACGAAATTTCTATTAGAGTAATTAATAACATTTGTTAAGGCTGGCTCAACTGTCAACTTTATGGTAAACAATAAAACATTTTCGACTATTTCGACTAATTAAAACTTAGCATCCCAATTTCAAAATTTCCTCTTTACATTGACTTACATTTGCCCATCCGTATTTTGGCAATTAGTCGACATCTAACACTTACAAGCAAACAACTTATTGGCGGATGTCGGCTAACTTCATCAATTGACCACTAAACTTTGACCTTTGATTTTGTCGAAACGACTGGGAACGGCACATTTGTTCTTGGTACCCTGATCTGTCAATGTCTTAGCTACACTTTCATGCCCATTTGGTGTTCGGGGCAACTAGGTGATTTTTTAAAACTCCAGTCAAATTTTATTATTGTTGTTTAGTGTTATTGAAATGAAAACACAAATTTTCGTCACTTTTCTCATATTTACTACATTTCTACACAGTAACGACTTTCTCAAATAAACACACATTTTCAGTGATGATGCTGCAACCATCTGACTATCTTTTCATGGTAAATTTCATTCAGATTATCATGCTTCAATTTGGAGTCAAAATTCGTTTGCTATACATTTACACATTCTCAGTGTGCAGTCGACTTTTAACACCCGTCCACTTTGACTTTATCAAAAAAATCAGTATTACTATTAGATGAAAGGCAAAAGTTTGACATCGGCGGTGACAATTCCGTTTGTATGCTTGTACTTCTGTGTTAATTTGTCACATTCGTAAAACGCAACCAGCCAATTTCAACATGTCCGAACCAGAAGAACCTCATGGCAGTGTGTGTGCGCATCAAAAATATACACCGTTCAATATCGTTGTAGTCTCCTAAGGCTTGGCCTGGTTGGCCTACAACGAGACACAAAATATTTCATAACAGAAGCAGTGCTTGCATTCCGTATGCAAATGTGCGGGAAAATTTATAATTTGGCCATTTACATTGAAAAGAGACTGTAGTAAACCCCAGGATGCGGGCTATAGTTAGTAGGCCAACCTTGACACTAAATAATATACCGAGTGTTGTGTGTGGTTACGTGCTATTATTAACACTCGGTATATATCAGTGTTCGATTTTATCCGGCTAAAAAGCTTTTTGACCAACCAGCCGGCTAAAATGGTTAAAATGGCAAAAATGGTTAAAATGGCTAAAAATGTCCATATCCTTGAAACCTCCTTGATTTTGCAGCACAGGAGTTCAAACTTCAAGCCACAGCGCAGCGTCCAACAAATGAATAAAAATAGACTGGCGCCATTTTGCTCCGTGTACTCTCTTCTCAAACAAATTCATTCTCTGATCAATAAGTTTATTTATTTGTTAGAGATAATCTCAGTCCTAAGGGTACTGTAGTGAGAAAAGGATTCGAAAACGCTCAAACAAATTGGTGTCATTAGTCATTCATGTTAAAAGAAAATAAAATTATGTTTCTCCCAATTTGAAATTAAATATATTTGTTTGGAAAAAGCATGATAATATCTAGTGTGTTTTCAAAATATTTAGGGGGTGCTTTAGCACCCTAGCACCCCCCCTAAATACGTCCTTGAGTGTCAATGCAAGGAAAATGTCAACTTCCATGACATTCATGACTATGACCAACGAAAATGGAATCACATTAAAGAAATATTCTACATTCATAAATATTCACCCACCTAAACTTTTTAAGGGCTACTTGTACTCTTCCTAATCCTATCTTCATTACGATTTGTTACGTCATATTAGAAGTCATAATTTTATGGTAATAAATCTCTTTAACACATAAGTGGCAGATTCAAAACGTACACATTTGAAATAAAAAATAGTTTACCACTTCATCCCGCTCTGAATATTTTCTATTTAAGAATGGACTTAGTTTTTCTATTTAAGACGTAAAACATTTTAAACCTCCTATTAGCTTAAAACCATTTGCGAATTGAAAAAATATAGTTTTATTATGAATAGCCAATTTTTAAACTTTCCTGCGTATAAAATAAGGTCACGGCACGGTGTATTAAATTGAAAGAAAGAGTATCAACTACCACGTCTCACAACAGTGACTTTCATAATTTTATCACCGCGCAAGCGTGTATGCATAAAACTAAGTTCTATCTGAATGGAATTTAGCATCTTCAGCAAATAAACCAAAACTGTGTTGTTAATACATTTTGAAATAACGTTACGGTGGCTGAGATATAACATTCATAATTTCATAACATCCGTACACACAAACATACAACATACATACATTGCGATGACGTTTATATTATATATATATATACATATATGTTAGCGGCAATAAGTGAATTCAGGCATTAAGATTAATGCCTAGGCAATAAGTAAAATTTTTGAAGAATTCCAGTTTTTAGTATTTGAAATTTAGAAGACCATTTAATTAGTCCAATTATATTCTTTTTTCTAAATAAGGACTAAGGACATTGTAAGGAGTTTAAAATGCCGCACATGAATAGCGTGCGACTAAGACTTAAGACATTGTGGAGGTTTTTATGCAAAAGTTTGAAGGTATATAACTCGGTCCTTATTCATGACACAGTAAACATCTTTACCTTTTTGGACTTCTAAAATTGTCCTTATTCACATACAAATACGAAATAATGGTACATGAATGTTCTTTCAAATTTTAAGTACGAAAAACTAAAATGTTTCAAAATTACACTTAATGCCTAGGCATTAAGCTTAATGCCTGAATTCACTTATTGCCGCTAACATATATATATACTAGTAGCCCCAGCATGAGTGACTCGATTTTGAAAGTTAGACATCCAGCATAATCATGTGTATTAGTTAATTTCGAAATACTTTTAACCCGTGGCGAGCTTATTGTTATGCGTTTGCGCATTACAACAAAAAACCGCAAAGTCCAAGAGACTATGGAACTGGAACATAAGAATAAATATTTTTATTATATAATACTAGTGAACCCAGCTAAGGGACAAACCTTGCACTCAAGAGAAATTCGGCAGGTCACCCAACAAAGTAATAAAACAATTTCGAAAAGATCTGAGGTTATTATGTTAACTTTGTAAACACAAAGTATATTTAAATTAATATGCTTTTATTTTCTACAGTGGTTGGAAAAATTAGCTGCAGCCTCATATTGCTGATAAAAAGGAGTTTCCTAAACCAAATAATAACTTTAGATCGTAGCATGAAATACAGGGAACAATGAAAGTTTGTGAAATTGGAAACCCATTTTAAAATTAAAAAACGGCAATCGTAAAGTGAAAATAGCCAACAATGTATTTAATCATTATTAAGTGGTGTGCAACACCGCTTTATAGGAATGCCTGATCTGTCTGTCCGTCTGTTAGCACGATAACTCAAAAACGGTTTGAGATAATCAATTCAAACTTTCTATACGTACGTAATGTAGGGATGAAAAGCGAGGTCGAGTTCGAAAATGGGTCAAATCGGACACACCCACATCGGACGCCTGTGGGCGTGGTCCAAAAATTTAAAATGGTGTAACTTTAGTTATTTACATTGTAGAATGTCATGAGATAGCTCGTTCGAAAAGGTTATTCGTTAGCCCATGTCAACGTCAAGTCACGTGCCGGAATGTCAAAGGTCATTGAAAAAATTAACTAAAAACGTCATGTAATGTCAGATAATAAGTTCAAACTTTCTATGCGATATCACACCACTTTTTTACATCCATTTGAACATAGTTAATTTCAATTTATGTTTCCCAATCCAAGAAACCAAGTATGATAGCCTCAGTCCCCCTTGGTTTTTTCCCATTCTGAAATCGTTAATCAAACAAAAAATACGTGAAAAATCGGCTACATTACCACCCCCGGAAATTACAATATAGTATAGAGATGTCAAAATGGGTAAAATGGGGGGAGGGTGAACACACACACATACATACATACCCCCGGAAATTATAATATATTATAGATGTTGACACAAACAGCCGATAAAGGATTGTTGCATATTAGATGTCCATAGTTACCATCATAGAGAACCTTATCAGAAATGACGTCATACTCTATGGTAGCAAAGAAAGTAGCATGAAAATTCTTCTGATTGGCTATTGCTATAACGAATATTTTATAGATTCCCCAAATGGGGACATCTTAATAAAATTGTGCAATTATTACAATATACGATACAACTCATGAAATATCCTACACAGAATGCACCCAAAGGCTTTTCCAGGTGGAAAGTACAACGGAATCATATTATTATGAATCATTTGCTCACAACCACAACGCTAGTAAATAAACATTTGTTTTCCAATACGAATTTAAACAACGAGTGCACATTTTGTATTATTATACTTATTATTATTTACTTAGCAAGTAACTGTAGGTCTAATTCTTGTGTAGAATGCGATAAAGGAGGAGGCTTTTACGTCCTGTCAGACTCGGACGATGGGGATTGTTCCCCCTTGCTCCCAAAAGAAGGGGAGCTGTTTAGGGTAGAATAGTATAGAGTATAAAATAATATTATTAATCATTGAGTGTAAGTTATGCTCATGCGTAATGTGTCCATGTCCATGTTGCTCGAAGAGCCAAGAGAAAATCTCTTGGAGAATCAGTTCTGCTACAAATTGTCTGTGTGTCGTGTGTAAATATTTCCTGTCGAAAAATATAATTTGATTTTCAGTTTCTTGTACAGTAGCAATTTGCTAGTTGTTGTCGACAATTACTTACTGCACAATTATTCATCAGTTTTTTTAGCTCGCCTGAATAAGGCAGCTTATAGAACCGCACAGTCTGTCCGTCCGTCCGTCCAGACCCACGATAACTTTCGAACGCATTAACCGAAGTTGACCAAATTACGCATAAACAATGCCTATGGACTGGTGACGAACCCTATTGATTTTGGTTGACATCGGTCCATAAGTTTCTTAGATACCGCTCGCTCCTTTGTCTTTATTTGATAGTCAAAGCAGAAAATGGGCCATATAAATTTCAATTGTGTTTCCTATTAATTGTTAGCAGGATAGTATAAAATATTTAACTCCGCTTCTACCAAATTTAAGATTTTATAATAACGTAAATAAAACTGCAAAATAACCATAATAGGACGAAAATAAATCAATTTCGCATTTATATTCAAATTGATAGTCAAATTTCCATTTTTCGATTCCCTTTCAATTTTGATTGAAAGGGAATCGAATTTTGTCATTATTAACCGAATTTAATTTTCTGTTGATTTTAATACTCATAATCAATCAAAGTTGAATATCTGTTGATTTTCATAGTCAACATTAATGTGCTTTGATTTTCTGTTGATTTTCATAGTCAGCATTAATCAATTTTGATTTTTGACTGATTTTCGTGGTCAACAATCATCAATTTTGAGTTTATGCTCATATTTAAAATGATATAGCTTCGTTTCCTTATAATATCAATGTCTGAATTTTTAATATGTCGTAGATAGATATATAAAGACTCAATTCTGAAAGTGTGACTAAAAACCGTAAGCTCGGTTTTGTGTAACGTAAGAGTACTTTTCGCTACCAAAATGTGTACACGGTAAACTTTACTCATGCGAGCTTCTGTTACGGCTTGCTGTAGGTTTTTAACTATAATTGAATATCAACCATAAAATTAGGTACACAAACCTAGTTTTCACACACACATACAAGCAGAGGCTCAACCATTTTCCCCATCTTGGACACTCCAATTTCAGGGAAACAAATCAGCAACCCTCAACCACACAATTCTACATGGTCCTAGATCGAGCCAGATATACTGTCTTAACCTTTTAGTGTTTTTATTGTGTTGAGGAAAAATCAAAACGTGAAATTTGACTTGGAAACGCCTGTCTACTGTCCGTGCATCTGTTGAAATAATCAAGTCATATCATCTTCATCATAGTCGTCTGTGGTGAAGCTGTTCTGGAAACATTTCGTGTGGCAAGTCTTTCTGGTGTCCGGTCTGTTGGTCAAGATTTTCTGGTTGGAAAATTCATCCATTTGAAGATATTTTTCGTTTACCTGGAGGAAGGAGCCGAGAACGATGTGAAATTCAAGTCGTTTGTCCTTTCCTCCATTTTACTGTCTCTCTCAGGTCACCGGTTAGCTGTCAACTTTGGTCAAGATATTTCCTTGACAACGAAGATTTGGAGTAGCTGTTTCTTTGGATGATACGTCGTGGGTTCTTGTTCCGGTAGTTTAAAAAGGTCCGGTTCCGGTTGAAAGAAGTTTAAAAAAATAATTACAATACAAGAATTCATTGATCTGGTAGACCCCTTACTAATAAAAACTCGAGTTTCTTTTTCTGTGAATCGCAAGAAAAGAAAAATTGAAGAGAGGATTTAGACGTATAGAAAATACTAACGCCGCCTCCGATGTAAAAAAACCACTTCCAAAAGTCAAGATTGAGTCTTTGGAAAAGGAAATCTAACAACTGAAGCAAGAAGCAAAGAATCTTTTGCGAAAATGCTGTGCCGAAGTCGCAAATGATGTCAAATTTGAAGCAGATTATCGAGTGTGCCGTAAATGCCGCATGCCGTAAATTGAATTTGCGGCATTTAGCATTTAGCTTACGGCATGCCGTAAATGCCAAAAACTATTTTTAGCCACAAAAAGCAGTTAAATTCAAAAGTACTGCTTACTCAATGCAGCATTTGTCATTTTATACAATAATAAGGACAAAGATAATATAAATTAACTCAGTTTTCTATTAATTGTGACTTTAGTTAGCGAAACTATTTTGATTTTATAAAAATAACTACAATACATAGATTCAATTTTAAAAATGAACCATTAACCAGCTGCCACATATTTTAGTTTAGGGTGATAATCAATTCATATGCCTATATTCTTTACTAAGATATGGCCAACTATATTTGTTATTAGACCAAAAGCATTCAAGGTCGCAATGGTTCTTTTAATAATATATCCTATCTACCGCTTCAAGATTATTTTAAGATGTGTGATATTGCGAATTTTTAACTGTTTCGAAACTTATAAACCGGATAAAAATGAATGCCACACAGTAGCCATCTGCTCGACTTTTAGTTTAGAGTGATAATAAATTCATACGTCTATATTCTTTACCAGCTATGGCTAACTACCTTTGGTATTAGACCATTAAGCATTCAAAATCAAAATGACGTTTAGTATATCGTATCCACCGCTTCAAGATTTTTTTGAGATGAAAGTCACAATGACTCTGATAATGTATCCTATCCACCGCTTCAAGATTTTTTTAAGTTGTGTGCATATGCTAGTCCTGAACTGCTTTAAAACTTATAAACCGCTTAAAAATGAATATTACACAGTAACCAGCTGCTAGACATTTTAGTTTAGAGTGATAATGAACTCATTTGTCTATATTCTTTACTAAGATATGGCCAACTACCTTTGGTATTAGACCACAAAGCATTTAAGATCGCAGTGACTGTGTTATTATATCCTATCCACCTTTTCAAGATTATTTTAAGATGAGTGTGAATGCTAATCCTGAATTGCTCCCAAACTTATAAACCGGATAAAAATGAATGCCACACAGTAACCAACTGCTCGACATTTTAGTTTAGAGTGATAATGAATTCATATGTCTATATTCTTTACTAGCTATGGCTAACTACCTTTGGTATTAGACCATTAAGCATTCAAGATCGCAATGACGTTTAGTATATCGTATCCACCGCTTCAAGATTTTTTTGAGATGAAAGTCGCAATGACTCTGTTAATGTATCCTATCCACCGCTTCAAGATTTTTTTAAGATGTGTGCATATGCTAGTCCTGAACTGCTTTTGAACTTATAAACCGCTTAAATATGAATATTACACATTAACCAGCTGCTAGACATTTATTTAGGGTTGAGTGATAATGAGTTCATTATGTCCATATTCCTTACTAGGATATGGCCAACTACCTTTGGTATTAGACCACAAAGCATTAAAGATCGCAATGACTCTGTTAATATATCCTATCCACTGCTTCAAGATTATTTTTACATTTGTGTTAATGCTAATCCTTAACTGTTTAGAAACTTATAAATCGGGGTAAAAATGAATGTTACATAGTAACAATCTGTTTGACATTTTAGTTTAGAGTGATAATGAATTCATATGTCCATATTCCTTACTAAGATATGGCCACCTACCTTTGGTATTAGAGCACAAAGCATTCAAGACCGCAATAACTATGTTAATATATCCTATCTACCGCTTCAAGATTATTTTAAGATGTGTGTTAATGCGAATTTTTAACTGTTTCGAAACTTATAAACCGGATAAAAATGAATGCCACACAGTAGCCATCTGCTCGACTTTTAGTTTAGAGTGATAATAAATTCATACGTCTATATTCTTTACCAGCTATGGCTAACTACCTTTGGTATTAGACCATTAAGCATTCAAAATCAAAATGACGTTTAGTATATCGTATCCACCGCTTCAAGATTTTTTTGAGATGAAAGTCACAATGACTCTGATAATGTATCCTATCCACCGCTTCAAGATTTTTTTAAGTTGTGTGCATATGCTAGTCCTGAACTGCTTTAAAACTTATAAACCGCTTAAAAATGAATATTACACAGTAACCAGCTGCTAGACATTTTAGTTTAGAGTGATAATGAATTCATTTGTCTATATTCTTTACCAAGATATGGCCAACTATCTTTGGTATTAGACCACAAAGCATTTAAGATCGCAGTGACTGTGTTATTATATCCTATCCACCTTTTCAAGATTATTTTAAGATGAGTGTGAATGCTAATCCTGAATTGCTCCCAAACTTATAAACCGGATAAAAATGAATGCCACACAGTAACCAACTGCTCGACATTTTAGTTTAGAGTAATAATGAATTCATATGTCTATATTCTTTACTAGCTATGGCTAACTACCTTTGGTATTAGACCATTAAGCATTCAAGATCGCAATGACGTTTAGTATATCGTATCCACCGCTTCAAGATTTTTTTGAGATGAAAGTCGCAATGACTCTGTTAATGTATCCTATCCACCGCTTCAAGATTTTTTTAAGATGTGTGCATATGCTAGTCCTGAACTGCTTTTGAACTTATAAACCGCTTAAATATGAATATTACACATTAACCAGCTGCTAGACATTTATTTAGGGTTGAGTGATAATGAGTTCATTATGTCCATATTCCTTACTAGGATATGGCCAACTACCTTTGGTATTAGACCACAAAGCATTAAAGATCGCAATGACTCTGTTAATATATCCTATCCACTGCTTCAAGATTATTTTTACATTTGTGTTAATGCTAATCCTTAACTGTTTAGAAACTTATAAATCGGGGTAAAAATGAATGTTACATAGTAACAATCTGTTTGACATTTTAGTTTAGAGTGATAATGAATTCATATGTCCATATTCCTTACTAAGATATGGCCACCTACCTTTGGTATTAGAGCACAAAGCATTCAAGACCGCAATAACTATGTTAATATATCCTATCTACCGCTTCAAGATTATTTTAAGATGTGTGTTAATGCGAATTTTTAACTGTTTCGAAACTTATAAACCGGATAAAAATGAATGCCACACAGTAGCCATCTGCTCGACTTTTAGTTTAGAGTGATAATAAATTCATACGTCTATATTCTTTACCAGCTATGGCTAACTACCTTTGGTATTAGACCATTAAGCATTCAAAATCAAAATGACGTTTAGTATATCGTATCCACCGCTTCAAGATTTTTTTGAGATGAAAATCACAATGACTCTGATAATGTATCCTATCCACCGCTTCAAGATTTTTTTAAGTTGTGTGCATATGCTAGTCCTGAACTGCTTTAAAACTTATAAACCGCTTAAAAATGAATATTACACAGTAACCAGCTGCTAGACATTTTAGTTTAGAGTGATAATGAACTCATTTGTCTATATTCTTTACCAAGATATGGCCAACTACCTTTGGTATTAGACCACAAAGCATTTAAGATCGCAGTGACTGTGTTATTATATCCTATCCACCGTTTCAAGATTTTTTTAAGATGTGTGCATATGCTAGTCCTGAACTGCTTAGGAACTTATAAACCGCTTAAATATGAATACTACACATTAACCAGCTGCTAGACATTTATTTAGGGTTGAGTGATAATGAGTTCATATGTCCATATTCCTTACTAGGATATGGCCAACTACCTTTGGTATTAGACCACAAAGCATTACAGATAGCAAAGACTCTGTTAATATATCCTATCCACTGCTTCAAGATTATTTTTAGATTTGTGTTAATGCTAATCCTTAACTGTTTCGAAACTTATAAATCGGGGTAAAAATGAATGTTACATAGTAACAATCTGTTTGACATTTTAGTTTAGGGTGTTAATGAATTCATATGTCCATATTCCTTACTAAGATATGGCTAACTACCTTTGGTATTAGAGCACAAAGCATTCAAGATCGCAATAACTATGTTAATATATACTATCTACCGCTTCAAGATTATTTTAAGATGTGTGTTAATGCGAATTTTTAACTGTTTTGAAACTTATAAACTGGATAAAAATGAATGCCACACAGTAACCAGCTGCTCGACATTTTAGTTTAGAGTGATAATGAATTCATATGTCTATATTCTTTACCAGCTATGGCTAACTACCCTTGGTATTGGACCATTAAGCATTCAAGATTGCAATGACTTTTAGTATATCGTATCCACCGCTTCAAGACTTTTTTGAGATGAAAGTCGCAATGACTCTGATAATGTATCCTATCCACCGCTTCAAGATTTTTTTAAGATGTGTGTAAATGCTAATCCTGAACTGCTTTGAAACTTATAAACCGCTTAAAAATGAATATTACACAGTAACCAGCTGCTAGACATTTTAGTTTTGAGTGATAATGAGTTTATATGTTTATATCCTTTATTACCATATGGCCAACTACCTTTGGTATTAGATCACAAAGCATTCAAGATGGCAAGGACTCTGGTAATTTAATCTATCCACCGCTTCAAGATATTTTTAAGATGTGTGCATATGCTAGTCCTGAACTGCTTTGAAACTTATAAACCGTATAAAAAGGAATCTTACACAGCAACCAGATGCTAGACATTTTAGTTTTGAGTGATAATGAATTCATATGACCATATTCCTTACTAAGATATGGCCAACTACCTTTGGTATTAGACCACAGAGCATTAAAGATCGCAATGACTCTGTTAATAAATCCTATCCACTGCTTCAAGATTATTTTTAGATTTGTGTTAATACTAATCCTTAACTGTTTCGAAACTTATAAATCGGGGTAAAAATGAATGTTAGATAGTAACAATCTGTTTGACATTTTAGTTTAGGGTGTTAATGAATTCATATGTCCATATTCCTTACTAAGATATGGCCACCTACCTTTGGTATTAGACCACAAAGCATTCAAGATCGCAATAACTATGTTAATATATCCTATCTACGGCTTCAAGATTATTTTAAGATGTGTGTTAATGCGAATTTTTAACTGTTTCGAAACTTATAAACCGGATAAAAATGAATGCCACACAGTAGCCATCTGCTCGACTTTTAGTTTAGAGTGATAATAAATTCATACGTCTATATTCTTTACCAGCTATGGCTAACTACCTTTGGTATTAGACCATTAAGCATTCAAAATCAAAATGACGTTTAGTATATCGTATCCACCGCTTCAAGATTTTTTTGAGATGAAAGTCACAATGACTCTGATAATGTATCCTATCCACCGCTTCAAGATTTTTTTAAGTTGTGTGCATATGCTAGTCCTGAACTGCTTTAAAACTTATAAACCGCTTAAAAATGAATATTACACAGTAACCAGCTGCTAGACATTTTAGTTTAGAGTGATAATGAATTCATTTGTCTATATTCTTTACCAAGATATGGCCAACTATCTTTGGTATTAGACCACAAAGCATTTAAGATCGCAGTGACTGTGTTATTATATCCTATCCACCTTTTCAAGATTATTTTAAGATGAGTGTGAATGCTAATCCTGAATTGCTCCCAAACTTATAAACCGGATAAAAATGAATGCCACACAGTAACCAACTGCTCGACATTTTAGTTTAGAGTAATAATGAATTCATATGTCTATATTCTTTACTAGCTATGGCTAACTACCTTTGGTATTAGACCATTAAGCATTCAAGATCGCAATGACGTTTAGTATATCGTATCCACCGCTTCAAGATTTTTTTGAGATGAAAGTCGCAATGACTCTGTTAATGTATCCTATCCACCGCTTCAAGATTTTTTTAAGATGTGTGCATATGCTAGTCCTGAACTGCTTTTGAACTTATAAAACTGCTTAAATATGAATATTACACATTAACCAGCTGCTAGACATTTATTTAGGGTTGAGTGATAATGAGTTCATTATGTCCATATTCCTTACTAGGATATGGCCAACTACCTTTGGTATTAGACCACAAAGCATTAAAGATCGCAATGACTCTGTTAATATATCCTATCCACTGCTTCAAGATTATTTTTACATTTGTGTTAATGCTAATCCTTAACTGTTTAGAAACTTATAAATCGGGGTAAAAATGAATGTTACATAGTAACAATCTGTTTGACATTTTAGTTTAGAGTGATAATGAATTCATATGTCCATATTCCTTACTAAGATATGGCCACCTACCTTTGGTATTAGAGCACAAAGCATTCAAGACCGCAATAACTATGTTAATATATCCTATCTACCGCTTCAAGATTATTTTAAGATGTGTGTTAATGCGAATTTTTAACTGTTTCGAAACTTATAAACCGGATAAAAATGAATGCCACACAGTAGCCATCTGCTCGACTTTTAGTTTAGAGTGATAATAAATTCATACGTCTATATTCTTTACCAGCTATGGCTAACTACCTTTGGTATTAGACCATTAAGCATTCAAAATCAAAATGACGTTTAGTATATCGTATCCACCGCTTCAAGATTTTTTTGAGATGAAAGTCACAATGACTCTGATAATGTATCCTATCCACCGCTTCAAGATTTTTTTAAGTTGTGTGCATATGCTAGTCCTGAACTGCTTTAAAACTTATAAACCGCTTAAAAATGAATATTACACAGTAACCAGCTGCTAGACATTTTAGTTTAGAGTGATAATGAACTCATTTGTCTATATTCTTTACTAAGATATGGCCAACTACCTTTGGTATTAGACCACAAAGCATTTAAGATCGCAGTGACTGTGTTATTATATCCTATCCACCGTTTCAAGATTTTTTTAAGATATGTGCATATGCTAGTCCTGAACTGCTTTGGAACTTGTAAACCGCTTAAATATGAATACTACACATTAACCAGCTGCTAGACATTTATTTAGGGTTGAGTGATAATGAGTTCATATGTCCATATTCCTTACTAGGATATGGCCAACTACCTTTGGTATTAGACCACAAAGCATTACAGATAGCAAAGACTCTGTTAATATATCCTATCCACTGCTTCAAGATTATTTTTAGATTTGTGTTAATGCTAATCCTTAACTGTTTCGAAACTTATAAATCGGGGTAAAAATGAATGTTACATAGTAACAATCTGTTTGACATTTTAGTTTAGGGTGTTAATGAATTCATATGTCCATATTCCTTACTAAGATATGGCTAACTACCTTTGGTATTAGAGCACAAAGCATTCAAGATCGCAATAACTATGTTAATATATACTATCTACCGCTTCAAGATTATTTTAAGATGTGTGTTAATGCGAATTTTTAACTGTTTTGAAACTTATAAACTGGATAAAAATGAATGCCACACAGTAACCAGCTGCTCGACATTTTAGTTTAGAGTGATAATGAATTCATATGTCTATATTCTTTACCAGCTATGGCTAACTACCCTTGGTATTGGACCATTAAGCATTCAAGATTGCAATGACTTTTAGTATATCGTATCCACCGCTTCAAGACTTTTTTGAGATGAAAGTCGCAATGACTCTGATAATGTATCCTATCCACCGCTTCAAGATTTTTTTAAGATGTGTGTAAATGCTAATCCTGAACTGCTTTGAAACTTATAAACCGCTTAAAAATGAATATTACACAGTAACCAGCTGCTAGACATTTTAGTTTTGAGTGATAATGAGTTTATATGTTTATATCCTTTATTACCATATGGCCAACTACCTTTGGTATTAGATCACAAAGCATTCAAGATGGCAAGGACTCTGGTAATTTAATCTATCCACCGCTTCAAGATATTTTTAAGATGTGTGCATATGCTAGTCCTGAACTGCTTTGAAACTTATAAACCGTATAAAAAGGAATCTTACACAGCAACCAGATGCTAGACATTTTAGTTTTGAGTGATAATGAATTCATATGACCATATTCCTTACTAAGATATGGCCAACTACCTTTGGTATTAGACCACAGAGCATTAAAGATCGCAATGACTCTGTTAATAAATCCTATCCACTGCTTCAAGATTATTTTTAGATTTGTGTTAATACTAATCCTTAACTGTTTCGAAACTTATAAATCGGGGTAAAAATGAATGTTAGATAGTAACAATCTGTTTGACATTTTAGTTTAGGGTGTTAATGAATTCATATGTCCATATTCCTTACTAAGATATGGCCACCTACCTTTGGTATTAGACCACAAAGCATTCAAGATCGCAATAACTATGTTAATATATCCTATCTACCGCTTCAAGATTATTTTAAGATGTGTGTTAATGCGAATTTTTAACTGTTTCGAAACTTATAAACCGGATAAAAATGAATGCCACACAGTAGCCATCTGCTCGACATTTTAGTTTAGAGTGATAATGAATTCATATGTCTATATTCTTTACCAGCTATGGCTAACTACCCTTGGTATTGGACCATTAAGCATTCAAGATTACAATGACTTTTAGTATATCGTATCCACCGCTTCAAGACTTTTTTGAGATGAAAGTCGCAATGACTCTGATAATGTATCCTATCCACCGCTTCAAGATTTTTTTAAGATGTGTGCATATGCTAGTCCTGAACTGCTTTGAAACTTATAAACCGCCTAAAAATGAATATTACACAGTAACCATCTGCTAGACATTTGTGAGTGTGAAATAAAGAACAGACTAATCTTAGTCGTAGCCTCGAAGAATTATAAACGACCAAGAGTCGTGAACATTGCGCGAAGTCTGAGTACTACTACATCCGACACCTTGTAATATGTATCCAATTCCACCAAATTAAACATGCTGATTTCAAATATGGACCTCAAATTTATCACCGGACAACCGATATAGTGGAATGGGGTCCACCCACTATATCGGCAACATAAATTTGGTAATTAAATTCTGTAAACGCCAATTCAGAGGTAATTAGGCATGCTGATTTCAAATATGGATCCCAAATTTATGTATCGACAACCGCTATAGTGTACTGGGGTCCACCCACTATATCTGCATCAAAATTCTTTGCAATTAAATTCTGAAAACGCCAATTTATAGGTTATTAATTACGCTGATTTCAAATATGGATCCCAAATTTATGTATCGACAACCGCTATAGTGTACTGGGGTCCACCCACTATATCTGCATCAAAATACTTTGCAATTAAATTCTGAAAACGCCAATTTAGAGGTTATTAAGCACGCTGATTTCAAATATGGATCCCAAATTTATGTTTCGACAACCGCTATGGTGGACTGGGGTCCATCCACTATATCGGCATCATAATGATTTGCAAATAAATTCTGAAAATGTAAATTTAGAGGTAATTCAGAACGCTGATTTCAAATATGGATCCCAAATTTATGTATCGACAATCGCTATAGTGGACTGGGGTCCATCCACTATATCGGCATCATTATACTTTGCAATTAAATTCTGAAAACGGCAATTTAGAGGTTAATAAGCACGCTGATTTCAAATATGGATCCCAAATTTTCTGTATCGACAACCGTAGTAGGGGACTGGGATCCACCCACTATATCGGCATCATTATACTTTGTAAGTAAATATTGATATAGCTAATTTAGAGATTACTAAGCGTGCTAAATAACCTCCAAATTGCCGTTTTAATAATTTTATTGTAAAGTATTATGATGCCGATATAGTGGGTGGACCCCAGTCCACTATAGTGGTTGTCGATACATAAATTTGGGATCCATGTTTGAAATCAGCAGGAGATGAGAATTTTATTAGCGTTTTTAGCTTTTTAATCGATTTTAGCTACTTTCGTTGAAGGGAACTAGTGTACAAAATTTACCTGTTTTTAGCCTTTTTTACGATCACAGTGGTAAAAATGCACTTAATGGTAAAAATGCATTTAATGGTAAAAATGGTCGATAAAGCGATTTTTTAGACAGCTGAGTACAGATACACTAGGCTTCCTAAATTATAAATTTTAAAACTTTATTTTCTATGAAATATTTCCAATTAGCCACTTAATCAATTAAATTATTCATATTTGATTGTACACCAAAAGTTATAAAAAATGAGAAAAGAAAGATTGTATATATTGGTATCGCCAATTTAAAATTGATGCTAATTTAATTGCAATTAATTTCTCAATCGGCAAGGGTAGTTAGCGCCCCCATTGGTTGAATCCTACTTTGATTGATGAACACCTATCAATTTGTACAACAATGATCATCTGCTAAGCTATTTCATACTTTAGCACCGAATTTTATTCAAAATTCAAACATGAAATTTAAATGAAACTATTTTTAACATTTTTACCATTTATACCACTTACCACTACTTTTTAGGTAGTGGTATTTAACGTTAAATACCATTAAAAACCACTTACCACTGGTAAGTGGTAAATGGTATTTTGTACACTGTAAACAGTAAACAATTGATAGTTTACAAATATTCATATAATACACACACAGATATACCTATATAACAAGCACAAAACTTTATGTATCGAGCAATATATACAACTTACATCTTCATCGATTTGTCCTTTGGGCGAGGCTTCTTCAACAATTTTATTTACCTCGAGAAGTTTTTGATGAGCTTCTGGATACTGCTTATGGTTAAATAAGGAAATGCCATAATTTAAAGTAAGTATTATAGGATCTGTGGTTGCATTTATTTTGTTTAGTTGGCCAAATGCCTATATTGGGCAGGTAATATATACCACAAATTGCAAAAGATTTTCTAAAGTTGAAAGTGGAATGTACATTATTGGTACAATATAATTTTCTAAATTGGTTAATCGAATTTAGTTTTAGCTTGAATTAAATACTCATGTGGATTCTGTTAAAAATATTATTGTGGATCAATTGGGAAGTTCTGGATTTCCCCTTTGCTTCTTACATTTAGTTGATTCACATTATTGTTCTGATCCAGGTAATATTTTAAATTGCGTCAGTAAATTACAGCGAAGCTATGCTATCTGTGAAAATCACTCCAACTGTATATAACTTATACAATTTTACTTTTTCAGCAAATGTATTATAAGATAAGATTTATTTATTTCAAGGGAATACATTGTCTGATCACAATGCTACACATAAATCTTCCTCATATAAAAATTTTGTCAAAACCTGATTTAGTGGACAAATATGGAAAATTCCGTTCAATTTGGGTTACTACAGAAATACTTGACCTAATTAGTAATACTAATAGTAGTATTACTAATACTTACTACACTTGTTGACCGAATTCTAGGCAGAATTATGTGAAGCTTTCTTTTTTGTTCTTATTGAGGCGAAACAAATTGGGAAATGAGAAAAAATTACGCGATGTATTCATAGGTGATATTATCCATGTTTTCTAGTTTCCTAACAGTCTCGTTTTCGATCAGCGTTTTGATAGCTATCTGCAAATGGCAATATATATATATATTTATATTAAATACAAAATCCCTAAATAGTAAAGAACTATTTCTACAAATAGTGCCATAAATTATCTGTAGCTTACCTTTGGTAGGAATGGGGATTTTCTTGTACTGGCCACTTTCGGCCAAGACTTTACTAATTAACATGTGGTGAGTCATTTTCTGGTTCGCTTTCATGAGACGAACAATGGTGGCTTGAACAGCAAAGGACATAGCATGTGCAGCGTCTTTTCTCGCTTTATCGTCATCTTTCTGCTCCTGTTCCATCCTAACCGCAGTTTCAACAATAACTCTCGATTTCTGGGTGGTAAAACCGAGGTTTAATTTGACTACATCTTCATTGCTGAAGACAGCAATGGAGTTATCAGGCTCTTTTCTCTCCACTAGTAACAATTGGGCTTTGGCCACCTGATGGACGACCTTTTCATTAACAAAAGATATAATAATTCCGTAATATTAATAACTATACCATGCTTGCCTCTCTAGAATTTAGGCCAGTCTGGAACACAATTTCTGGAAACGTATACGGGAATCCACAGAGTTGAACATTAGCATAACTGTCATTTGATACAGAGAACACACCAAAATAAGTTTTCTAGAGTTGAAACAGGACGTCGCAAGTTCTCCTTTGGATAGTGAGTGAAGCCACTGTAACTTTTGATTTTTACGCGCGTCTCCGTAGAACTTCTGGAAGGACTGGAATATTTTAAATCATACTAAATATGGGAAATAAAGCGTTCAAATAAAACACTGTACGTTTCACACAAGGTCAGGTTCCAAATGAAGGTTCCAAATCCTATTAATTTACAAACCATCTTTCCGAGGTATAAGCTAAAGTCTAGGTGCCAGAACTTGTAAATCTGTATATAATAACAATAAGCACAGGGTTGCGTTTTGTCCGGACAAAACTATTACTGCCCAGGATGAAATTAGTTTTGTCCACTTTCTATCCAGGACAAAAGTGGACAAAACTAATTTCTTCCAGGACAAAACTAATTTTGCCCTGGATAAAACCACTTTTATCCACTTTTGTCCACACCTTCCTATCCGGATACCGCAACCCTGAATAAGCATGCTATAATAAAAGTACAGTAAATTATATTACAAGCCAATTACAAGCAATGGTAAATTGTAAATATGAATGCTTCAATGCATGTTTCAATTATTTCTGGAATGCTACCCACATTGTGTACATAGATTTCACACTGTCCTTTCAGAATTATTTAAGCCATACAGTTTGATATTATGATGTACAGCTTGTGAATATGAAATGGAATAATGCCTCAATGCCTGGAATATTTTAAATCATATTAAATATGGGAAATAAAGCGTTCAAATAAAATACTGTACGTTTTACACCAGGTCAGGTTCCAAATGATCCATTTGGTGTTGATCTACGGATTGCTTTGTGATGATGCGACGCCTGCTTCCGTCTGAATATTCTGTTGGCTCAGGAAACTTGTAGTCCATTAACTTCATAGCTGTTTTCACACGGTAAAACACCTCTTTTGTCTGAAAAATAGTCGCATATGGAATTATCAATTTACATAATATCCTACTTCATTTTATCTCGGATAGCCAAAGAATTCATACTCTAACTAAACAGTAAACAATTGATAGTTTACAAATATTCACATTATCATTATTAACAATTGATTTAAGCTGGGTTTAACTATTGGAGAAAAGGCTTTAAATAATTTGTATAAAATTTAAACATCTACTGAATGACTACTGTTATAATACATCTGGAGAGATGATGAAATTTGGATTTTCATTAGCGCTACTCCATGGGCATGAATTGCCAGGAAAAACAGTGATGTCGAAATTGAATGCTCCTGCATCTTCTAAGCTTTCTTTTTAGCTTTTTAACATATTATTTGAGATTACCGTTCCCTCCTGAAGCAATTTTGATAGATTAATAGTATAGTCGATTCCGCTCATGGCTTGCATTTTGCTAATTAACTCTAATTCCAATTCATTAGAGACTGACGTTTTTTTAACGATTCGATTCATCAACTTAAACCGATATCGGCTGGGAAATATAAATAATAATAAATAATAATATAGTCAAGGCTGTATTGAGGGGGGGGGCATTGGGGGCAAATGCCCCCCCCCCCCGAAATCCAAGAAAAAGGGAAATTTTTCTCAAAATACCAAAAATTTTCGCGCTTCGCGCGATTTTATGTGATTTTTAGGTTATTTTTGGCTCATTTTAGACAAAATAAACCAAAATTTTTCGCGCTTCGCGCGAATATGCCTAATATATATCGTCCTTTGATATCATTGCCCCCTCCGAAATCGACTTCTAAATACGGTACTGAATATAGTAATGATATATACATATGCAGAGACTATATTTTATAAAAATTATTTCAAGTTACTATTCAAAAGAGATTTTATTTGGCAGCGGAAACAGCAACGTCTGTGATAGAAAAATGAATATTTGGGATTAAGCTAAGGCAATATTAAGAGCTTAGAAATGCATTCTTACAATAAGGGTATTGCAAGACTCTTTCACTTCTTGGTATTTCGCAGAAGTAGTCTCAGAAAAGTCATTTACCTTTTTTGACCTGCAAGGAAAACCAAACATTTCATTCATGAACATTTTGCTAATAAAAAAGTAAATTTTACTTACTCAGTGAAAGTATTTTTTGCCAAAGCGTCCACCATTGCCATTTGTAAGGCGTTTTTGTAACATTCTGTGTCCAGGTTTGCTTCCGTTAAAACCGTTATAAATGAATAGTACGTATCTTGAAACGCCTTTATCTACACTTCCGGTTTCTTCAAAATGAAATTTATAAATTAAATGTACATCGATAGACAAAATATAGATGGAAAAAGTAAACGTTTTCAATTCTTACAATTTTTTTATTTGCTGAGCAGCCATTCGCAAGTCGAACATTTGTTTCAGCCCTAACTTAGGTTTTGAGATTTTTCAACAAGGCTTCCTTATCCTCAGCATCCACACTACTCAGTTGGTCAATATAATTTTCTTAAATTCATAGCCTTCTTCTAGCCGGTGAATCTCAAAAATTTTTGGAATGGCAGCGAAAAAGATTTCTCTTTCCTTAGAGACAGCGATGTCGACTATTACATCAATAACAGCAGCTTCTGTACTGGGAGCTTATTCTGAGGTGGTTGCAACTTTGGTTGCAGGAACTACTCGGTTGCAAAATTTACAGTAGTATTCTGAGATCGCGAATTACCTTTGGTTGTAATGTTGGTTGTGAAGTTATACAACGAATATTTTTATTCATATTCTCAGACATTCTGCATCGGTTGTAACTTGTTTATTTTTGTTGTAACTTTGCAACAGCAGTGAGGCTGGTGTAAGTTTGGTTTTATCCAAATAAGAGCAGGCTTTAAAAAAATTTTGCGAATGATTACTCATTCGAATTGTAGCTTGTGTTGTGCCTTTCATTCACATCCGTTTGGAAATGGCAGAACGTTTTGTGATATTGGTTGAAGAAGAAGTTCGGCGAAATTTTCAAAAAAGAAGATTATTTTTAACTAGAGTTGACCATTTAAATAAATACGATGATAAGCATACGTCGGAATTTTATTTATTTAAAAACCTAAAAAATGTACACGAAAATTTACTAAAAAAAGGGCAAAAATTTTATGGAAAAATTTTCTTAAAAATAAACTTAAAATCGCAAAAGCAGCTATAAATAATCGACTCAAAAGTTTTGTTATGTTGAGTTGAAATGCTGCCTACATTTCTAAATGTATTTAAAACTGAAAATTGAGATATCATAGCATAATAAATGTACGCAGGGTATTAGGGAATCAGAAAACTTTAAAAAACCGGCCAATGTTCAGCACGTATCCAGAGGGGGGACTGGAGGAGCTCGAGCTTCCAACTAAATTTTCAGAAAAAGACGATTTTTTGTCAAAAATAGTTAAAAATCTAAAATATTTTCGCGCAACAATATATTTTGGTGTGCCCCCAATGGTGGGACTTTTTAATAATTGTACTACTTGGTATGGCTGTTTGCTACTGAAATTAGGAATTTGTATGGCAGGGTTAGAAGTTAGTGTTATTTCATGGTTTATGTTTATGTATATGGTTTATTTTATTCTTATACAAGATTCGCTTCGGGTTCATCAACGAAAATACTATTAAGTCAAAAAAATACCCAACAAATGCACACATTCTGTGTTGAAACATTAAACATATTCTCAGACCTATTGGCATGTATTTTCAAACACATTAACAAAAACAAATACAAATTCATATTTTCAGTCGCAACCAGGCATACAAAGTAACACAATTATTAAAAGGTCCCACCACCGTACAAAATTCCAAAATGTCCCATGCATTTGTGTTAATATAAAACCCATTTTCTAATATTTTTTAAAGTGATTTTTAGCCTTTAGCTGTAGACAATACAAAAAATTACAAATCTGCATTAATTTGTAAAAAACATCATGAAAATGGCCAAAAAATTTTCTTGAGATTTTTTTATTCCGAAAAATGTAATTAAATTTTTTTATTTGAAAAAATATTTACTAAAACTTTAATTTGTTTTAAAACCAAAAAATGTAAAAAAGTTCTCTAACACTTTAATATTTTTGAAATTCTTAGGGCATGAAACGTTGAGATACAAAATCTCACGACTCTCAGATCAGTCTGAAAAAAGTTTATGTAAATAAAATTCCGACGTCTGATGATAAGTGTTTGTTATCTTCATACCGCTTTCCTCGAGAATCAATCCAATTTCTGATCGAATTATGTTCACCTTATATGGAAAGTGTTAGCGACCACAATTTTCATGCTTCAACCGAAATTCAAGTTCCGCCGCTTTGAGGTATGTGTTACTTTTTAGTCCCCTTAATACTTACATTACGTTACAATTATTACAACTTTTACATATCTCTTTTAGATTTCTGGCTATTAAAGGTACATTTCAAATGGAATTTGGAGAATTGGTTGGAGTTTCGCAACCGTCTGCTTCTAGAATTCCCCAAGCATATTTCATAGGCACTCAAAGCATCTACCTCTTCCTCACTACCTCCACCGGTTTTGGACAAGCTTCGAAGTTTTCATATCCTTAAATTTGTTTCGAATAGACGCAACATCTCTTCTAGTAGTTCCTTGACTATTAACCTTAATTAGAAATTATTATATAAGGTTATGTAAAAATGATAGTTAAAGTATGTATTTCAATTTTAAAACAATATTCAATATTTACTAACTAACCTTATCCGCTCATGGGTTAACTTATTCGAAAACTTTCCGAACAACGTGTTATAAACGGGTTCAATCGAACTAATCAAAGTTGAAATTTCGGCGTCAGGCCAATTGGGTGCCCTGTTTCGATCCCTTTTCCCATTTTTGACCACTTCCATTTTTGATGATTTGGATGTATCATAAATGAACTTCCAACATGCAACGACAATATAAGCTCATCGAAACTGGTGCATTTAAGTTTGCCGCCAAACTTTTGGCTGCAAATTTAGTTGTAACTTTCACTTTACAACCAATTTTACAACGAGTGAGCAACCGTGTCTCGGAATGCCAACTTTATTTTGCTTGTTAGCAGGGCCGCCCAGAGGCATGGGCGAGCAGGGCAACCCCCCGGGGCGGCAAAATTTAGGGGGCGGCAAAATACCAAAATTAGCATAGATAATTTGGTAAATTAAGTACAAATAGAACAGTCGAATTGTATTTTTATTTTGGAGAATCGTTAAAAAATTAATAAAAATATTAATTGCAAAAAATAGTTCTCAAAATAAATGATTCGTTAATCACTCATACCGATGATATTACTTTATAATAAAAAGTATTTGAGTCATTGCAGATCAGGGCCGTATTCCTGAAATTGGAGTAAATAAAAGTCATATACTAGAAACATCATACGATTTTAGCTCAATTTTGACTCATTTGTCAAAACAATCTAACTACACTCAATCTGTATAGTTGTATATATTATCATTGCAGTACCGTATTTATATAACTCAATTTTGGTACGGTGGGGCAATGACGCCATTAAGGCAGATATTTATTAACAATATTCGGGAAAAAATTGGTTTATTTTGTCCAAAATTGCTTAAAAATGACTTAAAATCGTACGAAAGTAAATTTACAAGGGCAATATACATTAACCTGTTCGCTACCAATGACGTGTCAATAACGTTTTCCAATAACGAAATCTGGAGCCCAAATACGTGTCAAACACGTAACTTGGTACTGGTCTGGGTGGACCAAATACGTCTATAGACGTAGTCCTGGTTACTGATTTACGAGCCCAAATACGTTTATACACGATATTTCGTAGCTACTCACCTAGTCCGATGACGTGTCTGACACGGAAAAAAATTTTAAATTGCCATTTTCCCCAACATTATAAAGTTGTAATGTGTTTTTCAAATTTTATTCTTGAAACGATTATCAACAAATTAACAAGACTGCAACACAATTTAGATAGTAAAAGTTAGTATAAAATGAATAAAATTTCAATTATTATCCAATATAGTGTGTTGAACTTTTGAGTACCAAGAGCCCAAGGTAGGCACATTCATATTCGTGAGAAAAATTTATTCAAGTGGATTTGAATGAATTAGACATCCATGCATTATCATTAATAGTTAGTCTTAGACTATTATAGGAATAGCTTTTTAATGAGGTATATATCTTGCTATGAAATGTGCAATAATATAAACCTTAGGGTAAGGATTAATGTCAAGCCGAATTAAGTGCAGTGCAAATTAAGATCTATAGTCATAGTCTTTATAACTTATTATTCTTAAAAGTTAAAATTAAAAAGTTTAAGCAATAAACTACGAATATGAATTATATTTCATGGTTATTTATGAGCATGCATGACTTAATTTCAAAAGGTAGACAGTAGACAATAATCATGCGTATTGGATATTGAATTTCGAAAGATTAATACTAACCTAGAGTGTAGTTAATTTTTTTAAAACGCAATATGCATAATGAATATTGGCTCTCCCTACCACACATAGATCAATACATACATAGGTGTAAATTCATTGCTTTATCTAAGACAGTGGTTATAATATAGATTATTTTTTTCAGTGCATCTGAAATTCAAATAATATTTAAATCTAGCCCTTTTAATAAATTATTACATATTTTAATCGCTTAATTATTTTGCAATAACTATATTTGGTTGAACTAAAATTAATTATTGCAGTTTAGTTTTGATGAAAGCGTTTGAAATCCGAAACCCAATTTGCTATTGAACTTAAGTTTTACATATACAAGAAAATATACAGTCCTCATAAATATATACATTTATATCCTTGCATTTCAAGGTCAATTTTGTAAAGATAGTTTATGGATTATAAATTACTTGACCTTCAATTTCAATTCAAAATAATGTGGGCAGGGGACATTGTGTCAAAATTTTAATTCGGGCTTGATTTGACAAGCATCTCTGGAAAATATGGGCTGTTTTGAAATAAACTTATGGTTACTTGGGCTACAAATGTACTTTTACACCCCTTTTGTGGTAGCGAACAGGTTAATAAATACCATGACCATAAAGCAATTAATCAGAAATCTAAAGATATTTAAAGATTTGCTGAAAATCCTAACACATCAATCTGTAAACCATGTCATTTTTACGCTAATGAAGACCAACATGTTTCACAACCACGTATTAATACTTATAAAGAACTGAATTTCGTGGAGCGCGATTTTGTGATATTTAGGCTATTTTTGACTCATTTTGGACAAAATAAGCTAAAATTTTTTGTCGCTTCGCGCGATTATGCCTAATATATATTGTTATAGTCATATGTTATCATTGCCCCCTCCAAAATCGACTTCTAAATACGGTACTGCTTTCTTTGACGAAAATTAGTCAAAAATGTCCTAAACATGCGATAATTGCGCGGGGTGCGAAAATCTTTGCTATTTTGCGAAAAAAAGTTTTTATTCGGGGATGGGTGCCCTCAATGCAATGCGTAAGTGATGTTTCGTAGCAAGAATATAATTATATATATAGTGAAAATGTTCATGAGGGGCGGCATTTATATTTTGCCCAGGGTGACAATTGAGCTCGGGGCGGGCCTGGTTGTTAGGCCGGAATAACTTTTGGTTGTAACTTTAATCCTACAACCAAAATTACTCGGAACTCAGAATAAGCTCCCTGGAGTGAAAATTGTTTTTCACTCTGGCTATTTCTTCTTTTAAAATCAAGGAAATCTAAAAATATAATATTTAATGTATATTTGTTACATCATTCAGATCAACTTAAATGATCGGGACTTAAAGCTTACAATTTTCACGTAGTCAACTTCGTTGTTAGCCTTAAGTTTTAGTTCCTCCAATTTTAGGGTAAACCATGCGCTTGTTTTACTCAAAAATGTATATTCAAAATCAATTTTATAAAAAAAGGAATTCTTCAGCAGTACAACTTGTTTGATAACTGTGTCACTAGTTTCCATTTGTGATACAACTCATTATTGGCAGCTCGTGCCCTACAGGGAAAATAATTAAACACCGAAGGTGAGAAAACTTTTGATTAAGTGACCAAGGCCGCAGCGAGGGGGCACCGGGGCACGTGCCCCCCTCCCCGAAATCGAGAAAAATAAAGAAATATTTGTCTAAAATCGCAAAAAATAGCTAAAATTTTCTAATTGTCTCCCGGTGCTCCTCCTGAAATTTTTTTCTGGCTGCGGCCCTGTAAGTAACATTAAAATTCTTAATGAGTAGAAAGTAGTTGTAAGCAGCTCAATGATGGGCGGCAGGCATCGAAAAAAATTTAATTTCCAGTGTAACAGGCCCCGCGCATTGGCTGATTTACACACTTTAGCTCCTCCCACTAGCCACGGACACGTAAGCTCCTCCTACTTTGGAGGCGAGGCAGGGCGAAGGCCGATTTCAACAGCAACCAGGTTGCAAGGTTGCAAGAGATTTTCGATGCCTGCCCAACACTGAGTCACTGAGCAGCAGGAATTCATCCATTTAAAAATGTATTAATCCACAGATAGGTATACATATAGCAAATATTCATTACTCATTTCGAAGAATGTGGCTATTTTGCTTTCCGAAGGTTAATCTCCTTTAATGTTCCCCTTCGCTGCTGAGAAATTACATCCAAAATAGATTTCTTCAACTTCTCCCCATATGTATCCATGACCCAACTTTTCCAAACATGCCCACAAAGGAAATTGACGTGCAAATATGTATTCGGTTTTAGAGACCTAAAATAAATTTAGTATTGTACAGTACTATTATATTAGTGAAACCTCTACGTACAGGGAAGTATACGAACCACTATCGTCTTTCTCTAGAATCTAAACCCAATTGAGAGCAAATGGGGCTAGTACTTTTCCCTCTAAAAAATTTCACAACTTTTGTAATGATATTCATTACATATTAGTTGATGGCCGATGCGGAAATGGGGCAACCCGCGGCAGATCCCTATGGGGAAATGAAAAAATGAAAAGTGGGTGGGAAAAACTCGCCAATGACGTCATTGGCGAGTGTGTATTTACATAGAGATCCCCAAGGGGAGGGGGAATTAGGGATCGGCTATAGTCATGTAATTTTTCCACACATTTTCACCTGTTCCGAACCCCCAATAAATCGAATAATACACCATTCCTTTTCAGTATATTATATTCTATTTTCCTTGGAAATGAGGGGAGGTGGCCAGAATATCCATGGATATTATAATAAATAATAAATCAGAACACGGCATTTCATTTCAAAATTTTATATGATTTTCATAAACATTCACAGGGGGAATATTTATTGCAACATTGGACCTCTGCATCACAGTAGTTTGATATCAGTATATATTACATATATCTTTGAGCATCATTTATTACTTCCACCATCCTAAGCTACACTTACTACATTGCGTACTCAACTCTATGAATACAAAGCAAAGCTATAAAAATCAAACCTAGCTTTTAGCTAGGTTTTGAGTGTCACTTTCCCTTTCACTTCACGTGGATAAAGGACCATTCAGTTACATATTCTGCCTAAAATTCCAAATCCCCTCACTTGGGGCAACGGCAATACTTTATTTATGAATGTTCTTTTGCGCGTGAAGTGAAAGGGAAGTGACACTCAAAACCTAGCTTTATTTCCCATTTCGGTAAGGAAGCTTTCGCGTTGTTGCAATAATGTTGCTGGCTTTTCGTCATGAACATTATCCTCGACGATTCCCCAAATACTGAAATTACATGGTGTTCGGTCCGGTGATCTTGGTGGCCATGAAACCGGTGCTTCCCTATCAATCCATCTGTCCGGGAAGTGGGTATCAAACCATTCTCTAGCATCAAGTCTGAAATGTTCCGTGGTCCCACCGTGCATAATGACTAAACTATTGTGATTTGGAATTACTTAATAGCTGGCTAATTAAGTCATTTAGCATTGCTAAATACCGTTCGTTACTCGTTACTCCATTACAGTTAAAGAGTAAAACAATTTGCTGTTGGGCAGGATTGTGGTCAGGTGGAATCCTCTGACCTCTGTTTTTTGATGGAACCTGCAATGGGGATCAGTGTTCAGCAATGCTAAAAATGACTTAATTGGCCAGCTATTCAAGTAATTTCAAATCACATTCACAATCATTTAGTCATTGTGCAAGATGAGGCACCACCGCATTCCAGACTTGGACAAATGTTTTGATACCCACTTCCCTGACAAACGGATCGGTATCATTCTGCGCCACCCTGTATACTGATATCAAACGACTGTAATGCAGAAGTCAAATGTTTCAATAAATATTTCCCCTCGAGTTGAGTATATTGTGCTTACCTTACTAAATGCTGAGTAACGTTAATTTTTGCCCTGCGTTGAAGAAATTCCAACTCAACTTGCCATACACTTTAACGAATTCTTCATTTTCTTCTGTAATCATCAATTCAAGCCTCAATCAGTAATCAAAAATGTAATCTTTCAGTACCAAATTTAGAAGTCGATTTCGGAGGGGGCAATGATACCATATAACAATATATATATATTAGGCAAATTTTGGCTTGGTTTGTCTAAAATGAGTCAAAAATAGTCTTAAAATCACATAAAATCGCTCGAAGCGCGAAATTTTTTTAGTATTTTGAGAAAAAAATTTCCTTTTTCTTGGATTTGCCTCCAAAGCCCCCCCTCAATACGGCTTTGTATTCTTTACTTCCTTTAGAACGGAAGGCGAAACCAGATTCGGATTTATTATTCATCCCATCATTCATTTCTTTGTCATGAGTGCATAATATTTGCTATTCACGGTATTTGCTTCATTAAATTCTACCCCTTAAAATGCATTTTGGAAATCATAGATTTATGAAAATGAAATCAGCAATTTCATTGGCTAGTGACAAAAAATTTGGACCAATCAGAGAGGGCCAAAAATGTCAAAAGTTGAATCACTATCACAACTCAAAAAGGGTTTTTCCTAGAAAAAACCCTGCCTTTTTCATGCCCTGGGCGGAACTTACCAAACAATTGCGGATATACGATGCCTGCTTAATTAGTTTCAAAGCCACCTGCATGTATAACCAGCGTTTTTCATTTGTCTCTTCTTCAATGGTTTATTTTGCATTTTCTTAGAAAATGCTTTCGCAGGACTTCTTGAAAATTCTCGCACCGTATTCGGTATGTCTTCCAAAGCTTTCTTGGTATATGTGTTACCAATTTACCGGTGTGCGTGCTCGTCGGTTGGACTTCATTTGAGCTCCGTAAATTTCTATTATTTTTACCTGTTTAAAATTGAATTCAGCAATTTCTTTTTATACTAATATAAAGTTTGAGATCCAGTCAAAAGATTAGTGCTAATTATAGTTAACAGGCGACAATCTCCTTTCTAAAAACTAATTATTTAGAAATTTCGAACTCAAAAAGTAATTAGGAGTAAAATCCATATCATTCTACATAGCAGCTTACAGCCGGATCCTGAGGCGAGTAATATCCAGTGGGTGTTATCTACATACCAAGATAAGATAATATATTTATATAGTATATGTAACGCTACAAGAGGGCATCTATCATGGCCTATAGTCAAGATACTAGCAAATCTTCTGATTTATATCTAGACACACTCGGCAATATGAACCTCCAGCAGCCCTTCGTGTTTAATAGAGGGATACCACGATCGCCCCCACCTCAAACTAATGGAAAGCGGCTAAATCAAGATTCGGACACCGAACAACCGAAGACCAAACAGCTTAAAACAGATGATAAAATTGACAAAATTCTAGATCTAGTAAATGCAATCAATAAAAAATCTGATGACCATGAAAAACTAATGCAACAAATAATTACAGATAATAAGGCACTAACAGCGAAAGTACAACATCTGGAAAGGAAGGTGTACAATCTACAAAGTGAAAATGTAAGACTCGACACAGAACAACGGAAGAAAAACCTAATCTTTGTTGGCATAGATGACGAGGAAAACGAAGATGATGAAAAATGTGCAAGGAAGATATCTAACCTCATCGAACATGACTTACGCTTACAAAACGTTAAAATCGACACTGCATATAGATTATCAAGATTTTTCCCAGGGAAAACGAGACCTATTAAAGTCCAATTTGTTCTCCAATATGACCGAAACCTTGTCTTATCTGCAAAAAAAGGCCTAAAACACCTGACGAACAAGATCTACGTCAACGAAGACCTCCCTATCAGCGTCCGGAAATCTAGAAACCTACTCCGAATGAAATACAACGAAGTGACCTCCAAAGGACAAACAGCAAAAATTCATTTCAAAAAAAACTGCATCGATATAAGTGGCGAACTGTTCTATGTTGTAAATGAAAGAGTTGTAAAGCAATCCACACCCCCAGTGTTTAACATGGACACAGACTCAACTGAAAATAATTTTTTAGAATTGAACACGCGCCTTTCTTAACTGATATACCAAAACATAAAAACAATCCAAGCTTAATGTCTCTTGCTCATGTAAATATCAGATCATTACGGAGAAAAGTCCACTTAATTAAGGATGTACTAAGCGACTCAAAATTTGACATCCTGTGTCTATCTGAAACATTCTTAAAGGAAGGTATCTGTTCACCTATAATAGATGGATATAATATCATTAGAATGGATCGGAGTTATAAAGGTAATGGCGGTTTATGTATACTTATAGAGAATCATTATAAATATAAACTATTTAACTTTAAAAATGACGATATCCTGAAACAAAATAACAATGTTGAATATTTAGGTATTACAGTCCAAAGTAATTTTAAAAAATCTTTTATAGTATTATGCATCTATAGATGCCCGATCTATGATAAAAAGAGTATAGCAAATGATATGTTATCTTTTGATTTAATCTTCTCAGAACTACTAAAAACCAAAAAAGAGATTTATATTGTAGGAGATTTTAACTTGAATGACGAGAGGGCATTCTCTGATTTCAAAGATTTACTTGAAACACATTTACTTTACCAATTAGTAAAAGAACCAACACGCGGAGATTCCTTACTTGATCTCTTTATAACAAATGTAAATAAACATATTAACATTTCAGTAAGCAATGTAGCATAGTTTAGTATGTGGTAATATATCCTTTGAAAAAGTAAAAAGAGAAAAAAAATCATTTACTATACAAATAATTAATGATACCACAATGGGAAAAGTAGCACAAAGTATATGTGAATTTGACAATTTACTTCCTGAGGTAGGGACACTTGATAAAAAAGTTGACTTCTTTTGTAACATAATCACTTCTTCTATAAATTCCTCTATACCACAGAAAACTTGCACAATTAATGTAAACAAAGAGAAAAAGTTCTTAAGTGAAACTACGAAAGACTTAAAACGCCAGCGTGATAATGCATACAACGATTATAAAAAACACCCAACGTTGAATAATGCTATAGTTTTAAAAATACTAAATAAACATGTATCAAAGGGCATTAAATCAGATACCACGAATAAAATTAACTCCGACATAGATAAAATAGGAGTGCATGCAACAGTAAACCAACTAATCAACGTTGGGAAACGCATTGAAACACCTAATATTAACCTAAGCCCAAATGACATTAATGATTATTTTATATCCGTTACTACCAACAACACTGACGATATTAGTCTATTACCTGGCAAACATGTCGACATACAGCCTCCCATGAACGAGTTTAACCTAATAAATACTTTTATAAGTATCCCCGATATATTTAAGGCCTGGAAACTACTTAAAAAGAAAAATTCTAAATCTAAAGATTCACTTAACCTGGCTCCTATATATTTTAGTTATCTAATTCACGCACCCAATGTGTACGGGGCATTGCATGAATTATTTAATGAAAGTATAAAAAGTGGTTATGTAAGTGAAAATCTCAAACTGTCTAAAGTTCTACCTTCCCCTAAAATACATAATGCTACTGAGTTAAATGATCTTAGGCCTATTTCAATTCAAACCTTACCAGGTAAAATAATGGAGAAATGCATATTTAATAAGCTTGTAACATTCTGTAACGATAATAATATACTTAGCAAAAACCAATTCGGCTTTAGAAAGCACCACTCAACGGTCCATGCTCAAATAGCCCTAACCGACTTTCTCTTTAAACAAGTAGATAACAGAAAAATTTGCATAATACTGTCACTAGACATGTCTAAAGCATTTGACAAAATTCAATATTTAATCCTAAAAGAAAAGATGAATTGGTACGGTATTAACTTCCACTGGTTCCATTCATATCTATCTGAAAGATCCCAGTACGTTTCGCTACCAAATGGTAAATCGGACGTTAAATATGCCCAAATGGGCTTGCCGCAGGGTTCTGTATTATCGACATTATTATTCTCAATAATGGTAAATGACCTTCCGCTTTATATTGTAAATAGTCTCACAATTCAGTTTGCAGACGACAATCAGTTGATAATATCGGGGGACCCAAATGCTATAGGTATTATACTAGATAAGCTAACGGAAGACCTTAACAGTGTAAATAGATGGATGGTAGAAAATAAGCTACAGTTAAATATTAATAAGACGAAAATGTTACTTGTAGGAAATAGTTATGTACTCAAATCCGTTGGTAATGTATGTCTTAATTATCAAGGGTCAAAAATCACTCCGGTTGAAAGCTTAAAAGTACTAGGACTAATAATAGATTCTAAGCTTGAGTGGTCTCACCACATAAAATATGTCACTAGAGGTTGTAATAGTATCATGTGGTCACTTTATCCCTTTCAATATGTAATTAATGAACATAATCGTAAAATTATTATGAATTCGTATATTATGTCTAAATTAAGGTACATGGCAACATTATGGGGTACTGCCAATAAAAATATAATAAAATTGACTGAAATAGTGGTGAGAACAGCAGGGCGATTTATCCTAAGTAAAAAAAGTATGACCAGGTAAAATATTCAATAACAAAAAATGTGAAGTGGCTTTTCCCTGAGTATCTGTACAAATATGAACTATTAAAAATTGCTTTTCGCATAATAAATAATGAAAATTGTCCTCCGTATTTTCTAGACTATATCCAATTAAATAATGTTACAATTAGAAACACGAGAAGCAAAAAATATATTAATGCTAATGATAACTGTAAATCGAGATATGGTAAAAGGGCATTTTCTTACCAAGTAAAAAAAGAATGGTTGTTATTACCTGAGGATTTAACTAGTCTTAAAAGTGAGAAAGTCTTTAAAAAAAATCTTTATACTTATTTCCAACAACTGCAATTAAATGAATCAGACAACGATGAATATGAACTAATGGATTTTTCGTCATATGATGCCATTATTAATGAAGTAGTATCTAAGTATTCGTAATTTGTAATTTCCTAATGTATCCACTTACTTAATATATCTCATTGTAATTAATTCAATCCCTCACTAATATTTATAACGATAATCTGTAATTGTGACCTGTAATGCATAACAATGTAATTACCTACTCACACAGGAAATTGTTATTAATAAACTATACTATACTATACTATGTGTCCCCCTTGAACATTCCCGATGATAACGACCTTAAAATTGCCCATAATGTATCTTTGTCCACCGTTAATTCAGTTGATTTCCGTTTTCCCATTTTTCACAGTTTTACAGTTACGTTTTTGCGTTAAATTGGTCAAATCTCCTTGCTGTAGGAAGCGTTATGGAACAATATTTACTTTCTAATAAAGTTTATTTTGTCAAAAATTGATTCCGCTGTGATATTAGGGCGAAAACTGCTACTGTTTTTAAAAGCTTCTTCTTTCTTTTTTTGGCTTTTCGTCACTTGACTTATCTTCAGGAGAGGAAGACTGAAGGCTGACCAGGACAAGGGAGCTAGCTGCTCTCGTTTTACTGTCTTCTTCGTGTCCAATCGCCCAGGCGGATTTTTCCTTTTCATTTGTATTGTATTTATTCTGATGATTTTGGCCAAAGCCTTTACATCAAGTACAAGATTATGATACATGTATGTTTTTTTATATGATTTAGTCTGATTTAGTAGATTTAGTTTAGATCATGTCAACTTAAATACTAGGTTATTTTTACATTTAACCAAAAAGTGTATATAGCATTTTGTTGTTCTTTTGTTACATTCTCATAAATGTATTATAGCACACTATATTATTTAATATTAGATTCTCCCTTTGCTTTTTATAGCTAGGACATTGAAACATTATGTGATGAAAGTTTTCTGTTTGTTCTAAGTCACATTTTTCACATCTATCGCTCACTTCACTATTATAGAAATTTGTTAGTTCATTTAGCTTAACCACCTTATGATTTATAGTTATTTGACTAATATTGATTCTTAATTGGAAGAGTAGTCTTGTTATGTTCCAGGATTGTTTACAGTTTAGGTATTCTTGTTGTTTTACATGTGTTTTTACCAAAGCGTAAGAACTAAGCTTGCTGGTCTTTTTCATACTACTAATATCATCAGATTGAATTTCACTTTAAGTTTGTATATAGCCTTTTTTATATTTAGATTAAAATCCTTTCTCTCTAAGGGTTCATTATTTATGTTTATAAATTCATCTATGTTTAATTTGCTTATTAAGCTTTTAAATTGAATATACCAGTTATATTTTTCATGCTTACCCGTTTCGTTAGCAGATAAACTAAGATAGCATTGATGAATTAAACAGTTTTTGTCTGAAGTTACAATTTTATACCAGAAATTTAGTAAGTTTTTTACTATATATATTTGTATAGGCTGAACAAGTGTTTCTATTCTAATTACCCATTTAGGAGTCCATTGTGGAACATTAAATATTCTTCTCAAAAAATTTATTTGAAATTTTTCAAATTTTTCAAGGTATCGAATGCCCCATATATTTACACAGTAAAATAATACTGAGCGTACTAGAGAGTCAAACATTTTGCTATAATTGTCCAATTTAGAGAGTCGTGATTTATAGAAGACTTTAAAAGGGATGACATCGCCACATTTGCTTTCATTTTAAAATGCTCAAAAATGGAATCTGTATTGTACTGTCCACTAAAGGGTACTCCCAAGTAGGTATACGTGTCTAGAACTTCTATTATGTTATTATCCCAATAGAATTTTGGTACAAGTTTTAGTGATTTCTCTTTTCTAAAAACTACAACCTTTGTTTTACCTAAATTAATATGTAAGCCATTATCGTGCAAGTATTTTAGAAGTACATTGATTATTTCTTGAAGATAGATAGCATTTCCAGCAAGAATAACTATATCATCGCTATATAGTAGCGCATGCACAGTCATAGTACCAATTCTTATTCCTGGTATAGCTGATTTTTCTAAAGTTGCAATAAGATCATTTATATAAAGGGTAAATAGCTTACTAGAGAGCGTCTCTTCTTGCAATAATCCTGTAGAAATAGAGAAAAACTCACTTTCACCTTGAGAAGTCCTTATTTTGGCTTGTGGTGGAATTGCATATATATTTTTAATTATCGCTATGAATTTTGCACTTAAACCAATCCTTTCTAACTTCACCCATAGCTTTCTTCTGGACACAGAATCAAAAGCAGAGGATAAATCTACAAACATTGCAAATAATTTTCCCTTTTTAGTCGATATTGATTTCTGTATTATCGAGTTTAGTGCAAAAATTTGTTTCACAACCTCTTGCTGGTCTGTATGCTGCTTGGAACTCCGTTATCTTCATATTCGTTTCACACCAGTCACTCAGTCTCTTGCTCATTATAGATGTAAATAGCTTTAGGATTGTATTAGCCAGAGATATGGGACGATAGTTCTTTGGGTCTTCCTTTTCTGCCTTCTTGTACATGGGTGTTATCACTATTTCCGCCCAAGACTGAGGTAGTTTTTCTTGTCGCCAGTAGTTATTAAAACAGTCTAGGATGTGTAGTCTAAGTTGCAGTGAGGCGGATTTCCATATTTCATTTTGTAGACAGTCAATTCCCGGAGCTTTTCCAGTTGATAATCTTTTGATTCCTAGATTTAGCTCGGCCAGGTCAATTTCTTTGTCAAGTTCCTTTATCACTGTCTTGTTTTGGTTATATATCGTCTGATATTCATCATAGGAGTCGTATATTTCCTTAAAATGATTTTTAAATATATCAACACTTGGTTGTTTTTTGTAGCTGTAGTTCTTTTTTCGTCTAAAGTGCGATAGGGCTGCCCAGAATGCAGATTTGTTAGCATTCATGAGGTCTTGATTCACTTTCTGGTAGTATTCTTTTTTACATGTTGTTTTATAGTTTTGATAGTCTTTTTTAGTTCGAATGTAATCCATCTTACATTCTTCAGCCATGATCCCAGATTTTCTATATCTTCTATATGCGATCCTCGTCTCTTTCTTTTTGTACAGACATGTTTTGTTGAAATATCTTGGGTACCTTATTGTATGTGGCTGAAGGACCTTCATTTTTGTGATACCAATTTCTTGTGCCGCTTCATTAATCAAATTCATAATTTCTTCGAAGTTGGTAATGTTCTGTTCATTTTTTAGTTTTTCGTTAATTTTTTCTTGGAGTATGGTAATGTTGTTATCTTTTATGTCTATACATCTAATTAGAGTCTTTTTCTGCGAGTATTCTTCCTGTTTTGTATTTAAAGTTATTAGGATAGGTAGATGTGTTGAATAGTCTGATAGTGGCAGTACCTTCAAATCATTAACATATGTAGATATTTCTTCTGTAGAAACACATAAGTCCACCATACTTTGCCCATTCTTGTTATCACTCTCTATGGCGCCATTGAATACAGTGAGGTTTTGTTCATTGATATATTTTACAAGGTCTTTACCCCTTTTATTGCAAGTTTTGTCTTTCGAGCATCTATTTTGGTTGTTTTTTAGGTAAAGTCTTCCTATGCGTGCATTAAGATCTCCAATCAGAATGTAATTTTCATTTCTATTCAAGTTAATGGGAAGTTTCTCAGAAAAGTTGTAGTCACATTTTGGTTCGATGTACATGAATATTATTTTTATTTTTTCAGAATTGAATTTCAGAGTTAGTAGAACATATTCCTTTTCTTGATCTATGGATATAATATATTGCTGAATTTCTATTTTGAATCCTATTATAAGTCCTCCAGAAGCTCTACCGTATTTGTTTGATTTATTTGCTAATTGTTCTACTATAATATAATCATCAAAGATATTGTGTGTGAAGTTTTCAGTGCACCAGGTTTCAGTAAATGCAAAGATTGAAGGCTCATAGGATGAAACTTCGGTAAAAAAGTCAATTGTTTTGTTTCGCAGACCGTCAACATTCCAGTATAATATAGAGTTAAGATTAAGTGGTAAGAGTGTACTTGTTTGTATAGGCCGGCCAGATTTTCATGCAGATCCAATCGATCCATTTTCTGTGATTGTTAGGATTTGTTTTATTCCGTTAACTTCAAGGTGTAGTTTGCCTTTGTTCACAAATCCCTTGGTGTTTGCTTCTTGGACTCTCATCTCTTTCAGTTTTTCACGCAATAGTTTTTCCACTTTTCTTTCCTCAGTAGTCAGATCATGGTTTATAAATATTTTCGTTCCTTTAAGTTTTTTCCTGTTCTTCATTACAGCTTTTTTGTCCAGCATTGATAGAAACTTAACACAGATCGGTCGGTTTTTCCCTATTACCTTCTTTCCCACTCTGTAAATGTCATCAAATCCAAGCTCGCCAATTCCAATTCGATTCATTATCTGGTTAACTGTAATGACCCTTTGGTTATCATTTTCATTGTCCTTTTCCTCAACTCCATTTATGACGATGTTTTTCTCGCGTCGCAGTTTGTTTAGTTGATCCTGAAATATATTCTGATTTTTAACTATTGCCTCATAGTTATGTAGTGGTTTTAGTTTTTCAAGTATTTCGGCCTTTAGACTTGATATTTCTGACTTTATAAATTCTTTAATTTCTTCCATTTCAGGTTTTTGTCGCTTTTTTTGCTGATAATTTTCTGGTGACTCTGATAGGCTACGTTTGTTAGATTTAGCTTCTTCTTGCGGTTGAGGTTGATCAGATGTCTTGCCAGTTATCGCATCTAGAAATCTCAGCATATCAGGCAGCAACCATGAGTCAGAGACAGAGAGAGCCTTGAGCCGTTCAGAGAACCGTTCAGCTCGACTGCCAACCTCAGACTTTCCTTTTCATTTACTTTGCATTTAATGCTTCTCCCATACGAAAGTTTTTTATTGATAGATCTCTAGGCTGTTTCCATAGGGCTACTTTCAGGAAAGAAAATCAATAATTTTCTATATTTTAGTTTGGTATCGGGAAACGCTACCTGTTGAACGTCCTCCATCCTTTAGGGGAAATACAGTGAAATATGCTTACAAATTTACTGTTGGAACTCAAAGAGTGAATTCGCCTATTCGTCTTCTCCGAGTACCTATTCGGGTATTGGTGCTTCAAGGTTAAATGAAAACGGACTTTATTAAACATTTAATGCAATAATTATTTAATACTAACTGGTTAGCCCGTCCTACGACAGGGCTCTGCTTCACATAAAGCAAAATTAAAGATTCAAATAATATGACTAATCCCAGGCTCAAGTGCCCTGATACAACAGTTTCCTTTACAACCTCGGCCATTCCGTATAGTCTCACCTCCCCGCCCCTTCCCAAAAAACATAATTGTTCAATCGACATGAAGTCTCCAGCCTACTGCCCCCTCGCAAATAACAACTTTTTCACCGACAAGTAACTTCCACCTCCATCTCCCAAATAACAACTATTCACCAACATGTATCCTCCACCTCCCCGCCCCGTCCCAAATAACATCATTTTCACAGACATGTAACTTCCAACTCAATCTCATAAATAACCAATTTTTCACCCATATGTATCCTCCACCTCCCCGCCCCTTCCCAATTAACAATTGACGGCTTAAGCCGTATAGAACGATGTATATTAGAACAAAGTCCTGAAATTGTTTAACACCCATAGTAACAAAATGTTGTCAACTCGAAGGAGACCAGTACACACGGAAGAATGCATCCGGCACCGAGACAATTTTGAATTCTTTTGATAGTTATTAATAAAATAGCTGAAAACTGGCTTTTATTGAAACAAGTTTCATTTAAAGGCGCATTGGTTTTCACTCATTATTGAGTTTCATTTCAGTGCACAAAAAGCAGTCTGAAAATTCAAATTTCAGCGCTTACTGCGTTCTAAAAACTAAAATTCCAAAACAAAAATTTGGAGTTACTGCGAACTAACGAACTAAAGCTGTAAACTGCAGTTTCTTTGCATTCTGCGGCATGAAAATTAAATTTTGAGTTTCTGTGCAAATTTAGGCCTAAAAATTATAATTTCGATTGTGAATTTCGATTTTTACACTGCTTTATAGACAGAAATTCGAATTTTTAATTTTCTTACCGCAGTGCGTCCACAAACACAGAACTTTAGTTTTTAGGCAGAAATGTATACAGTTTTAATTCGTAGACCACTTTGTGCACTGAAACTAATTTTAAATGTTTAAATCGTTACGTGCACAAGAAAATTTAAATTTTTAGACCCCTACGTTCTCGCTATTAAGTGCTGTTAGTGTTTTTCATTTGGCACGTTCAGTGGGAGGGGTAATTTTTAAGCGTTGGAAAATTTGGAGGCTGAGTTTAGGCAGCGGAATACCGTTTCTTCCGTTTCTTCCAAAGTGCCACAAAACCTATTATCCGTTTCCTCCAACATCCAAATTTAGTAAAATACCCTAACATACATTCCCTTCTGTCATTATTTTTGCCTCCTTTCTAAACAGATTAGATGTAATCACAATAAATAAAATTATTTCCAACTATGTTTCAAGTATGTATGCATGTCTCTATGTAACTGTATTTTATGCCATGGACTTTGCGGCTTTTTGTTGCAATGCGCAAGAGCGAAGCGCGTATGCATAACAATAAGTCCACCACGGGTTAACAGTAAACACTTAATAGGTTACTGTATTTCGAAATTAACTAATACACATAATACACATGATTATGCTGGATGCCTACCTTTCGAAATAGAGTCACGCATGCTGGGGGCTACTATCTGTATAATATCTCTATATAATAAACACAGAAGGAAAAATAGAAAAATGGTAGACTATTTTATTGTTTCAATTGTGTACACTTTGAATGTACCACCTTTATATGTTCAAGAGATTTATTATCAATTATGTCTTCTAAGCACCTTTTTATTTCCATAAGTTTCCAATCAAAATAAGGTGGGTATTTATGAGTGTAGAGTAATGTGATGCCATTTTCAGTTAGTCATGGAAATATTGACATTTTCAGTTGGTCATGGAAATATTGACATTTTCCTGAAACCTCTTAAAACTTCAAACCTGGAGTCAAAAAATATTTTAAAACTTCACTTTATTACGACCTAAGGTCTATATTTTAGTGTTGAAATTGTATTGTGATTATCGGCACTTAATCTGGTCAGTCATTAGGGTCACATTTTTGACTGCCATTATGCATACTGCCAAGTCTTATTCTCTTTTATCCGACGGAGACAAATAAACTGCTTCCCCTCACTCATTTTCTTACTATGGGTCTTTTAATTAATTAACTCCAAAGGCTGGGTACCTATGACTCCTTGAATCTTGGTCCCAGTATAACAGACCACTGATCCAGGAATGGTACTCAGGAATAATAAGGCCAATTCGAAGAAAAAATATAAAAGCTCAAACTCTCTTATGGGACATAAATTACAATCAAAAACATTCAATTTTCTAATTGATTGCAATATTGTCAATTAAGGCTAGCTTGACCTCAAAATTGGCCATTGTCAATTAATGGCAGTATGTATAATGGTCAATGGTGGTTCAGAGTACCGTAGATCCTTAGCCAAGTGATCATGATGGGCGACCGGAGTAAGATTCTAATGCCCACATTTCAATTTAAAAACAAACGTTGGTTGAAGTAAGACAGTGGTTGTCCAAGTACCTATCACAATCACTCTCTTACTTCAACCCGAAAAGTTGATTCGGTCTTAATAAGGCCAAGTTTTGGAATTATTTTTGACTCTCTGTCAATGTTAAATCTCTACCCCTGGCCCACTAAAGTAGAAACCGTGATAAGGTCAATTGGAATTAATATAAAACATCTATGCATCTGAATTATATTCTACTTAAATCGTACGATACTGCCCCTGAATACACACTAGCTTTATTTCTAACAGGGCCTGGGCCTGCGCAAACGCATAACAATAAGCCCGCCACGGGTTAAAAGTATTTCGAGGTAAACCAATACACATGATTATGCTGGATGCCTATCTTTCGAAATCGAGTCACTCATGCTGGGGCTACTAGTAAAAATGTTATTTGTTAGCTATGTTTATTTTTTTACGTTAGAAAAGAGGCTAAAATAGTGACGGGAGGCATATTCGGATAATAGGTTATGTGGCATCTTGGAGCAAACGGGGTAGGAGAAAACGGAGGAAACAATATCCCGCTGACTAAATTCAGCCAGTTTGGACCTTACTTTGACTTGGGAACAGTGTTCGGTCGGTGACCAGCCGGTTGGTCGGCTAAAATGGCTTTCAAGGGCATTTAAAACAGGTTTAAATTCTTTGTTAGCCAGTCGACTGTCGGAGACTTACTTCGAAAATATTTCAACCATTTTATACATTTCCAAATAAAATTTTGATTGTTTTTGCACCAGCACTAACCCATTCAATCATTAACATTATTATTCAGTTATAACTTGGCCCGTGGAGAGTTTTTATTACCTTCTTTACTAATATTCCTCAGGGGCAAGTTGTACTCCAAATCAGACTGCTTTACTTGGCCGCGAAAAACTTGGTTGTTTGAACAAGGCAGAAGGTATAAATCTTCTTTTTTGCAGTTTTTCGTTTTCAGATGGATTGAAACAAAACAACTACTTTTTACAGTTCAAAGTGTAATTCAAAAATGTAATCGTCGAATTTTATTGCTGTTCAAATCATTAAACCTACGTAACATAGGTAGGCAGGGCCGGTGAGGTTTTAATGATGCCCGGGCAAACGCTATTTTGATGCCCCTTTTACTAACTTTAATGTAATTCCAGAATTTTTTAGAACCAACAAAAATACTTTTGTGACACAAAATATACTAAAATAGAATAGTAATAGTATGCCAAATTTAAAACACACTACAAGATTGAGACGCTTAAGATGAGACTGTTAGATTGAGACGGTTTGGGTAGTTACTGGTTGGGTTGAGACGGTTTGGAGAGATACTGGCTGAGTTGAGATGGTTTGGGAAGCTACTGGCTGGGTTAAGACGGTTTGGGTAGATGCTGGTTGGGTTCAGACATATGGATTAAGGCGTTTTGACTTAAGACGGTTTGAGTCGAGAAGTTTTGGATTGAGACGGTTTGGGGTTAGATGGTTTGGGTTTGGACGGTTTGGGGTGAGATGGTTTGGGGTGAGATGGTTTGTGTTGAGACGGTTTAGATTTTAGATTCAGAAGTTTTGGGATGAGACGGTTTGGATTTAGATGGTTTGGGTTGAGACGGTTTGGATTTAGAAGGTTTGGGTTGAGACGGTTTAGGAAAAAAGTATAATCAGAATCATTTCTAAACTGTAAAAAAACTTTCCATGAAAGCATAAATATATTGTACTCTGTTTCTCTTTCAATTTTAATTAATTGATGAAACAGGGTATATAATTGCTCCAAGCATACTACAAAATGTACGATGTACTACGATAATAATATGTAATTTTTTTGTCGATATCGATTTAGAAATGAGGAGCGTTATACAAACGGAACACGGTAATATAACAATGTATATTAAATCGATCACAACCACAGGATATGGCTATCATAAAAACCGCAGTCGAAGTCTCTTTTCATTGGTGGATTCAAATTACTTTTAGCCAATAGGATTGTATCTTTCATTTTCAAAACTTTATATGGTTTCCATAAATCACCCCGAGGGGGAATGTTTATTTTTGTTTACTACATTTCATTACAACAAACAATACACTAAATACACACGTCGTCAAAGAATATTTTAAACTATTTTCTGTAGTTGCGATTAAATGCCAAATTCTGCACGAAAACGATTAAATCTCCAGATGAGACGTTTATATCTCCAGACTGGCTGAATTTGAATACCTAAACACTCAATTTACTCTATTTTACAACAAGAAAATATGAACAATCATGAATGTTTATGGTTCCATGTATGGACTTGTTCATTGTTCGTATCGTCGTAAAATTAGACATATTATATTAAATATTAATGTGTGTATTCAGTGTATTATGTATGTTGTAATGAAATGTAGTAAACAAAAATAATGATTCCTCCTTGGAGTGATTGTTTGAAATCATATATAAAATTTTGTAATTGAAACCTGCAATTCTATTGGCTAAAAACAATTAGAATCCACCGATGAGAAGAGACTTCGACTGCGGTTTTTATGATATAGCCATATCCTCTAGTCGTGATCGCAACAGTAATCTATACTGTCTCACTATTTCTGGGGTTTCTGTGAAGTTTAGTGGTACATCCCAAACCAAAGAAACGATCAAATAATGCCCATTGCAAGATGCCTCGAATTTGTCACTCTATAGTAACGCATAGACATAGATGAGGTTTCCTGGATTTTTGCACCCAATTCGTATTCTCCTTACTACCACAGAGAGGTAGGCACCCAAACCAAATAACCATGGTTACTTTCGGCTTGGGTGATTACTTCTCTGTGGCAGTATAGGTAGAATATTCGAATTGGGTTCATACTTGGGGAATATCCCTTTATGTCTTCACATTGTAATGGAGGCATCTTGGCCCATTGTTTAAAACAATCGAATGGCGTGATTAGTAACACAATACAACGGAAATAAACCAATTAATTGGCCTCTGTCTCTGCATTGTTCTCGAGAAATCATTTTCTATTAGCTACTTTGGGATACTAATATATCTTGCAAATGGAAAAAAAAATTTTTTCGCTCGTTTTGCTGCCCCCTACAGCTTGATGCCCGGTGCCGTCGCCCCGGTCGCCCCCCCATTTCCCCGGCCCTGTAGGTAGGTAATTTAATTTTATATCTAGTATTCAGTATTCAAATTCTGTATACATTACTAATGTATATTAAAATATCAAGATTTACTCTTTGCACCTCTTTCATTTATTTATTTACACGTTATTTAATGTATTATATTATTTCTAGGTTTTATCCCACATCAAATACTTTGGACAGATATAGTGCTTTCATTGTATAGCATAGGCAAATGTCAAATGTTGCATGGCATATCATAGCCTTTTGGTTGTAACTAAAAGGTCAAATAATATTTTCTGTAAATGTTCCTTTTGACCTTTTAAAGTAGAAAGATAATTTCAAAAGTTCACAATTGTTTAAACTGGTGGAAGTTTGAATAAGTTTTGTTATACTGTTCGATTTAGTAAAATTTAAAAGCTTTTCTACATGTGACATGTTGTATACTATAGTTATTTAGCCTTCATCTTTTATTTTCTCTTCGATATACCTACACAAAATGTACATTTACAAGGGCTGCATTCCACAGTATTTATATTCAAGTTATAAAAAGTAATGGGAAAAACTACATTGATACGGAAAGCATTTTACTATAGTACAAATATAGTTAGCGGGGAGTTTGAACTGTTACCACCTAAATTTTTAGCGCTTCACAAAATTAACTTTTAAAACACTTAAATTCGACATAAAACATTCAATTCATTTATAAAAAGTACTGAATCAGGTCAAGAATTATCCTATTTATCCCTGATGAAACGAAAAAGTGACAAAAATAGCAAAGTAGGGGTCCAAATCAGGAAACAAATTACCAATAAGAAAGTACGGCTGATGGGAGTAGGGACATCACACGAACAACAATCACTTCGCGCTTACCTCACTCAAAATACGGAAGAAACTACGATGGCCGGAAATAACGGAAACATTAGCGATCTGGACAGTGAATACGCAGACTTCGAAAGTGTCAAAGACGGGGATATGGAAGAAATTAGAAAAATGTTCCAAAAAATTCTACAAAGCCAAAAATCATGTGAAAAAAAGTTTACTGGTCTAATTGGAGAAATTAATACGCTAAAAGAAGAAAATAAAAAAACGTACGCGAATGTGAAAAGTCTAGAAAAAAGAATTGATTACTTAGAATCTGAAAACATTAAATTAGAAACGCTAGTAAAAAAGAAAAACTTAGTCATCTACGGAATTCCCGACAAAGCAGACGAGACACAAGACAATCTGCGAGTGAAAATGGACAAGTTGACAACGATTCTAAAAGTATCACCACTATCAGTCGACATTGCTTATCGTCTTCCTACTCGTAACCACAACAAACCTAGGCCTGTACTCATCAGCTGTCGCTCCCTCTCAGACAAAAACAAAATTCTAGCTAACAGAACCATTCTTAAACTCAATCAGCTGACAAAATTCGTCTACATTAACGAGGACCTTCCAATGGCAACCAGAATCAACCACAGCATTTTAAGGAAAAAATTCAACGAGGAAAAAGATCATAAACAGTGCTTTCTATCATTAAATCACAACCGACTAACTATTGAGGGTGTGAATTACACCGCAATCAACGGAAAAATGCAACGATCATCGAATATACCAGAAAGCAGCAACGTAAACATGGAAACAGAATAGGAAATTCCCCGCCGCCCAGCTGCCCAAAATTTTAAATCTAACCAAGCAAAAAACCTAACTACAAAATCTACTACAAATCAAAGTGACTGTGTACTATATTATAATATTAAAGGATTAAAAGGAAAAAAACAAGACTTTTACACTGACCTACTTAATATGGACCCGGGCATATTTTGCCTGAGCGAAACTTTTCACAACTTTAATTTTAAAAACTCTCTGTTGTCAAATTATAAAATTTTTGAAGTTTTTGGAACCAAAAGTGGATCAGCAGGAAGAAGCTCTGGAGGTTTTGTGATAGGATGTAAACTTCAAATGTATGACAACGTCAACCTGATCAAGGAACACGCAAACTTCATGATTTTCAACTGCCTCACGAAATTAGGATATGTGATATTAGTGTTTGTGTATTTACCCCCAGACAAAAACTACACTGCAAACCTGAACTATCTTTTTCTTACAATCGAACCGTTTATCGCAAGCAATGAAAAACTGATTCTGATGGGAGATTTCAACGCTCGCATTGGAGATTTCGACCCACTACAGGGGAAACGAATTAGCAAGGACAAGAAGTTAAACGCCATGGGTACGCAGCTGATCAGTAAAATTGCAAGCGAAGGACTACGAATAGCGAACGGAAACTACACAGATGACCATTCCGGTAATTTTACTTTTGTCCACAGCAACAAAAAAGGTAGTAGTATTATAGATTATTGTTTATTTACTGAAAATGCAAAAAACATTATTGAGAATTTTAAAGTTCAAAATTGTGTACACTCTGATCATTTTCCAGTTAGTATTGAAATTAAATTTTGTAATTCTTTACCTAGAAATGTTGAAACAAGGATGGCTAGACCCAAAATAATGCTAAAACCAGAAAATGTAAACCAGTTTCGAGCAAATGTCACAAAGTCCTTGTCCCAATTCACACCCGAGGCAGATAGCGAAGGCAACGTGAATATAGAACGAAAATACGAAGTAATACAAAATGCAGTCATGGGAGCCTGTCACGACACCAATTCCGTTATACCAGCAAGGGCAATAAAAGTAACTGAATCAGGACCTCCATGGATGGATCGGAACTGCAGAAAAGCTAAATCAGTACTGAAAAAAGCGCTAAATGTGATGAAAAACAATAAAATACCTGTGCTGCAAGAAATCCGAAGACAAGAGTACGTTATCGCTCAACAATACTACAAAAAAATCTGTACGGAGAGCCAAAAGAGATACCAACAGCAACTTGAACTGAGGCTATCAAATCACAAAAACGGAAAAGCTTATTGGGGAGCGTTAAATACCTACAGGAGGAGGCTCACAAAACGCAACTGCATAACCGAAGAGACATGGTACAATCATTTCTCAGCGATTTATATGCAAGGAGAGCATACGGATGTATACATAGCAAAAAATTCAATCACAGACGAAATTCTAGACAGAGAAATAAATGCCTATGAAGTAATACTGACATTGAAGAAATTGAAAAAAGGAAAAGCTCCTGGAACAGATCTGATACCAAATGAAGTATGGTCGGAATCTCCTGCAATACTACTTCAGCATCTAACCGAGCTCTTCCAAGAGTGTCTCCAGCAAGGTATGGCTCCAAAAAGTTGGTGTAACAGTGAAATAGCTCCACTACACAAAAAAGGCTCTACTGAAGACCCAAACAATCACAGACCAGTTTCACTGCTCCAAACCATCCTAAAAATCTTCACCTCTATATTATCTTCACGACTCACTACTTGGTGTCACCGTAACAAAAAATTCTCCGATTATCAGGCCGCCTACAGGAAAGGATCAGGCTGCGAAGACCACATTTTCACACTAAACACGATAATTCAGAAAGAGATATCACGCCCAAGAGGAAAGCTATACGCCTGCTTCGTTGACCTATCCGGTGCTTTTGACAGTCTTGTTCAAGCAAGACTGTGGAACAAACTGCAAGACTTTGGCATTAGTACTAAATTCATTTCAGTAGTGAAATACATATACGACAATTTCTACGGAAGGGTAAGAACGGAAACAGAAACCGGACACACCGAACCGTTCAAGATATCGAGATCAGTATTGCAGGGCGAAACCTTAAGTGGACATCTGTTTAACATTTATCTGAACGACTTAATAGACCAACTCAATGAGAGTGGCATATCAGGAATAGAACTTAAAGCCGAAATAACACGAATTGTCCACATCCTACTTTATGCTGACGACAAAATACTTCTAGCCAGAACTAAAATACATCTTCAACTTAAAATCAATCTGCTGCGAAATTACCTAGAAGAAAACGGACTTTCGGTCAACCTCAGTAAGACAAAAATTATTGTATTTAGAAGAAAAGGACGCCTTTCCGGCGAAGACGAGTTCCATTGGAATAAAAGCAAAATCGAAATAGTAAAATCTTACGTTTACCTAGGAGTAACATTCACGTCATCAGGGCTCTTTACAACGCAATCAAGTGTGGCCCTGAATAAAGGATACGCTGCAGTTTTTTCCACAATTCCTATACTAAAAGGTGGAAAGATCTCTGACCCGGATTCACAAAACAACATTTACGAATCGCTTGTCTCCTCCACTAACCTATACGCATCACAAATATGGGCATTAAACCGTTACAATGACCAAGAAAAAGTACACTTAGCTTTCCTTAAGCGCTCCCTTAACCTACCAAATCGAACCCCGTCCTATTTTGTGCGTCTCGAAACTGGTAGCGTACACGTGAAGTTAACGATTGTAAAGAATTTATTGAATTTTCTGGCTCGAATCGCTAAAAAGCCAAACAACTGTTTAGTAAAAACTTGTTTCTTTGTAACTAAGGAGAATACAGGCTCAGACAGTAGGTACAACTGGTACAGTCAGGTAAATTTATTGTTAGAAGGAACAGAGATAGCTGACAATTGGATGCACCTAAATGAATCAGAACTGCGAAGTTCTTTTAGTAACGTCATTGAAAAAATCAAGGCTGACTTAATTTCTAGTGACCAGTTACGTGCAACTAAATCAATATCGATGCCATACTACCAATTCATAAAACCTAATTCTGACAGAGCGTTATACATTAGCTGTAATCTACCTATACACATAGTCTATATTATCGCCCAGGTGAGACTAAACAGTGACGCATTTTTCATAAATAGAACTAAATATTTAACAAATGTATGCAAAGCCTGTGGATTTAGAGAGTGTAACCTATTTCATATCCTTGTAAAGTGTAGCAAACTGTCTGACCTAAGAAACATGTATATAGCTAAGCTGACTGACATACCGATAACTGAGGATAATTTTATACAAAAGCTTTTTGACAACGAAAACATAGAACTATACATAAATACTTACAAATATGTAACCAAATATTTTACCAAAACACAATTCGATTATTTTATGATATAATTAAGTATAACTAAGCATTATTTAGTTTAAGTGTGATAACATTATGTATCAATATTGGAGACTTGTATTGGGCTGGCGGGGACCTTTGTTCAATAAAACCTCATTCATTCATTCATTCATAGTACAAATATTTTAGTGTTATATATTTAATGTGCAAACAGTGTACGACTTAAGACTAATGTTTTTAATAATTTTTTTACAGGTCACAAATAGCGAATGGAACATTGTTAAAATTCTTCAACTACGTATAACATTAGACATTGAAATTTGATTTTAAGTTTTTAAGAAAGCCAAGAAAAGGGATTAATATCTAATAACTAGACAACATGTCTCTGAAAGATTTTAATGACATAGTTGTCAAAACCAACTGTATTTTATGTTATAGTTCTTCAAACTATAATAACGTTGATCAGCAGTCGGAACGATTGACTCTATCGCTTATATCAAGTTCACTGAAGCATATTCCCCAAGATATAACAGGGCCGGTCAACTGGAATGAACATGATTTGAATAACCGTTTAAGTTTTTGTAAAATGTGCTACGAAAATTTGGGAAAACTTTCAAAGCTTAATTCCGAGTTTGAAGTAATACAAAGAAAAATTAGTAACCTCGTGAATTTTATTAGTTCTCATGTCCGAACTAAGAGGAGAAAATATGAACACACACCTGGAAAAAAGATAGTTGATTCTTTATATAATGTCGCTGATGTGCAGCCTCCAAAAGAAGGACGCCAACTCAAGGCTGGGAGTAACACAAAGGAAAAGAACCTGAGCGTAGTATCTGAAGAACATTACGAAATTATAGAACCTGATTTTGTTTTCATCAATTCAGTTTCAGATCATAATGATGCAGCTCAGTCGGATGAAGATGATAGGACAGAATCTGAAACAGACAACTTTCTGAGGAATACACAATTATGTATGTATTTTAGTATTTTCACTTAACTACTTTGCTTATAACCGCAAACAACATTGCATTGGTACGTTCACACTGGGCATTCCAAAATATCCACAATATTTTTATTTGTTATTGACTTTGTTTAATATTAAATTTTTTAATTTTATATTGTATTTATTTTTATAAAAATTAACCCATCTTTTATAGAATACCACCTGTGGATTTTTGACGATAAAGCTTTCATTAACTAGCTACGTGAACTTGATTGGGGATTTATGATTATAAATAATTAATGCATTTTGTTATTTATGATTCAAAGAAAAATAATTTTTAATTCTTTTTTCATACAAGTCAGTTGTAATTTGTAAGTCAAAAAAGCTTTACACGAAGTGAACCAATGTATAATTAATATGCCTGTAAATCACGTCGGTCAATATCATCTAATTTTAACGCCTATTGCCTACCATAATTTTTTTGTGTTTTTATAGCCTCTGAAGTTCAGTGCACAGAACAGACGCAACCGAAATCAAGTTTGCAAAAGCTATTAGACAGCACTTCCGGTTATGAATGTTCGACTTGTCACAAGAAATTTTCTCGTTATACCATTTTACAAAAACACGATTGTGGGAAGCCAACAGTCGAGTGTGAGACTTGCGGATTGTCCTTCTCCGGTTCAGGGGTATTGAAACTTCACACTCGCTCACACACAGGAGAAAAACCGTACAAGTGCGAGATTTGTGAAAAAGCCTTTTCAATCAAAGCCAATTTGAGAAGTCATATTCAAAGTCTACACAGCGTAGAAAAGAAATTTGCGTGCGACATTTGTGGAAAGAAATATGCTAATAGTGTGACCCTCAGTAAACACAAATCAATTCAACATGAAACTCAAGAGTTATATAAATGTGATGTTTGTGAGAAGAGCTTTAAAGAGTTGCAATCATTGAAAAGACATTTGATTATTCATTCAACTGGAACGACTCATCCGTTTAAATGTGACCTTTGTGGCAAAGGGTTCACTTTTCTACAAAGTATTGATGTACACAAAATGAGGGTACATTTCGGTAAAGGAAAATCTAAGTGTGACATTTGCGGGAAATCTGTCACGAAGGGCAGACTTAAAAACCATAAAATGATTCATTCGGGTGAAAAACCATATCAATGCAGCCAGTGTGGAAAGAATTATCGAACGTCCAAACAATTACAAGATCATGAATGGACACACAAAGAGGAAGCATTATTTCCTTGTGGTATGTGTGGAAAGTCATACAGAACTCCCCATTTACTCCAAGTGCATTCACGATTCCATAAAGACAAAATTACATGTGAAATCTGTGGAAAATCGATATACTGTTCTAACATTAGGGCCCATCAACGAACTCATGAAGATGTGGGACGGTTCAAATGTGACATTTGTGAACAGACATTTAACCAAAGAATATTGAAGCAGCATCATATTAATAATTTTTGTCATATCTGTAGCAAATCGTTTGGTAACTTTTTAGCCAGACACCAAGTTGAAGTACACACTGTTAACACAACTTTGTACACAGATCCGGATTCAATTACTGACAGTATCAAATCCAAGAACTGTGAAGATAAACGAAAATCTGTGACCAGAAGAGGAAGCGAAAGAAAATCGAGTAAAATAAATTACAAGGAAAGTTCTTCTGAACCAGATGAAACGGATCTTGAAAATTCTAATTATGGAGAAGAGTCGAACGATGTTAAAGTCGAGGTGAAAGTTGAAAATGAATTTTCAGAAACAGAGGATTATGACTTTTAGTTTAACATACATGCATATTATTATAGTTCCCTTATTTCATTTGTAAAAAGTGTCCCATGTACGTGATAGTATACACTTTATTCAGTGTATATAAAAATTAACGAAGTTTCTCTAAGCTAGGGTAATAATTACTTTTATTAAGGCTGGCTCGACTGGTAAATTTATGAACAATAAAACACTTTCGACTACTTAAAACTTTGCATCCCGAAGTTTCTTTTCTCTTTACATTGACTATGATTTACTTTAGCCCAGCCGTCTAAACTTAGCAACTATAGTCTTGTCTATATACATAAAACAGCGAAACAGTTCATTGTAACTCTTTTACACGTTATACAAGCGAAAGAAAGAAATGCCACCGTTTTGATTTTCAATTATTCTCGATGATCCCAGAGATATGATATAACGAATGACATTATCATGCACAAACTTATATACCAAAGATGGTAGCAATATTTGAGTTGAAAAATTTTAAAGGGAGAATTCTCGCCCAGTGTTTTTTGCATAAATTGCTGTCTTTGAAATAGTTTAACCACACATGAAAAAACCCGGAATGCACAACAATAGAAAATCTTTTCTTGAGGAAAGAAGTCATCATCGGCATTCTTTTAGTGACAATGACCGAGTACACTGGTCTTGACAAAAATGATTTTCCTTCCGCTCCTTAGTATAGTTTTCGGCTTGATGTAAAGCCAACACTTTGTGGATTCCAATAAGAGTCATTAAGAAGTCGATGGAGGCGAGAACTTTTAAGAATGAGCACTGAATTGTTGCATTTTGAAATTCACTGTTGGGGACTCGTCGTGTAAGGAAATCCTGGAGAAAATCGAAGTCTTGAAAATTTTTTGCATTGAGTCAATCTTCTTTAGGAATCTAATTTGTTCATAAGATGAACGAACATCTCTGACATCATGTTCTGAAAATATTTTCATTCGGTGGCATTATTAAATGTCTGTATAGCTGCATTGACAATACTTTGTTTTTCGTCTTCAAATAGGCAGAATGAAAAGGGAGCAAAACTTGGATAATAGTGAAATACTAGTTTGGTATCATTAAGGGTCGACATAATTTACCTCTACTCAATTTGTATGTAAAAACGTATAACTTTAACGAAAATCCTGGAATTTCACTGCCAATTGTGTCTATTGCGTTTTCCAACGATCTCCAAATACCACTCTGTCGGTTGGAAATTTTCATGAGACAGGTTGTTTTTTCCATCTTATGGGTGTTCGATTTATTGAAAAAATTAATGTACCGGCACTCTACTACGAAAAAATTGTTTTAGATATTTCGCAACCTACCTTTGTCAGTATTCCAATTAAGAATGAGTCCTTTAACTTTATCTCATGTGTCATTTTAGAAGACGAGAGTCTCTCTTTCTGTGGATACATTCGACCTTGCCAACCCTTTACTTGGCTTGGTATTATTATCACTAATTTTGTCGCTGTTGGCTTCGTTCATGTATTTTGGAAAAGAGAAGAAAGTTTTCCATTTCTAATGATTTGTTATGCATATATATTGGAGGTCAGTTATTCCCTCCCAGCCAAAGGTAATAAACTACTCTGGCTGAAGATGGTCATTGGTCCATTGTTACTCATGTTCATTGTACTTACCAACGGGTACAAAGGAATCGTCATTACCGATTTGTAGGAGCCACCACAGGTGTAATTTGGCTGTGGACATCTTACTCACACGTAAAAATAAACAAGCTTAAAACCCGGTTCCGAATCCGGGTCTGAGTTTTAAAAACCCGGTTTTACCCGAAACCCGTGTTTTGAATTTCCGTCCGGGTTTACAAGCCGTCACAAGTGCAATATCAATATTTTCCAGTAGCATTTTAGATTGTCGCCAGCGTTAATGAGATTTTATCTCATTATATATTTTTGATTGATTGTTTATAAATGTGTGCAGTGTGCAGATTGATTACGTACACTTAAAATATTATTTGATTCCAGCAAGTATTTAGTAGGGGGCGGGAATGGCCTAAAATTGCAAAATTTACGAATATGTCTTATTTTGTTTATCTTAAGTTTTGCTTCCGCCCCCCTTGAAACAACTTTCTATATACGTGCCTGATTTGATTCGTTTAGAGCAAAACAACCTATTAATTGAAATTGTACTTATCTGATTAAGCAATGTATTATTTGCACAAAAGTAAGGATATCAACGAACGGTCTCGTATCCAGAAATTTGGTCAAGGGGGGCACAACCAAATATTATGATGTTAAAAGGAACAGGCATTTGCGCGAAGCGGGAAAACATTTTGCAATTTTTGGCCTTTTTTGGAAAAAATCCTCTCTTTTTCTCAGATTTAGGGAGGGCGCTTCGCCCCCCGGCCCCAACCGGATACGTGCAACGTGATTGTCAACGAAAAGGTTAGCCATCCGCTTTTTTAATTACTAACGTATGGAATCAACAAAATTGTTTCGGGTAGAGATAAGATTTTATTTCTATCGAGACCTTGTTTAAAGACGATAGTTGCCTCAATTCCTTATTATTACCACTTCCAAGTATTTTATCTGGTAGATCATCAATAATCAAACAAGCTTTGTTAATCGGCATCGCCAGCGCCACTGTCAACTTCTAAATAACATATCACCAAATAATCCGCTTTTTGCATATTTGCCAGGAAATAGATAAAACAACCGTTTAGGTATACAATCGACATATTAAGCTGAATTTTGTTGCCATAATGAAGGTACTGAACTATTGAAACAAAACTTCGCTTCAATTTCAAGTTATTTAATCACGATTTCTTTAGATTACTATTTGTTACAATAATAAAGTTATCGTTTCACTCATTTAGTAATGTCTTTGTCCAAGAATTGACGACATTTTGCACAGTTCTGTAAATTGCAATATTGTAAAACTGTCGTTTTGTGTTTAATAAAATTCTTTGCATAAGCAGGCAGGCTATATAAATACTTCAATAAATAAATTGGAAATCAGAATTAAAATTTACACTGAACTTAACATCCATTTCATTCGAGCCGTACATTTTAGGTATATAAACTTTTCAAAAAATGATTACTTATCTTACAGCGAAGAAAAAAAAATTGTCAAGCATCCTTGCTGAAAATAATTCATTTTTACAAAGTTTTGGCATCCATGCGACTTTGTTTCATAATTGTGGTATTCTTCGGTTTTCATGGGATAAAACAAGCAAAATGTTACACTTTTCCAAGTCTCCAATTGGAGAATACCCAGTGAAAGTATTAATCAACTCCACTTTCTTTTACTTCATCTTCCAAATGTCATGTTTAGTTAAGGATATCAAAAGCAATGAATTGAATGCTTACGAAAAAGTCTGGTTCCTTTTTTGGGCTTTATTTTATTTGGAATTACATGTAGTGTGCCGGAGCCTTTCAAACCGAAAGGGCGAAATCGTGGCTGTCATCAATCAAATATCAAATTTGAATCAACATCCCAGAAGTATGAAAATATTTAAAATTTAAATTCATATTACTAAACGATGTTTTAATTTTTTTTAAATATTTAATACGTGTAACATCAAATATTTCAGATTTTTCTAGCATTGAGGAAAAGACAGAATCCAAATTGGAAAAGATAATATCCTACGGATTCCTATTAATGATTCCGTACATTCCATGGGTAGCTGCTCTTGTGTGTATAATCAGTAAAAATCAAATGCTCCCAAATTTGGTCTACAAAACTTTAGGATTAAATTTCCTCCTAAATTTCGTCATTCTATCTATTCTGGATTTTATCGTCAAGGTAGTCCTATCCTGGATGTTTCTTTTCTCATTGTATTACAACATCATCTACGTTCTTTATTGTGTAAATTGTCTGAATCAACTAAGGTAAATGAGATAAATCATTAGCAATAAAAACCATTCTTGCAATTAATTATTTTAATACGAATTTTAATTTCTTAGAGACTTGCCTTTGGAAAAAAAAATAAAAGACTACAAAAAACTGCAAGTTTTCAACACTGCATACAATTCAAGTTGTGAGAAAATGTACCTTCCGACCTTGGTATTCGTCATGACTTCTATAGTCACAATAATTAGTTTCCTGGTGCTACGGTTTCACAAAATCTTGGGAACTTTAGAAATCTGTTTTTTGGTTTCTGGAAATATTGCTGTATTCATTCTTCTTACGGTTATGATGCTAGGAGCTGGAAAATTACATGCAGTCAGCACAAAAACGATGCTAGAATTAAGAGGATCAAATGTGAAGAAAAAGATGACACGCAAAAATTGTGTTTTCAATGCTTCCTTTCGGAATTCGATATGGAACTCTCAAATACGTGAAACATAAACATCTCACTGACTGTTACGAGGTAATGACAAACGGTCTAGTCTCCTTATTGCTTCTCTCGTCCAAGGAAGTTAATTTCAAATGAAGCGTTTAGTTGATTGATTGATTGATTGATTTTATTTAAATGTTCTCTTCGGGCAAGTGGCCCATAGAACATGACTTCAGCAATATTTTACAATTGTATTATGACAGAAGATCATTTTCCAATTCATCAATAAACTTAATCCTATTTAAGGCGGCGATTAGAAATGTTATTAGGTTAACAATTGTTTTGAGATCATATGAATCTAATAATATATTAAATTGGTCTTTACTTAACTTAGTTAGATATTCGACATTGATCCTACTATGGATCTTACATTCACAGAACAAGTGGTATATACTATTAGGCTTATTCATATTACAATAAGTACAGTAATCAGTATCTTTAAATTCGAACAATTTCTTTTTGAAGTAAATCGAATCGCAGTTCAATCTCATTTGCGCTAATAGTATACGATACGATCTAGACAATTTTAGCTGCAGCGACGGTGGTTTACAGCCAGTTAGTACATTAATAAAATAAAGTGTAATAATTATACCCTGCATATGTAGTAAGTTTATCAAGATCTTCCTGTTTTGTTACATCTAAGATTTGTCGGTGTATATTTACATAACTTTTAGCGAGATTATTGGGAGTCAGATCTTCCCATAGATAAGACAAGTTATAATACTCTAATATTATCCTACAACGGAGAGCCCAATTATAATTTGGGTTTTTATCCCATTTAGTTAACCGTACAAGTTCCAGAAAGCAAATTTTGGGATATCTATTCTCCTCCATATTGAGTAGTTTAAATATAAACATTAGTAACTTTTTTATTACCTCTACCTTAGTTTTAGTACGCAAAGTCTCCAAGCGAATCACACAGTTAGGTACTGTTGGTTTTACTCCCATTACAAACCGCAGAAATTTAGATTGACAGACTTCTATTTCATTTAGATAATTGAGTGCCCATATTTGGCTACAGTACAACAAGGAGGAGCGAGCAATTGAATCAAAGAGTTGAAACTTAGAATTTATATTTCCCATTTTACCTTTCAATATGAGATCATTCACGGCTCCCTGCGCTTGGTAAGTTTTGCTTTTGAAGAATTTCAGAGCTAGAGCAAACTTTCCTGACGATGAGAACGGTACTCCTAAGTAGACGTATTCTCGGACAATTTCAATTGGTTTTCCCATGTAAGTAAATCTGAGGTTCTTCTCTAGACGACCACCTCTTCGGAAGACCACAATTTTTGTTTTCCCCAGGTTTACTTCTAGTTCAAGCGATTTGAAGTATTCTTCTAGCTGCCTAATTTTTCTTTGTAGGCTATATTTATTATTCGACAACAGCACGGCGTCATCCGCAAATAGGAGTATGTGGATCATAAGCGTTTGGCCAATGGGGACACCTCTCCACCCTTTTTCTTGCAATACCTTTTCAATATCATATATATACAGGCTAAATAGGAGGGGCGAGAGTACTTCACCTTGGGCCAAGCCTTCGGTGATTTGTATCTCATCAGAAAGTCTATTCTGCAGTCTTATTTTGGTTGTTGAGCTCTCATAAATCTTCTTTAGAATCCTGATGATTTTTCCCGAGACACCCATGTCAAAGAGCCTATTCCATAGCTTTTCAAATTTTATTGACGGAAATGCACGGGCAAAGTCGATGAATAGTGCGTAAACTTTACTAGAATTTCTAGTTCCTATTTGGATTGCACTGTTTAAACTAAAGATGTGATCCTCACAACCCCTTCCCCTTCGGAATCCTGCTTGTGCTTCTGGAAGAATACCGTATTAATCGATTTAGTTCCCCATATCGCAATAATTCCCCAGTTGGGGAACTAAATGAATAAATTTTGGAAAATATGGTTCTCCAAATGTTTAGTTCCCCATATCGAAATAGTTCCCCACCCTAAAATCCTAAATTAAAGGCATATTATTATAAAAATCAAATCAGTAAATCTGGACTTAGTAGCCAAGTGCATCTGTACCCAGTCAGTGCATATGTGCCAACCAGTGTACAAAATACTATTTACCACTTATGATTGGTAAGTTGTTTTTAACAGTATTTAATGTTATTACCACCACATAAACATTGGTAAATGATATAATTGGTAAGAAACGGTAAAAATAGTTTTATTTAAATTACGCACAGGGTTTTGAATAAAATTCGACAATAATGCATAAAATACCATTGCAGCTGACGATTGTTGTCCTAAATTGACTGCCCAACTTAATGTGTGTTAATTAATCCAAGAAAGGGTCAACTAATTAGGACAAAATCATCCTTACTAACCTATTGAATAATTAATTTTAATTAAATGGGTACTTTTTCTAATTAAATGAAAGTTGGCTGTATATCAAGCGTTTAAATGACTGTTTCAGTACTTCAGTGAACGTTCAAATATAAATCTTAATTAGAAATATTTTAGAGAAAATGGAGCATGAAAACTTATCTTAATGTGGCGTTTGTGTATCTCTGCTAAGTATTCACTATAATTTACCATTTTTACCACTAAATGCATTTATACCACTTTGTTGGTAAAAAAGGCTATAAAGTGGTAAAGTTTGTAGAATGAGAATGATGACGAAGAAATGAATGTTGATCTAACCGAACCTATGGACGTATCTCTATCCTCTGACAACGGCGTTGAAATCTAAATTCCTACTTCACTATATTTACAATTTAATTTTGCTTTGAAATAATACAAAAATTTGACATTGAAATTTTTTAATTTGCCATTTGAAATATAGTTCCCCATATCATAATAATTCCCCATGTGGGGAACTATAAGAATATTTTTGACCAAAAAATGGCCTCCAAATGGGAGTTCCCCTGGGGAACTAAATCGATTAATACGGTATTTGCTTTGTTGGCCCACCGAAGTAGACGCTCATTAAGGATTTGGGTAAACAATTTTAACATTGTGTTTAGTAGGGCAATGGGCCTATAGTTCTCCGGATTCATTATTGGTCCTTTTTTGTGTATCATGATTGTTATTGATTCACCCCATTCTTCAGGCGGAAGTTCTTTTTCAAGTATGTCAAGTATGAAGCGTTTAGTTAATGTGATAATACATGTATTGCTATAGTTTATAGTTCATGTCAACATCGCACGCAGCAATCATTCCCATTTCCCATTATCGAATAATGTCAAGTTTACAAATTAGATTTAAAATTAAGTTTCATTATAGATAAAAAGCGTAGTATATTGTAAAAGAGAGGAAAGTATTCCATTTCTAATGATCTGTTATGCATATATATTGGAGGTCAGTTATTCTCTCCCATCCAAAGCCGATAAAGTTATCTGGCTAAAGTTGGTCATTGGTCCATTGTTACTTATGTTCATTGTACTTACCTACGGGTACAATCGTCATTAGGGATTTAGTAGAGCCGAGACCAGTGCAAAGAATTGAATCCATTGAACAAATAGTAAATCTGTCAGATGTTACTGGTTTTGGGGAAATTGTGAACGCAAATGTATTAAATCCTATTCAACTTCCTTTGTCAGTGCAACACTTTATTCTATATCACTATTTCCGAAAATGCTCAAAATTGAATGCTAGTCACGCAAACCCGTTCAACACATCTTACTCCTGTAAATATGGACTGCAGGATTCCAAATTTATCATTGAAGATTATTTAGAAAATCTTAATAATGAGTGGCTAGATAATATATTTAATTTTCGATTAATTATAAATAAAATTGTAGAGTTCTCCAAACCGTCCCAAACGAATCATATCAAAATGATCTTACAGCTTAAAGACAAATTTAAATTTCCACCAAAATATCTTTTCACTGTCAATCCTCAAAAGTGGGTTTCAAAATTCAATAATTCAGTGTTGATAGTCCCTTCCTCCACACTTCATCGGCTCCTCAACGACTCTCACTGGAATCCTAATAATGGTGGAGTTAAGCCAATTAATCAATTATATCATGGACAGGAAAAAATTCATTTTTATCCATCTCCACATTTTACGGCTTTGATTCTCACGAGTATCTTATGTACACTCTTAGAAAAAATATGAAAATTTTAAGTCCTTCCGGAATTTATAATTTATGGCAAGAATATTATCAGAGATGGAATTTCACCGTTTGCAAAACTTGCTGGGCACGAAGTCCCATTCGTGCACTGACGTTTTACAATTGTAATATTTCTACAATATTCTATATCTGCTGTTTTCTTGCATTCGTATTCACATTGACTTTTCTTTTGGAAAACAGAAAAGTGTTGAAAAAAATTCTATTGTAATTATTTTGACTTTATTTAGAGCACTTAAAACTGTCATATATAGAGTAGCTACGTACACATATTAACTCAAAATTTATATCTGTAATTATTTATAGATACACTATTCGCCTAGCACTGTTAGGCATTCAGTACTGTTATCGAATTTTATAGTATGAATAAATCATGGATATATTGCATTGATAGTTGTTTCGAGGTATGTTAAATTTTTTCTCTTACTTATTTAGTCTAAGCAAGCCCCCATTTTTACTCTTTATTTGTTAGTTCCTGATTGCCCTTCCAATCACCATACAACAACTACATAATTTTTTGGTTTAAATTTTTATTATATAGAAGGTGCTTTTGAGTTTTACATCAACATGAAATGAAATTAGACCTTTGAAATCTCACAGAGTTCAGCAACCTCGATAACCCATTTCTGCCCATTAATTATTGCTTTTATGTTAATTCATTAGAATTTTGTTAAATAATTGCTGCTATGAAAAACCGCGTCTATTTCAAAATTATTTCGTTATTTTAATAGAGAAGATGAATTATCGGGGTTATGGTGATGGTCGACTTCTGTTAGTTCTGTTCCAAGTTTTATCACAATCGGTCCAAGTAATGTCGGAGTTATTTCATATTCTGATTTGGAGGCGTTTTTCGCTTATCCCCTGAAATACGGAAAACCAGTGATATCACTGATATCATTTTTGTTGACTAAATATATTATTACTCAGCCCTAAGGCCGACATAATAAACTACTTCGTGTTTTAGAGTACCTCGGTTTTTTTTTTCCTATACCAAAAAATTCTTTTCATCGATTAAAAATAGAATTTCAGCCATATAAAAATAAAGTACAGTCGCCATCACTAGAAATTTTTTAAAATCGATTTTGCTTTATGTCATGTGAATTAAGTCTGGTAATAACCCTGTTTAAATATATATCTCAGAATTGGTCTCCATATTTAACATTTGACGCATTCTGTCTGAATCTAAAAATCTTCTTTGGTTTTTGTTAGCTACTCAATATTATCGATTTACTTTCCAAAGTTATAACTTGGCCCGTGCGCGCGGAGTTTTTATTACCTTCTTTACTAATATTTCTCAGGGGCAAGTTGAACTCCAAATCAACTGCTTTACTTGGCCGCGAAAGACTTGGTTGTTTGAACAAGCCAAAAGGTATAAATCTTCTTTTTGCAACTTTTTCGTTTTCAGATGGATTGAAACAAAACAACTACTTTTAACAGTTCAAAGTGTAATTCGAAATTGCAATCTTCGAATTTAATTGTTGTTAAAATCATCAAACCTACGTAACATAGGTAGGTAATTTAATTTTATATCTAGTATTCAAATTCTGTATACATTACTATTGTATAATAGACATTAGAAATTTAAAACATGAATATTTACTCTTTGCACGTCTTTCATTTGTTTACACGTTATTTAATGTATTATATTATTCCTATGTTTTATCCCACATCAAATACTTTGGACAGATATAGTGCTTTCATTGTATAGCATACATATAGCAAATGTCAAATGTAGCATGGCATATCATAGCCTTTGGTTGTAACTAAAAGGTCAAATAATATTTTCAGTAAATGTTCCTTTTGAACTTTTAAAATAGAAAGATGAATTCAAAACTTCACAATTGTTTAAAATGGTGGAGGTTTGAATACTGCTAAGTTTTGTTATACTGTTCGATTTTATAGCTTTTCTAAATGTGACATGTTGTGTATAGTTATTTAGCCTTCATCTTTTATTTTCTCTTCGATAAACACAAGATGTACGTTTACAAGAGCTGCATTCCACAGTATTTATATTCAAGTTATGAAAAGTATTGGGAAAAACTACATTGATACGGAAGCATTTTACTATAGTACAAATATTTTAGTGTCATATATTTAATGTGCTAACAATGTAAGACATAAGACTAATGCTTTTAATAATTTTTTACAGGTCAAATGGAACATTGCTAAAATTCTTCAACTACCGATGACTGTAGAAATTTAAAACGTTTGGAAGTTAAGAAAGTGAAGAGAAGGGATTAATATCTAATAACTAGATAAGATGTCTCTGAATCATTTTAATGATATAGCTGCTAAAACCAACTGTATTTTATGTTATAGTCCTTCCAACTATAATAACGTTGATCAGCAGTCAGAACGACTGACTCTATCGCTTATATCAAGTTCACTGAAGCATATTCCCCAAGATATAACAGGGCCGGTCAACTGGAATGAACATGATTTGAATAACCGTTTAAGTTTTTGTAAAATGTGCTACGAAAATTTGGGAAAACTTTCAAAGCTTAATTCCGAGTTTGAAGTAATACAAAGAAAAATTAGTAACCTCGTGAATTTTATTAGTTCTCATGTCCGAACTAAGAGGAGAAAATATGAACACACACCTGGAAAAAAGATAGTTGATTCTTTATATAATGCCAATGCCGCTGATGTGCAGCCTCCAAAAGAAACACGCCAACTCAACGCTGGGAGAAACACAAAGGAAAAAAACTTGAGCGTAGTATCTGAAGAACATTACGAAATTATAGTACCTGATTTCGAATTCATCAATTCAGTTTCAGATCATAATGATGCGGCTCAGTCGGATGAAGACAATAGAACAGAATCTGAAACAGACAATTTTCTGAGGAATACACCATTACGTACGTACTTTGGTATTCTCACCAAACTACTTTGCTTATGCGAACAACATTGGTACGTTGTCACTGGGCATTCCAAATTATCGGCAATATTTTTTATTTTAATTGGTATTGATTTTGCTTAATAGTTAATTTTTCTTCATTTTATTTTGTATTCTACTTTCATAAAAATGTATCAATTTTTATAATACCAATTGTGGATTTTTGACGATAACAGCTTTCACTAACATAACGACTTGAAGGGGGATTTATAATTAGTAATAATTAGTATACTTTGTTGTTTATGATTCAGAAATTAATTATTTTTCCATTCAAGGCAGTTGTAAATAACTCAAGAGCTGTATACAAAATAAATAATTGTATTATTAACATACGTGTAAATTACGTCGATCCATAATCCAATTTTTAATACCTCCGACATTTTTTTGTTTTGTTTATAGCCTCAAAAGTTCAGTGCACTAAACAGACACAACCGAAATCAAGTTTGCAAAAGCTATTAGACAGTACTTCCGGTTACGAATGTTCAACTTGTCACAAGAAATTTTCTCGTTACACCATTTTACAAAAACACGATTGTGGGAAGCCAACAGTCGAGTGTGAGATTTGCGGATTGTCCTTCTCCAGTTCGGGGGTATTGAAACTTCACACTCGCTCACACACAGGAGAAAAACCGTACAAGTGCGAGATTTGTGAAAAAGCCTTTTCAATCAAAGCCAATTTGAGAAGTCATATTCAAAGTCTACACAGCGTAGAAAAGAAATTTGCGTGCGAGATTTGTGGAAAGAAATATTCTAACAGTGTGACCCTCAGTAAACACAAATCAATTCAACATGAAACTCAAGAGTTATATAAATGTGATGTTTGTGAGAAGAGCTTTAAAGAGTTGCAATCATTGAAAAGACATTTGATTATTCATTCAACTGGAACGACTCATCCGTTTAAATGTGACCTTTGTGGCAAAGGGTTCACTTTTCTACAAAATATAGATGTACACAAAATGAGGGTACATTTCGGTAAAGGCAAAGCTAATTGTGACATTTGTGGGAAATCTGTCACGAAGGACAGACTTAAAAACCATAAAATGATTCATTCGGGTGAAAAGCCATATCAATGCAGCCAGTGTGGAAAGAATTATCGAACGTCCAAAGAATTACAAGATCATGAATGGACACACAAAGAGGAAGCAATATTTCCTTGTGGTATTTGTGGAAAATCATACAAAACTCCGAATTTACTCAACCGGCATTCACAATTCCATAAAGACAAAATTACATGTGAAATCTGTGGAAAATCAATATACAAATCTAACATTGTGGCACATCAACGAACTCATGAAGATGTGGGACGGTTCAAATGTGACATTTGTGAACAGACATTTAACCAAAAAATATTGAAACAGCGTCATATTAACAATTTTTGTCATATCTGTAGCAAATCGTTTGGTAACTTTTTAGCCAGACACCAAGTTGAAGTACACACTGTTAACACAACTTTGTACACAGATCCGGATTCAATTACTGACAGTAACAAATCCAAGAACCGTGAAGATAAACGAAAATCTGTGACCAGAAGAGGAAGCGAAAGAAAATCGAGTAAAATAAATTACAAGGAAAGTTCTTCTGAACCAGATGAAACGGATCTTGAAAATTCTAATTATGGAGAAGAGTCGAACGATGTAAAAGTCGAGGTGAAAGTTGAAAATGAATTTTCAGAAACAGAGGATTATGAATTTTAGTGTGACAACCATTAATAGTTCCCTTACTTCATTTTTGAAAAGTGTCTCACGTACTTGATTGGTATTAATATATTTTATTCAGTGTATTAACGAAGTTTCTATTAAAGTAATTAATAAAATTTGTTAAGGCTGGCTCAACTGTCAACTTTATGGTAAACAATAAAACACTTTCGACTAATTAAAACTTTGCATCCCAATTTCAAAATTTCCTTTCTCTTTGCATTGTCTATAACTTACATTTGCCCTTCCGTATTTTGGCAATTAGTTGACATAAAAAAGTGAAATAACTCTTTTACGTTGTACAAACGACAGAAAGAACTGCCACCGTTTTGATTTTCAAGTATTCTCGATCCTCCCAGAGATATGATATAACGGATGTAATTATCATGCACAAACTTATATAAAAGGTGGTAGCAATATTTGAGTTGAAAAATGCTAAAGGTTGTGGGAGAATTCTCTCCCAGGAATTTTTGCATTTAGTAAAATTGCTGTGCTTGAAATAGTTTAACCACACATGAAAAAGCCCGGAATGCACAACACTAGAAAATCTTTTTTTGAGGAAAGAAGTCATCATCGGCATTCTTTTAGTGACAATGACCGAGTACACTGGTCTTGACAAAAATGATTTGTTTTCCGCTCCTTAGTATAGTTTTCGGCTTAGTGTAAAGCCAACACTTTGTGGATTCCAATAAGAGTCATTAAGAAGTCGATGGAGGCGAGAACTTTTAAGAATGAGCACTGAATTGTTGCATTTTGAAATCCATTGTTGTGGACTCGTCGTGTAAGGAAATCCTGGAGAAAATCGAAGTCTTGACAATTTTTTGCATTGAGTCAATCTTCTTTAGGAATCTAATTTGTTCATAAGATGAACGAACATCTCTGACCAACTTTGTCAATTTAAACATGTTCTGAAAATATTTTCCATTGGTGGCATTATTTAATGTCTGTATAGCTGCGTTAACAATACTTTGTTTTTCGTCTTCAAATTGACGGAATGAAAAGGGTGCCAAACTTGGACAGTAGCGACATAATCTGGTATCAGTAGGAGCCGACATAATTGCATTTCGCGTCAGAAAGCATTTTGTATGTTGATAGTATTGTAGTAGTACTTCTATTTCATGTCTCTTACCAATTCGGAAAGAATCAAAATCACTATTCTGTGAAATTGACCCAAATGCAGCTACGTCAGATAGGTTCCCCAAGTCTTCCATTGATTCAATTCGTTTTACCGGCCGTGGCTCAACCAGATCTGAAATAACAATTCCCTTGTATCCGTTTGTCAGTCAGGACAATACACATTAACAGCGGTGGACCAACAACTAATTTGACCCAAACTGTTTTTACGATTTTTGGTGATAGAGAATAACTAAATTCCAGCAAATAGGCATAGATAATTAAAAGAAAGGGAGTACTTTCTTCTTTTTTGTAGCATATTACACCTTGAACAAATGCGGTGACAGGAATGATAGTAATAATGAATGCCAACCACGCATGAAGTTGAAAAGGTCGGATGTATCCATAAAATGAGAGTTTCTCATCTTCTAAAACGACACAGGAAATAAAATTGAAAGTCTCTTCGCCTGTTATCGTTTCGACATTGTAGAAATCAGTAGTTTCATATTTTGGGTACCAGTGTCTTTGCATCATCTCAGTCATGTCGAATTGGAAATACACATACGTACAGCATTCTATGTCTACCTTCCAAACAATAAATGTTACTAGTTCCAAATTCAAATTCAAATTCTGATTTATTAATGTGTCCATATTAATACAATTGTTAATAAGTATATTTCAGTAATTCATCACAGCAATAATCATTTGATTCTTATATTTAATCTAAGACATAAGAATAAATATCAAGGTATTACGAATTGTGAAGGGTAAGTAGTATCTTGCAACGCCGTAATAATTTTTGATTCTAAAAATTGGTCAAAAAATTACCATTTCAATGACAATATAGTCGTCCGGTGCGGATCTGATTTTACAAAATTTTTTGTCATTCTGCAATGTCCGCAAGGCGATACGCGTTTTGCAAATTGATATACTTGGCACGAAATAGTTTTTCAATGAATAGTTAATCAACAATTTTATTTTTTTTGAGTGGGCTATTTAAGATTAGTAGGGCATCCAGTCCCAAGAAGCCAAGAGCCAGGTTCAGGGCCGTCCCTAGGTTAAATGCCGCCCAGTGCAAAATAGAAAATGCCGCCCTTAATAAAAATTTTATTTCTGGTTAGCAATTTTATTTGTGGCCAGCAGTTTTATTTCTGGGTCCCATATAGTAGTAATATACATTTTAAAACTAATTGAACTTAAAATTAATTATAATGCAATAATGCCACCTCTCTCTTTTCCCTAAAAAGGGACACTGTTTATTTCTGTTTACAATGGTAACTAAAGAGAAACAAAAAACCACAAAAATGCTTTTACATGCATATCGGCATTTGTGATTAAATTCCCAATAACATCAGCAATTTCTTTTGTCCTTTCTCATGTCGTTTGTTGGGCCAATTTCGGATACGGATGGTGTGTTGACCAGTACCATATTTAGAAGTCGATTTCGGAGGGGACAATGCTATGATAAGACTATATATATTAGGCATATTTGCGCGAGGTGCGAAAAATTTTGGCTTAATGTCTAAAATGAGTAAAAATTAGCCTAAAAATCACATAAAATCGCGCGAAGCGCGAATTTTTTTTGGTATTTTGAGAAAAAATTTCCTTTTTCCTTGGATTTCGGGGGGTGCATTTGCACCTAATGCCCCCCCTCAATACGGCCTTGGTGTTGACATCTAAAGCAGATTATTTTTGTTCAGAGTTTTCAGGGCTTTCTCATTACTGTCATTTTTTGGAACTTTTATCAAAAACGTATCCAACGAATTTTTCAAACTGCCCAGTAAATCTTCTTCATGCTGTCTTTTCCGCCTATACTCGGCCCTAAACAATTTATCTGACCGTTTCTTTAGTGACATCAAAACTATATATGATAACAGTTTACTTCTAAAAACATTTTTATTAAAGACTTAAATGCTCTTGTTCTTTATTTGTCATTTTTAAATTCAATTAATCTAACTCCGTCTTTTGTTTTTGCGCTCATGTTTCATCACAGTAATCAATCATCACTTTATTTTGGTTTGCTATAACTAACAGAAGATCAAGGATTTCTTGCGACTAAAATATTTCTCTAATTCCTATTCAGATTATAATATTCTATTTCTGTCCGATATTTTAACTTTTCTAATTTCAATAAAGTGCCAAATTATATAGTCTAAAACGAAAATTTTGCCGCCCTCTAAAATTTGCCGCCCAGTGCGGGTGCACGGGTGGCACATGCCTCCGGACGGCCCTGGCCAGGTTTCTCATTGGGCCTGAGAAACATTAATCGAAACAGGCTGACAAGTTTCAGAAAATTCTCTAAAATTTATAATTTTTATTCAACAAAGTTTCTGTTAAAATCAGCTTGCTAATTTGTAGCATTAAAGATTTTCTAAACATTTCAAAAATAACTAATTTTGCTTGATTACAAACTTTCATGGTATAAATATAAAATATGATAGTAAATTTGAGTTTTTGCGTTAATCAATACCTATTATTCATAAACGACATACCAAGGTCGTGACATGTCTTTTAAGAATAAGTACATATTTTAACAACCCAAAACCCAATGCCTTAGTATATACTGTTGCTCTCGATGGTTAAAATAAAATGTTTTCGGTTGTCGTTATTATTCAGAATTGGATAAACAACAAAACACGCAAATGTCTGCCGTCCTTTTGGCGACATTACATAGACAATAGTTATCATAATGCTAAATAATATATCCTGATTTTTAGAGCCAAATAAAGTTAATATTGTCTGTAAATTTGGAATAGGTATTTAGATTTATAGTAGCCAAATACATATACACGAAATGTATTTTCATTTGCTCAGCTCATGCTTTGCATTATTCCCCCTATCCCTCATAGAAATTACTAGCAATGATGTAAGTAAGTAGGAGTCTTTTTAAAATAAATTTTACGTTTAAATCTTTTCAAAATTTTTAAGATCACAAACGTTCTACTAATTCTCCGTCCGTATGACGGATACCTTTCTAGTGTATATATTACGTTACGATTCAAACTAAATCTAAAACTTAAGTATGGAGTTGTTTTCTACTTCAACTAATATATTTATTTATTACAAAAGGTGCTGAGCTTTGAAATATTGAGACCTGGTTTTGCGTTGTTGAACTTCTTCAGTACATAAAGCAAATCCATTTCCAGCAGGAAGCAACGCAGTACCAATGTTGGTACCAGCACTCATTGTAATCGGATATGCAATTATATAGGTCTATTAGTTTTAATTAACGTTTCTTGGCATGAAATCCCTATTAGAAATGTCAATACAAATAGTTACGTAGGGTTATTCGTTACTTTCCAAGTCAATTAAATTATATCTGATCCAAACTATTGTGATTATCTATTTTTTGTTTGTTTGCAACACAGTTGGATATGTGTATTCAAATATTCAAAGCAGTTTACCTGCTTTGTATACATTTATCCTTTCCGTCCGTCTGTCTGTATGTCTGTCCATTTGTTCGGTTATCCCTGTGCACGATAACTTTCGAATGGTTTAAGCTAGACTGTTCAAATTTTCAGGGTAGGTTCTTGAGGTACAACGTACTGTAAAATAATTCTAAAAATAATTCTTATTCTAACAACTATCACGGCACAGGATACGAATTCGTACTTTACAAATTTTTACTGAAAAAAGTGGATTTTGTCCACAGACGACTACTGGTGTAATACCGACTATAGTAACTGAAAAATTCGAAGGTTAGAGCTGTTGAGCTGTCCCATTGCTTGCCCCGTTTAAAAATGACTTTTATATGAGAAAAGACTGTCACACCTATCCGGTCCCATGAGAAAGCCATTTTTGATATGATCTCTAAACTTTTTCCATAGGGCTGTGACGAACAGATCAAATTGGCAAACTTAAAGCGACGTTGACCAATTTGAACACTCTCATGAAAACAGCTTAGAGAAGAGATCAAAGTGACTTTCTCATGGGACCAGAGAGAAAGTCAGTCTGTTTTCATGTAAAAGTCACTTTTACGTCACTACTACAATATCAATATTTTTCGGTAGCATTTTAGATTGTCGCCAGCGTTGATGAGATTTTATCTCATTTCAATATTTTTGATTGAATGTTTTTATGTACAGATTGATTATGTATACACTTAAAATGTTATTTGATTCGTTTAAAGCAAGCAAGCAAACCTATTAATTGAAATTGTACTTATCTGATTAAGCAATGTATTATTTGCACAAAAGTAAGGATATCAACGAAAAGGCTAGCCATCCGCCTTTTTAATTACCGACGTATAGAATCAACAAAATTATTTCGCGTAGAGATAAGATTTTATTTGTATCCAGACCTTGTTTAAACACGATAGTTGCCTCAATTCCTTAGTACCACTTTGAAGTATTTTATCTAGTAGACCATCAATAATCAAACAAGCTTTGTTAATTAACGTCGCCACCACTATTTCTAAATAATATATCAATAAATAATCCGCTATTTTGCATATTTGTCAGGAAATAGATAAAACATCCGTTTAGGTATACAATCGACTTATTAAGCTGATTTTGTTGCCATAATGAAGGTACTGAATTATTTGAAACATAAAACTACGCTTCAATTTCAAGTTAGTTAATCACTACTTCGTTCGATTATTATTAGTTACAACTAGCTGAATCCTAGCACACAAAGTGTGCTAGAAAATGTTGAAATCAGTAAATTTCTAGCGACTGCGCATTGGCCCGAAATTCATAGACCGTTGATTGGACTCAGTACTGATAGTCTAAGTCTAGTCCTTGCTCATTAATTGCAAAATATTACCCTTACTCATTAATTACAAAATATTACGGACAAATATACAAACCTTAATACATTAATACAGAATTCCATGCGCATGTCCCACTTTGTGTTTAAAAGATTATGTTTATGTAGAGTAAAGATAATAAAGTTATCGCTTCACTCATTTAGTAATGTCTTTATTCAACAATTGACGACATTTCGCACAGTTCTGTAAATTGCAATATTGTAAAACCGTCGTTTTGTGTTTAATAAAGTTCTTTGCATAAGCAGGCAGGCTATATATATACTTCAATAAATAAATGGGAAATCAGAATTAAATTTACACTGAACTTAACATCCGTTTCATTCGAGCCGTACATTATAGTAACTTTTCAAAAAATGATTACTTATCTTACAGCAAGGAAGAAAAAATTGTCAAGCATCCTTGCTGAAAATAATTCATTTTTACAAAGTTTTGGCATCTATGCGACTTTGTTTCACAATTGTGGTATTCTTCGGTTTTCATGGGATAAAACAAGCAAAAGGTTACACTTTTCGACATCTGCGCATGGAGAATACCCAGTCAAAATATTGATAAAATCCACTTTCCTTTACTTCATCTTCCAAATGTCATGTTTAGTTAAGGATATCAAAAGCAATGAATTGAATGCTTACGAAAAAGTCTGGTTCCTTTTTTGGGCTTTATTTTATTTGGAATTACATGTCGTGTGCCGGAGCCTGTCAAACCGAAAGCACGAAATCGTGGCTGTCATCAATCAAATATCAAAGTTGACTCAACGTTCAAGAAGTATGAAAATATTTAAAATCATATTAGTTCATGTTTTAATGTTTTTTAAATACTGAATGCATATAATATTACATTTTTCAGATTTTTCTAGCATTGAGGAAAAGACAGAATCCAAATTGGAAAAGATAATATCCTACGGATTCCTACTAATGATTCCGTACATTCCATGGGTAGCTGCTCTTGTGTGTATAATCAGTAAAAATCAAATGCTCCCAAACTACCTCTACAAAACATTAGGATTACATTTTCTAAATTACGTCATTCTATCTATTCTGGATTGTATCGTCAAGGTAGTCCTATCCTGGATGTTACTCTTCTCATTGTATTACAACATCATCTACGTTCTTTATTGTGTAAATTGTCTGAATCTACTAAGGTAAATGAGATAAATCATTTGCAATAAAAACCATTCTTGCCAAATTATTTTAATACCAATTAATTTTAATTTCTATAGAGACTTGCCTTTGGAAAAAAAATAAAAGAGTACAAAAAACAGCAAGTTTTCAACACTGCATACAATTCAAGTGTACCTTCCGACTTTCGTATTCGTTATGACTTCTATAGTCACAATAATCAGTTTCCTGGTGCTACGGTTTCACAAAATCTTGGGAACTCTAGAAATCTGTTTTTTAGTTTCTGTAAATATTGCTGTATTCATTCTTCTTACGGTTATGATGCTAGGGGCTGGAAAATTACATGCAGTCAGCACAAAAACGATGCTAGAGTTAAGGGGATCAAACGTGAAGAAAAAGATGACACGCAAAATTGTATTTTCAATGCTTCCTTTCGGAATTCGATATGGAACTCTCAAATACGTGAAACATAAACATCTCACTGACTGTTACGAGGTAATGACAAACGGTCTAGTCTCCCTGTTGCTTCTCTCGTCCAAGGAAGTTAATTTTAAATGAAACGCTTAGTTAATGTGATAATACATGTAATGCTATAGTTTATAGTTCATGTCGCCATCGCACGCAGCAATCATTCCCATTAATATCGAATAATGTCAAGTTTACAAATTAGATTTAAAATTAAGTTTCGTTATAGATAAAAAGCGTACGTATTAAAATACCAAACACAGCTTAGAGTTCTTAAAATGATAGTTATTAGTAATTCTGCTCATTGCGAAATACAATTTAAACAATCCGAGAAATGTATGTGTTTGTATGTAGTTTTGCGTCCTTCATGTTTCTTAGTTACCAAGTCAGCACTATTTAACACACATCACATCAGATAGAACCATCCACATATCATACGACGGTAAAGAAATGCATAAGACTCAATGTCATGAAAAATTCTTTTACTGTTAATCCTTGAATATACTATAATTTGCATATTTATTATTACTGCATATGAATATTATGTATGAACGAGAAAGGTTAAGCCCCCAGCGGGGGCTAGAATCAGTGTTTTCAAGAAAATTTTGTTTGTTGAATATAGTTCCTTAATAGAATTTATAGTTAATTGAGAATAGTAACCGAAAACCTTTAAACCTCACACTTCACTCACCGTATCACTTGGACCACACAAATTAATTAGGACGTAGATTGTATACCTGTTTGTGAAACGTAAATTCGAAACTTAATACTGCTGAGTAAACCCATTTCTATAAGAGCCGGTTCCACATTCTGTAAATTACTCTTTTTAAATGATTTTGATGCGAAACCATTTGTAAATATGCAAACGAAATATTCGAAACTATATGAAACTATTCAAAGCTTTTCAAAATTATTCAGTTAATTCCTATAAAGCATAATAATTTTTAACGACCTAATTGATCACCAACTATGGAATTGGTAATTTTTCTCCCATTGATGGTAATTTTTGGCGCAAGATTTAGTTTTGGCCAAATATTTAACCTTTTGTGCTACTGTGCATGGATTGTGTTTTGGTGGATTCTTAGCGGAATGCACCGTTAAGGTCCGTCCGTTAGGTCATGGTCCATACCCAGCACTAACACACACATCACAGGGTTAGTAAAATGACAACTGACTGACAAATTACCAAAATGTTACTGTTGTATTGACACTGGCTAACTATCTTAACAATGTCATAATTAATCGTAATTATTCAATAAATTGGCAGCTGACTCACAAATCACCAAAATAAAATGAAGCTAAACTGCCTCTTTTGCATTGGTATAAAAACCCTATACGCATTGAACATGTCATACTGGAAGCACCAAATTGGTAGTTGACTAATAATTCGAAAAAAGGTATGCATTTGTTATGGTACGGTGGCAAATTAAGTCGTAGCCTGAAAAAAAAATTTTGCTTTATAGTTCTATTAAAAGGAAAATTATTTGTAAACTAAATACTGCTGTTAGAGCCCTTGCCTACAAAAGCCAGTGCCAAAATCTTAACAGTTTCCATTGTCATCCATCAAGACATTTATAAAGAAGTCAGTTATCATTTTACCTTAAGAATAGCTTGCCAACTTAAATTATAAAATAATTGCCAAAATAAATTACGTGGTGTGTCTAAATATATGCAGCTGCAATGGCTTCATTGTTTGGGCTAACTATCACAATATTAACAATATTATAAATAAAGCACAAAATTAGTAGCTGACTGACTGACTGACAAATCGCTAAAATAAAATTTAGCACTACTGGCATGTGTTGGGGATGGTTAACCATCTCCATATTGACAAAGTCATAATTGAAGCAGCAAATTGGCAGACGATTTACGAATCACCAAAATAAACAAAGCTATAATGGCTCTGTTGTCTTTGGCACTGGATAACTTTAACAACATTAACAATGACATATTTTAACACTAAAAATTGGCAGCCAACTAACAAATCGTGAAAATAAATGTATTGTATTTCCCATGGCACTGGTCGCAAAATAATTCTTAACCTGAAGTGAAAAATATTTTACCTTTTATTGCTCTGTTAAGCACAGCAGTTTGCTCCCCATGGCTACTCCCCCACATACAGTCACGCAATACCCAAAATAACAAAAATGTTGCACAAAAGTTGGAGAAGGTCATGACATTGACAATTTGGGTGTTGATTCTGTAAATTGCTGTTATTGTTATAATGACAAAACTTCTTTTGTACAGAAGAGATAGGAGCCTATCCCTTCTATACAAACTAAATTACCGTAGGGTTAGATTTGCCCCCGTCCGGGGTGTGTTAAAACTGATTTTAACGTGTGAAAGCTATGTCACGCCCTTCTGCCCTGTACGAAAGTCATTTTGTATATGATCTCTAGGCTGCAAAAAACTGATCAAATTTGTAAACTTTTTTTACAGCCCTATGGAAGCAGCCTAGAGATCATATCCAAAATGAATTTCGTGCAGGGCAGAAGGGTGTGACAGAGATTTCACACGTTACAATCAATTTTAACACATACCGAAGGGGTGGCAAATCTAACCCTATGGTAAGTTTGTTACTATAGAAGGGATACGTCTTTTCTGTACAAATGATTGTTTTGGGGGACAATACTATTGACTCATGTATTGGGCAGCCACCCAAGATCCCATTCAAAAATCGAAACTTGGGTGCAATTTTTTTGTTATTTTGAGTATTGCGTTACTGTATGTGGGGGAGTAGCCATGGGGATCAAGCTACTGTGCTGCTAAGTATAATTATTTCAAAACGAATTACTGCTATAAGAGCCCGTGCCTATAAAAGCCAGTGCCACAATCTGCGAATTATTCTGCCTAAACTGTTTCCTTTGTCATAGGTCATTTATAAGGAAGGTGATTATCATTGCATTGAGTCACCTATAATGAAACAACATTTGAACTTTAAAATAATTACCAAACAAATAACGTGATGACGTCTTAATAGTAGAATTATTAAAATGACAGCTGACTGACAAATCACCAAGATAAATATGAAGCTGCACTGGCTTTATTGAGCACGGGCTAACTACTACAGTAATATTGACAATGTCATAACTAAAACGCAAAATTAGCAGCTGATTAACAACACACTAAATAATGTTTAGCGACACAGGCTCCCTTGCATTGGGCAAGGGATAACTATAACTATATTAATTATCGCATATTTAAATCACCAAATTGGCAACTGACTAACAAATCATGAAATAAATATAATGTTTCATTTGCCATGGCACGGTAGCCAAATAACTCGTAACATGAAATAAAAAATATTTTTAATTGTTATTGCTATTTTTAGATAAGTATTTGGGAACTAAACACTGCTGTTAGAGCCCGAGCCTATAAGAGCCAGTGCCATACTCTGTAAATTATTCTGTCTTAACAGTTTCCATTGTCTTAAGTCGTTTATAAAGAAGTCAGTTATCATTCTACTTTAAGAACAGCATGCGGACAACATATAAATTACCATTACCAATTTAATAGTACCAAATCAATTATGGTGTTTATTAGTAGGATTGGTAAATTAACAGCTGCCTCACAAATTGCCAAACTGCACAGGTATTATTATATTGGCCACTGGCTAACTATCGTAATACTGACATTGTCATAATGATCGTAATTAAAGTGTTACTTTTAAAATTTGAGCCAAAATTATCATATGATTTGGCGAACACTTCTTCTACCAACATCAATAGGCTTAGGTAGTAGACAGAGCCAAAGATGGGAAATTTTAGTGATATGTGTGGTTTTGTTTACTACGACTAAGCTTGCATGTGTGGCGCAGAGCGAGGCCCATCTATAAATGCACACACATCATACATACATACATCAGCATAAGCTTTTTATTATGGGTAATGGCATTGATGGTTGCCACAAGCTGCAAAGAAAATGCACGGGACCCTAATTGAAAGTTATAAAACAAAAAGTATATAATATTTATTGACTATGAATTCAATACACGTGGAACATTAAAGTTTTGCAAATAAATATGTGGAAGAGTACTAACGTTTTCTTGACGTATATTTATTTAGTTGGCTGTTGGCTCGAAGAGTAACGTAAGTTGAGTTGAGTCGGTAACTGTGCTAGGGATGTATGTGAGCTTAGTTGATTCAGCTGCTAAGTCAGGCAGAGTAAAATATAAGTTGAGAGTTGAGCTGAGTTGGGCTACTTACTCTATGGGTAAGAATGAGTTGAATTTTGTTGCTAAAAATGTTCCTGGCCTTTGTTTTTTATCAACAATGCTACGCAATACACAGTTGCCATTACAAGCCATCGCTGCAAGTGAGAGGAAGAAATTAGCACAAAATTGTAGTATTTGAAATGATTCAGGTTTAGAAATAAGGTAGAAAATGAGCTGACGTTGAATTAAGTCGGCCATTGCATTGGGTAAACTCTGAAAACGACTTCAATTGAGTTGATTTTTAATCTAATTTTAACTAAGTTGGATCAAAAGTGAGTTTAGTAGGACTATACTGAGTCTGGGCAGTACGGAAACTAGATGATTTGAAGTATAATATTAATTCAGTTTGGATTAAAAATTAAGTGAATTGTAGTAGTATAGTATCTTTTAGTGACTACCAAGCTCTATATTTACAAGGAATGGGTTACCCATACATTAATATTTTATAACTAGCACATTGATTCTATCGTCTACTTACCAATATACTACTCTTACTGTTGCGCATTTATTGTAGGCCAAGAAAATAACGTATGAAGAAACCGATAGAAGACACATTAAGATAATTAAATTTAGTTGAAAGCTCTGTTAAATTTTTAACTTGCTTGTCTGGCAATGCTTCCATTTTAAATATTCCAACTGTGGAAACATTGCCTTAAGTAATAAAATAGAAAACAAAGGGAAATAGTCAGACTTAATTCCTATACATGCAGAATGGCAAATGTTTCAGTATTCGGAGAGCTCATCAACGGTATTTTCGTAAATCTAACATTTGCATTTTCGTAAACGATACCGACATTATCGTAAACTTGCACTAACACTTTCGTAAATCTTTGAGAATGAGGTAGCATATGCAAATTCGGAAGCAATCGGTACTATTTTGATAACCAATAATTCCATTCCTCCCGTAATGACCTACTCTTGAAAAGTCATACTGCCTGCACCTGTATTTTCATGTAATCCTTGTAAAGTAATAAATAGCCATGTCGAATGCAGATATAATAACCGAAACAAAAAATTAGTGCAATGTAATATTAATTGAATATAGTTAGTAAGAAGTAAAATAATATAAGTGCAGTATGATAAGCATCCTGATTGTATTACAAATGGGCTGCGAATTAACGTGTATGGCACACACAGGAATTTTTGTATGGCAAGAAATATCATCGAACAGTCGTACATTTGTATGGTACGTTATAAAAAACCGAAGGGTATGGTATGGAAAGTAAAGGACCTATGTATGGTACTAAGACAAAATTGTGGCTTTGATAATGTAAATATTTAGACATTGTAAGTACATCATATTTATTTGTGTGATTTTGAAAATATGAGAAACAAATTAATTGCAATATTTAGTCATTTTAGGTACTAATAATTACTTTAACAAACGTAAATAATTTGTGGTGAACACGTAAAATAAAGTTAGGCAATGTCAATAATGAAATAAATTATAAGCAGGTATGGTAAAGGTAAAGTTATTGTCGTTTCAGAGCTCGTGTCAGTTTCTTTGGCCGACCTGGTTTTCTTCGCTGTCCGATAGGTATGGCCTTGGCTGTTTCTGATATAATCTCTGTTAACTTTTAACCTGGCGATTCCAATGCTTACAAATATTATGTTTCAGTAAATGTCGACAAGTACAATTTGATAGGGAAATAGTCGGGTTGTAGATGATCTTCCTTGTTTGCTCAGACAGTATAAGTAATCATTAAAAATGCCAGTTTTTGGTTACAATCAAAATAGTCTGTGGAACAGCTTTATAATGAAATTTTTGTTTAAACTGCCATAAATTTAATTCGTCAACTCCAACAACAAGTTCAGTCCATTTTTGAAGCCTTTTGGGTAGTATTTTCTTTGTCCGACACGTCACTGTCACTACTACGTCACTGGCATTTTTCTGTTTGGTTTTAGTATGACAGTCAGCATTTGGGTTGCTCACAACTCCACATTCACAATGGCTGGGTCAAATGTTGTAAGTTTAGAATATCTAACCGACGGTGATAAATATGATGTACTTACAAT